>CM023608.1:20696659-21296659 GCA_013358685.1 Antennarius maculatus
TGCTCTCCAATAGAGGTCTTCATTGACTAAGCTCAGACTGGTATAACTGTTAAATTTGCATGATGGAACCTTTATTTAGCACTTCAAGATTTTCGTAATGTAAAGTGCAATATAAATGCAATTTATTATTATTATTATTATTATTATTATTATTATTTGCACACATAATTTGTTGATTCCCTGCTGCATATGAAACATCTCACCCAGAGGCATTATGGAGAGGTATTTGCCACGGAACTTGCTGGCAATGGTGATTTCCTGCCACAGGGTCCAGCCTCGTTGGGAAAACACATGATGTGCAGCTGCAGGAGGGTGATGGCTCACCTTCGAGGAAGCACAAGCCATTAAAGTTAAGTAAGTATGCTGCAAGTGTTAGTGCAAGCAGTTTGTTTAAAGGGCCTCAGCTGATATTGTGTCTTCAGTCTGTGCATCAAGTCTATGCATGGGCATCAGTGGGGAAAAAAAAAAATCTCATGAGTCTTTGCATTACCTGCTCACACAGCGAGCGGTAGCCGAATTCCTCCAGGCGGTCGAGCTCGTATGTCTCACCCAGCAGTGGGTTGAAAGGTTTGGCTGTGCGATGAACTGTAGTGGAATAGGAGGAGATGGAGAAAGCAGCAACCAGGCACATCTGCTCCAGAGAGGAGTCGCAGCGCGCTGCCTTGTCCAGGAGTTCGTGATACTCCAGATCCTCGCTAAGACGCTGCAGCATTGACAGTGGCTCGTTGAAGTTTACCTGGTTAAGATGATGATCAAAAAGGAATGAGGTAAAAATTCACACGTGTTTATTCACCCATCAGGAAGAAATAAGGATGTCTCTTACAGGCATGGGGATTTTGGAGAGTTCCTTGCCAATGCAGTTTTTCATGATGCTCCATAAATTGAGGGAGTAGTTGGGTTTGTCTGGGATGTGAGTGCGCCTCTGTCTACGGGGCTTCAGCTCCTTCCCCGCCACATCATTACAGGTGGGAGACATCTTTGGTGGAAGACAAGAATATTTAATATACTTTACAAATACTCTCAATTTCATGGGCAGCTTTGCACCATATCACCATATTATAACAGTCGAGAACAGACTAGGAGTCAGCAGTATATGACAGACCTTCCAATGCCTTTGTGAACCAAATGCTGTATGTATTGTTTAGAATATATGCTAAGGAGATAGATAGGATGAGATGAGTGACATTCTGCCTTGAAATACTCTTTCCGTGGAAAACTAAACAAAACTACGAATAAGATAAGACGTTGACCCCCCTCCAAACACCAGACAAAAAGCATAAAACTACTTATGGTTAGTATATGTATAGATTTTAACGAACATTGACTTCATACTGTATAAGATATATTTTAGATGGACAAAAGGACAGAAAGCAAAGAGGATGAATGGATAGAGCTGCTGATGAATAGATCCTACTGTTATTTTTATGTTTGAAAAATAAATTGAGGGTAAAAAATGAGAGCTGCAGTGAAAGCGAACAGATGTTGGACCGGTAATTAAGATTTAGTGGAACAAAGCAGCTCAGAGTCTCAAGGCGCCACTGGAGTGTCAACAAAACCATCAGAAACACAGACAAGGGCAGTGTGTGTGTGTGTGTGTGTGTGTGTGTGTGTGTGTGTATTTGTGTGAGCATGGTATGAATGTCAGGTAGGACAGGGGCAAGAGCGAGAGCAGCAAATGCATACTGTTATAGACATAAATCGATGAACTGTGAGCTTTCCAGGAGCACAAATGAATCTATGTTACAAAAGTCATCAATGTTCACAAATGTCATCCCTATTAGTCCAACTCTGTTGGATGACGGACACTTACATGATTGTCCTGGTTCCAGTCGTTTGGCTGACCTCCGCTCGCTCCGCTCAAATTACTCTGGGAGCGCCTAGAGCACACAGCATATAACAGTGTTTTTACATTTCTCACTTACACACCAAGAGAATACGAATGACGGAGCAAACAGATGGCTGGGACTACAGATACTGTACATGGTGTCTAACTGTTTCCACTAATCTGAATGCTGCTGCAGCTGCAGTGGAGTTGAGGGATTTGTTGCAAGTGATGAACCAGAACATTAACCAGGAAGAAAACTCCGCTGCACATCCTTATATCTGTAAGTTTTGTTGTTGCACCGCCAAATAAGAAAGAAAACCACTGACCTGTGCTGTATGTTCTCAGTGGCAGTTACTGTGATGAATGCAGTGGAATCCTCCATGGCATCAAAGTACTCAGTATCCTCATCTTCATCACTCGCTTCTTCTTTGTGCTGCCTCCCACTTTCTTCTGTTGAGACATATGCTCGTATTTGTGAGTAAATTTTAAACTCCATTCAAATCAGTACAAACATTACACTGAAGCACAAGATCAAATATGCATGACAGGTTATTAGGAAATTTTAACAAAACTGACAATGTTTTTGTTGTGTAACTACACACTAATCCTAGTATTGGGAAATCACTGTACTTTCTAAAGACAAGTGTTTCCATAAACCATTGAGGGTATGACCTCGAATCAGCAGACACACACCAAATAAAATTGAATATATTTTACCAAAACTTTTTCTTTTTTGAAACCCACCTTTGTAAAGAAGAGCCACTACATATAAAACAAGAATTGTGTTGAATACAAATAAGAAGTCTTCACACAACAGCTGATGTTTTTTAGCAATATCCAAAAGAAAAACGGTTCTCTGTCTATGGTCAGGATATAATTAAGAGTAAACAACTTAAACCAGTGGCTGCCAAACATTTTCATATTAAGTAACCCAAAACTGACACAAAAAAACCCAGATCACCATTTCATCAGATTTTTTTCCAATCCCCATCTGGTCCAAATTTTAAATGTCTCATTACAGGAAACATATGAAACCCACAAACAAGAGCGTCACACATTCTGTCATTTTGTAACTTACAAATTGGGATTATGATGATTTCTTGTTGTGTTGATGGTTCCTTGGAAACCTGTGACTTACACTTCGTTACCGTTACGGAAAGATTGCCCGGTGGTAGAAAACTCATTCTCCGGTTTGGTTTTGGTCTTTTGAAACATTTAAGAATTTATACAGAGACGGTATAAGAGAGTCTTGAATAAAGTTATGTTCATGGGGTCACTAAAATCAATGAGTTTCTCCTTGTTGACGGAACAAACACTTGCCAGTTTGATACGAAGAGTCTCACTGTGTCAGTCCTTAAAATGGTATTAGAAGCGTGGGTATAGAGTAGCAAAATCAATAGTCGTCTTTCCGTTGCAAGACAGACATTCACAGGAAACCTCACGCCAGGATGGTCATTTGTTTCAAAGATATCGGGGGTCGAAAACAAACAAGACAAATAAACAAATGGATAGACCAACACTGAGGAAACTGCATGATGGCTATTTCTTGTTAAAGGTAATTACAATCTCGTATTTAATGATAATTCAATTCTAACTCACTTCACTGTCACTGTCAACACGAGGGATGACTGATTTGGAGTCTTAGGTTACACATGACTTTTAGCCAGTAAAGTGAGGCCCACAGCAGTAAATAACACATAGTCTCACCCTTGTTGGTTGTGGCACTGGGTGGAGTGGAAACAAGCGTGGGTGCTTCTCTCCACGCTCGCTCCAGGCTGTTATGCTGCTTGGCTAGCTGCTCAATGGTCTCCTCTAGATGGGTGCGCTGCTCTCGCTCATACTGCAACGCCCGCTGCCACCTCCTACTGTGAGTCTCTGCTAGGTCCAAGAAGTCTCGACACGCCTGGGAGGAACACGAACACACAGACAGCACTGAAAGTTTGACATCCATGACAAAACAGTGTGAGATAATGAATTGACATCCTGAAAAAACGGTACTACTTTTAATTCTTGGCAGGGTAAAAATTATTTTCTTCTAACGACCATTCAGATTTCCTTAAAAAATAACAATAACTCTTCTCGTGGTTTAACAAAGGAGCCATCTTGTGAGGATTTTAAATTACTTTCTTTGGTTCTGATTTCAGTTGTAGGAAGCACTTTGTGAATATTATTCACATCACATTTACTTCGTCTAATCCTTCACTGTTATTTGACCCAACTGATAAAAATTGTAAGTAAAAACCCAATTGTTGTTCTCATATTGTCCAAAAACCTTTACGAATATGATTACACCTCAATGGAGGGCTAAAGAGAATTGTGTCAGTCACTGTCATGAAGGCTATTTTTCACCAATGTTTCAAGCATTCATCAATATGTTCTTTAGCTGTCTGTTGAACATTTGCTGGCTCTCTTTACTGTGTCAAATGTACCCCAAAGCACAGCAGAAGCAGACTTCACGGATGTGTGACGAAGTGGAGGTTCAACCTCTGATTGCATTGCAAACTATATTTGAGTCATTGTTGCTGCCTTGCATTTACTGCACAGACAGAGGTAACTTCAGATCAACCGTATAGTTCATGTCAGCATTTGTTGGCACTGACGCCTACGTCTACCAGCCGCTCTTCATTGTGAGTGGAAAGGTCAATGAACTTATTTAACACTGTTATTTACGTTGCGTGTTGTCAGCAACTGACAGCACGCGTGATGAAAATGTCATTCGATGGTCACTGAGATGTCAGAGATGTGTTTCTAACGAATCATTCTGAAATTGTTTTGCCACAATTAAGCATGTTTGGAAAGTTCTGGGACCAAACTCAAGCCCTGTGACTATTACAGCACACTATAACATTTGGCCAAGCAGCATTTAAGGGAAATGTCTGTTTAGTTCCAGACGCAGAGGGGCTGTTTGGAGTTATCCTAAACCACTTAGTTGAAGTTGTGGCAGTAGGAGGAAAGCTGGAAGGGTAAATGTGTCACACAGCTCAGGTAATCTGTGTTGTCTGGCTGGTGAGATTGCAGTGCAGATGTTTAGTATCACTTTGAAATCACAGAAAGATAAATAATGAGGCAAAGGAACTCCCACCATAAAAGTGTCTCGAAAACATAATAACTATCCGTCTGCTTTTCAACCCTGTATCTCTCTCTGACATTCACATAAACAGAAAAAGCTATTTCTTTAGATGCTTTATGAAAATGAACCCAATGTATGCAACAAATCTTCAATATAACGAAGTAAGTAGGTTAAAAACATGTTGTGCTATTTTACCAAAATCTGAACTACTCACGGTTTGATTTAATTTCATGTTAACATATTTAATAAAGTTGGAAAAAAAACTATTGTAAAAAGTTATTGCACTAAATGGATGCACTAAAAAGAGAGGCTTTTTACTGAGGCCTTAAATACTTTTAAAACTGCAGTAGTCTGCGAACTCTATACAGAAAATTATCTATACTGTATATTTAATAAAAACAACAATAGGTTGCATTAAGCTTTTATAAGCCCTTCCTGATTGATTTGAATGTTGCAAACAGCTGTTACATATCATTATGGATTAATATTATACCCATAACAGAGTATAAAAACATCAACTTTACTTTTTAATCTAAATAATTCTACCACAAAAGAAAATTGAGAGGCACAAAAGAAAAGGAACAAAATTAAATGATGGCTGTATTTACATTTGGAGACAAAACCATGTATAATTACTACCATATATAAGGAAACCACATTTTCTGCAAAACAACTATTCAAATCACAAAGTACTTCTCTTACCTTCATTGGGCTTACATCAAATGTCTAACCATCAGTGTGCTGGTCTCAGTTTAAAGGAGTTTAATGTCATAAGGACATGTGCTCACTTCCTCAAACGTAACATGACACTTTAGACAAATACTTCCACTTTTTTATGCTGAGTCTCCATTACCAATGCAGACTGCATGTGACTTCCGTTGTGGAGAGGACTGGGTTGATAAAGGCCAAAACAAAATGAATGGACACGGAGAGGAAGGCCATGTGATCATGAGTATGTGTCAAATTAAATGTTACATAATCTAAAGAATGAAGGGCACGGTGAAGAATAAAACATGGTTCAAGTTCAATTATGACTAAAACTATTCATTAAAGCTGTACTACTGAAGGTGGTGGGTGTGTCAATGCATGAACACACACACTTACGTGGGCACTAGAGCCTGGATAAGATGACACATGTGTGAAGTTACATCGCCGCTAAATGAACTAATGCAACCCTCCCCTCTGGCCAGGGTCAGCTCACAGAGAACATGCAGTTGTGTCTTGCCATTATAGCCTCTTTCTTCCCTCAGTCCTTTTTTTATTTCCTGCCTTTACAAATTTATGGGCAAATTTCTTGAGAAAAGCACAGAAATACTCCAATCATGTGTCAGATCTAAGTAAACGCCATTAAATGGTTGAAAACATGTCTGCTTGAAGCTACAGCTCAAGACAAAAAGCTGCATAAACAGATTGTTCTGAGTGTTAGGAAATAATTGTGCCTAATTTAAAACCTTACCTTAAGGTCCCAAATTTCACAGTTTAACCGTAACTTAATCTGATGAAATTATGCTGTACCTCACACAGCCAGATGTTTTAATATATAAAAAAAAGTTAATTAGTTAAGCATGCAGTAAAGTAAAAACAAAGACAATTAAACAGAAGCAAACAAACCTGGTGATATTGGCTGGTTTTAGTCAGAGTAGGTCTGTCTGTGGACTGCAGTCTAGAAGGCTCTGACATTCCTCACCAGGCAGAGTGAAGGTTTGTGGGGGGTGAACAGGGGCTATTCCTGTAACCCCCACCCACTGCCACCCACCCACCATCATATCTAGTGTCACTCCGTCAGGACCTCAACCCTTCCTGAACTCTGGTCCATTTCTAACATACTGCAGAGTCCATTGTATTTATTACTGAGGTGAATGAAGCAGAGTCTGAGTCTGATGCTAACAATTAGGCACAGCGTGACTGAAGACCTGATCGTGTCGATTCCATATTGAGTGATTAACACCATTGTGTTTGATTAAATGAGATGAATGAAGATTTAATGAACTCATATTTAGTACAATGAACTTTTGTTAGACTTACAAAAATGCATTTTAGCCATCATTAGAGATATAATGGTGCTAATGATGATGTCCCTCCCCCGTCATTGCTGTGACATCCTGAATCTCACCCCAGCTACTCACATTGATCATAGCATTGGAGGTGATGCGGAAAAGAGTTGCCCGTTCATTGACTGCCTTGATTTTCTCCCCTCCTTCAACAGACACTTTCAGGCCCTCGAGTTCGCTGAGGGAACGCTGCAGGGCGGCGCCGTGCTTGGCGATCAGGTCATTACACGTGCTGAGGTCATCAAGTTTGCTGACGAGTATCTTCAGGGTGCCTTGAATCTCGCTGCGATCCGATTGGGATGTGGGCTTCTCGTCCCCCGAGTCATCTAGGAAAGAGAGGTCACAGGTCACATATACACCACCTTGAACATAGCGTAGGAAACAAAAAGAATAACTCTTACACTGCACAATCACCTCTACTGGTAAACATAGAAAACTAATTTCTATGTTTTGGTACACATTTTGAAGCACTTTGTTATGAACAGGTTAGAACAAAACTGTGATTAAGTTGGTATACTCCGGACAGCCACTGATTTTACAGATAATTTCAGATAAAAAAAGAACCACTAAACAACAGAATGAGGAACTGCAGAAATCCTTAGAATAAAATAAATACAATCAGTGCATCTAAGTAAAGACTCATCCACACCCACGAGCCTGGGCTCCAGCAGCTGTGTTTCCAAATGATGTCACTAAAGAGGTTACTCAAGCTCAGACAGAACATACGAGAACAGCGCTGCACACACGCACGCACACACACACACACACACACACACACACACACACACACACACACACACACACACACACACACACACACACACACACAGAGAGAGAGAGAGAGAGAGAGAGAGAGAGAGAGAGAGAGAGAAAAAAAAGTAAGGGAAAAAAAATGATTTTGCAAACTTTTAAATTCTAGATCAGCTGAGGGACCTCTGAACCCAAGTAACCCCCAGTATCAAAAGGCGGAACATAAGAGGGCATGTAACCACACAGCACTGAATTAAAAACACATGGTGATCATTTCTAACAAAATGACTGTATTTAGGAGATGACTCGATTACATCAAAAAATAATCTAAAATTAAGCAGCAATAAGAGAAAAATATATTGAAGTTCATACAAGGTACTCAAATAACACTTAAACAAGTGTGATTGAATGCAGAGGGGAAGTTTCTCCAGTACCTTTTCATACTAAAGGTCTAGAATCCAGGCAAGGGCAAACTACAACGGCCCTTTAGGCTTTGTAATGTGGTCCGCCAAATTTGTTAAAACTATACAATTCATTTTCTGAAATAAATGCAGTTATAAAATAATTTTTACAATAAGCCTTGCATATGTATGCATTTTAAAGCTCTGTGTGGCCCACAAGTCAAAAAGTTTGCCCATCCCTGCTCTAGATGCTGTTCTGCAGTCGTTCAGTTCATTATAAAGTATGTTGTGTCACACTGTAAAGGTCTGTTGTGTAGCTAATGGCACAGATTCTCACATCTTACTGAGAGGCAGCGTCTCAGCGACACATTCTCCTGAGAATATGTCAGCAAGTTGTGACCTCACACTGGACTATCACCTCAGCTTAGTCTATTTACATCGTGTCACTACAACTCTTAACAAGATCTGGGAGATGCTCTTAGCCTAGTGGTCTCAGGGCTGCATCATGTAACAGCATCATATCCACTTCAAATTTGACCTTTGTTTAGCTCCACTGAGAGACAAGTGTTACACAGGACAATCCCCCACCTAGATATGACTCTTGGCGTCTGAAATAAAACTTTCATTGTTACATTTTCACAACACTTTTCTTTATTAAATGCAAGAATAGTTCATTACCAGCTGAAAAATTTGCATTAAAATTATACATGATTTTGAGGCTACAATCAATATGAATATGTGACAGTTAAATTTTTTAAAAAAAGATTTGATATTTGTTGTTAAGAGTCCAGTGGAATTGGCTAAATAAACTTTTCAGAGTAAAGAAGGGAACAGGAAGCTCATGATGTTACAACAGAATGAGTGCAGCACAAATTTCATGCTATTGTTGATTTATTTAAGCTCATGTTTTTTTTCCCCATTGTTAAATGATATGGAAATAAAGTTGCATGGTTGAGCAGGGAAGTTTGTAGCAAATCTGTGAAGCTTTGCTATTATTTACCCTTATCCTGCCATTGAGTATTTCATTTCCACTTAAAAACAAACGGCCATTCACTCTTGGAGTGTGAGCTGACAGTGGGAGGTGCTAGCTCACCTCCCGAGGTGAGGCACCGTTCCCTCCACAAGCTGCTCATTCGGGGTGCTCCAAAGATGGGGCTGCCCATTACTCGGCCTCCCTGTATTTACTGTATGCCTACAGGCCCCATGTGTGTGTGCTTGGTTGTTTCAGGTGCCTGTACAAAAACATTAAACGTGTGATTACTAAAAGACTAATCACGAGTGAACATAATTTCCATACGGGAATCATTGCTTTATGTTTTATGCTTTATTATTTCAAACATGTGTGCGCAGAATAAAACAAAAATAAAGACAACAGTAATACTAATAACACACAAAACATGCTCGAACAGGAGTAGGAAGAAGCATAAGCTTATTGAATCCTACCCCTTCTTCACTTCACCATTGACATTAATTCCCCAAGTACAAAAAATAAACAAATGAAGTACTGAACATATATACAAGAAAAGACAATAAACAGAAAAATGTTACAAATAGAATTGATAGAAAACACCCGATTGTTAGACCCCTTCCCCCTCCCTGTACCCAGTGAAAACCATGTGCTTATAGCGTTTTTTTAAACTGGATCATGCTTGGACATAGCTTGAGCTCCACACCCAACCTGTTCCACATCCTCACTCCATAAACAAACACAAAAACTTTTCATTGTTGTACGTGCCCTCTGATGTTTTAAGTTGTGCTCCCCCCTCAGATGATAATTCCCTTCTCTATTGAAAACCATTTTTTGTATATTAGCAGGAAGTGTCTTATTGCTTTGTACATGAGTTGTGCCGTTTGAAAAGGTATAATGTCAGTGAGTTTTAATATTCTGGATTTTAAGAATAGTGGGTTTCTGTGATCTCTGTAACCGGCATTATGAATTATTCTTATGGCTCTTTTCTGCAATACTGATAATGAATTTATTGTACATTTATAAGTGTTGCCCCAGACCTCTGCACAGTAATGCAAATATGGTAAAATGAGAGAACAGTAAAGAATGTGGAGTGACCTGTAGTCCAAAATGTGTTTGACTTTGCTCAGAACTGAAATGCTTCATTAAAGTGTACTTTTTTGTATAAAAGAGAATGCTTAAAGCTGCAAAACTAAGTCTCTTTCTGAAACGTGATATTAGTTTTAAGCTGCGAGATCACATCAGCTGTTGGCTGTACAGCATAAATACCAATCAACAACATGGAAACCATGATACAGGTATTTTGTTAATCTAAAAATGAAGTCTTCACATTTATGTAAGAATGTCACCTCATCCATACAGCATCAATGAAACATCATTGTTGCTGTGCGAGTTGGCGCCCCAGAGCTGGACACAATGACAGATATCTACCATGCCCTATTGTCATATTGCTCGAACGGAAGACAGACCCTGTGCCGATGGATCCAATTTCACCAACCCCTTCCTCTTCCGCAGCAGATGTGGATGGATGGGTCTGTAAAGCAAAGTCAACATCACTAGGGAAGACCAGGGGCCTATTATCATGCCAGTCATGTCTCAAGGTCGTACTGCCCCCCCATCCCCACCCCCCACAGCCCACCACCTCGTGGAACGCCCTGCATTGGTACAGATGCAGTTTCCTGTTCCCGTCATGTCTCCATCGAACCCTTCAAACCCAGTGCAAGACGATATAATTTAGGGCAACATCTGTGTCTGAGGCAAGCTGGAAGGGGAGCTTGCAGGTCACAACTCATCAGATCATAAACACACACACAGCATATGCATAGATTCTTCGCCTTCCGCTCCTGTCTTAATATCCATCTCAGTATTGACCACAAAAGACCGATGGAGAGGGTGAAAGCAGGGGAATAAGGTGTGGGGGAATGTAATTGGTAGAGCAGTAGTCTCTGTGTGATCTCACTGTCAGGGCTCGTCTCCTTGTTCGTCCCTGAGGAGAAGCTGTCAGATCAGTGGAGGCAGGCCTCTGGCTGACAAGATGTCACCCTGTGGCAGAAAGATGTGGATGTCGAGTGGCAGAGCTCAGGGGAGAAAAGCAGAATCTATCCGGATTAGAGATGATGTTTAAACATATTGGAAAGCCTAATCAAAAAAATTCTGTGTAACTTTTGTGTTTTCTTTTTGGGTATCGGACAGACGATTTCTAACTGAAGAGTTATTTGAATACCGAGTTACATGCTTTAATGGAGAAATGTGAAATATGAATGTGGTATCAGAAAGAATAGTCAGAACAAGACAAAGAGGAAGGATGTGTCCCGGGAGAAAAGAGTAATCCGGACCACTAATTACAAACTTGCTCCATTCCTCTACCGAGATAAATCACAGGGAAACAAATCAGGACACATGTGCAAACCCAGTAACATGGCACTCAGCTTTCCACAAGAAAATGAAACCCTCTGCAGTGCAACTCATGGTCCCCAAAGCTCTGCAGCACAGCTGTGGTCTAGGATTAAATCGAACACTCCCGTAGAGAAAGAAACAACAAAAGAAGGAATTTGGAACCAATAATGAGACAAAAAAAGATCTGTCTGCTGACTAAACTATGGATTTATAAACTACTAATGACCAAATATGTTAACAACATGTTAACTTCACACAGCCTGTCACAGTTGAAGGGGTATGGAGCCAAATGCAGAACACCGAAAATACCACTTTTGTCCATAGCTTTAATCAAAAACTTTAACTATACCGGCATGATGCAAACAAGACTCAGGCAGAAAAACAGAACAGACTTACAGGAACCAATCTTCAGAAAATGAACCAGCAAAAAGCTCACCTGGCTTAAAAAGCCTCATGACAACACCTACAATGTTCAGGTGTGAAACTCAAGTTACTGGTGTGTGGATGAGTATCAGGTGTGCAGCCCTGGTTCCACCCAAAAGCCTGGCCCATCTCCCTGCCACGCCAAACCGTGACAGTACCCCCCCTCAAGGGACGGTCCCCGATGTCCCTAAAATGGTCCCAGGAAGGTCAGGAACAAGTTCCGGAGCAGACTCGAGCTGGGGTGCCGGATCAGGAACAGCCTCGGGCTGGGGTGCAAGAACAGGAGCAGACTTGGGCTGGGGTGCAAGAACAGGAGCAGACTCGGGCTGGGGTGCAAGAACAGAACCGGGTGCAGGAACAGGAGTAGACACTGGTGCCGGAACAGAACCGGGCTCAGGTGCTGGAACAGAACCGGGCATGGGGACGGGAGCAAGCTGGCGTCCGGGCGTGGGGACGGGAGCAAGCTGGCGTCCGGGCGCGGGAACCGGAACAGGCTGGCGTCCGGGTGCGGGGACAGGAGCTCACACTAGAAAAGGCTCAGGGACCAGCAAAGCAGGTGGAACTGGAATTCCAGCATAAGCTGCCAGCCATGCCCAGGTGTCTCTCCCTCGCTGTTCCACTTGGCAGCCTGTTCTGGATTCCAGTATTTGCTGCTGGTCAGGGCAGCAAGAGGGTCGGTGTCCTCTGGGTCCAGTTTTGGCTGGTTCGTTCTGTCACGGTGGTAGGGGTATGGACCCAAATGCAGAACACCGAAAACACCACTTTTGTCCATAGCTTTAATCAAAAACTTTAACTACACCAGCAAGATGCAAACAAGACTCAGGCAGAACAAGGCAGAAAAACAGAACAGACCTAGAGGAAACAATTCTCAGAAAACTAACCAGCAAAAAGCTCTCATCCCAGCTGGCTTAAAAAGCCTCATCATGACAACACCAACGATGTTCAGGTGTGAAACTCAGTTACTGGTGTGTGGATGAGTATGAGGTGTGGAGCCGTGGCTCCACCCACAAGCCTGGCCCATCTCCACACACCATACACCAGCACTGCCATGCCGAACCGTGACACAGCCTCTGTGTGTGTAGTTTGAGCTTCTTAATATTACATCGAAGAGATAAAGTATTTCAAATAGGATTCATACTTGATCAGCATTGCATCATTTTTCAGTTTTGTTTTCTGTTTTCAAGTTCAGTGAATTAATAAAATGTTCATCCGTTTTGTTCTGGGATGCTGCATGGTGTTCAAGCCTAATATTTAGTGACAGTGAATGTTGTAAATTTAACTTTTTAATAAAAAAGGGTGATACATGTTGATTTTAACAAATTGAAAGATAGAATCCAAATTAGAACCCCACCATGTTCACTTATTCCTTTAGAAGAGTAGAGAGGCCTTCCTCCTCCTCAGTAGTTTCAACTTTAAAAGCGTTTAAATCTCCTTTTTTTTTTTACAGAATATGTATTTGTTGAGTTAAACCTACTGTTTTTCTGTGAGTGCCTTGATAATGTGGAAAGATCGTGATTCATCATTCCTAACCGTCAAGATGCCAGTGCTACATGATAATGAGCCATGGATGTAACCATAAAACCAGGGAGAAGGGACTGTCTTTACAGAGGAGGAGTTGAGGTATCTCCAAAGTACCTTTAAGTCCTTTCCATTAGCTAAAAAATAAAAAATTATGAGGACTGTGACATGTGGGTTCAAACCCTCTTAAGAAATGCCAGGGTGAGCAGTGACTGTGTGTTTAATGAGAACTGTCTACACATACTGACAGACTGATTTAATGTGTATTGTTCTCAACAACAAAAAAAAGACTTACTGATTATTTAAGAGATTTTAAACCTCGAGGTAATTTTAATGACACATAGGAGCCTCTTCCTCTAACAGAAAATAACATCCATTCCATTCTATTCTATTTATTCTATCATCTGACTGTTGAAGCCATTGATAATCACTGACTCTAATTCTATATTATAATGTTTCTATTGAGAAAATAGATGTGAATACAGTTTATGTTAAAGCAAAAGCTAGACCAACACATATAGTGAACTGGCAAAACTGTACTATATCTCTTTCTGGGATCAAAACAGCTCAAGAGGCAAAAGTTTTATGATTGGTCAATGTTAGATTTAACATTGAACATCCTTACAATTTATACTTATCTCCAGGTGGCTAGTCTAAATTCTATTTTCCATTTCCTGCCTAAAACCAAAGCGCTGCCGTGACGTGACAGGGACATAGCCGTCCCCTGAACGTGACTTTGATTGTGAACACCTCCAACAGTTTCGTCTCACGAGACGATACCTTACATTCTTTAATTTGTTATTTTTTCAGCAGAGACTCAATGGGAGTGGTGAGCTTTCCAATTTACTGAGATTAAGTTGTTTTGAGTGGTGCTGAACCTCTATTTAACTTTCTTTACTGATGGTGTTTGGTAATAGCGTAGGTTGCTTCAGTGACTCCGTAAGGAAACAGAACCTGATTTATACGCCTGTAGTACTTTTTGGGTGAGTTTGAGAAACAGATATTCAGAAATCTTCAAATTTCATCAGAACCTTGGGAAATATTCAGATTTCACTGTCAAAAAAAGAAAAGAAAATCAATGATAGTTAAATTTAGATTGTTTTAAAAAGGCTTTAATGTAGCTGCCAAAGCAAAGTAGCTGAGAGCAATTCCGTAAGATGTGGTCTAACACAACTCTCACATCCAGTCTAGAGCAGCTATACTACAGATCCAGTTTGTATAAACATAATCTTTTTATCAATATCCGATATGGAAGCTATGCAAGACTTGGGCAATGATTTAGTACAACACACCAGATCAACAATATACATACAGGATGTTCTTATGAAAACTCGCCAGCACAATACTGCCTGGATTTCAGACTATTCCTGATTTTCTGATCGCAGGCCAACATTCATGTGCAGAATCCTGTCATGCCTAAAAAAAACAACATGACACATACTACCATTGCCAAACTAATTTCAGCGAGAAAAGACACAAAGTGAATGTAATACATAGAGAGCCCAGGGCTCAAGAGCACAGCTGTTCATCTCAACACTGGCCAACTCTGCCATAGGCAAGGAAACCATAGATGAAGTTAGAGAGGTGGAGAAAGAGAGAACAGAATGAGACAGTCAGGGAAGAATTTGATGCCAAACATTTGGTTTTTGTCCCTCTGTGGTAACAACATCCTACAACATTACATGAAATGTTTCTGATAGTGCAGTAGACTCTTCGCGGACAACAAACACATATGTACGCTTCCAAAGCAGCTCACTGGCTTGGCTGAATTCTACTCATCCATATGCAAATGTGAGGTGAAGAAGTCGCAAAAAGAAGGAGCTGTGAGTATGGGCAGACCAGGAGGCAGAGAGGACAGGAAATGGAGTGAGGACTGCAGGGAAGAGGATGGGTTGGTCTTTCTACAGAATGAGGCATGTTTTGTTAAGGGAGGCTGCAGGAATGTGAAGATCCATGGCGACCGATGAGAGATGCAGGAGGGAGGAAGATGGATGGAAGAATGACAGCTACCACTCAAATGACGATGAGGAGATGGCAGCATGACCGACATTTGTCGTGGGACAGATGGAGAGGACTGTGACAGCCCAGTGCTACAGTGTTGTAGCTTTTGCAATAACTGTACTGACCCTGGTTGAGTTTACTCAGGCAGCCCGAGTTGCAAAGAGAGCGGATGGTCCCAGGCTCCCAGCAGCTCCGGCCCTTCATTCCACCCTCTGCAGGCCTGATCCCACTCCAAGCTCCCGGAGACACAACACTGCCCTGAGTCGAACTACATAACACCAGCCGGGGGAGGGGTGAGGCAGTGACTTTCTCTGTTCAGCATTGCAGCATGCACACACATACATGCGCATTTGCACACATGCATATAATAAACAAATAAGGGAGCAATGCAGGCGCTGTCTCTTGTAATTCCTCTCTCTTCTCCTGCATTGCTTCCCATACATACATATACAAAAAAGTGTGCCGCATTTACAATTCTCCTCTACATACTTCTCAGAACAGTGCAGATTGAAGAGGGAGGGAGGAGAAGAGGGAGGGAGCGAGTGAAGCAGAGAGGAGATAGGACTGTGCAGCCACCAGTTATTTACACAAGCAAGAACTCCACCGCCATCCTCTGATTTCTCATGTGACAGCCAAAAGTCAACTATTTCAGGAGTGCTAAGTGGCGGCAACTGTGTTAAGTAAAGGAGCTTTATGAGAAGCTTCTGTACAATGAGCATTAACTTAATAATTCAGAGTGATGCTGCTAGATCAAGGGCAAAAGGTCAAAGAAAACACCCTTTAATAAAAAAAATCTATTTTCAGCCCAGACAGTTCATATATCCTTGCTTTGATGCCCGTTCTGCACCAATCTCCAGGTGCTGATGGATCATATCAAATCTGACTTCCCACACTGAGGTCAGTGTCACTGACACTGTTCCACTGCAGTGCAGCACACTTCATATCATAGTCATAATAACAACCTCATTCTGTGCCTCTTTCAAGCAGGTGAAGGTTATTAACTCTTTATAACTGCCTGTGAACGTTTCCCACTGCACTGTAAATCAAGGTCACCTTCGCCACCTGAATTAATTCCTCCCTAAACGCCAAAAAGGGCTTCTGTAAATAAACCAATTCAGGCTAATAATTATCCCTGTGAAGGAGATTACACATTCAGTGGTGGCTGTTTTTTGGTTTGTTTGTCTGTTACACAGACAGGAGGGTTGGGTTTGTGGTGCTGAAAAAACTCATACATTTTAGGTTCAGGAACTTCCTCAGTTTTGTTGACAATGAGATTCAGGGCCACCATGTGCTGGCAATGTGTTCGGAGCATCTCCCCACTTCATTACTGTAAGTCCGCTTGGATAGGCTCCAGCAACCCCGAAAGAGGAGGAAGCTGTACAAAAAAATGAATGAATGAATGAACGAATGAATGAATGAATGAATGAATAAATGAGATTCATATCATAAAGCAAACTATAATAAAATAATTGTACATATAACTTATCAGATATAAATACAGTATAAGGAGGTTTGTCAAGTTGTGCAAAAATAAATATGACAATTAATTGTTCAGACATTATCTTGATTATTTTATGACTGTATGTGTGCACATGTTATTAATATTAGAAATCTTCATATTATATTATCATGATAAGGTGGTCCATTGTTACATGCAGGTTAAACGTAGGTTCCAGGTGAGTTTACATGTCCTAGATTCAGCTGGAATAGAACCTGCAAAGCATGTGTGAAATCTCACTTAGGTTTGTGAGGAGCTACCAGCAGACCAAGCTCTGTTAGGTACAGATGGACGAGTGTACAGATGGCTAACAAGGGTATTATGTTTATGCAATTTATGCCACTGAATAGCCTTCATTTTTAACACTATGTGAATTTTACACTGAAGAAGTGCTGAACTATCACGATGAGCAATAACCACACCAAATGCTTTAATGGCTGCCAACCACAGCTGCAGAAATAAGCAGCATTTTGACCATTAGCTAATTAAAGAATAGTTATAGCTGAGTGATAATTGTGGGGATATCTTGCATGCACGTTTTAATGAGCTCAGGGTCAGGACATTGACTTCAAAATGCTGTGAAATGTTTTCAGCTGTCAAAACCTCCTGTGGATGAATTATTGCAGTGTTGGTGTGGCTCATTATCGCACTGTGAGGCCTGACCTCCTGCTGAGACTCCGATTTATATCTCCACTTTTCCTGCATGAGGTTACATTCACATTTCAAAACATTCAAACTAATAAGCTGGTGCAGAAACATCTCAGTTATTGTGCATGTGAAACTACCTACCTGTTTTCCACAGCTCTGATGCTGATTCTCTACAGCATTGTAGGTGTGGCTCTTGACCACAACCGTTCCAAATGGTCTAATAAATAAAATAATCCTTTATCTGCTACGATAACTCCAGGCACCCATCAGTTTGACCCTGATCCATCCTAATACTACATACTACATAATAAGATCTGACTCCACTTACTATCACCATCAAACTTTATGATTGTCATGAAACAAAAGTTCAGAAGTGGCTTTATCTGTCCAATTTGTCCAAAAAACTTCTTCAGGGATTGTTAAATGTTCCCAGATTTTACAATTTGTTCAGATTCATTAACTTGACTTAAATCATTACATATTTGATATCAACTTTAGACTTTGGGTTCTTATGCTGCCATCATGATAATGATGAAAAAAATGCCATTTGTTAGTCTGATATTTGATCAGTCTCTGGTATTACACTCAAATGTCCAACAGTTTGGATGAGGGAATTCTACATCAAATATCAAAATATTGTTTTCATCGGACAGCAGCCACAACAAAATTGTATCAAGCCCAATGAGGCAACCTGCAGCAGTTCGCATGAAGGCAGCAAATCAATGGTGGAAGAAGCAGAAATACACCACAAGGATGAAGGAAAATGCAAAACATGATAACTGATCCATAACCGTCCCAGGTGACTGCCTTGCACAAAGTTTTAGTAATTTATATTTCAATTACCTGCCTTTATCAACTTCTCATTGCTGATAATGCAGAAAAGCTACAGAGTAAGCAACAAAAAAGGAAATGGTCGACTGGGATGCAATGTTACCTTAATAATGAATTCAGGTTTCATGCAGCACACGGCAGGTCAGTGGACACATCTAAGCCACACAGAGTAGACAAAATTCCAGCACAGCATGGATGGAACAAGAATACCAGCGGACACAACGGTGTGACAAAGCCGTGCTTTAACAGCACTGTTCCCTCACTATATACTGTGTATATAGAGTTGATGAAAACTAGGAATCAATTCAACTAAAGGGAAAATAAAACTAACACAAGCATGATGATCACTGCCCCCGCAAGTATGAAAGAATACTGAAGCTGCTCAGTTTTATATTTGCTCTGTATCAGTTCTGGTATAACGCGTTAATTTTAATTTATGTAGATATTTGTGGTTGTGGTTAAACTCCAACCTCAAGACTATTCCGCTCCATTGTAACAACAGCAGCTGAGCAAAGAAGTGAGTACACATCTCTAGAGTAAATGAAAAGAATAAAGGTCTATTATACAAAAACAGTATTGCAGTGTATTAAATCATAATTCCTGTGACGTGACGCTTATTGTATCCTTAGATTCTTGCACAATCTTGTTTTCTCCTAACCTAAAACTCTTGAACAGTCCACATTAAAGATGAGTTCTCCAAAGTCATAAAAGACATGCAACTTACAAAATGAAGGACAAATTACAAAAACTAGATGACAATTCAGAAACAATCACATAAAAAACACAACGTAAGTATTTTTGAACTTGAAGAATTGACAGTAAATTGCTTGTTTGCTTTCAAATAAAGGGTGGGGGCTATGGTCAAATAATCCATCATATCTTCACAGACCACTTCTGCGAGATAAAAGCAAGAAGAGCGTTCTCTAACAACAACCACAACACATGCTGGTTTGTGGTTTGACCATAGCACATGACTGAGTGCAGGTGCTTCCTCTTCTCAGATAAGAGAATAAGTTCCATTCCCATTCTGTGCCTCCAACATTGGCTGTGCCCTGTGTGGATTTAAAATAAAATCGTGGAGGAAAACAAGAATAAAGGGGAAGAAAGGGAGTGTGTAGGAAGGGAAAATACCAAGCAGTGCCTTGGTTACATCCCGCTTCAAAGCGGTGATGTATTGTAATTGTCAGTGTTCGTGTGTTCGTTCGTTCGTCCATTAGTATGTCCACCAAATATCTTCGCAACCGTTGCAGATAGAAAGATGAAACAAAAAACACATTACTCAGGCAGCAAAGGGGATGAAAATGAGATTATGACCTTGACCTTGAGAAAGCTAGGTCAAGCCAAGGTCAAATTTAATCTTTTTTACTCTGATGTTGGGATGTTGTAGTCTCTGATTGTCTTATTTCAGGTGTTTTGATCCTGGGAATAATAAGAACATAGACACAACAGGGATATCAAAGACAAAGCCAAAACAGAGAGAGGGGAAGCAGGTGACATGTACATCCAAGATCGATGTGCCAACACAGCAAAATGCCAGTGGGTGGGACAAGCAGTTTAAGGAGGGAGTGTGAGTTCAGAAAGGTCGAATCCATTAAGCGACAGCAAAGGTTTGATCTCCTGGGGACAGTTAGCTAGATTTAAGGGACATGCTAGAAAAGGAGGAAATATATCAAGTATGACATGAAAACAGAAGATAAAACAGAATCAGAAAAGCCAGTGTATGATTTCTGATATATTCACAGAGAGCTCTGCACGAAGACTGGATTCATCTAGCAGGGATGTTTGTTATTTACTGCTTAGACTGCTTAGTTTCCTTCTCTCCTCTCTTTAGGGACTGAACTGAACTCACAAATCGACCTCTGCTGGCGTACACTTTTTCACATTCAAGACAAACAAGGACAACTGATTTGATACACAGCCACTGCAGAACTAATGGATGAGGATGATAAGCATGGCCATCTGTCATTTCA
This sequence comes from Antennarius maculatus, assembly GCA_013358685.1. Taxonomy (NCBI): domain Eukaryota; kingdom Metazoa; phylum Chordata; class Actinopteri; order Lophiiformes; family Antennariidae; genus Antennarius; species Antennarius maculatus. The sequence continues at coordinate 20,717,010 of CM023608.1, forward strand.
TAACATTCTTTCATGAGCCCATGAGGCAGTGGAGGTTATGAAATACAGTAATTAAACAAACAACAGTTGGTGTGAAGGTTTCCTTTAGAAGCAGGTCTACAGAGTGATTTTATATCTCACACAAAAACGTCTTTTTAGTTGTGACCTTTAAGATGTATTCTTTGCTGATTCTGAAAAGATTTTCACCCTGAATTTAATGCAATTTCAACAACAGTGTGAATATATACTGAATATGCATCCTGACACAGCATATATATTCTGTCCCGCAAAAGTCTCCAGCCATGCCATAGCAAAATAAAAAAGTAAATCTTTTCAAAACGTTTAATCAGCTGTTACTGGAGAAATGTGTTCAGTCAATGTCTTTAATTTAATCAGGATTTTGGTTTCAGTTTAAAAGTGGAATTTGCCTCCTGAATGAGCTTTAATCATTTGGTACACACATCCTCTATCTCATAAGGTAAACCACAGATATGTTTCCCAACAAATCAATCGGTATTCACCAATATAACAGAAGCCACAACATCTCTACCAAGCTGCATGTATTTGTGGTAAATAGATTCGTATTTGTGTAAAAGACAAACACATTCCTGAGCGACATGTGAATGGAGGGAACGCTGCATACTTACCACAGAAAAACTGTCTTGTCGACTCTTTTCAATACAATAGCCATATTTCCAAGCAAACAAAATGAGTGGAAAAACAAAGGAACATTCCATCCAGGAAGAAAACCCCGCTCGATAAAAAGCAGAGTAAATGACTTAATGAAATACAGGAGGAGAAGGAGAAAGGAAGAGGGAGGGGGTGGGAAAACCAGACAGCAAGTGAGAGGGAAGAGAGCAGAAGAGTGAATGCCGGAGCGAATGGAGGGAAAAGAAAAACCAGGGAGAAAGTCAGGACCAAGAGATGAAGAACGAGAAGGAGGGGTGGAGAAAACATCAAAGGAGACCGTTGGGGAAGGTGGCTGTAATTTCAGAACCATGGACAGAGCACTACCTTTCACTGGAATGGGAGAATGGAGCTGGGTCATGAAATGAAAAAGTAAAACAAAGAAAATTGTGAATTTTTTTAAGCTATCATGTCCATCAGTTCAAACACAGTCCAGAGAAACCAGTCAATAGGGAGACATCTTACACAAGGGGTTGTCTGACTGACCTACCAACCATCAAATGCTGATACAGCTCACTGACCTACCGTTGGAGAACTCATCACCTTGCAGACATAGGAGGAGATCCTTTGCTGTAACACTTCTGTGTAGTGCAGCTTTAACCAGTCTCAATGCTCCTAGACCCAAAAGACAGAGACTGGACGATGAGTTCCAGCAATCACAAATCCCTCAATTTTTGTTTGCCAACATCCAAAAATTTTTTTCCAGTGTCGAATAAAAATACACCAGCAGCAGCGAATACCATTTATGTTAAATTCAAATAACTGGAACAAGTGATTCAAGGAGCTGTGATCCCACTTTAGCAGAAAGCAAAAAACAAAGCAGGCTAACCAATGAAGGAGGTCATGCTGAAGTGAGGGGAAACACTGCCCCCTGCTGAACATTTGTTCTCAGACTACAAGCAGTCGCCTTTGTGTCATGTTACAAATCCAATCTAAAGGTACAAGAGGCACTCATGGAAATACAGGCAATTCAAAAGAAAAATGGAAAAAGCTACATGCACCAACATGAAATTCAAAATAATTTGTTTTGGATTCAGTTCAGATATACTTAAAAAAGAATATCATGGCTCACTGAGGAGATCAATAAAAACAATTTGTCTAAACAGAGAGTGGTTGTTAAAGAATAGAGGCTCCCTGCCTATGGTTCACGTTTCCCACAAAAATGATCTGAAGGAGGCCGGCAGCAAAACTATAGAGAAATTAAAATATATCACAAAAATTCTGTGTAAATTTTCATTCAGAAGATTCAAAGCTTCCTTGACTCCACCTAACCGGATTTAATGGTGTTTAACATCCTCTACGGTCATTAGCGCTTTGACATCATTACAGTCGTGGGTATCGCTGACCCTCCCAGCACTATTGTGAGTTGTGAGGGTTTCTGATGTCATAAGTTAAGCAGACCATCATGTGATTGGTTGGGAAAACATGACTCAAGTTGTGAATGATGAAACAAACTGGGTGTGGCGATCATGGCTGCTTTGTGTGTGGTTGACAGGTGGTGGTGAAGGCTAGAGATGCAGTGAATTTAAAAGTGTTGTAAATGCAGCCGTCTGCAGCAAGGAGTGTACAGATCTTTATTTAGGGGAGGCTCCACAAGCACATGGCACAGCAAAGAGGAGTCAGCTCTTCAGGGCAGGACTCAGTAGTTCATTGAGCCCCTATCAGCCAAAGACGATGTGGTCCTGACATCCCTCGCCAGGCTGTTTCATGCTGTTGAAACTGAAAAGATAATAGATTTTTCCTCAAATCTCATCTTCTTCCTTGATTGTTCTTCAGTTCTGTACCATGACCCAATATTTACAAGCATACTATTAAACATTAGATATGTCACTGACAAAACATTCCTTCACTAAAACTAATAAACCAATGGTGTATACACCCGGTACATATGCACAAATCACTTTGATCTGCAGCATGAAAGTCATGTGGCCCTAGGGACTTAGGTACATAGGCACACGAGAATAGGTGAGGTGAATGATCTTCTTGTACCCTAGGGACTTAGGTACATAGGCACACGAGAATAGGTGAGGTGAATGATCTTCTTGTACCCTAATAACCTACAATACTGCTGGATAGGCACACACAATGCTAATAACTCTGACTGAGATTAAAGACCTGAAACTCTCCTGAAAGAGACCTGAAATCAGTCAGCCTGAACTGGTCACATTTCTTGTATGAGAGCTGAAATGCCTTCAGAATTATAAGAAAGACTTCCTGCTGACAGGATTACCCTGTACCAAATTCATAAAGATTATCTTTTTTTTTGCTTGACACACTAAAAGGGAATACAATTTTTCCTATGCTCTTAAATCCTGTTATCACAGATAAACTAGCTGAAAAAGGAAATATTAGATTAACACAAGGTCACAGACATCCACTAAACTTTTGCTGTCCCAGAGTAAAGGCTGAACTAAGAACAAACAAGTTACTACTTGAAAAACACAAACAAACTATAAGGCAGGCTATTCTTTCACCCATTAGCAGACTAACCATTTAGTGTCCATATAAGAGATTCCTAAGGTACAACATCTGCACTGTACAGGTCATCTAATGCTGTCGGCTTCCTCACATTTAATGAATCCGAGAATAACAAAGTATTTCATTCTTTTCTGACTGCGTTCCACCCACATGTGTAAAGTCTATACTCAAAAGGCTGAAGAAGCTTTAAAGGAAAATGGACAAGAGCAGGGATAGACTGTATGGATGGGCTGAAGTTTATCCAGTCTTTGTCATTGGCTAGCTCATTAGCGTAACTGTAAAGTGTCACAGTTTTTCACTATTCTGTCAAAAAAATTTAAATATTCCTTACCATAAAAAATCCCTTACTATTCTAGGTTATAACAGTTATAACAGAAGTGTGTGATTTCACATGCAAGAACAGTATGGTGGGAAAGATGTAAGAGTCAGAGGCTAGCTGGCCAATAGCCTTTGATAATTGCTCTACTTTCGCAGCATCATCTCATAGTTGTTATAATAATACATCTGGTCAAAGAACAGGTTGTCTGATATCAAAGCTGTGCCCTAAAGGCTTGTGTTCAAATGGATGCAATCTGCTTTAATGTTAGCAGGCATTTCTTGCTAATTGGTGCATTTCATCAGTTTTGAACCAAGTCGCTGGATTTGGAACAGACCCCAGAGGTAACACTGTTTCTGTACATTTCATGTACTCTGTTCCTTGTGAAATTTTATTCACCACATGTAATAGCTAAAGAAAGCAGGCTATAAAATTGTAATGAGTAAGAAAAGGTCATCAGAAAATATGCACACAAACAGAAGCAATCATGCACACATACATCATATCATGCACATGGGGGCGGCAGTAGCTCAGTTTGCAAAGCTTGGGGCTGAGGACCGGAGGGTGGCCGGTTCAAGGGCCATTTTGACCAAAACCGATTGGAGTGTGAACCAGCAGTGTGAGGGGCCTGTGTGTGTTATGGGCCTGTATGTGTGTGTGTGCAGGCCCGTAACACACACACACTGGGGGGGATAAATGAAGTTGATTCTTCTTCTACATACATGTTTGATCCATAAGGTTTTCATTAACCCAACCTTTTCTAAACGCAAACGTATCAACATTTGAGTGCTGCTAACTGGAAGCACTTCTCTATTCACCATCTATATTTGGTCATTTGACTTTCAAATATAGGCCAGAGGAAAAATATAGCCGGTCTCTGTAGGCCTTGTCTGTAAAAGACTGGGGCAGAAATGGTCTGGGATGATGCCAGAAAGAAATGTGAAGAAAATAGTCCTCCCTTCCTTTTCCCACAGCTTTTGACCAGTAACACGTGTAACAAATAAAAAAACATTCAAGGATAAATCCCTTAAAAACAGCATTTTGTTGTTAGGAGAAACCTGATTAGAAGCCTGGTTTCCTGTCAACCGTTAACATATACATGTAGTACTCCTCTTTGCACACAGTGCTGCCCTCTCCTGGCTAACACTGGTTTCTATGTTCTATCAAATGAGATTGGTATGAATTTCCGAATATAAAAGGACAACGGACATTTTAAAGTCAAACACAACAAAATATCTGGACTATGGTGAACACACCATTGGCCTTACTGTGACGTTAAATACCGAGTTAACATAGTAATGTCACTCTTGTGGGATAGCCCAGGACTGAATCAGCCCATTCTTCATTTATCAAGGTTACAGTCTGAACTTTAGTGTCTTGCATCAGCACATGATAAGTGTATTAAAACTCTTCTAGCTTGCACTTAGACTATATGACTGATGTACTGCCACTTAAAGTTCCCATATAAGAAGCTGATACTTCAGCTGCTCCTACCAGACTGATCGTTCATCATGCGGATAGCTTTAGCTTTGGCCAACTCCAGTGCTGTAACCCATCTTTGTCGCTCCACCTCTGTGCTAGCCTTCAGGTGGTAAGTGCGACCACCACTGCTCAGGACGATATTGCAGGCATCCTCTGTGTCGATGTGTGCAGTGGCCAGGTTTATTGTTCCACGACAAGTGTGAGCCATCTCTGCTTGTGTCCTACAACAGAATACCAGGAAGAAAAAGATAAAGAAAGACAGAGAGAAAAGAATCAGCTGAAAATATGGATCTAGAATTCCGTATTTCACAAAGTACTGCAGGAGAAACAGACAAATACCACAGATTATGTAAGGATCCACTTTGAAAGCCAAGCAACAACTAGTACCTATGCATTCACACAGACTGCAACATCCCGCGACGCCCCTAAATTCAAAATGTTACCCTGACCTACTTGCATAGGTCAAAGATCAAAGTTAGTGCTCCGACCTACTGTCATTGATCAAAGCACTAGCTTTGATCTATGGTCTTACTCACATTGGCCTTCTCCCTCATCTTTTTATCTTATCCGGTTCCTGAGTGTACAAAACTTTAAATTTGACCTTGACCTTTTTCCCTCAAGGTCAAGGTCATCACCTCATTTTCATCCCCTTTGCCGCCCGAGTAACATGCTTTCTGTTTCATCTTTCTATCTCCAACGGTTGCGAAGATATTTGGTGGCCACACAAACAGACAGAAGGACAGACGGACGAATGAACACACAAACACTTACAATTACAATACATCACCGCTTTGAAGCGGGATGTAAAAAATAGAGAAGTGAAGATTCAAAAGAGCAGAGCAGGAGGAAAGGCACGACAGAGTAAAGTAAAAGAACTGTGCAAATCTAAGCCAAACATACAAGCTGAACGCTTCCATAAAAAATATTACATATCACTGCACATCATCCAAAACAGAAACATTACTGAAGGATCGATTACGTTCCATCATGAGACATCAACTACATGACTAATTTTTAAATAAGATTCTCGTTAACACACAGTTACTACAACTAATACGATTAACTGAGCGAAAGGAAATTTAGGACAAACGGTGCATTTACAACAGAGTTGTGGAAAACTGGCTTTCATGGCTTGACAAGCTAAGCTGCAGGGATAGGCATTTGTGGCCGTAAGTATTTGAAAGTCTTCACTGTTGTTACAGGCAGCTGATTTTCGTGATAAACACCCTTGACCAATGATCAGCAATCACGTTACAGTGGATGTTTAACAAAAACACGTCCTCACAATTGCCCATCCACACACTTGGAAAGAGACGTTTTAAAGCATGCAGCCATGCAATCACTTGAATGCACAGCATTTGCATGTGGGTGACATCCACTTATCCATCCTCACTGAGCAATCACTGCCACAACCAGCTGCCATTCAGCAACTTCAAGTTCTACACCAGCTTAAGTCTCAGTTGACACCGACAAGGTGGCTGCCACCTTAAGTTAGACGGTGACGTGTATTTGTAAGTTCTGCCACCAAGTGATTTTCCTCACATCACTTCCATCTTCTAAAGGCAACTCCTGTTAGAATGCCAATGCAGAAGAAATGCTTCATTGTGCTGATTTCCTGCTGAAGCTCTGTGAACATCAGTTGTGCAGACAAGATTGCATTTCAGGCCTGGCAAGCCATGTGGAGGGAGGGAAGGGATACTTAACTGCACAGTTTCCAGCCCAGCTGAGCTCAGCGGCAAAGACTTGACATGAAGTGGGTCAACAAAGTGAATGTGCCACTGATGAGTAAGATGAGACCCTGCTGATTGTGTCTGCTCTGTGAGGAGGTGAGGCCATGCAAAGGCCATGAAATTACACAGTCAAGATAACTGCAAAAGCTGGCAAAGACAGATAAAGTCTTCAGGGGTATTAAGGCACAGGAAGGGGAGAGGCAACAGTGATATGGGGCAGCAGGGTGCATGAGAGGGTCTTGCATGTTTTACCTGTCAGTCCCGTGTGCACACATTGCTACAAAACAAAAATCCACCGATCTGGAGCATGTAATAAAATAACAATAAGTGAACAACACAGAAAGGGCAGCCACAAGCCTGACACACATGGACAAAATAGAACAGAGTACCCAAGTCAGGTTTTGTTGTGGCTAGGGGCTGAAATATCACGAGACATGGCGGGAGAAAGAGAGCTGGAGATAGGCTTGGAAATGTGTCATGCTGCAGACAGAAAGGAAACATAAGACAAGAAAACCAAAGCAATGCTGCTGACATGTGGACAGGTTAACATGACCTCCTGAAAGACTGAAACAATGAGATGGTGAGAATGTGGTAAGTCTATCTTCTCCATTTGAGATTGCACTACTACTCTCATCTTACCAGAACAAAAATATCACCAGACTGTCTCAAACACACAAATGCTCTTGTTGTTGAGGTGTTGTTGAGCCTAGTGCTGACAGCAATGAAGCGTCCATTAACAAGATTAGATCACAGAATCCTGAACCCCTTGCTTCCGTCATTCTGATGATGTGCCAAACAAGTTAACCAGGGTCATGCCAGGTGCTACCCTCCAGCTGTGCCCAAGTTTGGCTAGCTCCCCACTTGCCTTCCACACCTCCCTGTAATCCAGGGGCAATGAGTGCCAGCAATAACAGCATAACTTGATACCACAAAGGGACAGGCAGGCTGACTGTACTATGAAAGACATGTCAGCTCCAACAGCCCCAAAGGCTTCTCTGGAGCACCAAGTCAGATTTACATTAAGAGATAACTGAGCAGTACAGATAGTATTGAAAATGGAAGGAAAAGTCAATTTAGAAATTAAAAGCGAAAAATGTTCAGAGAAAGGATGAAGATCTGGTCATGAATCATGGAGAGAATGGCACATAGAAGCTGAGAAAGGACTGAGAAAGACAAAAAGCAGATGTTGAAAAAAATTACAGCAACTCCTGCAATGTCAGAGTCAGAAGCAAACAACAACAAATGTTTATCAAAACTTAATTAAATGCCTTATAAAGTTTTGAACTGCCAGGCAGGAGGACTAGAGGAAAACCAAAGAGTAGGTTTATGGATGTAGTGAAAGAAGACATGAAGGTAGTTGGTGTGAGAGAAGAGGATGCAGAAGACAGGGTTAGATGGAGTCAACTGATTTGCTGTGGCCACCCCTGACGGGAAAAGCCGGAAGGAGAAGAAGAAGATTATTTTGAATAACTGATTCTGTTACGTCAGTCCACAAAATCAAAGCATTGGTTGCAGTCCTTGGCTAAAAATAGCAAACTTAGTGTTTTCTCTGACAACAGCAAGAGATATTTGGAATGAAAATGATCCCTTAGATCAGCGGTTCCCAACCACCGGGTCAAAATCCAGTACCGGGCGGTGGGCTATTAGGTACCAAGCCACGGGCCACTAGGACGTACAGACCGTTTGAAATGTTCTTTTTTTTTTCTTATTATCAGTCTAAAGATGTTTTATTTTGAAAAGTGACTTCTGTGCAGAATGACGCACAAACAAATGCATGAGTTTGTACCTATTGACAGGTTTCGATCATCTGACGGGTTACTAGGGCATTGCCCCAAAAAATTAAGCCCACAAGCAAAAATGAGTAAAAAAAAAAATCATCTTTGGGGAGATTCTTTGGAAAGGGGAAAAGGCCCAATGAGGACACAGAAGAGACTATGACTTCCAAGAACACAAAATATGCACTTAAAGACAACATCAGGAGTCCAACTTACAATACGGGTTTATCCCTAAAGGTGAATCTCATGCACTGAAGCCCACTCTGTGTAAAATATGGAGACAAGCTAGCAGATGAGTCAATGAAGCCTTAAAAGCGGCTTCGGTACCTGGAGACCAAAGCACCAAAGCCTTAAAAGACAAAACTTTGAAGTTTCTCGAAAGAAAAAAATGTGAACATGAAGGGCAGAATCAATTATTGATGGCCACCACATTAACAAATCTGAGGGCACTGAGAGTGTCATATTTAGCAGCTAATCGTATTGCTAAGGCGACAAAACCTTTTACTATTGGTAAAATTGCCTGTCGCTACAGACATTTGCCGTGAACTTCTAATTGAACACTAATTTTCATTGTTATTATTAGTTGATTGACTTGTTCACCATTTCATAAAGGAATAATCAGTATTGCCCCTACATTGGATGCACTGATTGTAAGTCGCTGTATTTCAAAATAAGCCTCGTCAGTGCAGCCACTTGAATTGAGTTGTTAATTATAATTATTTGTTATTAGAAAGGATTTTTGTTCTAACATGAATGTTGAGATCTACATTTGACATAAGACCACTGTGGTGATTTATTATAAGACTACAGCCATCCTGGAGTCATTAACGATTATCAAGCCAATGAAGGCCTGTATCTGAAATATTGCCTTAGATGAAACCAGTCCATGATGCAAAAAAGCTTGGGGACCACTGCCTTAGATCATTTATTACATGTCCAACAGTTAGTAGCTCACTAAGGATTTAAAAACAACCCGGCTTTTAAAGAAGAAACAACACCATACAACAATTTAATATTTAACAAAAACCAATGCGGTCACAGACTGCAACATCCCGCGACACCCCTGAATTCAAAATTTTACCCTGACCTACTTGCATAGGGCAAAGATCAAAGCTAGTGCTCTGAGCTACTGTCATATATCAAAGAATTAGCTTTGATCTATGGTCTCACTCACACTGGCCTTCTCCCTCGTCTTCTATCTTATCCGGTTCCTGAGTGTACAAAAGTTGAAACTTGACCTTGACCTAGTTTTCTCAAGGTCATCATCTCATTTTCATCCCCTTTGCCGCCCTAGTAATGTGCTTTTTGTTTCATCTTTCTATCTCCAGTGGTTGCGAAGATATTTGGTGGATATACGAACGGATGAACAAACACAAGAACAATTACAGTATATCACCGCTTTGAAGAAGGATGGAAAAATGAAATAACTGACAAAAGCATGTTGGCCTACGTGACTCACTTGGGCTTTAAAGTGCATCCTCTTATAATGCAGCTAAATCCATTATGCAACGTTCATCCATCAGATCATATCGGACACTTTTCCAAAGTGACATCATTCAATCCTGAGGGAGTGAGGCTACATGGGTCTGACAGTGCTTTGATTTAGAAGACAAAGAAATACAGATTATATCAGATTAGCAGCTAAATGTTTGAGTACTGTATAATAGTATGAAGCTTTTTACAACTGACGTATGTCTCCAAGTGTCATGTTCGTAGGAAGCAGACATCTGACACGTAACACAATTTTCACTTGGCATATAGTAAAGTCACATAAATTAACATGTTCCACATTTGTCTGAGTGTATCCTTTATACTTCAGTCACAAAAGAAGTGCAGAAATTCAGCCAGAGAAGGTAGACAGAGGCATTGAAATCCTGGAGCCAGACTGACACAGTGTGGTGTGATATCAGTGGAGGGGCACTTCATTCCCTCTGTGTTCACATGTCAACAGGCCACTTTACCTTCAGGGACAGCAGTCGCCTCAAAATACACTGGACTGTTAGCTTTAGAGGGTACAGATTTGTATTCATGACTGTTTGAGCCGCAGAGAAGCATTCCGAGTTGCAATTTCTCAAATCATGTATTCAGGGGCTCTCCACTTGAGTCTCCAAACTGACAAGAACCCACTACGTAATAAAGTCTTTAAACAAGGCTGTGGCTACTTGTTATCTTTTATTTGGAGGAATATCATCCGAGAGGGTATATTAATAACACAATAACTATATTTAATAACATATGCAAACAAATCTAGCACTGACACATTAACGTAAAGGCTTAATTAGATTTGATCTGTTTTACAAAGAGTAAAATTCATAGTCTAGTGCCAAGGCTAATGCCAGGAAAGTTAACTCCGATGGGTGTGTCTTCTCTCTACTGTGAACTGTTTAACAAGGGTCAATGGGTCAGACATGGTGAACAAATATTTCACCAACATGGACTACAAATGGGTTCCTGGGAGGCATCAGTAATTGCTTCATGCCTGCCCCACAGTGCAAACAGCCTAAAAATGGCACTTGCTCCTAAATTCATAGCCTGGGCAAGACAGACGTGTTTGCAAATAACATTCATATTCATTTGATAAAACATTACTGCAACAAGAGTGGTGTGACCTTCAAGGTATAACAGCAGACTCTGAATTTTGACAGAAGCCCTCAAGAGGCAGCAGGTGAGCAGGTTAAACAGGCAAGAGCCAAGCACTGAGAGCAGTCCAGACTAATAAACTCTTATAGATTAGATAATCTAGATTAGGTAAAATACTTCCGGCTTTCAGTGTGAGCAGACGTCTTTTCTTCTGTCTCTCGTTGTTGCTAACTTTGCTATCTCTCTCGAACTCGTGTTGGATAAACACTCATTAACTCTCACTGACTCCTTCAAAATGCCGAGAGGAAAAGGGAAATCCGAGGAGTCTGAGAATAAACATGAGAATAAAAATGTGAAAGTAACCCTTGAACGGCTGGCCTCTGGGATGGATGAGCTACAGAAAACTGTGATGCTAAGGACTGACTTCGAAAAGTTCAACAGGGAACTTGATAAGAGGCTGGAAGAAAAGCTGAAACCGTTAAATAACCGCTTGCAAAAAGTGGAGAATGACATGGAAAAAATGCAGAAAGGAGCGGAGCAAGGGCAATAAAGGATGGAGGAATTCGAACAAAGCATTCGAATAAATGATGTGATCATCACCGGCATCAAACTTAAGCCAAGAAATTATGCTCATGCCGTGACCAGAGGAGTGGAAACTGAACACATCACTGATTTTGAGTCGGTGGAACAACAGGTGATTACTCAACTGAAGGGCCTGGGGATTGGCATCGAGCCGGACCGGATTGGGACTTGTCGCCCGCTGCCGTCTGGAGGTGGGAGACCACCTGCAGTGCTGATAAAATTCAACAATCGTGAACACAAGGTTGCTCTTCTGAGGCAGGGCTTCAGGCTGAGGGGAGAGAATGTCTGCATTGATGAGAATCTCACTAAAAAGAATGCTGGTATTGCTAGAAGGGCTCGACGACTGAAGGAGGGTGGGCTGATCAGCGGCACCTGGACCAGCAACTGCAGGATCTTCATCAGAACAAAGGGGCTTTCTCCGGACCAGATGAAAACAATGGTGATCAGGAGTGCAGAGGAGTTGGTGAAATATGAACAATAAAGACGGACAAGAATTCTTACTACACCAAAGATCAGCACAACAGAGTAACTTCAATAGTGGGAGCTCTATGATTTTGGACAGGTCAAGTATTACATGGAACTGTCGAAAAAATCAACACCATTGATGTCAGAAACATGGACTAATGAAAAAAAAACCAAAAAACCAAAAAACTAAAACAAACAAAAAAAAAAACGACAAGTATTTGTGATAAATGGGATAACATTAACTTTGAGACTTTAAAAAGCATGTTGATATCTTTTGACAATATAATATCATGTGAAACTGTTAAAGTGTCTGCAACAAACTGGTTAATTCTTGTATAAACACTGTCTGCTCAAAGAGGTTAATATGATCATTATATTCTTGTGGAGAACACTGGCAAGGTCAATGTCTAGTTTTGACTATCCATGATGTTAACAAACCTTGTGTTCCTAGGAAGAATGTAAACATGTTTATGCTCTAGGGTAAAAGGCTAATATCTGGAAGTGAATAACGGAATGAACATCTGTCAAAAGTCAATGAGCTGGTTGAAGACTTTTAATGTCTGAGTTTGTTGATTACATATTCTAATGAGAGAGATGTTTTGTTGATGATTTATGGGACGGGAATCTTACAAGCCAATGGCTTCTACCTGTAACCCTTTTTTTTCTTTTCGGATGTTGTTGATGATGTTTCAGCACTGATGAAAGTGAAATATGTTGTAATGACATGTCTGGAAAGAAGAAAAATAAACTGAATAAATAAATAAATAAACAAATAAATAAATAGATAAATAAATAAATAATTACAACTCAGAGGCTGGAAAGGATTTTTATTAGCTTTTAACCACATCTCACGTTCTTGGTTGGCTAAAGTGAAAGATATGTAAAACATCAAAGAGTTGGGACTAGTTTCTCACAGCCAAAAATTAAATACTTTCTCTCTAGATAATGATGAGCCATAAAATGAAGTTATGGGAAAGAGTAGTTGGAGCTAGACTACGGGCAGAAGTAAGCATTTGTGAGCAGCAATATGGTTTCTTGCCAAAAAAAGAGTACTACAGATGCAGTATTTGCTTTGAGGATGTTTATAGAGAAGTACAGAGAAGGCCAGACGGAGCTGTATTGTGTTTTTGTAGATCTGGAGAAAGCTTATGATAGGGTGCCCAAAGAGGAACTCTGGTATTGTATGAGGAAGTCTGGAGTGGAAGAGAAGTATGTTAGAGCGGTGCAGGACATGTATGAGGACTGTAAGACAGTGGTGAGGTGTGCTGTAGGTGTGACAGAGGAGTTCAAGGTGAAAGTGGGACTGCATCAGGCATCAGCTCTGAGAACCTTCTTGTTTGCTATGGTGATGGACAGGCTGACAGACGAGGTTAGACAGGAATCTCCGTGGACTATGATGTTTGCAGATGACATTGTGATCTGTAGTGAGAGCAGGGAACAGGTGGAGGAGAAGCTAGAGAGGTGGAGGTCTGTCCTGGAAAGGAGAGGAATGAAGGTTAGCCGCAGTAAGACAGAGTACATGTGTGTGAATGTGAAGGACCCAGGTGGAACAGTGAGGTTACCGGGAGAAGAGATCAAGAAGGGGGAGGACTTTAAGTACTTAGGGTCAACAGTCCTGAGCAATGTGGGAAAGAGTGTGGGAAAGAGGTGAAGAAGCGTGTACAGGCAGGATGGAACAGGTGGAAAAAAGTGTCAGGTGTGATGTGTGATGGAAGAGTTCCAGCTAAAATGAAACGAAAGGTGTACAAAACTGTGGTGAGACCAGCGATGTTGTTTGGTCTAGAGAAAGTGTCACTGAGGAAAAAAGACAGGAGACAGAGCTGGAGGTAGCAGAGATGACGATGCTGAGGTTTTCTCTGAGAGTGACCAGGATGGATAGGATCAGGAATGAGTACATCAGAGGGACAGCACATGTTAGAAGTTTTGGAGATAAAGTCAGAGAGGCCAGACTGAGATAGTTTGGACATGTTCAGAGGAGAGATAGTGAATATATTGGTAGAAGGATGCTGAGTTTTGAACTGCCAGGCAGGAGGCCTAGAGGAAGACCAAAGAGGAGGTTTATGGATGTAGTGAAAGAGGACATGATGGCAGTTGGTGTGAGAGAAGAGGATGCAGATGACCGGGTTAGATAGAGGCAACCGATTCGCTGTGGCGACCCATGAAGGGAAAAGCCAAAAGGAAAAGAAGAAGATTCTTATTCTCAAACGTATATGAGATGCTGTTAAAAATTCTGAGCCAAACTTCACATAGTTTTTTTTTTTTGTTTAGAACAAAATGGATATGTACTATATTTCAATGCATACTTCAATGATTTTACCTTGACATACAAGCAACTCAACATATGTGTCATTTGACATACGAGCCATTGCACGGTACATATTTTTTTTCGAGATACGAGCAAAATTCCGAGTTACAAGTTGTGCTTCAGGACATAGCGGATGGATGCAACATCAGCTGAGAATGCAACTCCTTCTTTCCCATGTGTGGTCCGTGGAATAAAGATGTAGCTCGTGAAACAATAGCAATGCACTGAATGTTTATAGAAAAATAAGTTAAAATTAAATCATCAATCAGCGGCTGCCACCAAATTCATGACAAGACAGGTAAGCAAAAACTGTTCACTTCCTGTGAAAGGCCTGAGGACCCAGCAGCAAGTGCTAGGTTTTCAGTTGACACAGTAATGCATACATTACATGCTGAAGAGTTCCATGGCTGAACTCCAGAAGCTATAGTGCTTCACAAAAGCACAAGAGTAGTCAGCTTCTGTATGCTCAAAACCATCTACATCAGTCATAGACGTTTTGGGGTGCTTTATTCTGAATGGATGACACAAATTTTGTAGATTTTTGGATCTATGGATCTGTTCTATGTTTCGAAGACAAAGAATGAAGCATATCTTGAAAATACAGTGAAGCATGGCCATGATGCTCTGGAGTTTCTTTGCTTCCTCAGGCACTCTTTAAACTGATTTTGTTTGATTGGTGTATTGCAAACAGCAGATAAACATAATAATGTTTTACGAATACACCTGAAATGTAATGGGAATTGAATGATTACGTTTCTGACGACTTTTGGTATTATCTTTGCACATGTAAACACACAACATACTGCATGGGAAAAAAGGGCAATTTCTCGTGATTTTTACACACACACACACACACACACACACACACACACACACACACACACCTGTAGACATGTGACTCAATAGCAAGAAGCACCTGAGCCACAGGTGTTATCCTTGCGCTACCGTTCGCTCCAAACTATCAGTGACGTAATAGTGACGGTCTCTTACTGTAACGATGCGTGTCGTTACAGTGACGTCACAGCGTGGTTCGGTCCAGTGACATTTAAAAAAGCTATTACAGTACCTACTGATTTTCTGAAAACGATATAGCGTTCATACGTAATAAAATAAAAATTGAAAAAAACGTAAAAGTTATGTTTGTTCCAGTTTAATACCGTAAATGACGTAATGAATTTGAGTGAGGAGGAAACGGCTGGACGTTAGTGGAACGAGCCCGGACACTGAGGGCTAGCTCGGCTCGTTAGCTAACGTCAAATCTATTTCTAATACTTTTTTTTTTTTGAGTTATAAACCTTTCTGATTTTTCTGCTACGTTTGTGTCCCTCCGTGCCTCTGGTGTTCCACAACATAAATCCGGTCCCAGTAATATGTCTCAGCAACCCTTCTGTTCCTGTCAGTTGCGATGTAAACAGACAACTGACTGTCAGTTTGACAGCTAGCTTTAGCCTGCTGCTAGCCAGCTGAGCAGCCAGCTGTAGGACACAACTAGCTGTGAGCCGAGTGGAGGTTTGTTTCCCCCCTTCACAACAAAACTTACCTGTAATATGAAAGCAGTCCGTTGCTGAGGACAAACCACCGCCGCTGGTATCCTTTTAAGTAGTTGGTCCATTTGAAAAGCCATCCTTTGTAAGTATCCGACCCCGGTGCCGGGGCCGCAGCGGAGGCGGACGCAGAGCCCTTCCCTTGCTCGCTCATTCTCCGCTACTGCTCTGCTCAGCGCGCGCCGAAGGGCGCAGGAGACAGCGGGCACGTCGCGGACAGGGACACCACCCCACCCTGAACCGTGGGAGAAAGGGCTTGTGTAATGACAAGATGAGCGGAGAGCTACGTCCAGTGTCGGGTGCGAGAGAGACCACCGCGACCCCCCCCCCCCTCACATGACGCAGGAATGGACACCGGAGGAAGGAGAAGTGATGCCGAGACACTTTGCTGATGCAGACTGCAGAAGAGTCACAGCACAGAGCTGCACCGGATAGAAAGGAAACTCCTTACATGGGTTCCATGGAATCGAACGTGGAATCAACAACGATTACCATGACGACAGAAAGTACCAGAACAATTCTAATTTAAAGGCAGTAATATTATGACTTGCCCTTTCATGCAACGTGGATTTTGAATGGAAATGTCTGTTCTATCCCATCATGTCTATGATGCCAAACTCGACCACGTGACGTTGTTATCGAAACGTTCCTAAACATTGGACATGCGGTTTCCTGCTGATCCCAGGGATGATGCTGAGGTGAGTGGACGGATGTGGAACAGGCGGTTAAATGTTGGAAACGACAGGAATACACTGTTTGACACGACTGCATGTTGGAGACGTTTGTGGAACCATTTGTTCCACGTCTGGGACCCGGAATCCTTTGGGAACCAACGTGTTCATTGCTGTTGGCCTTTAAAGACCGACAATCTTTAAATAATTAAAGACTGTCTTTAATGCCTTGTTTAAATCATTATTTCCTTTCAAAGAACTATCAAGTTCTAACCCATCAATCTGATCAGCATCATAATCTCATCTAACTAATTTGCTTGTTGCCTATTTTCACCATTACCGAATCGTGAAATGTTTGTATGATGTTAGGAGACCACTGGTTGGTGGTGTAGTTTTTTGTGTGTAAACAGTCCAATATATATTTGAAGCCAAGAAATTCAAATAATTGGTGATGTTTCATTTCCAGCCTCTGATTTGGGATCTGATAACACTACTTAACCACAAGGTGGCAATGCTGTCAAAATGATCTTAATGTGGTGTAATTATAGCACACAATTAAAAAGTGACCACATTGAGATTGTTGTTCTCAAATGCATTTAATTTTTCGTCATGTGTCAAAAAAAACAAAATTACTCACAGTACTAAGACAGTAAAAATAAATAAAAGTAATCTCTGGTAAAAACTGTAGCCCTTTTTATTTGGAAACACAGCAGACAAATGGATGAGAACTCATGCTACACACAGTTGCTTCCTAGTTTATCTCTGCTACATTTTTATAACTGGAAAAAGAAAAGAAAAAAAACTATGCACAGCCATCTGCCCTGATTGAAGGGTTCAACACTACATCTTGGAGAGAATCATGAGCTTGTGCTCTCATGCCGGTGAAAAATGAAGTCATTCACTCCACTCAGCTGCCCATTACAGTGTCAGACAACAACCGTGTATTACAAAAATTAAACACAATATCAAATTTAAACATCAGTGCAATTAAACCCTGACCCATTGGCTCTACCAACGAAAGCATGCAAGTCAATTACTCGATGAATCACTCTTATATACAGTAGGTCTGCTTACTTTCAGTGCAGCCATATTCACAAAATATCTAGCTAGGCCTAATCAAATGAAAAAGCAACTGTTAATCTCACAACATTACCAATTAGATACTATTCAGATACTGATACGAAAGATTTATTACGCTTCCCTGTGTGTCTGAGATGAACTCAAGGGGGTGTGTTTTGTGGAAGTTATTCAGCACTGCTTCAATATTTCTGCAGGATATCATGCAAGTGGATTATGTCTATCAGATGAATACTTTTAATATAATATCGAGGTACATATAGTCAATCAGGACAGCCCTGTGGGATTTTATTGCTCCTTCATAATCCAAAACTTCAACATCTGTATCTGAGTTTCATGTCTGTTCTCTACCTGAATGTCAACTACCAAACTAGCCCGTCTGTCTCCCTCTCCCCCTCCTTCATCCTTCATCCTCTTTCTCTCTCTTTCACACACACACACACACACACACACACACACACACACACACACACACACACACACACACACACAGACACACATTGCATGCACAGGTTCTCATTTCAGGCTCCGCAGCCTCATGCAGGTCCCCAGTTCCCTGGAATTAATGTATTCAAAAGAAACACAGAGACGCTGAGTGAGGGAAGATTAAAGCCATACAGTACATCATGATAAGGACTGCAGCATTTTTCTGCTGCACGATAATCTTAAAACACCCTTTGTCTGAATGAAGACTTCCTACTGTAGGCCAAATTTGAAACAGGGACAGGGGAAGAAGAAAAAATGTACAGTATAGGCTTTGTCTCAGAATCTAAAACTAACCATCATCTAATCATATTTGTACATTGTGAGCTAGTTTTTATCTCATGCTCTCGGTTGTTCTATCTCGTCCACCAATAACCACACGCTCTAAAACAAATAAACACATCTGGTATGAGAGTGTGCTCTTGACCTTAGTGAATATGAACAAATGCTAAAGGAAGACTTGATGATATTGCTGCCTCTCCATCTTTGAGTCTCACAATCACAGCTTAGCTTCACTCCTGTTCTGGCCCAGCTACAGCCCCAAGACATCCCTAAATAAGACCTGCTTCAGTTTAATTTGGGAAGCACAGCCTCAAATGTCTAGTTGAGGAAATATAACTGTGCTATTCTAGTTGTGTCATTCTTCACACGTTTCATCTTCCTCGACCTGTTCCTTCCCATATATGCATTTTGCAGAATTTGGCTAGGAAGTGGTAGGATGACCATGTGTGAAATTTTTAGTGTCCTATACAGCGCAAGAGTCTAATAAACCTCATTATGAAAAATCAGCTCAGTACAGCAGGAGGCCACAGGGTATATTTCCAGCCATTTTGATAAAAAGTCCTTTGCTCCACTGCCGCTTTACTCCTGAGGTGGGAGGGGTGGAGGAGGCTCTCTGGGTCACATGATGGTGCAGCGATTTCTCTGTAGAGCACCCTGTAGACGGATGGAGGTGTGGTTCTGGCGCATGCCCCGAGCCACAGCGATGCCCAGCAGTTCCTTGAAGAGCAGGACAACGTGCCAGTTAAACTTGGCTGAGCACTCCACGTAACCACACTTCCAGGTCTTCTTTACCAGGACTGACACTGCCCTGCGAGGCATGAAGCGCTGCCTCTGCAGATCTCTCTTGTTGCCCACCACAAGGATTGGCACCTCATTGCTGCTGCATTCTCTGCGGGGAAGATGCGACATGTAATCATTCAAAGAAAACAAAGCATTACAAAAAAAACCAACAGGTTAATTTCTTAAGTTATCAGTTACGGCAGCTATCATCTCAGTGTTTGTCACAGTGGATGGCTGGGCGTGTGCAAGATGTTTGTGTACAGTTTTGCCTTCCATTTGAGGTTTGTGGGGGCGGATTGGAGGATTACAGCTCACAGGCTCAAGGGGCCTCCCACCACATTCTGCAGCGACTGGTTTACAGCATTATTATAAGTGTGAAACTGCACTGCAAGCCAGAGGGATGGTATAAATTAGGTATGCAAGACCTGTGCTTATAATCCCCCAGTGATGAAAAAAAACACATTGAAGAGGACATCTCCAGGTCCAACCATTTCCAGTAACAATTAATTGACTGTGCACGATAAAATGTAACACTCCAAATTTGCAGTATTTAATTGCGAGCTGCATCACCTGTGACATATTTAATTTTTTAACCATTTCCTAAAGTGTTTAAAATGATCAG
This sequence comes from Antennarius maculatus, assembly GCA_013358685.1. Classification (NCBI taxonomy): domain Eukaryota; kingdom Metazoa; phylum Chordata; class Actinopteri; order Lophiiformes; family Antennariidae; genus Antennarius; species Antennarius maculatus. Next base: position 20,736,848 of record CM023608.1, read on the forward strand.
CATATTAGTACGAATAAATAGACATGGCTGCAATCATGGAAATTTCAAAACACAATACTGGTCACAGTTTTGTCAGCAAATTCCTGTATATGCCCACTATTGATCCACAATTTGGACCATATACTAATACAGGACCTTTCTAGTCTGACTGGCTACTAATAACATTTTACAACAAGCCAGCACCTATCCAGAGGCAAAATAAGACCTGCCTGTTTATCAGGAGTGATGGACCTTCTAATTCTAGTTTCAATAAGTGATTGATCTATGAAATCACTGCTGCCTCTGCTAAACTATTGAGTGACTACTACCAACAACAGAAAGTGTCAATAAAATTAACTGACAATAGCTAATACACAATTATAAAGGCCTTCACTCTCTCTGGCATTTCCTGTCATATCTTCAAGCTGTTTATATCTAAATTGCAGTGACACTACACTTCATTTTTATTCTTTTCAGCACATTTTGTCATTCTGTTAAAATGCTATAATCCTGTATGCTCACTGTATGACACGTTGTTCAGATTTCATTGTGAACAAACATATGAGTTTTACAGTGTAGTTTGGAAATACAGTCTGGTGCTCTTCTTAAAAAGGAGAGAATGATGTTGAGTAGAAAGTTACCAAAGGAAATCCTGGATTCGATTGTGAAGCAAATACTACAAATAAAGAGGGGGTGATTATATAACTTCTATTACTAACAATGAGGTTAATTTTCACTTTAAAGCTTTTCTTTTGGTCGGGCGCCAAAGGCAGTGGAGCTGAAAACCTTAATCATTGTTTCTCATGAAAAATAATAGCATTCTAACAACTGCAAATGGTTAATTTGAATTTATCAAGTGCCGTTAATTCCAGCACATGATGAAACTTGAAGGAGCAACATGCACAAGACATCTGAAAACGTTCTTTTTTTGCATTGCGACTCATTTTCTGATGAGGATATAATTACTTAAGCACATGTTCACATCTGCCTTAAAAGCTGGGCAGACGGTCCAATACAAAGACAGACATACAGAAATACAGAGTACAGTGTTTATGCCATTAGGGGAGGTTCTTCAATAATGTAATCATCTCACTGCTCTTATTTTGACAGGTTGTGCTTGTATAACAGCCTTAAAAATATCTCCTTGCATATCTGCCCAAGCTTTAGTGTTTTAGTAGATGTGTGTGTATGTGTGTGTGTGTGTGTGTGTGTGTGTGTGTATTTGTGTGCGAAAATATGCAGGAGTAGTAGACACCCTCACATGCTCCTTACTGAAGATTTAGGCGAATACAGTAGAAGAAAACAAGGTTATTTGTGTCTGAAGGGGCTTTGTTGTTACTTTAAGCACATATATATATATATATGGATTCTTCATAGCTCACATCTATTAAACCGTGCCATACTGGAACAGCCTCCGTTATTCATGGTTCCAGTTAATGCCAAATATCATTCCCTCCTGTTTTCTTCCTTTCTGCAGTTTGACCTTCGATCTTTTTCCTATGGTTATGTATTTTTCCTGTTTTCTACCCAGCTGCTCTCGATAATGATTCTTTGTCACAGGCCTTAAACATTCCAAATAACACATTTGGAAGCTGGGGAGGCTCAGATGATCTGTGACCTGGCCTGTTGGACATGAACAGGATAGGACAGAAAAAAAACAGGTTTCCTATTAGGCAATTCAGTGTGTAAATATGTGCAGGGGTACAGTAGCAGCAACAAGGATGACATAGTGTGGTCTTGTTTAACAACTCATGTTGGATCTCTTTTGAATTTTATATCGGTGAATCATCAAGCCTTTAACTATATTTTCTCCATTTCTCAAGCTTCCTGTATTTTGCTGCTGATTCAAATATCCTGAAAATAATCCACAAATCATGCATTCATTTAGTATTGTCAAGGTCATTTAACTGTCAGAATGCAGGAAGGAGTGTGCTGAATTAAAAGACTTCACCAGAGCACTATGACACTATCACAGTTTAATAAACATGTAATTATATAGCTTTGTGATGGGGCTTTGAAATTGCGTGCCGTCTTCAGACCGTTGAAAAGGTCATGTCATTACAAATTTAAAAAAAAAAAAAAAAAAAAACGAGCATGTTTTCATGTTCAATAGCTGTGTTTGGCTGTACCTGTGCTCCACTATCTGCTGCCTTATCATCTTGACATATTCAAAGCTCTCCACACAGCAGATGTCGTACACTAGAATGTAGGCGTTGGCATTGCGAACTCCTCTGCAGCGCAAATCCAGCCACTCCTAAAGGACAAACACACAGAGACAACAATATGAACATACAATCGATATTCACATTGGCATTTTAGGCCACACTCCTCTTTTAGTGGCTAAAATATGTCAACATCTACTGGATGACTCGCTGTGGGACTTAGCCTTAATGATCCCTTGTCGTTGCTTCTAATGCCACAGATAGATTGACATTTCTAGTTTTGAGCGAAACGACTGGATTGACTGCTGTGACATTTGATAAAACATTCATCTCTTCTCCTCACGACCAATTTTAATGATTTCACTGATCCCTGACTTTATGTGTAGAAAGTAAATAATATTAGGCTTGTATTTGTTTTGGTTTATAATCAAATAAATACCAGCACAGCTAAAGGCATTCCCATTTACCTCTGCTGCTGTTTGTGTTTAGCGCTAATGAGCAAATATTAGCCTTTTACAACATTATGGTCAACACTGGCAGCTGACCATCATAGTGAGTATTCAGTTCAGTTTATTTGTCACATGAAGAGACTCAGTGTAATTATACTGGCTTTTACATTATGTTTAAAGTACCGTGGTGCTTGACGACAGCATTATAGATCTGTCAGAACATAATGCATCTGCAGTATGTACATAATGCAACCATCAAGCCCTCACTGAGTGTTTATCTCTGCCAACACCATCGTCACTAGAATCTGAACAATCAGAAAATAGTTTCCAGGCAATGTAAAAACAAACTTCGGAAAAATTTTCCATGGAAATGTAAAATTGTACCAAAATGAGGTTATTATTAATTATTGTATGGATATAGTATACGCCATGGGTGATGAACGGATGGATGGATGGATGGATGGATGGATGGATGGATGGATGGATGGATGGATGGATGGATGGATGGATGGATGGATGGATGGATGGATGATCACTTACGATACTGAAGCCATATGGTGTTTGTGTTAAGACAGTTAAAAACTACAAGTTTAAAATAAACAGTTGACCACTGTTCAAGATTTCCCATAGAGAAACAAACAAACAAACAAACAAACAAGCCAACGTGAGCGATTGCCTGAGTTAATAATAGTAGCGAGCAGCTATTGTGCGTCTGTGTAATTATTCTGAAGCACATGGCTCAAAGTCAGAGTTCGTATTTCTCTGCTGCTGAGCTTCTGTGAGAAAGTGCAGCGTCAGTGACGTCTGAGAGCCTATAGAACAAATTCATAAAACACGATGCCTGCACCGTGTCCGGGCTGCACGTTCAAGGACGATGACCGAGGTTACAGCTCATAATAGAGGAGCAACCTTACTGTCGGGAGAAGAAAAAGGAACCTTTACTTCTGTTTGACTGTGCTTCCAACCTTTGTCATACAGCGCATGCAATGAAGCAAGCGCCGATATATTATTTAGTGATAGTGGATGCCAAACTGAGAATAACTTGCACAGCTTAAGCACATATACATACACTGGCACCTTTCTGGAGCATAGCACAGCTTCAATAGAAATGGACTGACCCATTGCACTGCTTGCGCCATTTCCCAGAGCTCTCCCCAAGCTAGTCACTACTGATGCCTCTAACTGTATGCAATTAATTTAGAAGCATTTGATCGGATAAAAGAGAGGAAGGAAAATAGAGGAACATCAGTGGGTGGAAGAAAAGGTCTGCTGAGGGATGAAACGAGAAAACAAACGCAGCCCTGAGGGAATGTAAAAAGATGAAAAAAGCAGCAGTGGATCACGGGATGAGCTGACAGGGGTGTCAGCATAACCTCTGGGGTGCATGCACACAGCTAATGAAGGGTCTGGAGATGAAAACTGTCAGGAAGTGTGTGCAGGTTAACCCCAAGCAGCCGGATGGAAGATATACTCGGTGTAAGAACCAATTTGTAAGACTTAATCTATGCTACCTGTAAAGCACAAAAGAAGTTGTTAGCAGCAGAAATATAAGGATTAGACTTGACGGCGCAGTCATTTAATCTCAGAGGGTATTAAAAGAGTTGTTTGACAATTTGTGAAATTGATGCGTCACTTAAGTTGCAGAGAGGATTGATATCCATCATCTATCTGTACACTGAATAAGAATTGGAGTCAGCAGAGGAAAGGGATGCATGATTTTTCTATCTCACGTTTGTCAGATCTTTTCATTTCAATATCTCTGTTCAGCATTGAGATAACATGTCCCTAGTTTGCTAAAGTGTATGCAATGATTTCTGGTGGAAATTATTTTCCATGTGAAGTTTATTGGTCTACCTTCTGCGTCAGTTTGCGCAACTTGAAAGAAATCTGTTTTTTTTTTTCTTAAGTCTGGTAAAAATATGTTTTTCAAATTAAGAAATATTTACTGGTAATCTTTAGAACTCCACTAATAGGCTGTGATAAATGAGGCGAAGAGAGCGTGCAATGATCAAAGTAACTTTTAAAGTAGATAACACTGTGTCTGTGTTGGTAAGGAAATATTTGTCTGCAGCAGTTTTTTAAAGAGGGCTTGTTGATTTTATTTGAGGTGAGTGTGAGGAACAAACAGTCTCACATCAGCAGCGGGATATGTGTTACAAAGACAAACATACGGCACAAAGATCACTGGCTTTCTAAGTGAAAAAACAGAAGGTAAAGGAAGAGCGGTGATGATTGGAAGGTGTTGTGAAAACTGTTCTCTCTCTAGCTTGAACGTATTTTCATAGAGGATAAAACATGTCACCAAAGATCTGATTCCTGGTGTAATTTCCTGTTGTCGCTTCTCATGCCCGATATAATCCAAAGTTGCGTCAGGCTGGCGAAAACCTCAAAATGTTCACCTATTTTTGGCTCATTTAAGCAACCCAGTCATAGCGGAACATATCATCACAGATAGCCATTTTCTGATTGATGCAATTGATGGTGTGAGATGTGCACATTGGCTTCAGTTGCAGCCTCACATCACTGCGGAGCTAAAAATAGCAGCTTGTCTTCTCATCTCATATCTCTTTGTCATCCACGTCCTGTTTTTAAATATGGAGGAGGGACCAGAAAAGACATGGCCTCTTCTTCAAAACCAAACAAGAAGCAAAATAAAGAAACGAGGGCAAAGAAGGCAGCGGTTTGCAGCTGATAAACCAGTATCCACTGTAACACTTTCAGGATGCATGTGTGGGCATGTTATGTTTATGTGTGTGTGACTGTGTGCATGGGGGGAGCATGAATATGAAATGTGGCTCCACTTTCACTATCCTCCAGTTGGTCTTCTTTGCAAAAAGAGCATCTCATTCTTTACTCCTCAAGAGCCATGCAGCACATGTCTCCCTGACAACCACAGGCCCCGGTCGGTTTTTAGCAGGCTGTGACCAAGCTGTCGTTGTCTCCTGACATCAACAGAAGATGCGTAACTGAAATAAATGGTCGAAATATAAATCAATATTCATGCACAGGAGGGAGTCTGATGTATCCTGGTGGGGGGAAGGGTGCTAGGCAATTAAAGGCATGTCACACTGGGGCCTGATTTACATTTAAAATCTATTACAGTACATTCTCTGGAGGTGAAACTCCCATTACTCAATATTGACCTATAGCAGCCAACCAGTAAATGTGAAGGTTCAAGTCTACTTCTGAGTGATTCACTTTGTTTGAGTTGATATGGAAAGGTAGAAAGGATGGTCTGCTGCTGGTTTCTGCCGCTCACACAGAATAACTGTCACGTGGAGAAGACACAGCATGAATATTGATAATGATGTCTTATATATTCATGTTTCAGAGAAGTCACCTGTTTTTTATGCTTTAGTTTGTCTTTAATTAAACAAAGTTTCGTTTTATTACATCTGCCAACGAGAGCTGGAAGAGGTGAGGTGATCACACACGTTTGTTTGCTTGTCCCGAAGATATTTTGGAACGCTGTCAAAGGATTTCAATGAAGTTTTGTTTTTGGATCTCAAGCCAAGGAAGAATTCACTACATCACAAAGCACATCAGATGTAACTGTCTTCAACATTCTGAGATCAGACTTTTTTTTAAACATTTTTTTCTGTGTGTTTAAAATTATAGACCAGTCTAAATAGAAATTCCAATGTATGGACAAACCATGGTTTTCTGGTCAAGGTCTGAGTAATGAAAGGTAATCAGATATGTGACATTAAATGTATAAATATATCAGTATGTATTAATGTCATAAAAAGCGCTAATAATTTTCAATGGTCAAGGAATTATGGGGGCATAAATACAGTAAATTAGCTTGAAGCAGAGCTGAGTAAGTGAAGTCACATGACGACTTCATGGTGAGGATTGGTGCTGGATTTCTTCTGACATGGCCGGTATTTTGACAGGAAGTATTTTGTTATTATTCAGGTTTTATTGACCCTGTTTTTGGTGAAGATTTGAGTTTTCTGAGTGCTTTCTAGTTTTGTTTTGTTTTTAAATTGCTTAGCTAAAACAAATATTTCCTAGCGTTGTCTACATATCCTCATTGACACTCAGGACTGGAGTCTTCTGTCATCCAACTGTAGATACTAACGCAAGTAATGATATTTTAACAATGCAAATATAACAGTGTGGAGTCATTCACGGAGTTTTTTAACTTGCATTCATATTTGTTTGAAAAGACAAAACCCAAAAGGTTCAAATACTTAGACATTTTACACACTCCATCCTCATTTTCCTTTCTCTTCATCTTATCACGCATGCACACTTCATTTTCTACCAAGGCTGCCAAAGTAAAAAAAAAAAAAAGAGAAAGTAAAACCTGCAATATAAAGTATGACAGAAAAGCAATAACTTGCACCTTGTTGTCAGACACTGTATCGATGGAGATAACTGAGAAAAATGTCCAGAAAGGGCAGCAGAGGGAGAGGGAGCATTTTGCGTGGGAGGAAGTCATGGAGATACATGATGGCAAGAACAAAAAAAAAAAAAATAGAACAAAACAAGCAAATTGTTGCTGAATCCACTGTCAGAATTTAATCCATCTGTCACCACATCCAATTGACACACTGTCACAGATGCTCTCTAAATGCAATTCTATCGGCAGCAGACAGACATATCGCAAAGCAAATAAATCATTACACAAGCAACCTCAATGTAAGATAATGGAATCTGTCTCCAGCGCGAGAGATTATGAAAACGGTTGTCTATGTGGTTAAAATGGGGTCACGAATAGCCCGCCAGAAAAGTGCTGTTCTTTTTTCAAATATAATCTGAACTGATGAGAAATTGCCATGCAGCATAAGCATGGAGGCGGACTGACTCACTCCATTCTGCAGCTTCTTCGTCGTAAATTTCAGAGGACGTTATGAAAACCTCACTTGGTACCCCTTGCATTGACAGTGTCCATTAAACTCTCTGCAACCTTTCTAATTGACTGCAGCACATTCCTCCTGCCTCCATTATTGGTCTTCAGTTCCCAGTAGTATTCCAACAGGAGGCTGTGATTTCATTCAATATGATGTGAGCTGCAATTAAATTTCAGTTTCTGCGTTGCTCATTTTGACTACTCCGGAGCATCTACCTGACAGCGGGGTAAATACATAATCAGGGGAGGCTTTTTCTCACGGTGAATGGAAGATGTCACCGCACAAAGCGAGAGAGCAGCCATCTGTACAAACAGGACATAGAAAGAGTGTAAAAAAAAAAAAGAGTGCACCAGCCGAGCAGCGCTCTTCATCAGCAAATGAGTCTTCATAAATCTGCCTGATAGAAATGTTGTGGCAGCGCTGGGCTAATGGTTTTCTGCCTGTATACCTTCCACAAAGTGTCTGACAATCAGGCGCCGGCTAAATGCACCAGACTCCGAACTGTGCAGGAAATGTTCACACCATGTGACACAAAATGACATCAAATGGCGCTGAACAGTTTTCTCTGAAGACCCAACCTTTGAGAGATGTGCTAACATCCCCCCAGCATGACCCCATGATGCTCATCCATCTTTCTGCTCACACCTATCAGCGTGTTCCCTGATGGAGATAACATAACAGTCAAAACTCCTGGTAGGAAACCAGGCGGCTGTCTGAAGACATTTTAACACTCCCCAATAACAAATTGTTTAATCAGCAGATCAGTCAGCTACATGTAATTTTGCAGCAGCTTGGCAGGATGATTGGTCCGGCCTCTTAGTCTGTTTGTCAGATCTTTTCTCTGTTCACAGAACATTTTCCAAGCGCACAGCAAGCCAACACTTCAGGAAGCCTCTTGTTCGAGCTGCTCATTTTCTGCCTCCTCCTTGGCCTGATCTCATTTTCTCAGTGGCACCTCATCTGTGGAGAGATCCACAGCTCTTCTTCTGCAGGGGATGTGTGACACGGCAGGAGATAGAGCGAAGGAAATGTTCACCAGCAGAGATGTGTCTAGTGCAGCCGGAGAATTCCATCTTTAAAGTGTCACAGCCTCTCCATTGAGGCAGCCCTGGAGAGGCCGTGCAGGTTCAACTACGCATCTCAGGTCAACTGAGGTTCATCCTCGGGCTTTTTGATACCTGAGGACATTTTATTTCCATGTCCAGAGACAGACACACCAAATCCAGACTTTGAGAACATTCACATCTTGATTTCTCCATCTTTACATACCGGCTATGAAATGCCACTTCAGTTAAAGTGATGAAAAGTAAAAAAATCAAGAGCACTCAAGTTCAGCCGGGGATGTGAAGATTCAGCTGAGTGGATACAATCAAAGGCATCACATTCTTGGTAACAAATCTCTCTTTATATGGCAGTCTGTGCCTCACATTCAGCCTTCATCAAAAACCTAAAATGCATATTTGCATAGACGGAGGCAAACAGAGGTCCAATCACTGAGATTGATTTGCTGTGAGAGGAGTTTCTTCACGTCCAATACGGACAGGAGAAAGCAGCTGTTTTAAGCAGCAATAGCAGGATTTAATCTGCACCTTTATTTTTTTTCAGTCTGCTGTCACAAGTCTCCTTCTCCAGTTTCCACATTCATATCAATCCCAGCAGGGGCATCAGCCACCGCCACCACCCGTGCCATCGCTCCATGGGAGATTCATCTTGCTGCTGTTCCAATGGAGATGCTCAATCACAACTTCCCTTAAGAATCGAGTGTAAATACTAAAGATCCCCGACATCAGAGTTGCAACATAAATTTAGGACTAAAAAGAAAACTTAAAGGAATTCTACAAGAAACCTGGAGTTAATTCATCCAACGCTTCATAATAACCAAGTGAAAAATGCAGAGGTACAAATCTGCTTTGCAAAGTGACCCCAAACACGGAACTTATGCAGCCAGCCTGCGTCTTAGCCATGATGCTACAGATCAAATGTATGTTTATCTACTAGACCTGACATTTGACCTGTGGTGGTGAATTAAAGAGCAGGTTGTTCTATTTATAAATTGAGGGGGGGGGGGGGTTAACCAGGTGGTGGGGCTGCTGGGTGGATGCCTGGAGCACAATTCTGCTATGATTTTCCATGCACATGATCCAGATCCAAACCTGTCACCACTGCTGGCGTTATGGAGTTGTCTGAGTTTATTTAAACACTGATCTTTAGTCAGGAGTCTGCAGAAGACATGCTATGATTAATGAGCAACAATATGCAAGCTGGCATTCCTTGTGAGGGTAGCTGAGAGAGAGAGAGAGTTTACACCATTAAAGTGAAGCTCTCTGAGGCTTTAAATCAGTTGGGTCTCCATAGAAACTAGTAGACCAGAGACTTCTGATAGTGATGGAAGAATAAATGAAATGGGCATTTGTACCTTGGAGAAATGTTGGAGCGGATGGGTGCTTAGAAAAATTAAGATTATATAAGTGATATGTGTTTAGGGGCACTATAAGAAAAAGACTACACATAGAGAGAGATAGCTAGATATATATAGAGGCACATAGAGATAAACAGAGATCTTATACCTGACTGGAGCTCGATGGAAAAGAGGAGATTGGCGGGACGTCCAAAATCTTCAGCTCATACATGTTCCCGTTGAGGATGACGGAGGGTCTGTACACATATCTGCTCCTGGTCGGCGTGTACACTTCCGAGAAATCGTTATAGATGAACTGGCGGATTATAGAAGTTTTGCCCACTCCGGGAGCACCGATGACTGCGATACTCAGCGTCTCCACCATTCCTGGAGCACCAGTTCAGCACCATGGACAGCAGCGACAACGACTACAGATGTGTGCGTCCAGGCGCGGCGGCTGGTGCGCCGCCGTTCTGTTTGCTGCTCCGGTGGAATTCGATCCAGCTGCAGCAGCAGCAGCTTCTAAATCACCTCAACTGCACGCAATTAAACAAATCGATGGCCGATCGCAGCCGTCGAGCAGGGTGAAGAAACTTTCACTCACAAGGCGAACGGTGACGAGACGGGAGCCGCGCAATACGGAGGTTGTCAGAAACTACGCTCAGCCATAATCGCTGCAGAAGGAGGGATTTTCGCTGCCTTGGTAATCCAGCAGCGGGAGAGAAACTCTTGGTTTTCAAGGGACACCCCGAGGCGACCTCGTCCCCAGAGAGGAAGCATAAAAGTCCGTTCGTGTCGTCTCCACATGGACATAATCTCATCCAGACTAGACTCTGACCTTGTCCAAAAGCACAGGAGCCCGCGGTGTGTGCATTGATTATCTCCTCAGCACCTCTCACACACTCCCAGCGATGCGCCACCACCAACCACCACCACCGCGCTCCTCCATCACAGGGAGGACGGGCGCACAGCCGCGGCGCTGGCAAATAAGCTCTCCACGTGTTCCCAAATCGCGCACAACCCCATAATCTTCTTATTTTAGATGGAATGTGGATTTAAAATCTAGGATTCAGGGTAGATGAGGCGACCCAGGCAACCTGCAGACGTGCGTTTCCTGTAAAGGCATCTGGAGCCTAAGGAGCGCTGTGCGTTTGAGAGACAGGAGCTGCTGGAGACTGGTCTCTCTCTCTCTCTCTCTCTCTCTCTCTCTCTCTCTCTCTCTCTCTCTCTCTTCTCCTGCTCATCCAATAGGATCATAACGAGCCGTGTGAAAGCCGTGGGTTCCTACACGCCTCACGGACAAGGCAGAGCCGAGGCCACACACCGCGCGTCATGCCATCGTGAGGGTCACGGAGGAGCGTAAATCTCTGAAGGTCACGACTGATCGTTGCGGTGGGTCCTGCGGATGTCTCCCATCAATCACCACGATGGACCCGGTCCAAGGAGCCCACGTCACACCAGACATGACTGTCATTCAGAATTTGTAGCTGTTAACATCTAACCGCGTTAATGAGACGCCATGAAAAGGGTTTAAAAGTTGTAACTAGTGTCTATTAATGATTAATGACAGGCCTCTAATCTATTAATAATATCATCACTGCAAGATAATTGAGGAGCTTGATTCATGCCTGCATGCTGATCCCTTCTGTCACTTTTTTTTAGTCTTATTAAACTGTATAACATGTAAAATGTGAAAGCAATGCAGCTTACCCCATAATGTAAGATCTGTTCAAGGCTAAGCATCAACAAATACAAATATAATCCTATTGACTTTACATAATGCTGCCTAGCCACAGCGTTTGCTTGTAAGCTGCAATATTAATCATCATTAAACCTTCACTAAGCACCCGCTGGTGAATTGCTTTTGGATGATATAGGTATATTTCATTAGAAAATGTTAACTCAGGTCATGAAGTGACCGCTTGAAACGTTTTCTGCTCTGTAGCTATTTAAATAATTCAGATTCAGAAGCCATGATGAGATACTTCAGATGTCGTATCTTATGTTTCATGGAGGCAGAAGGCGTTCATTTGTCCTGTGGTTGTTCCACACTTGGTGTTGATTCATTGTGGTTGGTAAAAAAGGTTTTAAAATGTTGTTATCCATTGATGGACATTATAGTTTACATCAGCGCACCAAGTATTCAGTTCTAAATGTGTGATACGTCCAAGCCACCGGAGGGGCCTGATGATGATGATGATGATGAAGAGATCAGGCTTCCCGCTGCAGGGGGAAGAACTGTCAGCCCAAAAATTGTTCTCACCTTTGGATTAAAGCCAGCCAGTGACGCTTTCTTAAATGAATCATTAACTATTGATGAGGCCGTTCATTGAGATTATTTTCAAAAAAGCCATAAATGAGGAGTCAGCAAGGAGCAGTTTTGTCTTTAAACTGGATCTGTTTTGTTAAATTATTTTCAGGAGTGATTCCTTTGGATTTTAGACCCCGAGTGACCACATTCACAGAATGTGCTCAGGACATTTGTATCGTTTCAAAATTAAAAGCTGTATTTTGTTCTCTACTTTTAAGGATTTTTGATTGACACAAACCCAAAGTGACATGATGAAAACATTCACAGAAGCATCATACATTCCTGAGGTGACATAAACAGAACATTTTTCACAATAATTCGAGATCAAGCTGATTAAATTCAGTGTAGTTTATTCTATAATCCTCGAGTTAATCCTGGTTCTGTTTTGATGCTGTGGTCACACTACTGTAAGCGAGTGTAAAAACACAGAACCAGTTTCAGTGGCTTCGAGTCATTAGCTGTTACTTTATGCAGACAAATCCTCCAACAACTTTTAGTGCAGTGCCGCCCCCTATTGACTGCATATATTACACTGGATCATTTTTGTGGATGTTCCATTAGAGGAGACAGTTGTGGAGCACGGTTTCGAACAACTAATTTGTTTCTGGTCGATGAGGCCGCCGCCTCTCTTTATCATTCACTGAGGAACAGACCTGGGAGAGTTTTGTCTTCCCAATTAGGCGATGAAGTTTAAATCCTGGTTTAGTTCTTTGGAGCAGCTCAGACTTTGAAGAGGCGGTCACTGCTTCACCTCACAGATGCAGCCGGCTGCAGATAAACCTCAGAATGCACTCAGGGCTTGAGGTTGAACAACATCCAGAGACTTAGTATTCAAAGCTGCGAGGACTGTCTGGTCTGGAACACTGGACCAGAGCAGAGCAGCCCACGAGAAGGGATATGAACACCTCAAAGGTCATGTATGATCAAAAAAACCATGATGTGTGAAAACATTGCACCATGGCTTACAGGGACTTTGGGATGTGAAGTTTGCCAAGCAAATAAAACAGAACGTGTTCCGTCCCATGACACTGGTACTTTGGCTCGGCAGGCTGTGCCGCAGAAATAGTCTGAATTTCTACATTTGTCTAAACACTGAAGAAACGTGTGAATTTAACAAGGCTTTTAATAGTTCTTTTCAAAATGATGCACACACAATGAACAAAAACCATGTCGATCAAAAGCATCAGATTAAACAAATTACCATTGTTACAGCATTTTGAATGAATCAGCCATTGTTACACACAAAGACAAAACTCAGAATACACAGCCACCTCTGTTGTAATCTTTACAAAGCATTAGCAAAAGTGCATACATCCTGTAGCGCCGATAAAAAGGGCTTCAGTGTAATGACTCAGAAAAAGATGAATCCGATTAATCCAGAGTCTGCAGGTTAAACAAGGATATTGGATGCTGTACCCATCTGTCTGATGGGACACAGTGCTACACCGTCACACACCATGACATTGTAAGTCTGGAGATATCTCACCTGAGCCTTCATCTCAGATGGCCGTGATTCTCCGAAAAACTACGAGGACACAGAGGGAGCAAAGCGGCGGAGAGCCCAGGCGGTAGGACGAAAGAGACACTCAACACCCGAGGCTCTCCTCCACATGTAAACTAACAAAACTACAAACGCAAATGGAAAACATGGAATGACAAAAGGAGAACAGGCAGCAGGAAACTGCTGCTGGTCTAAAAAAATGTCCAGACATTGATATGCTAATTAAAAGAAACACAGCAACAGGTTCCAAGCACACATCAAACAACTCTCTTTCAGGGACAGCAGAGTTCTGACGACAATGTGGAACACAGACGGTAAAGGAAATGACAAAATGACAAAGACAACAATCATGTAAGTTTTTTATGCATCACTTGTGAGGCTCAAAGAGCCACCTTCACTCCACACACTCTGAAGAAGAGTCAAAGCTTTTCTTTTTCTGCTGCCTTTTGATTGAAAGTACCTTAAATAAATATGCCGGTGGTGACAACTTTCCTGCTGATTGCAGTCACTAAAAATAGACTCTAATTTGCAGAAACAGGGTGAGATAATGATTAATGAGCCTCATGCAGAGGAAACAGTCAAGGGAATAGAAAGCACACAGCCGTCCATCTCAAAAAGAATAAAAGTAATCACAGAACACCCCGCCCCCCACCCCACACCCCCGGGGCAGGAACGAGTAAACGTCTTGTGGCCGAGTTCAGTTCACACTGCATGTCGCATGACAGCAAACATACAAAGAGGGAAATGGAATTGAACCAGACATGTCGGCAGTCTGAGGAGTGGGAGAACCAATTAGAGATTTGGGAGGGGGGGGTCAAACTGGGACACAAATCATCATTAACAATCCTAATTAAACAGCTGAATGAGATGTAGAGAGCAGCCTCCTGGAAATGGGTCATGGGGCTGCAGGTTGGTTCTTAGGTCAGGTGAGGGACAGCAGGAGTCCATGGGGGCCGTGGTTGCGCCAATAACTGAGCTTTTCAGTTCTTCAGTATGGCCTCGTAGCTCTGGAACACACACTGGGAAACCTCCGGAGCTCGGCACTTTAGAGAGACCTGCAGGAGAGGAGAGTGGAGCAGAGATGAATAGGACTGACTCACAGGCTTTCCTCTTGAAAGGCAGGAGGTAACGACCACATCGATACAGGACTGGATTCACTAATGCCCACTGTGGGACAGGGAGCACCACAGCAAGAACATTGTTCCTGTAGGCCTATGTGGAGACACAGCGGGGGGCTGACATTCAAATAATTTAGTAAAAAGCAGGTAAATGTAAAGGAGAATTAAGTTTACTATGCAGCCACAACTGGATGTTCTACTGAGACATGAATGGAAAAACAAGCTAAGGAAAAGCAGACACAGAGTTCCCAAAAATGCATGAATGGGAACTTTTAGCATTTAAAATCTTCCTGAGTCAAGCATTCTGACAAAATCTTGTTAATATTCCTTCAGTTTCATGAACGTATGGGTAGACATGAACACAATTTTTTTTTCAGGAGACAAAATGAGATAAATTTGCAAACCTGTCTAAAGATATGGGGGAAACTGTCAAACAAGATAATCAGAAAGAGCAAAGTGATGAAATCTATGACTTCATGTCTGGGGTGACCCTCGATGCTCCCAATAACAGGGGCATAAAAATAAGAAGCTAAATTCAGTCTCAGGAAGAGACAGAAACATAAACACTCTAGAGAAAATAGATGCAGCTTCTCCACTCTTTGATGTTATACTTGGTAGGGACTTTCGGGTTTCACACAGCTCAATAACACCAGTGGGTTTTTTTTCCCCCACATGAACGATCACACTGCAGATGTTACTTCCTTGGATCCTGAAAACACACTTCTTACAGGAAACAAATACTCTCATGATTGAAAATGACCAGGGGGAGTGTTTCTGAACATTTTCAAATTCATTGCTACACAATCATACAAAAACAAGCAAACAAAAAAAAACAGCTGTGCATTCTGCTGACAAATGTCTCTGATGTGAGGAAAGCAAAGCAAGCATTTTTCTTGTCCTGACAGAAACACAGAAGCTCTGTGGTCGTCTCCATCAGCTCTGCCTCAAAACTCGCTGTTGGCCTTTCATCACTGTCATTTTGTGGAATCACATTTGTTCCACTAGAAAATGGTCTGCATGTGTATGTGTGTGTTGCACTGTGTTTGATGAGGAAAGCAACTGCAGACCCTCTGCAACCAGGTCTGCAGTAACACACACCAACAAGGCTCCTTCCACAATACCTTGTCACGTTTCTTTTTAAATCTCAAAGGTTTCTTTCCCTATAAATCTGAAAGTGGGATGAAATGAATATGATGAACCTACCGGGTTCAACTTTAAAGTTCAAACACGCTTGCAAACGCTTGTGTCTCTTCTGAGAACGACACGGCCGTTAACTTTAACAGATGTTAAGATCAAACAAAGGTGATGCGTGTAGCGTTGGAAGCTGAGGAGCTGCAGCAGAGGAGAGCTGGAACACTGGCCTGAGCTGCCTCTGCGCGCTCAGGACTGTTTACTAATGCATGCTGCTGCTGCTGGCAACATTTAGGCAGCCGCTCTCCTGTCAGCATGGGGTGTGAGATGTGAGGAAATGCAGATGAGCTCGCCACCGTGTTATTAAGAAAGCTAGAGACTGAAGCTTAAGGCTTAATGTTGGAATATCAGTATTATATTAAAGAAGCACAGGGAAAAAACCCCACAAAAAAGCATCAGGGGGGCTTCAGCAATGATGAAGGAGGGTGTAATCACAGTGTGGGTAAGGTTAAACAGATGGTTCTCTTTTTATTAATTGTATTATCTTGTGGATGAAGTGTCATGGCATTAACGGTTGCTTGGGAAAAAAAACAGTGTGGTGACAAATACACGGCTTCCCTCTGTGGGAGATGTGTCCGCTCAACCACTTAAAGTAACTGGAGCCACTGACAAGTGGAGTTGGAGCGACTGCAGGTATCTGATGCAGAGATTCAGTCACACAACAGGGCAGAGCAAAGATGATGACTCACAAGCTGAATGTACTGCAACTAGAGGTCAATGGATTGTGGACTTTCAAAAGATCGATAACACCAGCTTGAAATCTTGCTACTGTAATCGCAGTTACTGTTGCAGCAAAAGTTATTTAAGATGTTCTTGTTGATTGCATGAGTGAAAAGAAGACAGATTTTTGAGAAATTAAATAAAATGCTTAAAATTCACAAAAATTTCCAAAGGTCACTTTGAAATATATGACTGACAGAATGAGCTGAAGCTCAATTTGTAACCGAGGAAACAAACACAAACGATATAAGTTCCTGCCCACAGATGCTGCTTTATGATATGAGTGACATGTGTGAAAATGTACAAATAAACAATTGAATAATAAACAAACAACAATAACTGACAGCGACAAAAGCAGAGAGCTGATTAATCTGTTGTGTCACCCTCCCTCTGCTAAATAAAAACAAGAACATTTGTGTCCAAGGAACGCAGATGTCCCCCTCACTGGGAAACAGTTTGCTGTTGTGGGCTAGAGTTGTTCATCATGTCAGAACTGTGTTTTGTTCCACATCAATCAATTTTACCTTAAACGTGCAGAATTAAGACGGGCAACACATTTAGGATCTTCCGTATTTGTACATATGTGTATGAACATAGGCAATAAATGATGAAACTTCATATGGGTGAAATAACTGGACAGGGACGTCTGGTATTGGTTAA
Organism: Antennarius maculatus; assembly: GCA_013358685.1. Classification (NCBI taxonomy): domain Eukaryota; kingdom Metazoa; phylum Chordata; class Actinopteri; order Lophiiformes; family Antennariidae; genus Antennarius; species Antennarius maculatus. The sequence goes on from CM023608.1 coordinate 20,754,196, forward strand.
TCCAGACTGTGATGCCTGACAAATAAAAGTTATTATCAAAATATGAGAAAATTCACGAACAAATCCAATAATAGGATAGAGCAGGCACTCCAGCCTCGGATTCTGACATATTTAAGGCATATATACCACGATATAATGATTTTATTCTGAGATCTGGGACAAAACACACTCCCTAGAGGGACAACAGACATGTTTGTGTGTGTGTGTTGATGCACTTTGGTGTCCGTTTCAGTTAAAAACTCACTTCAACCAAAACAACCACCAACTCCTGAGGTGTGGAGAGAAAATCAGCCGATGTTGCTGGCCACATAGTTGCCATGGGGACAGGAGGTGGCAGATGAGAACACAAGAATCTAATCAAACAGATAAGCAGTGGCCCAATCCTCCCCCGGGAAACTATGAAAAATAAATGCATGAAGCTGAACACGCCACATTCTAGATTTCATCATTTTCTACAGTAAATATTTCATAATAATGGCAAAGTGACAGGTGTTTTACTCAGGGAGGACAGAAGCATGTATGCTTTAGTTGCACAACCACAAGATTACAGTGTTGGTTGAACCTCAGACCTTCAGTTTCAGTCCCGTCTGGTGGCTAGTTAGCAAATAAGAGTGGACAGTTTATCGTCATCGGGGTCACTACTTTCCTCCAAACTGAACTAAATATAGACAGTAAATATTAGCCAGTTGGTCGAATAAACAGCTTCAAACGAATGCTGATGTGGTCCGCCAGCCACAGGCATAAGTGTAAACAGGAAAACATTAACTGAGAACCTTAAAAGTTCAGGGTTATGTTTCCAACTTTTTTCTGAAGCAGATTAAGTAAGAATACTATAAGGTTTTTCAAAATTATCTAGATTTCAAGAACTTAGAAAATAAATAAATCCAATGCAGTTTTCAGATACCATGAAAACAGCTACAAACTTCATCGTCACAAGTGCTTCATTCATTCATTCAAGTCAGACAACGTGAGTCCGTGGAATACAAAAGCAGCACAGAGCTCTTCAGGTATTAAAATGTAAGACAGTAAATGTGAAAGTAGTAATGAATGATAATTATTCTAATATTCAAAAGAGCGATAACATCATAAAAATGAATAGCAGCAAGCCCGTACTTCTTTGGGTCTAAAAATAGCTGCAGACAAAAGATTTCAGAATGACCGGCTTTCATGTGATTCGCTAAGAGGGACCAGCAGCTCAGTGAGGCGAGCATGACATGGCAAAGCATGGTCAGCTTTGAAGTCTAGTCTTCTCTTCACTTAAAAATTTATGATCCATCTGCAGAAAGTAGAGCTAGTCCCACCGAGGAACAATCTGAGCTTAAAAATTAACATGAAAGGAAAATGACGAATGAAGGGAAACTCCTCCTGAATTAATAACACTAACTACACCGCAAATGGATACAATGGAGAAAAAAAAAAAGAAGAGTGACAGACTGAATGGTCTGCTTATTAATGCAGGAATGACAACAGAGAGGGAAAAGATTTTCAGTAAGAGGACATCAAGAAATGTAATTTATACCCAAAACAGGCTACTCAAAAAAAAAAAGAAAGAGATTCTGGGAAAATATTATTATTATTATTATTATTAATAGAAAGCACAAACTAAGCAAGTAAAATAGAAAATTTAATTAAAATAGAAAACTTCCCTTCACAGCAGTTCTCTTAATCTGCATGTCATTTTAACAAGCAATCGCAACAGAAAAAAAGCTCACTTCCATTTAATTACTTGCTCAAAAATTGGTCAACAATTACTAACCAATATTTATAATTTAAGTCTATTGAAATAGTGCTTTTGACAGGGTGATCTAAACAACCCTTAAACTATTTGTCTTGTTGAATGGAACATTCTTGGAAATGTTCCATATCGAGGGACTCTCTGCCCTCGACAGGGGTGAAAGGAATAACCTCTGTTTCACCGGATTCAAAATGATCTACGTCATTTCTGAAGTTGGAACTGTTGGTGTGGACGGCAGGGCACAGAGGCCCATTGAAATAAATGATTAGTTTTGCAAGCAGAAGCAGCTGCTCTGTGTTTGTGTGTTCAGTCAAAGTGACACAACATCTTGCACAGCCTACACGGAGCCCTGACGGTAACGGCTGCCTGTCTGATGAATGGCTTTCTCTGCTTTATGCTAATTGTCACCTTCTTTTCTAATCAACTCCATCTGAATTTTTTTTTGTTTGTTTCATTTGTATTGTCTCAAATTCTAGCATTGTTTCACTGAGTAAAAACCACACTTGCTTGTGGTAAATCGAGACGGCTGAGCTCAAAACTACAACAGCTTTACTTAGAAAAAATAAGTTTCATTTGTAGTTTCCATGCTAGCCTGACTGAGGGGGTGAATGTGACACTACTGCGTATTCTCTAGCAAAATGTTTGGCTGGGTGACTGACCAATGGCAGCACAGTCAAAATCACTATGACTTCCTCCTTTGTTTGGTCACCTGTGCCATTTCAAATCAGGAAGCAGGAACTGCTTAGTTTATTAATCAGATATTGGCCTCTACCCTTATCATTTAATTTATCCTGGGATTGACACAATACATACTAAAAAAAAACCCCAACAACCCATAAACGATGTAAAAGGTAAACAAATTCCAAAATCCAATTTGCTGGACTAGTTATGAAGAACTCCTGAGCCAAACACAATCCATCAGGAAAGATACCAGTGGCACGCCGACAAAGCATCAGTATGCAACAACACATGGCGCTAAAAAACATATCCGTGTGCTCCGTCACACTCCAATCGACAACCCTCCCACCCTCGGCGTTCTCGCCACTGACAGCACATCAGTCATCATGTGACGCGCAGTGACGACAGCGAGCACACACAGCGACTTAGTTACACATGTTTAAACTTTCCTACATCGTAGTGTATACTGGAATAAACATTTGTCATTTGGTACTAACTTCACCTCATTCATGATTAATGCGGGGAAAGAAAATCATAGAGCTGAATAACAATAACCAATAGCAACTATAAAGGGAAAAACAATGTCATAATGAAATGATAAATACTTAAAAACTACAAATATGTTCTGATAAAGATTACGCTATGCCGTTTCCTTTTCTGGACGACAACTCCAGTACTCACCATGTGCACTGGGTTTCCTGCCTGCACCCTTAGCTCAGCCAGCAGCCAGATGCCGTTAGTGAGTTTCATCGACTGGTACAGTATGTCTTGACCCTCCACCGTACGCTTGGCTATGGTGAAGATATTGCTACCCTGCAATTTGTTGGATGCTGTATCTGTTTAAAAACACAAAAAAGAACACAATACAGTCGTGGTTTTAGCTGTTGAAATTATATTGCATTAATGATGTGAACAAGCTGTTACTCATTTTACGTCAACCATAAAAAAAAGAGAATAAAAGATTTCTTTATCCCTCATCAGCACAGATAGTCACTAATATAGAAGAATCTTTTCTCTATGGTCTGGCTCACTGCTGCACCCCAGAAGGCTGTGAAACCCTCTTTTTGTTCATGAAGAATAATTTAATCTGTGGGGGGAAATCTCCATTAAATTGTCATTAGGAATTCTTCTCCAGTTCAGCTGCTCTTACGCCTGCGTGAAAATAAATTCTCTGGCGTAAATAGGGACTGTAGCTGATGAGTTCTCATCAAATACAATTTGCTTCATTAGCGCGAATTCAAATTTGAGATAGTCACTAGTTTCACTCGGGCAATTTCACAGATAGAGAAGCTGCAGGATGCAGATGAACATGTGGAGTTCTTCAGGTGCTCTTAATCCCTCATTACCTGAGGTGAGATAACAGTCTTTGATCTGAAACTGGGTCTCATTGTCGTTAGGAATGTCTTTCCATGTGGCGAGGAATACTTGTCGCTCTGTTGATAAGGAGACACAATCACTGCATGAGCACAAATGCAAAAAATATGACAATTTAAATTGATTTTTTTAGGGACAAAATTACATTATTCCACAGCGGGGACAAAAATGTCTGAATCGTGAGTGAATAGTTTAACTGCAGACTAGATACAAGGCTTCCTGCTGAGGCTCAGGCACACTAGTTTACAGCCACTGGCAGCAGTCCTGCTGCTCGCTCCGTCAGGAAGCTCCACAGGGAGAAACACTCACACCTTTTCACATAATACACAAACAGCATCACAGCATCTATGTCAAACTTTATCATGCATCCATAAGTGGTCCTCCCTTTAAGTCTGATGTCATGAGCTTGGTGACGTCAGCAAGCGTTTGAATGAAGAGATTGAGCCAAGAGACACTCACCCATCTTGCCGTCCTCTAAGAAGAGTATACTGATGGGGTACTGGCAGCTGAAGTAGAACACATCAATGTTGTTCTTCACAGCCACCTGAGAGAGTGATTACACCCACAGAAGGGGGTAGAGGGAGCGACAGGAGGAAAAACAAGGAGCAATAGATGGGCAATTAGTTTTCAAGTACCTTTCAAGGATACGCATTGCTTAACCCCAGAAACACACACACACATGCGCGTATTGCATTTCCATACAGTCATCCATCACTAAACAAGATACATACGTAAAATAACTGCTCCTTCAAAAGAGCATTAGTTCATTCAGATATGACATCACACAGTGCAAGTATACGTAGAGATGTGTAACACAGACTAAAACATAAACTCCTTCAGGGACCGACAAAGTGTAAAATCACTCTGAATTCCGTCCACTGGTTTTGGAGGAGGTGGGTCCCCCTTACAGTTGAATATTGTACAGCCCTTACTGCCAGGGAAACAGAGGGAAGAAGTTTAAAGAGAAACGGTCTCATTAAGTCAATTACTGTATTAAGATTCAGGGATCCAAGCACGCCCCACAGCCTGGGTGTACAAACAACCAGCTCATTAAACACAGCTACAACCGCTCAGGTTAAGAAAACCATTTCATCCAGGAGGGAGGATCTCAACAGGAAAATTATTTTGTTGTCTCTGTATTGCCGAAGTGACAACAATGTGCATGTAAAACCGAAGGGACATAAACCAACTACAGTGGAATTCAAGTCTAGCTGAACACAAGGAAGTTTAAGATGTTTAACTACGTACCAACTGCCTCCTGCACCGGCTTACAGGGGCAATTCCAAACATCACCTTAATGAGTTACATCAATACATACCAATGCTCCACACAGTCGAGCAGAATTACATGATTAATTCTCTACGCGTTGGTAATGAATCACCCAACCTGCGTGCACTAACTGATCACTGACACCACAATCCAGATGATATTCTTTGCACGACAGCTGGTGGTTTTGGTTTGTCAAGTAACTCTGATTCATGCCTTCCAATTAAATCTTTTGAGGGATCTTCAAAACTATCCCTGGAAAATGTTTTACAAGATAATGGTACTTATGTTTAACAGCTTCTATTATAATGACAGCAGAATGTTCCACATGGTCTCCTGAGATAGGTACCTTCTAAAAAAAATAAAATTTAAAAAAATCAGCCACTCCTTCAAAACGTGTAACAATAAATCGAAGATGTGTGAAAGGACACAGACGCCCACTGCTGCTGGCAAAACTCAATTTGTGTTGATGCTGATAGAGCATGACCTGAATTCTAGGGGTAATTGAACTGACATCAAAGCTAAAATATGTCTACAGTGTGTGAAATTTCAATTACTTCTGTCAAGTACTATTTGAGGAGATGCAGACTGATCACATCCTATTAAGAAGAAAGAAGCCCCTTTTGGCGGGTTATAAATATAAAAGATACACAAATAAACCTGAAAAGAAAAAACAAGCACTAAGCAGCATGTCTGTTTTTAAAAAAGGAATCAATTTAGTAGTTTAACCTCCTCAGACAGTACTTTTTACAGTGTGTGAGCCCAACGGAACAACACAATGAAACACAGCGGGTGATATTGATCACTGACAGTGATGAGAGGACAGCGAGTTCGGACAGAGGATAACACGAGAAGGACTAGTGAATAATTTATCGGGGTGTCTAACTCCTGGGTGCAATGCAAGACAGCCACTATAACCCCAAGTTCAAGCACAAACATCCCAGAGCTTGAAGTGAACATCTGTTGATGGAATGAAAACCAATCCAAGTCACTGAAACTTTAAATCTGCTTGGGCAGGACAACAAAGTAAAAAACAAAAAAACAAATGCTACTAATCATTAGTTAAAAGAGTTTCCAAAATAATCAGGAGGGATATTGTCCCCCATCAAGTTAAAAACACTAACATGTCAGAATGCATGAAACCTGGCCCAGAGGCAGCCGAGTTTAAAGCTTAGCAGGGCGACAAAGGCAAGAGGAAACAAAGGAACCATGTGTGGGGGGCCACTAATGACACCTCCACCTCTATCATCCCCTCTAGCCTTCTGCTTTCAGCTGCACAAAGCACCTTTCCACCGTTCTGCCCAGTTAAAAGAACAACTCTGATCAAAGTCCAGCTACCCTCCGCTGTTCTTTTATTTACAACTTATCTCAGACGTTCTGAAGGTCATTTCAAGTTTTCATTCTATTTTATTCACAAGATCGAGAAGGGATGCTTCACGAATCACTTAAGATACGTGGTCGTATTTTTAACACTCAATCAAAGGGCTCTCTGAGGTTTCACTTGTTTAATTTGGGATATAAAGACAAAAACTTGAGTTGACATCTGCCAGTGCTGCTTCCATTACAATGCACCCCTGAGCCTATCCCATCAATGTCTGATTCCCTCAAGCCAGTAGGAAACCATTTGTTTTAAACTTTTAAAGTAGGCAAATGATGACTACTACGATCAGCTGTAACTGAAAATTAATTTAAAGAAAACAAGCTAGTGGACTTATTCATGCAGCAAAGGTACTGAAGAAAGAAAAAGGTAAAATGGAAGCAAAAAAACACTAGAGATGACATATGACAGTCATTCAAAGCAGAAGTTAGTGACATTCAGAGGAAAGGCATATTGTGAAGTTTACCTGCAGGTTACTAAGAGGCTCCATCTTCATGACGGGTCCCACAGTGCTGAGAGGGAGGGCCACCTCGATGCTCTGGTTTGGGGTGAAAGGCGCGAGGACCTGAAGAGGACCAGCTGGAGCGAGACCAAAGCTACAAAGGAAAATAGAAGGATGTTCACATAATGTAAACATGTACAGAAATTGTCACATTCTTTATGAGGTCATTTTACCTGTTTCTATTAAACTGTATGGCAAAGTCAGTCATGACACTCATGGCTTTATTGGTGAGGGTCATCTCCATTTGGATGACCCCAGCACGGCGAGCAAATGTGCCGGATATTTCTAGACCTTTAGCTTTGGTGGCAGGAAGCCAAATCTGACAAGAGACAAGATCAGTTCTTTCATTACAACTCCTTCCAGCGATGCGTCATCATTTCTCATCCCGTTTTATTAATACTCACAGTTTTAGGTGGGCTGTAGGCACCAAGGGGCATACCAACTCCTCCTCCGAGGTCAAACAGGTCATCCAGACCGCCACCAACAGGGGCACTAAAGGAGGCTGGCGCTGCTGCTGCTGGTGGTGCACCAAAAGCCGCACCGATCTATGGGTCAAAGAGCAGAACATTAGATTAACAGGGAAGAAATCAAAGCCCAGCAGAAACTCAAAAGACAAAATTACTTACAGCAGGACTTCCTCCAAGGTCTCCACCCAGCTGGGATTTGGGGAGACAGAAAAATCAATTTATTAATGGTACATCATTGAACTGCATGATGGAAGGTTTGAAGAGGATGGATGGAGAGGCTTTCAATGAATAATAAATATTATAATAAAGAAGCACCAGTACAGGAGGGGGTCTCTTATTTAACTGACATTTCACTGGCCACACAAGTGTGACTGAATAGCATTCAAATCCAGTTGGCTTTGTTTAAAATTTACTCATTAAATGTGGCCAATGTGGTGACAAAAGGTTTGGGAAAAGTTAAGACTGTTTAACAAACAAACAAATGATTCAAATGATTCAAATAAAATCTCATCTAAATGGAAGGGGAGGAATATGTAATGACAAAAAAAGGGGACTGCTTGGAGGAACTATCCTGAGGACACAGAGGTGCAACACAGGAAAAAAATGGGGTTCTGGGCTGTGGCTGGCCTTTATTGCCCAGCGTGGCCCCCTGCACCAACCTCAGTGGGGCTGTGATCTGGGGGTGATGGGGACTGATGAGAGAGATGAGGCGACAGAGGGGTATCCGTCCGCAGTGGAATGGGTGGCTGATTGGAACATGAAACATCCCACACCCATGAATAAGACAAGAGATGGACTCAAGGATTTATCATCATGTTGCTTGTAGCCGTCATGTTAATGAAATGACAAGTGATGAATGAAAAAAAATATTGATGAATGGGAACTAATGTACAACAGTACTGATTAAATGAGTCTTCTAACAAAATCTGACATGATTTAGAAATGTTTTGGCCTCTCTTTCTGTGTTGTTACCGGCTCAGACTCATCTCCCATCTGCAGGTGCCGCATTGAACAAAGAAAGGAAAACATACAAGAGTCAAAAGGAAAAAAAGAAAAACACCAAAGGGCAAAAAAATTTACATAATACAAAGCTGAATTTGGATGGTCAAAAAACAGCCTTTTAAAAATAGACACACAAATCTAGTGGTGAGAAAACTTACCAGGCTGTCCAGTCCTCCTCCAAGGAGGTCCACAGCACCCATCTGCATCCCGGAGGAGGGTGCAGGTATGGTTGTGGTAGGAGGTGTCAGGTCCAGATTAAGCAGGTCTCCCAGGAGGTCTCCCTGGGAAGGGATGACGGCAGGGGGGGCTTCAGAAACACCAGCTGCAGAGGTTGTGTCTGGGCTGTCAACGCTTTCCCCACTAGCAGAAGCAAAAAAAATTTTATTTACTATTATTTTATGGCATTTGTTAAATAATGTTACAAAGGTAATCCTGGTGTTTGTTTTTTTAAACACACCACTGAAAAAATAATTCTATTTAAAAGGTCGAGAGGAACTAAAATAAGCAGCAGCACAGCTTGACTGTGATGGAAACTGTGTCCGCCAGCACACTTGACGGGAAACATAGCAACACTGCAAAGAAGCTGGGCTTCCTTTGCCAGCAGTCTAAAAAAAAGAAGGATAAAAAAGAAGGATAAAGCGCATGACTTACGATCCACCACTGCCAGGAAGTCTCTTGTGCTGAACACCGCGGCTGCCCTCAACAAAGGCACTGGGAGGCTTGTGATACACAGAGGCCAGAGTACCTATGTGACAGATGAGCTCCTCCAATAGTGTCGGCTCAATCAGATCAGTCTCCTCAGAGATCAGTGGCTTCTCAGCCAGAACGACTTCCTTTGCAGCCACGGGGTCTGTAGAGAGAAGACGCCAGTAGATGTAGCCGCGGTCCCTGAGGTCTGGGTTATCAGAGTCCTGCACACACAGATGGAGGCGTTAGGGGGAAAAAATATTACTTATGGCACTCGTACAATAAATAGAGCGATACTCTCTGTCTTGGAGAGATATGAGGGAGAACTATAATTTCAATCCATCTTGGTAGGGTTTAGCTAATGCGTCAGATAATCTGAAACTATACATCTTTACTACCATAGGCAAAGCTAGGAGGGACAAAATGTGTGTGCAAACAGTTACAAGTTTATTACTGTTAAAAATGAACTGATCTCTTGTAGGTGGCAGCGGTGCTGTTCTTGGATGAGAGATCAGAATATATTACATTAAAAGAAGGGAGCCTATTCTTATTTTTTCAGTGTCGTACATAGTCATAATATTCTGTGTCTTGAAACATCGGTCAAAATGCTCTAAGACAGCTGGCAGCGAACAGGTTAACTTATGTGAAGTAAAGCAAAAGAAACCTGAGGAAAACCAAGGCCAAGTCCTGCAGTAGGAGAAGAAAGCATCAGTGATGATAGCAAATATCTGAAGACTGAGAAAATAGCAGAAACATAGGCTGCATGTGTTAAACTTTGTCGGATCTTTTTCCTCACCTGCGTGGCCAGGCTTAACACCTGCTGTACGAGCTCCTGAGTCTCAGTTGGCTTTTTCAGGAACAACTTGACAATTGCCGTCAGAAGCTGCAACTGCACCTACAGGACACAGTTGATACACAAAGACCGCTTTAGAACTGCATACAAACTCTTAGATACATAAACTTCATCTATGACACTTCAAGTGTGAAATGTCACTTCCAGTTTCAACACATGGCAGCTGCCACTCACAAAAGTTTGTGTCAAACAGAAATGGAAAACAAAAACATCTAAACAAACCTGAGTGCTTTCGTCATGGAAACCCTCCAAAAAGCTCTCCAGCAGCTCGTCAGCATTGTCGATGCGCTCAGCATATTCTCCCACAATCCAAATCATGGCTGCACGTGCCTCTGGCTCATCCAGGGAGTCCAGGTTTTCACAGAGAGTGGCAATCACACTCTCATATCTGAGGAGTCACACAAAACGGAATTATAGAGTATGTGATCCAACACTGCAAACACATCATGAGAGTTGTAAACAATAACACTGTTGCTTGCGCTAGCCATTCGCCACGTCGCCATAGGCGAAGTAAATCCCAGATGGGCTGCAAGGTTTTTAACCTGTGTAGCCACAGTGGCGTTCATATTTTTAGGAAAAAAAGGCTAAAACTTACAACTTTTTTGGACTCGCAAAAATCCCCGAGCGATAACAAACTTTATCTCTCGCTAGCGCCGCTGTTAACGTCGGCATGCGCCGATGGAAATAGCCAACGCAAATAGCCGAAGCATGCCGACGGAAATAGCCGAAGTGACCCGAACGCTGCAGATCATTAAATATGCACTCCTCTCATGACCTCCTCTCGTTCAATGAAAAACAAAGATTCTATTTTTACAAGTTAAACCCGCGAATTGGTGATGACAAGGCGAAGACGATCAATCGAAAGAATTTAAGAATCCAGTGTTATGTAGTAGAGTTTGTGTTAAAATTCTAATTGAACAACAAATGGTGAATGCTGAGAGGGGGTAGGAGTGGTAACAGACCGATCAGAAGGTAAATGAAAGATATTATCAATACTTTTTTGTAGTCTTAGACTTTTGATCCCTATGACCAGCAGGAATAACCAGCGATGCACGTAAATGTGTTTTCACCTCGCTTGCTATTTTTCATGCCTTTTTAAATTGAAATGAAAAATCATGTTATCGAATTAAAAACAAAAACAAAACTAAACTATGGCATACCAGTGGTGTTGGTGGTGATGGTCAAAGTTAAAATGTCTTCTAGTCCAAGTAAAACTTACAAGTAAACATTGAGTAATATTTTGTATGACTATCTTCACATAGTGAATGCAAATGAATCTCACATTTATACCTGCATAAAGTAGGATAGAAATAAAGATAGTTAAGCTTGAACTGTTGACTTTAGTGTATTTTTGTAGGTAAACTGAACAGAAGATTTTGCCCTCAGAATGCACCAGAATGCAGGAAAACAACCCCATTTTCTAAAAAATTTCCCGGGGGAGGTCCCCCGGACCCTCCCCCACACCCCCTCGCAATGAGCGATGGACGTCTGCACGCTGCGCCACTGTCTTGGACAGAGAGTGTGGCTTTTTGTGGCTTGCTCAATTCTTTTACAATGAGCCACAGTGGCTTCGTCATACTAGCTCCTAGTGCAAGCCCAGTAACAGACTTGGGAGTAAATCCATATGATTAACTTGAAATGGAATTATTCTACTTCTGATGAGAGGGGATAAAACCAAGTAAATAAATCAACACCTTGGGGTTATAAAACCCTGTACATCAGTTATAAGCTGAATTTTTACATCTATCTCTAGTGAAATGCTTTCGGATTTCAAAAATAAAAATAATATTTATCCACATAGCTATTTATCTGTCTGTATATCTTTGTCTCTCTTCGGAGTTTTTCATTACTTTTGTCTTCAACAAAAGGCTAAACCATCAGTAGACCTGCACAACAAAAATGGAAAAATATGACTATATTCATGCACTACGGTGGTGAAACACCAAGCTAATAACTGCATGATGCCTATAGCTCTTCTTCTTTAGATAAGGCAGAATTATATAAAATGACTCATGATGACTAATTAATAAAAAAGGCAGAAAACGTTGGAGTGTGTGGTGACTAATAAATGTAAGCTGAAAGTTTTTCAAAGCTGCTCCCTTGGAGACTTTCAACTCTCTAGTCATGCGTGTAAAAATTTCCCTGTTGGTACATGAACCCACTTTTTCGAGCTGAATTCACCAAATATTTCATTCTACCAAAAGTGTTTGTGCAATTAGCTTTTTCTCATGTAAAAGAAGACAAGCCTGATTGTGTTCCATAGTTTGTGGAAACAAATACTACTGGATAGGTCAGCCAGCACCATACTTCAAAAAATATTTGTATAAATAGCCAATGTAAAAGAATAATGAATAGCCTCGCTTACATTCAAGTGAAAACTCACTTGTTGGGGTACTTGCGAAAGATGTCCTTGATGACCACAATGGCCTCCTGCACCACATAGTTGACCTTGGTTTGAATGAGATCTAGCAACGTGCTGACACAACGCTCTGCGGATTGCTAGGGAACAAAAAGAAAAAGAAAATAAATAAATCAGTCATAATTGGCCTAAAGATTCAAAACAGTACAAACATTAGCATGAAAAAGAGTGACACTGAACTAGTTTCATTTGTCTGAAATAATCAATTCAATCGCTTTGAAAATTACTGGTTCTGCAACATTCCATTTTATTTTGTTATATATAAATTTTTAAGGTCTTTTATATTTAATTTGAAGCCTAGACCAAAGGGAATATTGAACAGCCTCAAGAGTAAACAGACCTGCATCCATTTAAATGTTTTTTTCTTCTTGAAGTTATGAGAGCAGCACAAATGACTGCTAAACGGCTTCCTCTGTGCCTTCCTCAACTCTGTCACAAACTTGAGTTTCTCAAGGGGACTATTTTTAAACAAAAATGATAAGAACTAATTAAGACCTGTGTCTTAAGTGTTTTATCAAACATAAATATATCCCCAAAATCAGTTTGTGGAGGACTACAACATGACGGCTGCTCAAAATAAGCTATAAATTCTAAAACGCGGATGTTTAATACGAGGGACAACCTCAGAACATAATGATTCTGCACCAATTGTGATTTATCATATCCTACAAGTGTAGGAAATGTAAGGGAAATGTATGAAACAGTTGCACAGTTTCTTTTCCAAAACAATACATTTAACTGTCATTTTGACATGTGGAGCTGTTTTCCTTGCGGTAGCTCTGCATTATGACTCATGTTTTCTTTTGGATTAATAAATGGCACAAGAATTTGACCGACAAACTGCCTGGTGACAGTATGACCTCATCTCCACCCACCTCAACTTTGATGGCACAACGGCCAATGGCTCTGACCGCTTTCCGGACAAAGTCCACATCGACTTCAGTTGCATACTCCTTCAGCTCAGCCAGGACCTACAGCGCAAAAATTAAACTGTCATTCAGATCATCGTGTTAAATGTACAATATCTGTGTTGAAGATGGTTAGTTTTGACGGTTTTGTGATCTTTTTGGCCTAACGGCGTTTTGGCTGGTCGAGTGTTACCTGGGCGATGTTTGCTTGAGATGCCAGGCGAATCATGATGTCCAGTTTCTCCAGTTTTACATAGATTGGGTCATTATACTTTACAAAGAAAACCTTCATCTCATGTTTAAGGATCTCTGGGCTAAAAAGAAAAATAAATTTCAAAACAAGACATGAAATGAATTAGAAATGTGCCATCATACATAAAATATTTCTAGGGCCTCTTATTTGAAAAATATTTTAAAAAACACCAAAAGAGGCTTCTACGGCCATCTCTCCATATTTACCGTCTCTGTACGATAAGGTTGATGTTTCTGAGGGCCACATATTGCAACTCAGGTTCAGCAGAGAGTAGAGTGACCAGAGGAGGGGCAAGCTTCTTCAGCAGGGTGCCATAGTAGTCCAAGTCTTTAGGAAGCATCTCCATAAACTTCATTAATACCTTAACTGCAGATAGCACCACTGCAGAGTTGGCGTGTGAGAGCCGTGGGGTAACACGCTCACAGATGCTAGGAAACAGAAATGACAGTGGAGAAAAAGAACATTAGACCAGACAGGGGTGATTTGGAAAATTTGCTCATCAAAAGCAAAACATTAATCCATTACTTTTCCCTCACCTTTGGGACTCACGGTCATCGCGAGGAGTGTAATTGGCCAGGCAGTCGAGAATGAAAATCTGTCCCCATTCTGTACACTCATTCAAAGCTGTCAACAACTTGTTGATGGTCTGAGGATTCAAGTCCAGCAGATTACTGTTCGGGTGAGACTCTGCTATCTCAGACAGAGCTGCCACTGCATTTGCTACAACCTAGAAATAAAAACCAGAGTATAGATAAATGCCAAGAAAAGTATAAGCTAGCAGTTATATTTCTTCGTAAACGAGAGGCTGTGAAGTAACAACTCTGGCAACATGTTGAACAATTCTATGCCAGCTATGGGCTTATCAGTAGAAAGCAAAGCAGGCACTTGCATCCAGCTTTGTCACCCTGAGAAGGCATCTGGCAGGCTCAGAAGCCAGTATTTGTCTCACTGAAGGAGTCGTACCATGGGGTTGGAGTCAGAGATGAGGTCTTTGAGGGTATCGAGGAAGCCTTGGTCTTCCACCAACTGAGCGTTGATATCATGGAGTTTTGCTACACAAACAGCAGCAGTCTTCCTCACATATGGGTCTTCATCCTTCAGACATTTCCTCAGTGGCTCACAGAGGTACTCTGTGATCTTGTCTACACGGATGCAACCCATTGTTCTAACAGCGAGGGCCCGGATTAGTGGGTTAGGGTCTTCACAGTCCTGGGTGAATTGAGAGTCTTTGTTATAATCTTGGTTTATTTCATTTTCACATTAGATTATCCAACATTTCCCGACATTCCGTTTTTGTCAAATGTTAAATAATTTACTGAAGTGCTTTTGCAGTTGGATAACAAGGAAAGAAAAATCTTCAAAGGCACTGATGGCTGTATTTGACCTACACTGATACCTGGAGGGTTAGTAGTTATCTCAGTCAGAGATTCAAAAGAGAAGTAATGTAATTCTAACGGCGTCTGTGAGTAAGTTCAATGGAATTTTCAGCCTCTCAGTCTACAGTGCCACGAAGGGTCTATAATGCTGAATAAATTGATATAACGTGACATAAATGATCCGTCTTTTTGTCACAGTTCAGCATGCGTGTCATTTGTAAGTTAATAATAAGATTTCATCAACATCGTGTGACATCAAGCTCCGCACCCACCATTGTTTTTACCTGAATTTCTATGCAGAGCTCAGTGAAAAGATAAAAATGCTGGTGTGTGCTGTGCTTGGCTCTGGGATTCAATGATTTATTTAAAAGCCCTCGCTTTCACCTCCATTGAGAGAAAATGTGTTGGATATGACTGGGAAACTGTGCACGTCTGTCTAGTTATAGGGTGATGACTATAGATATAAAAAGATTATGAGAAAAAAACAATCAAACAAAATAACATCTATTTTTTAATCATTTCTTTATTCTGTTGCTTATGGCAGATAAAAAGACCGTCGGAGAGAGAGAAAGAGAGAGAGCACTGAATCTTTAAATGTAACCCCAACTCCCTTTTATCCATTTGTTTTAGAGGTTTTGTGCATCTCTGTATATGATAAAACAAATCTAAAACCTAAGACCAAAATATGGTCCCAATTCCGAACTGACTTTTTTCTTTCTGGCAATTTTACAGTAACATTATTTATTTTTGAAATCATTCGCTGCCAATGCTTTGTAGAGATTGATTTCCTCTCTGTTCTGTATTTTCTCTCTGTTCTTGACCGATCACAAGATGCTTCCCTCAGTGCGACACCATGTTTGATCGTGGGTGCGCACCGACATAAGCAAACTTTGTTGCATCATAAGCTGCTGAAACTTTTCCCTTTATCTAGATTTTTATAACAAGAATTGAAATAATAGATTTTAAATAATGTAGATAACTATAATGAAAACTATAGTTTTTTTTACACAATCTTGACAGATTTTACCTTCACAAAGGTGTTAACAGCCATAATAGCCATGTCTGGCTGACTCTTAGCGTAGTTCATCAGATAGAGGTAGACCAGCTTTTTCAGTTCCAGGTTGTCCGTCTGCATGCAGTTCACGACATCTGGGAACAGGGCACTGAAGAAAGGACAAGGTTTCATGTGATTACAGACTGAAAAATATATTATTATGCCAGTATGGATGTTTCTGATATTCATTTTCTTCAACTTACCTGACATCCTTGCCAACTGTCATAGATGCAATGACCTTTTTCACAGCTTCCTTCTTCTTCTCCTTCTTATCACTGTTAAGCTCTGCCTTGAGCTCAAAGATCTCGCCTGTACATAGGAAAAAAAAAATCCATCATCTCATACTTACTGATGTCAGGTCTGGAAAGGCAGCACTGGCCTCACAGGAGATACAAAATCAGACTATTGGATATAATGATATATAGGGCAGTGTCTTATGGGCTATTATTACTGCTCACTACAATAATATTAAGTTAAATATTATTTGTGCAGTGTCAAGGTCTACTTGCATGAATATGTACCATGTCAATTTAGAGATTAAATTTAAGTCTATGTATTCAGTTCTCAGAGCACTGAGACCAATAACAGCAAACCAATTACAACCTCCTACTGCTCCCAGTATGTTTGCAACAGATTGCCCACATCAGCACAAAGCATGAGAAGCAAATGCTGACAGAAACATTCCATGTTGTCTCTATGTAAACATGTAAACATATAATAATATAAAATAATGTTTGTTGTTGTTAGCCCTGGTTATGAGAACATGCCCTTCATGTTGTGTGAAAAGAATCACATGGGCACAAAAGGAGGAACAGCAAAACAGTTAAATATATAGTAATTAGTGCTGTCAGGCAATTAAAAAAATTAATCTAATTACAGGATTTGTAATTCATTCATCTAATTAATCGCATTTTAATTTCATACCTGCTAAAGGCCCCCAAATAAAGAATTTGAATCCTAGGACATTACAAAATTCTAGTGCATGACTAATCAATAGAATGCACCAAGAAGAGAAGATTTGAAATCACATTTTTATTGGTTAAGTGTGCTTTATAAATCAAATTCAAAAGAACAAAGGCCAAGCACATTAACAAACCAGTTAGGCCAGGTGCATTTCTCAAAAATGCAATACAAATACAGTTAAATAAGATTCAGAAATAAAATAAGGCTGAGTCTCAAATAGGCACATAAGCAGACTCTCAATCAAAATGAATACTAAAGCTGACTCAATACAGCAATTCAAAATGAATAGTGTAACATGCCTCTAAATAAGGCAACATCAACCAACAGGCATTTCCTTTAAAAGGGTAAGCTAACGTTCAACTGTGTCCTTGACATGTTTTGCATTTAAATGATATGTTAGGCTGGAGCTGCTTCAGTGATATAAAAATTCTCTACAAATAACAACAATAACAATAATAATAATAATAATAACGGGGCTCGAAATTGCGACCATTTTGGTTTAATAAGCGCCCAAATTTTTATCAGTGCGACTGTTAAATATATTTGGGAGCACCGGTGCGACTAAGGAAAAAAATCTGGTGTGCCTTTTTTTTCCTCTTCTCTCTCACTCTTTTTCACTCTCTATAGAGCAGGGGTCACCAAATGGCAGACCGCATTCCGGATCCGGACCGACCTGTGACCACTCCATGATAAATTCACGAGAGTAGATTTCTTGGCGCTGCTCCTCCAGTTAATCCGGTAATAGCGCCACTCAGTTCAGCCAATCAGATTGTTTGTCTACCCTGGCTGTCAGCATACCAGGAAGTGAGACAGCTCGCTGTCTCTACCGCTGTGAGTTTACTGCTACAGCGGAGCACAGAAGGGAGACAGCATAGCTCCAAATGAAGGGAGGTTAACGAGGAAAACCGCTGGTTAAAAATGAGTTGACGAAATTTATGTTTATTCCTCCGTCAGGCAGTTCAAAACCATTTTACCTCATATGGTCTGAACACGTAGCATGAATTAAAAGTGGTAACATGAAGCGCCACTATGAAACAAAGCACAGATCTTTTGCGCAGAATTATCCCCTGAAGTTCAAGCTGAGTGCAAAATGACCGAGAAAAATGCAAACGAATGTTCACTAAAGGCATGGTGGAGTTTGGGGCAACATAAAACATCTTTTAGTGATGTTTTAAAATACAAAACAATCCAATACTAACCAAAATGGTTCAGTCCGCATACCGGGCTGGCCTGACAGCACGCCACAATGCGCTATTTAAGCCACACCCAGGTAGTGCCTCGGTTTGGCCCCTGACCCGGAGGCGGACCAACGCAGCATCCTCAGGTGAGTGTCTCATACAGTTTTGTGTGGATGTGGAGAAAACGCGTAGGCGCCGAGTGTGCACCCTCGAACGCACTACCATGACAGTTTCTTTGATGCGGACACTTGAGAGTGGACTTGCCGGAGAATGTACGCGAAACAGTCTGAGCAGGACCGCGCTCCTGAGGCGCGTGGAATGGAGATGGATGGAGCGGTCTCTATCGCTCCGTCACTGCCTTGCTTTTGGGTAGGTTCTCCTAAAATCTTTGCTGGTGCTACTAACTTCTAAATTTGGGGGCACCAGTGCTACCAAGAAAAAAAGTTAATTTCGAGCCCCGTAATAATAATAGATTAGATTTATATAGCGCTTTTCTGGACACTCAAAGATGCTTTAAATCGGATCCATTATTCATTCACTCCTCATTCATACTTGGTGATGGTAAGCTACGTGTGTAGCTACAGCTGCCCTGGGGCAGACTGACGGAGGCGTCTACAGCGCAGATTGGCAGCGCAGAATCACTGCGTTTTTGTTGATAGTCCCGTCTTTGTTCTTTTTAGAAATAAACTTTCCGCCCAAAGGTCCAAGTGGGCTTGCCTCGCTCTCCTGTGTCGCGTCCATCTCTGTTGTCAGTCACCCTGCTTTTGACGAGTGGCGCAGGTACGAAGTGATGTCACTACAGCCTACGGGTCCCTCAATGGGCCACATTTAAAATGCTTGCGCATTGACTTGCCACTCACGATTAATTGCATTAATTTTTATAGCGCATTAAATTGCAACGTAATTAATTAATCTAATTAACGCGTTAAAGTGACAGCCCTAATAGCAATTAATGTTCATTATACATAAACTAATCTGCAATAACCAGAGTGACCACTTCATGGTAACAAGTTAGATATAAAGCAAAATTTTTAAAACATTTTTTGTCTTGAGGACAAGCTAGGTCTGTCGGGTAGTGGGTAATTATATTCAATATCTAAACTTTATAGAATACATTAATCACTTGTGAATTGCTGAAATTTTGATTTTAGTGTGAGTGACAATGAAATATAAATGGTATTGAAAGTAAATCAACTGAACAACCTTCAATTAATTAGCTTGCAGTACTTTATAGGCATTAAAAAGGTCAGAACTATCCCAAATGACTTGATTTAAAAACTTTAGATGAATGCTTACATTGATGACTCATATGAAAGATTATCAATTTAGTGAACTGAAGGGGGAAAAAACTAAACACTCAGACCTTTCTTGGTAGTGGTAAAGTACTTTGAGTCCGTCATCTTGGATCCAAATTGTCGATTCTCCTACAAAAGACACAGATGGCGACAGTGTTAGAACTCTTGTCCTCAGAAGAGAAACAAAAAAACATGAAACATGTCTTCTCTTGAACAAACAACAGTAATCCAGCTTAAAATATATTGTTGAACAGACCATATACATGGTCAGCATGTATATGACTTTTTTTTGTAAAAACAGTTTCAAATGATTCTGGAGTATGCAACAGTATATATGCAACAGTATATATTTCCCAATGCTGGTTTCCATTCTTTAGCAATCACTGTTCAAAAAAAGATCTTCCCTAACTTATACGTCTTCTTACTCTTAAATTGCAATTGTACTGCTCAAGTTACAGGGAATACTGTCAAGTTTCACCCGAAACAAAAGGAGTCAATCTTTGAAAGTAAAATGCTCTCTGGCAACAGGAAAAAATCAAATTAGGTTGTTTACCTAATTTGATTTGTTATTTACTCTATTTACTCTATTGCATTTGACTTTCTGTGACAACCTATATTTTGAGTGAACATTTGTTGATACAACATCTTTGACATACCAGTGGTGTAATTGAGAATTGTGTTGCTTTGTAACAAGGGGTCAGCATGTATACTTAAAAATTACACACACAGACACATACACACAGACACACACGAGGGCAACACTGAACAAACGCAGTAGAGAAAATGGCAGAAAGAAGCAAGACACGAATCACTGATCTCTACCCCTCAAAAACAGAGAGCAAAATCAATGGTGTAGAACTGCTTTGGTTATCCAATTGGCAAACTAGGATCTGTAGTTGACCAAATTTGTAAAAAACATGCTTCAAAGTGGCCACTGAAGGACAGACTTGATCACAGGTCTTTGCAACTCATTCCTCTCTGCAAATTGAAGTATGCATTCCATTCATAATTTCAACCAGCAAAAAAGACACATGAACATTCAGCTCACAGTTATGAAATTCACTGGACTAAAATAAATTAACTGTCAGCATTTTTTTCCAGAAAGTGCAAACAGACTTTTTTTATGGTTTCTTCACTGTTATTAACAGACTCATGTGTATCTCTTTAGGTACTCTCTGCGTGATGTCAGCACTTAATAAAATGAGCCTGCAAGCTGTGGAAAACGGTGTCTTAGGTTTGCATGCATTGCTTCGTATTGCTCTTGCCTGTTTTAATATTCTAACTTGAGACTACAAATTTCACTCGCTTTAAAATTTTGCATAAAAAAAGACAGTGAATTATATGATTTGCCTGGCGCAGTTCTTATAGTGTTAAAGTATTTTGCAAGGAAAAATGTCACTGCAAAGACAGTCACTGAAACAACAGGTGTACATCTTTTTTGGTTTTACACGGAATACTTAAGTTTCTCTTCAGAAATGTACAAATGGGTCCACTTCATCAAAAGATTTTTAAAGAATTCCAAAAAAAGAGATTCAACACCTCTTGGGTCAATGTTTTCGTCTCACAACGGAAGGGCAATTGTTGACAGTTTCGACACTAATTTTACATTAAAAGCAGATACCTTCCAGCATGAGCGTGTTGTTAATAATAATAAATAGCATCGAAAAAAATCTTAGACTCCGCATAATTTTTAATTTACTGAGCAACATATTGCTCTCACAATGGGCACGCTATAACTAAGTTAATCGAATACTGGGTGACGGCATGATTGACCACGTAGCCTTAGCTAGCAAGACGATACACCTGCTTGCAAATTACGTACGATAAGTGGCATAATAATCATCTCATAATGACATTAAACTGAAAGTGTACTCTTGAAAAGATACCGTATTAACAACGCGAGTGGTGCACATGAGCTGCATTAAAGTTAAACCGCTAACTTAGCAAAGAAGTAAAGGAAAGCTTCGCTAGCTAGTGAGCAACGAGCCTTCATGACGTTTACATTAGCATAGCAGGCTAGAGTGTGTACAACTCCGCTGGACGAAAGCTAACATTATAACAATTACGTAAACTTAGTTAAATGATTTCACGAAGTTCCGTAATTACTCACGCATAACTGATTCGCCCATTCCTGCATGTTTGCAATAATTACAGTCAGACAGATTAGGAAAACTGGAGCTTGAGGCTAACAGTCTGGTGCAGAGTGCCTGTCAGTGTCAGCTAGCGACTAGCCACTTTTCTAGCTTGTAGAGCTGAGACATGACCTTCTAAGTACAAGCTTAGGGATTCCCTTGCCTGGATAGTTAAGCTCTTAATCCGTGGGTCTGGTTTAAATCTTACCTAACGAATTAGCGTTCCCTCTGGAGTTGAATTTAGAGTCTATACAAAATGACTTCATAGAGGAAATATCCACTAATAACTTACCCGTACAACGTAGTAGCGGCTCAATGGTGGCCTCCGGCCCCTCCCACTTGATTTACTTCCGCCTGTCCATAAAGTAACACGGACAGCTACGTCACTCCTCAAGCACTAACCTTAACTTTGGGTCATCAGCTCTTTCAACAAATTTTATTTTCAGCACTGTCCAGGGATTGTTGACAGATTCTGTAGGACTGGACTATTGGTGTAATCCAGTCTTCCACTACATTACAGTCAGTGACCCCCTTCAAATGACATCATCTTCACAAAATGCAATCCACCTGCAAGCTTCTTCGTCCTTCTGGATGAAGGTGTTCACTGAAGCCATGTCCATCCTTTTAGAAAGCGCATCAGCATCTGCCCCTCCAAATTACTTTCCTCGATGCCAAATTTGCCCATCACTTCGTCATCACCTCTATTTGCTTCCCCAACATGTGCATCAAAATCTGCACCAGCCATAAGTCTGTCTCCAGAATGCTCCGACTAACTTCTTCTACCTCCATTTGGAATTTCTTTCTCCTCCAGTTCACATCCTACCTGTGGGGCATAACCACTAATCATATCATAAATAACAACCTCAATTTCAAGCTTCACCCTTATCATTGGACCTGACACTCTTAACTAACTCTTCTTTTAAAATAATCAAGACTCAATTTCTCTTGCATTCAAAAGCGTAGGACAGTAAATTAATTTGAATCCTGCTTCTAAGCTCCTAGAGTAGACTTACGGTCTTTCCACCTGCTCTCCTTCACACACAGTAAATCTATCATCCTGCTGATCATCATGTCAACCAACTCCCAAGCTTTTCCTGTCATAGTCTCTACATTCAAAGCCACCATTTTCAGATCTTGGGGTTTTCCTTGTAAATCTGGGCCGCGTCCGATCAGGCATGGAATTCTTGAGAAGAACGCTCGTATTTGTTTTACACCGGATGCCCTTCCTACCACAACCCTCACGTAGCTGGGTTTGGGATTGGCCTACAGTTGATACTGGCTTATGCCATTGTAGGGCTGAATTGCTGCTGTGATCAAATGTCTACATGAAAAACTTATCCAGCATAACATATAAATCCAGAAGAAGGTATTTATTACAAGAACAACCTGACAGCATTTCCATCTCCAAAGTTGCAGTATTGCTATTTTATACATATAAATTCCACAATGTCAAGCAATATGCACATTTAACTGAAATCTCAGTGAAAATAACATAGGCAAACAAGAAATTCTCATCATGAACATTCAGATTTTCCTGGTTACGGAATAGTTGTCATTTTAAACAGCAGATGATCCAAATATGTGTCTTTTTAAATAAACCATTAAAAATTCATTTTAAAACAATCACATTGCACATAAAAATTTGTTGAAACTCTAAAATGGCTACATACTGAATTAATGTAACTTTAATAATTGTGATAAATCACAAATTATGTATATTATTGTGTACATTAATGAAATCAAGTTTTAATTAAATTCCTGAATCTCTGAATGCAACAAAAAAAGCACAGATGTGCTAAATTTATGGATAAACTGTACGTGTTTTAAACAATAATTCTAATCAATCATTATGTCTCTTTACAGCATACCGCAGAGAAAGCTGAGAGAGCTTAATTATATAAGGTCTTTACATATTGGGCCCCACCTCACTTAGATTTCCCTAAAACATTTACAGCTCACTTATTAGTATTTGCAACAAGGAAATCACTTGAGCCAATTAGGCTGAATAGTACCATAAATAAATAAATTAAGCCAACACCATTCATCCCTCTTTCCAACTCCATTCATATTCTCATACTGTATGTACACAATATATGCACACTTTTTTTAAAGCCTATTCAGTGTGCCCTGCAGAAATGATGTCATCCACAGATATTGTTTTTATTTATTGTTTTTACTGATATCTCCAAGAGAAAAAATGCTGTAAACAAATCATAAACAATTTTCCACAGTTAATTGACACATTGCTTTTGGGGGTTATATTGTTGGTAATAATGGAAAAAATAATGGGATTTTGTAACTGTTAGACATCAGCAGCAAAACTGACAATCTAGTACTGAACTTTAACTTTACTTTACCTAAGTATAATTTTGATAAACTTGTATGTCACTCTGTTATTTCAGTTTTCTGATACTTCAGAAAAACTCCACAAAAAATTGGAGGAAAATATTATTTCCTACTTAAATACAATTATTTCACAAAATTTTAGTAACAAGATAGTAATTAGTTAGAGGTGTGAGCAGGATTTTGAATGAAACCAGAGTGGTGGCAAAAAAAAAGAATAGGGAATAATGAAATGGTCAAGCGAGCATTGTATTCTCTCCGAATGGTTTCTGCAGGGCACCAAAAGTATAAGTCCAACATTTCCATTTTCAAATATATTTTACAGAGTTCACACAAGTTCAATACCAAAAACAGAATTACAGTAGATGGAGTCTTGACTTTCATAATCTGTGTGTGAAAACTGCAAGAGTTTCACAAGAGAACATATCCAATGACAGCATCCATTATTCATTCGTTGTTGCACACACGTTGACAGTCAAGTCACATTATTTCCTTGTCAATCCAGTCATTCTTCATTCATTAAATGTCATTTTGTTGTTTGATCTAAACTGCACCAGAACATGTAATTCATTAAGTACGGAGGAGAGGGCATTGTGTCGGGAAAATTTGTTTTTTGGGTTTGTTTGGGGGTTTTTTCTGCTGCTAATAAAATTGACTTCTTGACCACTAGATGGGCCCCTTTGATTCTGTCTTTTCATCCACTGAGTTGGTTGCCTGGCTTCCTATGTTGAAAACAACTATCGGGTAATAAAACAGGTGGTTTATCATATGCCTTTACATTGAATTGAATACCTATATCAAGTCTTAATCAAATTAAAATTGCCATTTTCTACATTTGTCCACACACAAATTCACACCAATTTCTATTGTCACATTAATAGCAATAATAGTTAAATGACGTCAATGTGGTGTTTCAGAATAAATGTTGCCGATGTCAAGCAAAAACATTCAAAAACAAACCAGTAATTTGATTTAAGGCAAAGGGAATTGTAAAGGCATTTCCAACGCCAGTGTTGCATAGCTAAGGCAGAACTGATTCCAGTGAGTATGTACATTAAAATATGTATTCAACGCCTTTTTATCAACGGAATACCCACATGTTTTGTTCAGCGCATCAACAGGTATTTACACATTCATTCTTCTCAGCAACTGACTTATTTAACATTGTTTTCCAGACTACAGCTTGGTCAGAGGAACAAATATTAACATCAGCATTTCTGTTACAGTGGCAATGACGAAGTATTAGAACTTTCACCGCTCCTCATGTTTCTACACATAATCCACTTCAAAGTAGATTTGAAGTAGATTTACTGTATTAAACATAAGACTGAAAAAATTGTCTCAAAGTTATTGATTGATCTCTGTGTTGAGTAAGATAATCACACCTGTAAAAAGACAACCATAACCTGGACGACAGAGAATCTCCACCGACAACTTTATCGATTGCCGTGATAACGTGATATTAGACATTGATAACTGCAGACAACTGTACAGTGATTGTGGTGCATGCGATTTCCACGAAATCAGAAGAATGATAAGGATACCTTTGTCTATGGAATGTTAATATAATGTAATTATATGTATAATGAGTCATATGAGAAAACCATTGAATATATCACAGTAAGTACTCTATCAAGGCAAGTGGAGATGACGTGGTGAACCACAAGAGGGAGCCAATCCATGTGACAGAAGGTTTAGTGTTTATGTTGAGGAGTTGCAGCTTAAAATCCTTGAACTTCACCTTGCACCTCAACAGGGAGCATGGACACACATCTGCTCTCATCTCTCTGAATAAAACATTACATTTTCATGTTCAAGTGTCTCTTGACAACAAACAAAAATAAAAAAAACAAAAAACAAAACAAATATGATTGGCAAAAAGCACCCCATGCACACTGAAAACACAATAAAAGTATTTTAATAGACCATTCCTTTGGTAATAAATAATTTGGCTTAAGTGCAAATTAAAAGCAACAATGAAGCCCCTAGAATTATCCATGGGAGATGCTAGGTGATAGAGGAGTGTTAGGCATGCAATGAAAACAGTCTATAGCCCAGTCTTAAGTCTTTTTTAGTAGTTAAAGTTAATGATAGTAACCCCCTTTTATTATTTGTGCTACATCCAAGCTTCAGTGTCCAGATTCCCTGACTGTCCAGGGAATGAACAATCTTTGTCGCCCATTGCTGGAGAACATGATTGAGGGTGCATCATATCCGAAAAGGCCTGGTGGGGCTTCTTACGTGTGGTTGGACGACCACGAGAACGCAAGGTTTGTGGAGACATTGGTGGTGTGTGACATGGGGAAAGAGTGTTTTGAGCCTGCTGATCTCTGTAGCTGAGCAGGGTGGGGATACGCGAGGGGCTGTTTTCTGGTCTGTTGTCAATGCGAGGCCTGATGCTGGTTTTTAGTTTGTGCTTTACAATAGGTCCTAAATTGTCTCCCTTCTTTTGCCCTTTCTTAGTCCGCATCACTTCTCCCACCGTGTCCCCATTAGCCACAGGTGAAGATGGTGTGGGGGATTCAGAGTGGGATTCACTCAGGCTCAAGCACATGGAAGAGTTTTCACTTGAAGAATCCTGGAAGGAGCAGTCCTCAGAGAGGGGCAGGGGTACAGGTGACAGACAAGCCTCCGGGGGTGGGAGGTCATCACTATCCTCACTGATTTCTAAGTCAGAAGGTAATTTTTGCTGGTGATTTTCCAGAGGAATGTCTCCTTCAGATCCTGTATCCCAACCAAGCTGACTCTGCTGTTCCATCATCCCCTCTGTGTGGGAAAAGCCTGTAGGGTCTCCATTCATAGTCCTACAATGGAGAGTGG
Source organism: Antennarius maculatus (assembly GCA_013358685.1). NCBI lineage: Eukaryota > Metazoa > Chordata > Actinopteri > Lophiiformes > Antennariidae > Antennarius > Antennarius maculatus. Next base: position 20,780,879 of record CM023608.1, read on the forward strand.
GTTGTGAGGGGAATGGATTTCCTCTGCCTGCCTCTGTTTCTCCATCACCGGACATGGAAGATGGAAGTTCCTTCTCCTCTAAAGAGCTGGAGATGGCTGGTAGTTTCTTGAGACCTCCTCCACGATCTCCCCAGTGCTCAGGCTCTCCTTGACCAAAGTTTCGAGGTCCTCCAAAATTGTGTCCATAGAGTAAATTTAAGGGGTCATCCAGTGGATAGAGACAGGGATTCCCTCTCTTGGATTCCCTGAGGTCAGGCAGAGTTCCCACCTTTGCCCCCACATTCAGTGAAGAGGTGGAGGAATTTGAAGAGGAATAAGCAGAGTCAGTGACATTGGCATCAGCTGGTAATGGGATAAAAGATATTCCAGCTCCCTGCAGGGTAGGTCCTCCTGGGGTGCTAATTCCCCTGACCTGCTGTGTATTGGCCAGAAACTCAGCCTCAAAGCTGCGGTACAGGTCCTGCTCCCTCTGGGGGTCCAGTGTTGGAAGCATCTGGAAGCCAAAGCCCAGCTCCTCCTTTTCAGGCTCCTGGTGCTCCTTGCCTGACAAATTCCTATAGTGGCCTTGCCCAATGGGGCGATTGCCTTGTAATGTGCGTGAAGAGCGGACAGCATGATGATATGAGTTTCTGGGAGATGAATGCGGTGAACGTCGACCTCCTGAAGTGACTGGTGGAAGAAGTCTACCTTTACCTATGGAGGGTGAGCGAGGGGCAGGAGGTTTGGGAGTGGTTACACTCTTTTTGCTGGGACTGCTGTTGATATTCTGGAGCCCTTTAATTGGTGAGTTCGAACATGAGGATGTCTGCCTCTTGGCAAAACCTCCACCTAATCTGGGAGATGATGGGGGCACTTGTTTCGCCCGAAGTTCCTCTCGTCTCTCTGAGGATAAGGTCACAGGGTCTCTGTGGCAAGAAGCGGATCCTGTAACGGTATCATTGGACCGTGTACGACCAGATAGCTTACTCTGACTCTGAGATCGTGGGGCGTGGAACCTCTTTGGGCCCTCATTTCCAAGAGAGCGGCCCCTCTCAGTGCGAGACGTTCGCGATCCATCAGAGGAACCTTGTGGGGGGTTGGGTTTGAGTATTGGAGCGAGTACAGAACGCTCCCGAGACTGACTGCGTGCACGGGGAAGTGAGGGGCGAGGGGGGGTCTGACTTCCAGCTCCAGGCCTCTCAATCATATGCTTCCCTTCCTTGCGACTGACAAGCAGGACGACCTCTGAACCAGATCGCCTTGAGCCCCCACCAAGGGCGTGTCGTCCCCCTCCTCCCCCTCCCCCCTTAGAGGAGGCCGTGGACGAGTCACTGTCTCCAGACAAACGTCTTGTCAAAGGTAACATCGTCTCCTTATTCCTACAATGAAGAAAAGACAGAGTAATTTGTAATTATAATTTTTACATATACACACATAGATCATCTTAGAGGGTTTTTGTTCAAACGTAAACATTTCCCTCCTCCAGAAGACATCACTCCTCTGTCACACACCAGTAAAACCACTAAGTTTAAGACAACAACCCTGAATATATTTAATCAACAAGAGTAAGACTTTGAATGGGTATTTTTACACAAAGGGACTTTGCTATTTCTTTGTACATATAGAAAAACATGTTTTTCCCTCAGGATTACAACAATGTTTGACCAAAACTTTACAAGTCAGTCAGTTTAAGAACTACAGCATGCTCTGGCCCTGTATTTTGGGTTTTGGTAGTGGGGATATAGGTTGTTTTTTTCCCTGAGTCATCCTCAGATACAGGTCATGTGCATAAGAATGCGAGGTCATTAGCGTGCAAAGAGCCCACCTGTTGCCCTACTTCTACAGTTAGCTGTGAACAGTTGTCTGGGGATAGTTGTCAGATTAGTCTTTATCTAGTCTGGCAGACTTGAAAGGCTATGCCTAACCCATCGAGGGTTAATTTGAATGAGCTGCTGCCTTGACGTCTGGTCTGAGCGGTCACTCAGTGCTGAAATAATCCACATCTAATGTAGAAGCCAAAGTAAACCATAATTCAGCTCTAAACTGTAACAAAGCCTTAATGCTTTGATATATAATGAGGAACATCTAAACCTTCTATCAGCTACATCAAGGGAATATAAAGGTCATACAATCTTAACATCCTATAGGAGAAGCAATGTCTAAAGTCAGAAACATGCCATTGCTCTGATGGAATCTGGCCACTACTACATTATACTTGTCTGATTACCATAGCTGAACAGCTCACATCTTTTCTTGATAACTGATTAAATGGATGAATCAAGAGGAAAGGAGAGTGAAGCAAAAACAGAGCTTAGAAAGCATGTTGTGTTTGTACCCTGCAGCCACTAGAATATGCTCTAGGTTGGCTGCTGAGACGGATTTATCTGGCAATGTCACCTGAGATTAGATAAATCTGCTCTGGTCTAATCTGTGGCTTCCTGTCATGTGTGTTTGTTGTGTTTATTCCCAGTTTTTTGCGTGTGTATTTCTGCAGGCAAGGAGCAAGCTGCAAAATCGAAGTGGCCCTTCGGCTGCCAAGCTACTTGAAAGAGATTAATTTCTTATCAAGGCAACTCACCTTATCCCAACACTTACCTCCACACTAACACAGACGCACACACTCACCTGAGAGGATTAAAGTGGCGGGGCTCTGATCTGTCTCGTGGCGGCCGTGGGAGGAGAGTGCGTACTGCAGCAGAGTCAAGCTCTATGGAACCAGAAGGGTTCTTAGAACGTCCAGGGCGTGTGGAGGAAGAGGTGGAGGAGGAAGAGGAGGCACATGGAGCAGACGATTGCTCCAAGAAGCGCTTGTCAGGGGGTTTGTATGGTGCAATTCCATCATTTCGCCAGTGTGGACCCGGGCTGGTGGAGCGGGAGGAGTGGGCGCTCGAGGACTTACTTTGGCCTCCCTGACCTTGGCTGCTGGCTTTAGCCTGGTGGTACCGGTGGGCTGGGGGGACAGGTTTAACTTCTCATCAACATTTCCAGACAATCACTTAGGATTAAGTCATACAAAGGGCCAGAAATACACCTGACTTAAATACATGAATGCCATCGGGACATAGTCTCCCTGAGCCACAGAGATGGGCTCAGTTGATCAATCAATCAACTTTTATTTATATAGCGCTTAATCACATCTGAAGATATTTCAAAGCGCTTAACAGAAAGCCAACAGTGCCCTCCACAATCTAGGGAGAACATTTATAGGGCATAAAAGCGTTCTTCTGTAAACACTTAATACGCTGATATTTAACGCGGCCATTTGTGATTAGAAATGCAACATCAGTCATGACTTCAGCTGCAGTCAGCTGTTCAGGCTAGGCCCTTGTCATTACTTCAGCAGGACTTTGGAGCTATGGAACAAGGAAGGATAGTCCCATCCACCATATGTATGTTCTGTGGGCCCAATGTGAGCGCAAAAATTGAAACGTCTGAAGTTTTTAACCGGTTACCATTATAGAAGAGTTTCAGCTAAAATGAAAGGAAAGGTGTACAAAACTGGTGAGACCAGCAATGCTGTTTGGTCTAGAGACAGTGTCACTGAGGAAAAGACAAGAGACAGTGCTGGAGGTAGCAGAGATGAAGATGCTGAGGTTCTCTTTGGGAGTGATCAGGAAGGATAGGATCAGGAATGAGTACATCAGAGGGACAGCACATGTTAGAGGTTGTGGAGATAAAGTCAGAGAGGGCTGACTGAGATGGTTTGGACATGTCCAGAGGAGAGATAGTGAATATATTGGTAGAAGGGTGCCGAGTTTGAAGTGCCGGGCAGGAGGCCTAGAGGAAGACCAAAGAGGAGGTTTATGGATGTAATGAAAGAGGACATGAAGGTAGTTGTTGTGAGAGAAGAGGATGCAGAAGACAGGGTTAGACAGAGGCAACTGATTCGCTGTGGCGACCCCTGAAGGGAAAAGCCAAAAGGAGAACAAGAAGATTAATACAATGAAGTGATTTTCTTAGGAGCTGACAAGGAAGTGACCTCACCGAAAGCAGCACAACGACATGGGTCATGCTTGTCCAAATAGTGCTCTAATGTGTCCCAGCCCCCTCCAACACGCACCATCACATGAGTACGAAGAACCTGAAGGACAAATAGAGAAAATGAAATATTAATAGGTAAAAACTAAAGTAGACACTGAGGTTCAAACACAAAACAGACAAATCATTTGATATAGAGCCATTAAAATTCACTGCACAAGTTAATAAAGATGCGAATTTCAAAAGTAGGGCAGCATAAGTAACATCAAGATGCACCCCTGCCTGTACCCCTACCTCTTTCTCCCCAAAACTCCTCTTTTACTCACATCACAGACAGCTGCTGCCATTATGAGAACTGCTCATTGCTATGCTAACTCACAAACAGGGTAATAGCATAATAAAGTACTGTGAAAGCCTCTTTCAGCAGGCTTCCCTGTGTTTTCAGGGGGTATCAGGGTACATTAGCATCGAAACAACTCACCCCTGCTGTCCTTTTTGCTCCTCTCTCCAATAACTGAGAAGAGGGGGGATTGGTTAATGTGTCACTTCCTACTCTCTTCTATTCTTTGAAGCACATACATCCATAACATTATGCCAAAGAGCCTCAATGAATCCAGACAGACCACAATTTGCCTGATACAAGTGTCGTGTAGATACCCCCCCCCCGCATCCCCCAGGTTGTGTAACTGTCTGCCAGCCACATGCTGAAAAAGCTGTACCAGCGTGAAGCCATAAGGGGGCCTCTGTGTGGGCTGGAACATAGTTCATTTCACTGACTGCAGCGTCTACCATCACCAGGTCTCTGATGGTAGTCCTGGAGCGGCTACAGACGTTAGTACACAAGTCCGTCCTTCTCTCTGACGCAACCATCCTTTACAGGTCTTTCCATGTGTTGCTTCTCTATTACATGAAATCTGTTGTAACAGCTGATATGCTTATCTCTATCAGACCTGAAAGCAGCCCATAAACTGCTTACCAGCCCATGCTCTGGCTGGATTCCAATCACAGGTTTACTATTTGAATAATGCTGTATGACACCATGTGAAGGAGAATCAGTTTAATGTTATACTGTGACCTCAGTTAATATAAGCTTCTATAGTAACAGTATTAAAGGTGCAGAGATTTGCATACAGTAGAAAAAGGATTCTGGAAAGCGATAAATCATTTGCATTAGCTTCTGTGTGGTGAAGATTATAATATAAGGGGTGCCGATGTTGCACAAATCTCCAGAATAATCTAATTAAATAGTTATTGCTTTGAAACCTTGGAAGAGGATTATCTGTCTGGGTGGTAACAGCTTCTGGTAAACAAATATCCTTTATTCACTGAAGAGAGATAATTGCCTCACTTTAAAGAGAGTGTCAAGGGAATTAAAATGCTCATTAGAGTTATCTAATAATTCACTTTTATAGTCTTAAAGTGATCTAACATGAGAATGCAATCATAGAAAGAATAAAACCAACATATTAATATAATATTAACATCTTTTTTAAAAAGGCAAAAGCAGAGTAGTATAATATTAAGCTTCACAACTTTCTTATTTTTAGATTTTCAGGACAAAGAGAAATTTAATGATCAAAACTACAGTAAAATATGTATTAAGTCTACGTTTTACTGCATTCTATATTACTGATTTCCTCACCCAACAAGCTTATTACATATGTTATTACACATATGTCATTATGTTTGTTAAGTTTTATGCATACGGTTGCAGTGCTACTGAGGAGTGAGCTGAGGTTTTTTTGTGACCATGTTTCACCTTAAAATGTGTGACTTAGCATCCTAATCTCCCTACTACTGAGCGGATATCAAACTGTCCATGCCAGGATAGAAGGACCCAATCCCTGTTACTATGGTAACAATGAACAAAGAGATTTCTTGTAATCATTGCTGGGGTATGCAGAGCCAATTTCTTCTTAAAACCTGTTGGTGAGATAATTTCCAATCATTTCGGCTATTGGTGCATCCCTCCCCTGGGATATGCCTCCTATTCCTAACCCCCCACCCCCCCATTCATATGGACCCTTCAACAGTTTGTCTTCTCCACTTCAGCCACTTGTTCAGTCTGGCATCATTGTCAGAGTGCTGGCAACTGAATAAAGCTTGTTGACTTTGAAAGAGTTTAAGTGATTCCTCCCCTCAGAAGAATAAGGGATACGTGTTTTGGCTGCACTTCTAGTCGTCGGGGCATGAGCACAGTCCCTGTCATCCTCTACAAAAGTCATGGCAAACATGCCACAGACTATGTGAAGAGGGCTAATCTAATTAATCAAAGGCTCAAACAGACATACACATAGAAACCATGGGGAAAAAAGCCTGTTGCATCAAAAATAAAGGTCACATCTCACACTTCATACTCATCTCAGAGGAAAAGGAAAAGTTGGGAAAAGGGTTTTGTTGTTTTAACCCGCCTGAATAGACAAAGATTTTACTTTTGGGAGAGAAGTAAAGGGTTGGGGTTCGGGCTTTTATTGTAAATTCACTCCACCTTATTTCCAACCATTAAGCATAAACTGCTTGATGAAGTTTGGTGGAAGAGTGGGACCTCTGAAAGTGGATCCAGAAACAAATGTGAATTTATTTTTCTATCTTCAACTGAGCTAAATTGAGTGTCCTTCTAAAAAAAAACCCATTTCAATTTCTAATTCTATTTCTTAAGTTGAATTTCACTATCTTTCATGGATTATGCTTTGCCTCTTTTAGTTAGTTTTAAAATAATTGGTACCAATCAGTACTTTTTCTAATGTTGTCATGTGGAGTGTGCTGCTTTAAGTGAAGGAGAGTCTCCAAAGAAAAGGGGAGGGTGATTCTTTATTTGGATTGAAAGGCAGGGACTCATCGGAAATAGAAGATGGAGACGATGACACAGCAAAGGATCACAGGCTGGAACCGAACCAAACCAGCCTCTGTGTACACGGGGTGTTGCTCTCTTGTCATGCAAGCAAGTCAGACAGATCTCTAATGCAAATAAAGACAGCCTGGAAAGCCAGTCAATGGATATTTGAATTTGACTGGGATTCAGTGAGCCCAAATCTACCCTGGTACCCACCAACCTTCCTCAACAGTCCTGATGTTGCAGCTCTCAAAGTGCATTGAGACAAACAGGCGAGTGGAAATGGGCTACAGTCAAGATAAGAGCTGGTTAAGGAAATGACCTAAAGCTCTAAATGTGTCTCAGTGGGAAAAGAGTGCATTTGGGAGTGGGCGAGGCGAAGGCATTTGTGAACACTAGGAAAAAATAAATCACCATACTCTTACATGTATTGTAAGTTTCAGTGAGCTTCAATGCATTCATGCAGCAGTAATTTAACTACTGCTCCATAACCTCATTATCCTGTAAACAACATATGACAGCATATGCCAACACCTTATGGCTCCATGCGATGACTACTGGCGTCACTCCTCTGTGCTACAAGTTTGTGCCAACAGAGTGTATACACTGTAGATTCAGCTGACCGTGCATAGTGCACCTGTCTATAATGATGATTCAGATTCATCACAAATTAGATCTGCTTTCTCTGAATTTTGTCCGTCGATCAAAGCGAGCAACATGTGTAAAAGAACTCTGAGGGGGTGAGAAAGCTGGTTGGGTAAATCACGGAATTAAAAAGACACAGATAAATTATGAATAACACAAAGTGTGTAACATTTTAATTACAAAAAAATATTTTAACAGAATCAAATTAATTCATTCTGGGGGAATTTTGGCCTTTCATTGATATGACAACTATTAACAAGTAACTTCACTTCTGTGTCTGTGCTGCAATTTAACTGACAATAACCACAAAGATAAGACAAAACTAGAACCAAGGCAGTCAGAGACTGCAAAATCCCGCCACCCCCCTGAATTAAAAATTTAACCCTGACCTACTTTCAGGGTAGGTCAGGGTAAGTCAAGGGATGTTGCAGTCTCTGAATTCAAAATTTTACCCTGACCTACTTTCAGGTCAGGGTCAATCCAAGCATAGGTACAGTAGATCAAAGTACTAGCTTTGATCTATGGTCTTACTCACACTGGCCTTCTCCCTCGTCTTTCTATCTTATCCGGTTCCTGAGTGTACAAAAGTTGAAATTTGACCTTGACCTAGTTTTCTCAAGGTCAAGGTCATCATCTCATTTTCATCCCCTTTGCTGCCTGAGTAATGTGCTTTTTGTTTCATCTTTCTATCTGTAATGGTTGCGAAGATATTTGGTGGACTAACGAACAGACAAATACTGACAATTACAATACATCCCCATTCGCGGGATTTAATAAAGGTGCCGAGGACCTACCCTTATAAAGATCAAAGCGCTGGAGTCTCCCACTTTGTACTTCCCCTCCGACACCTTGATCATGGGAAACTGGGCAGGACAGGAACACTGGCCCAGAATCTCACGCACCTGAGGAGATCAGAGCAGAACAAGTTAACACCAGCAGACAAACACAGTCGACACACGTGAGATAGACTTCAACGATGATCCAGTCCTGTTTTTTCAGTTCAGAGCCCTCATGTGAGATCATGTTTGAACCCATATCTGTAACCCTGCTGGCCTTGAGTGTAAACAACACAATCATACCGCTTGAAGCAGTGACGAATGAGGATCGTCAGCTGCCTGATTACATGAGGACGTCGTGTGCGTCTTCTTCCTTCTGACTTCTCTCTCCAAGCCACTGCATGGTGACAGCGTTCCCCACCCATCTCTCTTACCACATTAAAAGACCTGCCTCGTCTCAGTAGTAAAGTATTTTGGCAATTTAGTTTGCCACAGAATATCGCAAAAATATATACAAGGGTATGTTAATGAATACTCCGTCTCCGGCTGTTACATGATAATTTTTTTGGTTGTAACATAAACAGACGAGGAGTGGCGCGGCGGTGGTGATGTCAGCGCTGCCAGCTGGGTTTTGAATGAAGGGAGTAGCAGCCGGTGCCCTTGCTGTGGTTGGGGGTGCTTATTAGGCAACTGGAGTCAGACACAACTGCAGGGTGGAGCGAGCTCCGCCTGCGTTGTATAATGTAGGTCTGCTCTCTGGAAAGGTTAGACAACTTTTTTTTGTTTTTCTTGGCGTCTCTGTCAGACAAAAGGCGTATGCACTCATGTCGGCTATGAGGGAGGGAAAGTAAAGCTGTGCAAAAGGATAACGGCTCCAAGATTGTGCATTCAGGGGAGCCATTATGAAAGTGAGGCGTGTGTTTTATTGATGTTTGAGGGGTAATATTTAAACTAGTGATACTCCCATCCATGCTGCACAGGTCACAGGTGTGTATGTGAACAGGTTGGCCTCTGATACATCATTAACTTGTTTTTAGAAGATGAAGGAAATACCCTGTAAGTCTCTTCAAACACCACCCTTCTTTCTTCCCCCTATAATTAATAATGGTCAAATAAGAGGTAATCCTCAGCGTCTCACCTGTTCATTTCTTTCTCATCTGCTTTGCTGCCTTATTGTCTCCTGTGTGATCCTTTTATTTTTAGCTCTTACACTCGCTGACCGGCCCTATATTTATCTTCGCTTTCCTTGTTTCGCTTACATTTTGTGCTCCCCTCCTCTTTCTCTCCACTCTGTCACTCCATCTTTCATTCTGTCAGAAGGTGGACGAGTTCTGCCTGGAAAAATCCCAAATGGTGAGTTCATGGAAAGATTACTAAGGCGACACACACACTCACACACACACACACACACACACACACACACACACACACACACACACACACACACACACACACACACACACACACAGCCTTTCCCTTCCCTTTATAACTGTACAGTTTGTCTTCTTGTTTTTTCTCATTCTTGCAACAGTACAGCTTTTCCTTCAAGCAAATATATCCTCAGACCTGCTGAGGTCATATGTTTCCCTCCAGAGGGAAGGTACAGAACTCACACACCATCTCATATGAACCAACTGAGCCCCATGAAGTCCTTTAATAATAACCGGATCGATAGGAGCCCTGACATTTGAACTGTTTTCTCTGTGGAAGCTTTGGTATGAGATGTGTGAACTTCCCACATTTTTACTGTGTCAACAATGAGTGAACTCAGACGCACTGAAACCAAAACACACACAAGAATGAGATCGAAGGGGAGGAGAGAGCGACAAGCTCATGCAGGAGGCATGCAGAAGAGGAGTTGGAACATTGAGAAAAACTAAGGGATGAATTATGGATGCAAGCTGGTCAAATGAGAGACCCTGTCAACAAGAGCTGCAGATGTTTGAGAAGAAAAAAGCGAAACAATGATGAACAGACTACAACAATCCCCTAGACTCACAAGCTGCTGTATCTATCTAAAGACAGGAATGCAGAGATGTTTTGATTGAATGGAGAGATAAACATATTTATATCAGTAGCATTGGACTTGTGTCCAAGCACGTCCAAAGTGCAAGACGTTTTAGAGTACATATGGCTTTAATGATGGTTGTATCTCGTCAGCATGAGTCAACAACCTCTTTGTGCCTTTCCTTCCTGACCTGCAAACATTTGAAGGGACACTCACAGAAGAGATAAGCTGAGACGGAGGGTTGAGCCGACTCTGGGGACGGAGGGAGGAAATAGGAGGGGAGAGATCTGATTCCCCGTTTTCTTCACTGAAGTGAAACGTGGTCTAACATAAAAGATTAAGTACAGAATGTAAAAAACATTACCTCGTATCGCCGATGTATTACTAAGACTGATCTGATGACGACTTGAACTCTTTTGTTGTTACTGTGTGAAAACATGAATTATATCTCTGCTTGTTGCAATTCTGTTTTTTTTTTTTTATGTTATTGTCCTTCCATTTTAATATTTGCAAGTTCTCCCAGTGAGTCATTACAGATCACACAGTTTGCTCTGTGGAGTCATCAAACAAAGGTGTGCTGGCTTGCTGTAGCTGGATCCTTTATTGAATGCAAAGCGAAGGATAATTACTGCCACACATCGACTATAAAAACAGAACATTACAATAAGTCGCTCTGCAGGAATTTACATGAGGGTGTTCACCCACATTGTTGGGTTTATAACAGGATGTGTGTGCTTAACAAAGGTAAAGAGAATTGGAAGGATTAAAATACGACTTTAAAGGTATGTTTCTAAGTGTGCCAAGAGCCCTCACTTAGCTGATCATTTCATCATCTCATCGCCACGATCTGCTGTCATGACTGGAAACATCCACAGATCAAAAACGATCAGGTTTGTACAGAGATAAGAAGGTATGTCTCTGCAGAGGCCTGCCTGGTAGGAGGAACACTGTTTTGTCAGGCCTGTGAATGGACTCCTAAAACAGGAACATACAGTATTAGACTACCTTCTCTCACACAACTGGTAGAGCAGCCTGTATGAACTCTTCTTCTCTGCGGTTAGCTATGCAATGTCTCATTAACAAAATTTCTTCTGCACAAATGATCTATTTCAAACAACCTGGAGGCTATGTGGGGATCGACTATCACTGACTAAGAAAACAAACTAGAATGATAAAGATACATGCAGTTGGAAATGGTTAGCATGCTGGTCCAACAGGCCAGACCAGCACAGATAAGAGCAAAAAGAATCAGTCAGATGTACGAGTCAGGGTTAGGTGTGTCAGCTAATAGCAATACCCTTCCACTAGGAGAATAGATTAAATTATGTTTGTACGTTAAGTGCAAACAAATGATGCAGTTACAAAAGAGCTTGATGTGATGATTTTATTCCTGGCTGAGGAGAGACAATCAATCTTCACTCTTCATCTCCCTCAAATGTGAGGAAACAGTGAGCAGCTGGCTAGCGTAGGTTAGCGTAGCACAAACCCTGGAAAGAAGTCAAACAGCTAGCTGCCAAAAATGACCTTTAACCTTGTAAAAGTAGGTCAAAATCAGTGGTCCAGTTCTCCATCTCGATTTTTGACCATGAACAGATCCTAAGCTATGACCTTGTCATCAATCAAGATTCTGAAGACACCCAATGTGGATAGAATGTGTATGACGGTGGTATCTGTAATGTTCAGCTTCCAGAATGTAATGCCAAAAGTGGGTCAAAATTGAGGTAACCGCCTTGCCAAAAAATATATTTTTACTTTTTCTTTTTCATAGCATGCCCGATGTGTATAACCTGTGTAAACGTGAGGACTGACTCTACAACGGTTCACCATCTGGAGTCCAAACAATAGATGGAGGATAGACACATAGATGATGGAGGGGATGACACCCCTTTGGAAAGATTTGTATTAAAGTACTCAAATATTCCAGAACCTCTACTCTGCGCTTTGATCAGAGTGAAAAAATGAATCAAAGATTTAATCATCCTTGCTCCAAGCCAGGCCTCAGACACCAAAAATCAATGCTTATCATCAGTCAACATGACAAACTGCAAACTGCCCACTGGGGGGGGGGGCAAAGGATATGGGAATCTAATGGACCACAGATGCTGCAGGGCAAATAACTTAAGCACTCATCGTTGGGCAGTGTGATCACACACAGTATGAAGTAATATATCAGACCACCGTCTAATTCATTCACCGGTTTGCTTTGATGAGGCTCAGGAACGCTCAACACTCTGGCAGCGAAGGTGGGAGGAATCATGTCTGACTAGTGACAGTCTAGAAACCAACATGAGGAGCCTCATTTCACATTAAACTCCGACCCTCTGGGATATGAACAATTTAACTGTTTCAGAGGGTCAATAAAAACCCCAAAAACCTTAAAATACAAAACGTTTAAAAAAAAAAAAAAAAAAAAAAAAGATCCATGTGACATAGAAGGGAGAAATACTGAACGATGGCACGCTCTCTCCGCAAAGCGTATGAGTGTGATCCAATGCAAAGCATGATGACCTACTTTTCTCTTTCTCTCTGGCTCACTTTCTACTGTAGCTCTGCCTCCCAGGGCAGCATCCATTCCAGTCAGGTTTAACAGGGTGTACAGTAAAGTTACTCTAGGCACAATATCTTTTTCTCCTCATCTTTTTTATTCCATGAATGCATGAATCGGACCATGAGGCTGATGGAGCAGACAACCCATACAGGCGTTTCTTCCCATTTGCTCGGCTGGTGTCTGCATCCGACGATTTTGATTGAGATGTCAGCCTTTATTACAGAGCTGTCAACCGTCTGATTGTATCTTCCTCTTCCATGCCACCAACAAGACATACTGTTCTTGCTCTTGGCTTTATCATGTTGGGGGGTGGGGGATGGGGAATGCTTGCGTACATATGAACTAAACAGGGACTGACTGTTGAAGCCTGGGGTGAGAAGAGACAGTTTCTGTGGCTGAGCAAGAAGAAGGAAAGATGCGAATGAAGGAAAGCGATCAAGGCTGTGATTATAATGCTGGGATGCCTGTGCATGCAGGAAACATATGAACAATTATAGTGTGCATTAAGGCAGCATGAAAAGTAACAGGTTTGCGCAGCTCTGTGTGTGTTTTCAGCCCAGGGCCTAATTACAAGACCTAGAAATTAGACAAAAAGCTCACTTTTGTCTACAGAAGACCTTTTTATTTTCTTCTTTTCTTTTTTTTAACCCTAAGTTGATTGCAGCATGGAGAAAAATACAGGTTCAACTGAAGTCTCTGCCACAATCCCTGTGTTAGGGATAATGTGAAAGAAAATCCACTAATGTAAAGGATAAACTTTGCATTGACATGTAGCGGCCACACAAACCAGCTGCCATTTGTACCAACGCATCAAAAAATTCATTGTAAAGGAGTTGGAAAAAGGAACATTTATTATTGACTCAAACAATGACGGAGGAAATGAATCGCTGGTCACTTCCCTAACGTCACAGCGGAGCTCCGTCCCACAGTGAGATGAGTAACGACACGAGGCAGATCAGTGGGTGTTCACATGAACGATAACTGATTAGACATCAGCCTTCTGAACAATCAATACCTATTGTAAGGCAATATGACACATCAACTTCTTGCATTACGAGTCAAGTTTGCTGACTCACCTTCCTATTACGTAAGACAGGTACACAGACGACGAGTCATGATGAACAATATTTGCTGGTAATAGATTACTTGAGAGTTTTCAACCTTTAAATGTCTTTGTGCTTGATCCTTATGTTTGTACGCGTACTACTACACTGATTAGAACCATTGACTGTAATCCGATTACCACGACACTTTCATCATCTTGCTCAAGTCAACACGATTTGCTTAATCATCCACTATAGTAAACTAGAAAAAACACAAATGTCAGTAATATATATATACATTGTTAGGTAAACGGACTTTTATCCCGAAGTCCACCTAGAGCCAAGTATATTCTCCTTCAACATAAAAGAAATACCAACTGAATAATAATAAATTAAAAGTTTGTCTGACATGTGATTCATGATTTATGCATAATAGAATAATAAATTAAATTGATCCAGCACAAACTGTAAGATAAGTACAGGCATGAAATACTTGGTGGTTGTGCAAACACGGCACAGCTCACATTTTCTTTTCAAGATGTAATTGGATCGGGGTATCGCGGTGCTGCAGACATGTAACGACAGCATCCTGGCTTCACATACAAACAACAGCAATGCAGCATTGGGGAAGTTTTCCCCAAACATCTGTTGGCCCACAATAAAGATTCTGTTAAGACACAGATGGAACTGAAATACAAGTATAAATCAAAGTATCTGAAGCCGCTGAATAAATCTCTGTGAAGGTTAAAGGTCTGGGTATTAATAGAAAAACTGATACCTATTTTTGATAATCAGCTACAAAATCATGTTAGAATGAAAAGCAGATTTTATAATTAGAGAAAAATCCGTAGGGAAAATGAAAAAAATTATCTTTAATTGAGAAAAGGCAATCCATCATGTGATATCGATCATTGGTGATGCAGGAGAGTCGCCTCTTCCTGTTTGAGAGCAGCAGACATACAGTCTGCCGTCAGAGCTGTGGACCAATGACACTCTAGCGTGCTTCCTCTGTCCCTGTCAGATATTCATGACTAAAAGCAATGACACTCCAGGAAAAATGAGACATGAAGGCCACAACACGAGAAAGAAACACCAGGATGAGAAGAAGCTCAATGCCTAGCGACAAGACCTGAGGAGATTTCCAGATTTGAAAATGATCAAACTACTCAAAGAAATAATTTGATAAATATCTCATACAAAGTATGGATTCGAAAATTAAAAGTAGCATTGATGACATTGCATTCTGTAATCCTGGTCTCTTATCTTAGAAATACATCTCAGAGCCTTGTGTTGCTGAATTTGTCTGTCTTGCACATACAAGCAATTATCTGAGGGTGACGCATCAGGCCGGATGACAGAAATTAAAACGGCAAACATGTGCTCTGCTTTCTTGTGATATTTGAATTCCTAAAATGTGGCCAGCTTTTATAATCTTTAGTCATATGAGTGAGGGTGTGCAGAGTCAGTCTCCACATGCTCTCCTATTTCTGTCTGAGATCACAGTGGTTCTGTTCTTCTCTGCTGTCTGACCAGTTCTGGTGCGACAATCCCACACCTCCCCTTTTCTCTCCTGTCCTTCACAGCTTTGTGCCAAAAACACACATTGTTCAACCCGTCAATTTAAAACCATTGACTGCTCCTACCACGTGTTCCACTGGTCGGTCTGTCTCCTCATTAGCCCTGTCGTGACGAGATCTCTCATGTATGGCAGACAGTAGCAAAGGTCAGGTTGAACTCCACGGGAGTGGGTATATATATTAGAACCAAACAGCTAAAGCGGGGGTTAGTAGCGTTTATAAAGGGGCTGCAGAAGCTGTGCATGATCAGATTTTTCCTCACCTGAAGCTAAACTTAACAAACTATCTCAATCTCTTGCCACTGAGCTGACCTATGACTCTCCAAAGCTCCTCCGGCAAGAAGCATGAATGTGAGTGTCAAACAGCCACTGACCCTCCACAGGTAAGGGAGAATTTAGCAGCACAAGAATGCATTGATTCAAGCACACACCCACACCTCAGGGGATCTATAGGCGCCGGCCTCCTTCTTAGCACCAGCATGGTATTTTCAGAGAAGCTGTCTGACTTTTGACATGTCTCTGCTCCTCCATCAACTGCTTTAAGTGCCTCAGATATCGGATATACAGTGTATGCGGATGATATTTACTTCCATCCAGGCCCAACAGTGGGGGACCTGTGTGATACTGATGATTAAAATGTAAAGAAATAAGTTCATTATGAAAGTATATCAACACCTGCATGAATCATAATGCAGTTATAACACATGTTGAGTTCCTATGGAATTAATTACCGGAATTCAGGGACGTTCAGGTGGTGTTTTTATTTTTCAACTCACCAATTCATCCAAATTACGCATGTCGCATAAAACTCTCTTCTGCTGCCAGACGAACGGTTCTGGATCTGGCTCATCCACGTCCTCCACACTCTTGCTGCTCTCCTTCCGACTGTAACACCTGCTGGGCGGGCTCTGCTCAGGTGTTTCGGTCAGCTGGCATTCCTGGTCCCGAATCTCCTCTTCGATCTCCTCCTCCAGCTGGATCAACATGGGGGCCAACATGCCAAACTTGGACCCACGCCTCGCCACCTCCAGAAGGCACAGAACAAAATTCTTCTCGTTGCACCTCTCTACCAGATCGTTGGTCTCAAACATGAGGACATCCTTTATCCAGAGCTCCTGTCTGCACCAGGTGATGAAATTCGACACGTTGTCCCGAGCCAGGAACGAGCCGGGGACCACGTTACGAGACTGGAAGATAACATCTTTAGATGGCACCTTCATGGACCGCGCAGCCTCCGGGTATTCCAGCTGGAAGTCCTGAGCGGCGCGGTTCACGTTGTTGGCGTGTCGACAGAGGGCACAGCCCGTCCCCAGCCCGTCCAGAAAGGTGTCCGCAGTGAGATCTAGGTCGTACAGGGTGTTCAGCCATTCAGCCAGATCCTCCTTCATGGCATACAGGTACTCTTCACTGGATTTAAAGGGCCGGATACTCTTGGAGGCAGATGACTGGATGTTGCTCTGATCAGCCATATTGTCGGATTTTTTTTTTTTTTTTTTATTATTATTATTATTATTTTTGTAGCCTTTCTATCAGATCTACTTGATGATCTCCGATTGTCTCATCGCAGGATTGCGCTCCAGAGCCTCACCCACTGATACAGCGGAACAACCGCGTTGACGCATGGGTCCATGCCGATCCGCCGGTAGGGTTTCTTAGCAGAGCTCCTTGGATCCAAGCTTTGTCAGGGGCATACCGGGATGTGTAGCGGTCTTGGCGCATGGATGCGTTTTCAGGATGTCTCTGTGAAAGTCGTTTTTCTTAACGAGCGCATCGCCGAGTCCTGGAAACGAGAACTGGAATGGAGCAGTCCGGGAACGCCGACAGACATCCATACGACGCATTTAATCCGCCCTGTGGCCGGTATGTCGTCTCACCCACGAAGATCCACGTGTCACCATGTCCGTGTCCGTGACTCCGCTCCGCATGGATGAAATCACGACCACCGAGCGGCACCGAGCCCCGCAGCTCATGCGTCCCGCAGATGGGCCCGCCTCTCGCGCTGAATACGTTGACCTGTTGTGGATCAGAGCAGCAGAGCGACTCGGTGGCACATCCCATAATGAGGGATCAACGCATGCGGAGGAAGAAAACTTAACCCCATGTTCACCGACACAGCTGCATACAGTCTATCCAGCGCGCATCGGTCCGCTTTAAACGATGGAGGGGCGTCGCTAGAAATAAACCCTTCTGCAGAACCTCAGCCCCCCCACCCACACCCCCCTCCCCCCATTGCATGCATGCATTTATATCAGGCCTTTGAACAGGTTCATAGAACGAATACGAAAATCAGAAACTTTTTGTATTTTTGTCAGGAACGAAAACAAAACCAAAAAATGTATATATTTTTTTAAAGTTCTGTAACAGAATTAGTTATTCAAAATGATCTTCTTCTTCTCCTTTCGGCTTTTCCCTTCAGGGGTCGCCACAGCGAATCAGTTACCTCCATCTAACCCTGTCTTCTGCATCCTCTTCTCTCACACCAACTACCTTCTTGTCCTCTTTCACTACATCCATAAACCTCCTCTTTGGTCTTCTTCTAGGCCTCCTGCCTGGCAGTTCAAAGCTCAGCATCCTTCTACCAATATATTCACTATCTCTCCTCTGGACATGTCCAAACCATCTCAGTCTGGCCTCTCTGACTTCATCCCCAAAACCTCTAACATGTGCTGTCCCTCTGATGTACTCATTCCTGATCCTAT
Organism: Antennarius maculatus; assembly: GCA_013358685.1. NCBI lineage: Eukaryota > Metazoa > Chordata > Actinopteri > Lophiiformes > Antennariidae > Antennarius > Antennarius maculatus. The sequence goes on from CM023608.1 coordinate 20,798,964, forward strand.
CCTTCCTGGTCACTCCCAGAGAGAACCTCAGCATCTTCATCTCTGCTACCTCCAGCTCTGCCTCCTGTCTTTTCCTCAGTGACACTGTCTCTAGACCAAACAGCATCGCTGGTCTCACCACAGTTTTGAGCACCTTTCCTTTCATTTTAGCTGAAACTCTTCTATAAAAAATATCTGACCTCATGTTTCACTTGCTGTCATTCACTCAATGTGTAGTTCACCGACTCTACTCTGAAACTTTGATACTTTGAGGCTTAGAAGATTTGAAACTTTGTTGCATCATAGGTGCCGCAACTTCTGCTTACTGTAGGGACATACGTATCTACAGTATGTAAACTAATCGCTTTAGCTGCCAATTTAAAAGTCCTAAACCTACTTACCTATTTATATTTACAAGGAACGTCATTAACCGGTTCGGGAAATATATTTTTTGTTCTAACCGGTTCAGGAACATCAATTATTGGGTGGAACGAAAAAACCGGAAACATTATCATACTGTTTCTGTTCGGAACAAACCGATTGGCAAAAAATTCTGGTTCAAAGCTGTGATTTATATTAAATCACAAAAATTAAGTTTTTCTTAGCAAACTATTTCTGGTGAAGGTAAATATGTAAATGTATTAGTATGTAAGAAATTTGTTTCAACACATATAATAGAAGCCAAACCTTGCGTGATTGGGGAGGGGGTAACCTCATACAAGTTATTAAACTTTTTCAAATGTGTATTCTTATGCATTTCAGAGTAAGAACTTCAACTTCAAATAAATACAATATTATATTTCAAATCACAATATGCGCCAAAGGTTAAAAAAAAAAAAAACTAGTCCAGTTTCACATGCCCAACAACAAATCCAGGTTCATTTTGTGAGCATTAAAAGTCGTTGATATCCTGACGTTGTGATTTATAATTCATTTGTCTTTTCCTCTTAGTATTTATTTCCATGAATCCACTGAAGGAAAAGATCTTGTTAAAACTAAAATGTGAGAATTTACAAGATCACATGCTCTACTAAACTGGGTCAAGCAACAATCAAATAAGTCATTTGTTAGTAGATTATGAAACATTTAAATGCAAAATGACTTTTAATTCCAGAAGTTACAGCCAGATCTATTTAACATAAAGCGAAAGTACTTATATGTAAAATTACTTTTGCAAGTATGTGCTAGAAATACCCAATGCAAATGCAAAAACTGTGAAGCTAATTCAACTTTGTTGAATTTCAACCAGAGACGTCAGGGTTGGATTCGACATTATGCCACAGGACTGTTTGCAATAGGAATTAAGGCTTATAAAGTATTTCTGTGAGAAGACGAAACATAGCTTGTTTCTCTTTGGCTTTAAAGTTAACAATAAGGACATGTCAGACTCTCACAATAGTGAAGTATTTGTATGGTTTCTAACAAATGGCCTCAGGAGATAAAGGTCAAGAATGCTTGCATCTCAACATCATGGGACAACAACAACTCTACATGGCACAAAAATTCCCTTCCAACGGTATAATCATATCAGTGGTTAAAGGATGTCCCGAAGAGACTATTCTGCTGTTAGTCTAAGCGCTCATGACCTTCGCAGTGAAAGTATGGATATTGATTTGAAAGAGGCGTTCAGTAAAAGTCAATGAATAAAAATGAGATTACAGTCGGAGCTCATAAACCATGAAACTACAGGTACAGCTGTGAAAATTATGAGAGAATTTGATGACCTACTATGATCAAGTTATCTGTTATCCCACAGATTCTGGGAAGTTTAAACATTCTGGATCACATCTGGGATATTATCAGGATCCAGATCAGTTTTTAAAATATGATCGTAGTCAACGGGATGTCAGTGAGATGATAGAAACCGTTCTGAATGCAGAACGGTTTTCTTTTAATACAAACTCAAAACATTTGGAATTACAGCTGATGCTTTTGTATCGGGACTAATAATGTTGCTAGAGTTCTTACATGAAAGGAGTGGCAGCAATTCTTGATTTAAACCCTTCATCTGTATTGTACTGTAATGTAACACCTGGACTCATAACATACGAAAACTTTTCACTGGGCCTTTAAAATTCCTAGGCCAATCTCTACCGGACCGCCTAATGTGTGGCTGCTTGAATTTAAGCAAAGCTCACTGACCAGAGGGAGGGAGGCTTGTTTTCATTTAAAAAGAGGGATGTGTCTGTTTAAGAAATAGAGCGAGAGAGAGAGAGAGAGAGAGAGAGAGCAAGAGAGAGAAGGGGGGGTGATGAGATCATTTTCTGGACTGAATGAATCAGCTTTGCTGTCAGTAAAAAGGGTGAGAAAGAGAGAGAGAGAGAGAGAGAGAGAGAAGGAGGGAGAGAATCCAGCAGCCTTTTGCTCTGCATGATGAACTGACCACATTGCAGACGTCATCTGTGACGGGGGTGTCCCTGAGGGACGGAATGTTTCTGAATGGGTGACAAGACCAACTTCGGACCACTTCTAACACACACAGCTGTGAGCTGTTGAAGCAGAGGCGGAATCAACAGAGCAAAAGTGTTTCTGTCCCAACAAGTTGGCAAGTAAAAACACACAGATGTATTTCTTCTTGTATTTTTGTCACAGCACAGTTGAAGCTCAAGAGAACGCCAAAAGCAATCTTTAGACAAATTGTAGATAACAAATAGAGTAAATGGTCTAATCACTGGGTGATGACTGTCAGAATCCAGCAGGCAAGATTATTCAGCTGTACCCAGTAGGGCTACAAACAGGAAATATCCAATAGCTGTATGACGCTCATAACAGATACTTCTGCCCAATGTAAAAATAATTCAAAGAATTATCATCTGTGATCTATGATGGCTAAAATTTATCTTATGCACTTGTTAACAAGCAAACTTTAATGTTGGTTTAGGCTATCTCACTTAATACGATGTCATTAAAACTACATGCTGCTTATAATAACTAAGGTATCATTAAAATGTCATGTGCTGTTTGTTTATTTTCAGAGTCTCTTGGAGTTGAGAGCAGATCAGTGAGGATAATGAAATGAGTAATGTTTTATGTTTTAGATGCCAGAATGATGACAGCACAATTCTCTGGTATGGGTGTTTTCAAGCCTACCTTGTGCAGTCATGGCAACAAGAAAACTGCACACACAAACATTGATCCTATGTCCCTCAGGGCTAACCCTAGAACCACCCCTGGTGCAAAGCAACAGAAACCAGACCTCATGAGTGGCCTGAAGACTTTTGCACCAGAGGCTTCAGACCAACCTGCACCACCCATTGGTAAGAAAGGAGATAGCAGCAGCTGTTCAGACCCAGAGGTGTGATCCATCCACATCAGAGAGGTAAATAGAAGAAAATTTCAGAGTTAGAGGGGCACACAATTAAGTCATAAAAGCCAAATCCTAATCCAGTTTCCAAGACATGTGAGTTATCAAAGGGCTTCCTCAAAAAAAAATAAGTTCAACACTAAATTTTAGGAATAGTTTAGTACCTCTATCCTCCAGTTTATTTAGCTGCACCAAAAATAACTCATTCACTACTTTCCTCCTGGATTTCAAAAAAATATACAGGTTTGGAAAACAAGAATCAATTGCAATGAACTATTGTATATATTTTTAGATAAGTATAAAAATATATACACTGCTCAAAAATATATACGCTGCTCAAAAAAATCAGAGGAACACTTGGAAAACACATCAGATCTAAACGGGGGGAAAAATGATCTTGAATATCTTTCCTGATAATAAGTAGGTGATGTATTAGTAACAAAATGATGCCACATGATTTGATAGAAATGAAAATGAAATCAGACACCCCAAAAATGAAAGTGAAAAAATGATGCAGCAGACTGGTCCGTTCTGCCGAAATGTCATTGTAACAATTCAAAATGATTTTCAGTAGTTTGTGTGGCCCCCACATGCTTGTACTCATGCCTGACAACGTTGGGGCATGCTCCTAATGAGACGACGGATGGGGTCCTGGGGGATCTCCTCCCAGATCTGGACCAGGGCATCACTGAGCTCCTGGACAGTCTGAGGAACAACCTGGCAGCATCGGATGGACCTAAACATAATGTCCCAGAGGTGTTCTATTGGGTTTAGGTCAGGTGGATGTGGGGGTCAGTCAATAGTATCAATTCCTTCAGTCTCCGAAACTGCCTGCATACTCGAGCCCACATGAGGTCGGGCTTTGTCGTGGACTAGGAGGAACCCAGGTCCCACTGCATCAGCGTAGGTTCTGACAGTGGATCCAAGGATGTCATCATGATACCTAATAGTAGTCAGGGTGTCATTATCTAACCTGCAGAGGTCTGTGCGTCCTTCAGGGATATGCCTCCCCAGACCATCACTGGCCCACCACCAAAAAGGTCGTGCTGAATGATGTTGCAGGCAGCAAAACGTTCTCCACGGCATCTACAGATCCTTTCACGCCTGCCACATGCTCAGGTTAAACCTGCTCTCGTCAGTTAAGAGTACAGGGCGCCATTGGCGTACTTGCCAATTCTGGTGGTCTATGACAAATGCCAGTCAAGCTCTATGGTGCTTGACCTCGACCTAGTTTTCTCAAGGTCATCATCTCATTTTCATCCCCTTTGCCACCCATGCAATGTGCTTTTTGTTTCATCCTAGTGTCAGCAACAGTTGCAAAGAGATTTGGTGGACAAACGAACGGACGGACACACAAACACTAATAATTACTTCACCACTTTTGACGTGGGGTTTAATAAACCTCATTAAGTCAGTACAAATACATTTAAAGCTGCATCTCTTGTTTTATCAAATAGGACACAGTTTTGCCCTCATCTGAAGAGAACAAGTGGCGGGTCTGGACTGTCTGGCCCAGAAAGCCAAATAGGAAATAAAAGTGATCTGTCCAGACATCCTAACAGTAATTATACGTTTTCTGTATGTAATCTGCTCTACATTTTATATCTCTAAATGACAAATAAATCAAAACACATCAAATCGTAAAACTTTATTTCCCCAAACGTGTCACCATACAAGTCATCTTTGGGAAATAAGAAGCAACTTAACGAATGCATTTTTACACAATACATCCAACCTAATGCATACTTTAAAAAAAAATATTTGCGCACAATACAAGATGTAGCATAAACAAGAAAAACTAAAATAGAAAAAAGGGAACAAGTTGAATGGAAATGGACAAGATGACTGAACGAAGTTCTATAACCAACGACAAAGAGTCTTTAAATTAAAAATTCTTGTCTTAAAAATGAAATTCCACATCAGGAATGGTCAGGAAACTCTTCAGTAGGGTCGTTCCCGGCGGTCCTGGCGATGGTCCCTATATAGAAGATAAGGAGCAGAAAAAAGCCTTGAATATCAAAGGTCTGTCTTCCCCTGCTTTTTTCAGTTGCTTAAAACTTAATCTACAAATATAGTCACTGTTCCGGAACAGACTCTACTCAGTGATAAGTATTTAAAAACATACAACCAAAACTACCTCATATCCATCTTTCCACCTGGTGGGCCCATTCCTCTTCCACCTCTGCCGCCCATGCGGTCCATGGGAGGCCCTCCACGCCCAACTCCACGATATCCTCCCCTATCCATTCCACGGCCCCTGAATCCACCGCGGTCGCCTCCCCAGCCACCACGGAAATTTCCAGGTCCGCCTGGGCCTCCAGCTCCCGCTGGGCCACCACGATCCATTCCTCTGCCTCCACGCATTCCCATTCCACCTCTGCCTCTCTCACCTCCTGGAGGAAATGGAGGGCCACTGCCCAGCCCTTCAGGTCTGAGGGCTTTGCACTGGTTGCACTCCATCCTCCAAGCAAAGTTCTGGTTGCCACACCCTCTGTCAGGAGACCATGAAGTTCAATTAAATCATGCTTGTTTAAAAAAAAACAACCCACAACTTTAACAACAAAGTTAATACACACGGGTTAGGGCATTCCCAATCTCCTGCTCTCTGCTGCATGTTGGCTCCTGTGGGTCCGCCTCTGCCCATACCACGAGGTCCTCCTCGTGGGCCGAAGCCTCCACGGTCTCCACCACGGCCCATCATTCCTGTTAATGAAATTAAAGTAATATTAACCACATGATTGCATTCCCAACTGTGAACTCCAAACTTCCAACGTCGATATGCTGCAAGTACAAACAACCTTGTTGTAGTAAAACAAATGAGAATTCCCAAAATTTACCTCCACGGCCCATCATACCATCACGCATGGGCATGCCACCTCTCATCCCGCCCATCATGGATTTGCGCCGTGCCATGGATACCTTGAGTCGTTGGCCTTGGAACTCCTTCCCTAAAATAAAACAAAATTATTAACTGCTGTGAGATATGCTTTAATATGTGAATTTAGATTAAATGTAGTTGATACAACATACCATCAAAATGCTCAACAGCTGCCTTGGCACAGACCGGCTCCTCATAAGACAAGGTGGCATCTCCCTTCGGCTGTCCACTGTCCCTGTCTCTGTATATGTTGATGGCAGGTTGGCCCAGTCTACGGTTCATCTGCACGCACAAAGAATCAATATTACTCACATTCTACACATTTTCTTGCGAGAGCAATTCAATTTTCAAGTTGAGAGCAATTCTTACCCTGATTGGTCCAACGTGTTTAAAAAATTCAGCCATTTCCTCAAGGTTAGCCTTTTCAGTCAACCCTGTGATGTAGATTGTGCTGTTTTCAGAGTCATCCTGCTCTTCAGGGCGTCCTATAAACACACTTCCAGTCAATTATCCAGATTTTTCCAACACCAAGAAGCATTCAGAATATGACACTTAAACGCCATGGTAGAGAAAGTCCTACGCACCCATATCACGTTCATCTCCGCTCATAGGTCCTGTAGTCCATTGATAGAAGGGGAGAAGACAGATTGAAGAAAGTCAGTGTGAGCAACTGGAGTTCAGTGTACAACACCTGAGGAGTACTAAACAGTAATTCAGAAATGCCCTCTTAATGCTTTCAGCCATATTGGGAAGTTGAAAAAAAATAAAAAATGGCACCTTATGGTACACCACAATTGATATGATTGAAAATTGACCACCCCAGACTCTCAAATGTATAATGTAAAAGCCACGATGACCAGTTGTAAACCCTCACAATACCCAGGAATTCAACTCAAAAGAATTGTTTGTTAAAGCAATAATAGAACACTTGTGAAATTTTGCAATTAACCTTTCAAAAGCTCATTTTGAAACCATAAGCAGAGACTGAATTATACCAAGTACCCCAGGGGAAAATGGTCTCAGGCATTGAACAAAAAAGAAAAATGAATATTTTCATCCGTAATATTTTCAGACGGGTTCATGTAAATATTTTTTCCAGGACACAATAGATTTATACTCAAAACATATTTGCTCAAATAGTTAAAGCTTTCAAAATGACTAACCAGTGTAATACTCGTTAACTTACCACCAGGCTTACTGAAGCCACCTCTGTCTCCAGCGCTGCTATGGGGAATAAATGGAGATATGAAGGCGATTTCCCTTTTACAGCCACTCCCATGGCTCGAGCATAGTGGCTTGATTGAGGGAGTAATGAAAACATTCCAACGAGCCCAACAGAAACTTAAACGCCCCCAAACTATTATTACAGAATAATCTAATTGAGGGGATAAAGAGTATTAGCTCCGTATTATTCCTTAGCTTGTTGAATACAACTCAAAAATCAATCTGCAATAGTGGATACAGGTGTAAAAAAAATACAACTAACATTGTTACTGTTTTTGAAAGGGCAACAAACCCCCCAACTTTTTACATCATTAGAAAGGATTTCAGATGCATTGATACTTGACATGTTTTTCACCCAGAAACTTCCAATGACAGTAATTCAAAGCGTTGCAAGTATAAAAATGCTGGTGACTAAATCCCCAGGATCATTTTTGTGAGGGATGTAACAGACACAGTGCATCTGAAATTTCACAAGTTGACCAGGTGAACATGTTCACCAGGTATAAAAAATAATTATACAATGTTCAAGAGAAACAAACACCAATTAAAAAAAAATTTTACAGCATTTTTTTAGAGCTATGTTAACTTAAAAACAAAGAATGGACTGGCAGTTAATATACCCATGCTTAAACATGAAAAAATCCTTGGTTGTTGAAAAAAGGCAGACCCCGAATCTTTGTTTAAGATCCCTCTTGTTGCTTAAGTTGGTGGCTCTGTACTGAGTACAGATACGTTTTAGAGAATAGCTGGTTTTAAATGGCTCTGTTACCTGTACGGTATAAATGTGACAAAGCATGTTAAAAAGTGTTCAAAAGAATGATCAAACATTTGTATTCCAAACCACAAAAACAATTTAAACATTGCAATGACATTGTGCGCCCCACCCCCCCATAACAGACATACCTGTGCAAGGTTAAAATTACCCTAAAATGAAAATTGATCATAACTTTATGCTACATTAAGTTTAGAAATATATTCAGGTTTTATTTTCCTATTTATGCATTCTTATCTGCCACTGCTTTGAAAACACCATTTTTGAATGATTAGAGTTCTATATTGTGGAAAACCGTTTGTTTACGTGTTTCCTGCATCAGAACAAGTCACGAGAACGCCTTTGAGATATATTTATAGGGGTACACCTTTCAACCAGAATTTATGAAATTGAAAAAATATTTTTACCAGCTGATGATTCTCATGTCATTTCTGACCCAAAAGAAGTCAATATCCTCAACTTTCCAAACCTAAAACAAAACTTTCAAGTGACAAATATTTATAGTGAGGAAAAACCAAAACATGCTGATTAAAATATGTTGTCATCCTGAACTTTTAAACGAGTAATATAAAAATTAAAAGAACAGTCCGTTTACCTCAGAATTTTCAGGTGAGCTGAATACAAGGGTTATCTTATATAAAGCTTGATCAAGCCACTTCCAGCAATAACCATTTCACAGTATGGACCGACAGAAAATAAAATATTTTAACTACCAATCAATTAAGGTGTCAAAGCAAATGTGTGATTCAAAATCAACTGATTTGTTCACTAAAACGAATATATCTGCATTAGACACACAATAACACTGATTCCACAAAGGCTGAGACACCATAAAGCAGAAAACTGAATGGACAAAGTTGATGTAAAGATTAAATCAGTAAAGAATTTAAACATGTTTTATCAAATATTAAGACTGAATCACCAGGCTTACATGGACATTGTTCCAAACAGATGTAATTCAGTATTTCAAATTTCTTTTGCTGCACCTGTTCCAACTTGTTTGAAGATGTTGCCTGTATTTGTCAACACTGAAATCAATACTGAGGCTTCTTTCATGTTTATGTCAGGACTTCTTAAAATATGAACATACTATGGCATTCTGTTTCATTCATGTTTAACACAGCATTCCAACTTTTGGGACCAGGATTGTAATATACAAAGTTTAACACACCTTGGTGCCAGTTGTTCCAAAGCCGGTATTTTACCATTTAGCCGAACCATAAACTATGGACAGCACCTTAAATGTTGTCTGCATATATATAGATAAACCTCTCAGTCTCAACTATTCTAGCTGTAAATAAATAAAAGATGGTAACCAGTCCTGAAGAGCTCTGGCGCTTTTAACACCTCTTCAACAATTTTTCCCCTCTGCACTTGTGACACCAGAACAATCTGCCAGTAAAGAGCCAGCAAGATTTGTAGATGCGTTTGCAAATATAACTTATCAAATTTGTTTAAATGTATTCTGACTTTCAAGTTTACAGCGCTAATAAATTTTGGATTGCCTGGATTTTAAAAATATTGACCACAAAGACCACAACCCATTTAAAAGATTCGACAATTTGTTTTAGGAAACAAAATCTATTTTACTCTTTCTGAAACCATTGTTGTTGCTACAAGCAGACTCTCACTATTCTGAAAACAGGCAATTTCCTTTGTCTTTCATGTTAATACGGCGTATTAATAAGATTTTGAATATTTGCACTTGACCATATCCACACCAATTTTTGGTATCGTTTCTTCAAGCCAATCAAACCAAGACAAATAGCCAAAGACTGAAAAAAACAAAGCAAAACATGCATCCATTTTTAAGTGCATAGAACCCTTATTCAAAGGAAATACGCTGACCCAAATTTCAGCATTGAGTTTTTGAAATGCAAAACAGTGTACTGCATATGGCCAGTTTCTATAAATTATTTAACATATCAATGTTAAGTTCTCAAGTCTCACACATTAACTTTTAGTTGAGGACTACAGCAGTACAATTAAAAAAATATATGTAAACGTCAGGATTTTTGCAAAGTTAACCTGCATTCTTCTTGCAGAAAATTCCACCCTACAGGGAATGTCCCATCATGACATAAGGAATTAAGATGAGGCTGCCGAGTTTACTAGTTTGTGAACCTTCCTTAAGAATGCCCATTATATTTTTAAGATGCAGATAAACGCAATTGCAAAATGCTTCTATCACATATCCTGACCAATCCTTGAAGTTTTTGATATTGCCTTATAATCAAATCGTGTCTTAGGATATACATAGTTCATCCTATATGTTAATGCACAGGCCTCTGATCAGAAATCAACTGAATTTGTAAAAGTATTTTCTTACCTTTGGCCAAAAGAGAGGCAGGTCTGAGAGTCTGCATACTATTGCTGTTGTACTGCGTTTTTCATTCAGGAACAACATGCATTATTATAAAAGCCTAAAATTTATCAGAATTGACCACTAATAATCCATGATCCCATTTGAGAATTAGTTTAAAAATTACTCAAAGTTTCAACCGTTCTTAATGGTGCCTCCTCTCAGCCCTGCCCCAAGTGACCACAGCACCTGTCAAATTAAATCAAAATCCTTTTGAAATAAGGTGGTAAGGAAAGAAGCTTACCCCATGCCACGGCCCATGCCTCCACGTCCACGGTGCATCATTCCACCTCGGTCAAAGCCATCTCTGCCAGGGCCCCTGCCATCTCCTCCCCCTGGGTACCTCGAAGAATCAGAACCAGAGTAACCAGAACCACCACCCTGGCCATCCTGTCTGTAGTTATCTGTAAAAAGCATCACAAATGCATTAAAATACAATAGGTCAATTAGAATCACAATCTAGCAATAAAGCAGAGGTAAAAATGCATGCTTACTGTAATGGTTGGACTGGTTGTAACTGGGTGGTCCACCCTGTTGGCTATACTGGCTCGCTGGCGGCTGCCCATAGGAACCAGCAGCCTGAGGTGGGTAAGTCGGAGGAGCCTGTGACTGCTGCTGGCTCTGCTGCTGGTACCCTTGCTGCTGACCGTAGCTTGCCTGTTGTGCCTGATAACCAGGCTGTTGCTGGCTGTATGCTGCTGGCTGGGAGTAACTGCTTTGGCTGTAGCTAGCTGGCTGGCTATTAGCATTGTAGCTAATGGAGAAAGAGTTTAAAAAATTTATCATGTAGAATTAATCTGTTCTTTTGCTGTTAGTGGCGTTTTCCATACCTCTGAGGTGCAGTAGGAGTAGCCTGCTGACCATAACCAGGATAGGCAGACTGGGCAGTATACCCTGGCTGAGAGCCATAAGACTGGGAGGCAGCTGGAGCAGTCGCAGCAGCAGGTGTGCCATCATATCCACTTGCTCCATACCCCTGGGCTGACTGGGAGTAGTTGTGAGTGGTTGACTGGGCAGCAGGATAACCAGCTGTAGAAAACATGTCCAGGCTTCATTAATTTCATACACTTTCCAATTTAGCAATACAATTAAATCACAGCCTAATCACTCATCTGCACACAATGTACTTTCAAGTAGTAAGTAGTATAGATCACATCATATGCTCCTATTACAACTGACCGGATGCTGGCTGGCCATATGAAGATCCATACTGCTGTTGCTGCTGAGGGTAGCCTGCAGCAGCTGGAGTTGTCTGGGAGTAGGTGCCATCAGCAGCAGCAGCGGCAGGTTGGGCATACGTCCCATAATTCTGCTGCCCATAGCTTTGCTGAGGAGGGAAAGAGGTAAACTTGAATTGAGAGATCAAAAATGCAAAGGGGAAATAAAAAACATTTGAAATTGACTGCTATATCATCATAAGTATCAACAGATTTAATAAATTAGTTATGTTATAATTTAATTTCATGCTTCCAGTTCAACCTCATTCAATGGTGCAAAACCGAGATGAGCCTTCAATAGAACTTGAGTCCAACTTGATGAATTGGACACAATTCATCTGTGATGTTACGACAAATGTCCCAATATTACTAGCCCAATTAAAAGAAAGGTGGAGCAGAAAAGAAACTAGCAAACTCTGTTTGACCTCACCTGCGCAGACTGTCCATAGCTTTGTGAGGGCTGGGCAGCATAAGAAGCATACCTGTAAACAACAAAGGCCAGTTTATCAGAATGTAACGCATTTCCCTAAAATACGTACATATAGTGCACCTTACACTAAACATTTTCTCATCTCATGTGAAACAATCTGATTCATGTATAATAACCTAAATAATCACATTATGTAGATTATCGGAATGATTGATTTCATGGCTGTAACGCCTAAAAAAGACTATAACTTGGTTAATTGAACATCCTTACCCTTGCTGAGAGCTTGTCTGAGTGTACGAGCTGTAATCTGTAGGAGGGAAAACACAAGTAAATTAAATGTTAAGTGAATTTTAACAATACACAGAGCGCGCAAGTGGAGGCAACAGCTGGCGGGCGTCAGACCCACGGCCGTTAGCTAGCTCAACTGAAATAAAACATATCACACAAAACAACGACTCTGCATTCAGATGTGCTGTCAGTGGAAAATTCATTAAAAAAAAAACCCAAATATGTTTTCCGGCGTTCTCTACTTATTAACTCGATGCAGAAAAAAAATGCCACGACTTTTGAAGCTAACGCCATGACTAGGCCTCAAGCCTAAAGCTAGCGAATATTTTATCACACATATCAACCAATATATCAAATTATGCCACGGTAATTTCTTGTACAGTATATATATGAACCTCGTTTTTCCGGTTAAGTGAGTGAATATCACTAATATTAGCATAAATCATCAAAAATCTTCACTCACCAGGAGCCGTCGCCATTTTAGTGAGTATGTGCTGGATGATTAGAAGACGCCGGATGGCTGTGGTTGCCGCAGAAATGAGCCTCCCTTCACGCGCTGAGCTGCAAGATCTCGCGAGATTTGGGCGTCTTGAAATTCCCGTCCTGTCCGAACGGTCACGCAGGATGGCTGCAGTCCTCAAGCGATCTAGTTCAAATGTGCCCTTAATGATATTCCAGTTACAAGGACTTAGTGAATATTGATTATTTTTTATAAATGCCACATGTTAGACACGCTAACTGAAGTCATTTTCCAGAACTTCATCTTCCAGTAAGAATGTTACTCCATGCCTCACCTCATCTAAGATGACAATCTTTAAAACTATCTCTTTATCTGTATTGAGAAATCCGTGTTTTCTACAACCACAGATATTCAATTTATGTATACTCTTCTTCTTCTTCTTCAATCTATGTATACATTGGATTAAATAATCAGTTATTTAATAAGGACTGCTTTCTTTGTACCTTTGGGTTTGTTTTGTTTTTTTTAACGAAGTTTCTATCAGAATATAATATCCATGGAACCCACTGAATTCATGGAAAAGTCTTTGGAGCAGAATACTAAAGTCTGGATTCTGCTAAAATATCCATCCATTCCTTCCACAGCTGTTCTTGCAAACAGGAATGAGTGAATGATTAGGGTTAGGGTTAGTGTTAGGTTTAGGGTTGGCAGGACGGGGAACTCTGCCCTGAAAATGGCTGTAGCCAATGAGTTAATGTCTGAATATTTAAAAAAAATCAGATTGACAGATTGCAGTGTTTACCTGTTATGAATTTAATCGAGATTGTGAGACTAATGTAGCCGCAAGAGGGCACAAGCCAGTGTCTTATTGTGCCGGTCCCAAGCCCGGATAAATACAGAGGGTTGCGTCAGGAAGGGCATCCGGCGTAAAACTTTTGCCAAATCAAAGATGCGAATCAAACCTATGACTTCCATACCGCTGTTGACATACAGGGCGCCGGTGGAAATTGGATTACTGTTGGTCAAAGAAGGAGAGGAGGAAAGTGTGTTCGCACGAAGAAAGAGAAGAGGAGCACCAAGAGTATAGGACTAAGAGTAGGGACGTTGAATGTTGGAACTATGACAGGAAAAGGTAGAGAGTTGGTTGACATGATGCAGAGGAGGAAGGTAGACATACTGTGTGTCCAGGAGACCAGGTGGAAAGGTAGCAAGGCTAGACGTTTAGGAGCAGGGTTCAAGTTGTTCTATCATGGTGTAGATGGGAAGAGAAATGGAGTAGGAGTTATCTTGAAGGAGGAGTTTGTTAGGAATGTCCTGGAGGTAAAAAGAGTGTCGGATAGAGTGATGAGTCTGAATCTAGAAATCGAAGGTGTGATGTTCAATGTTGTTAGTGGGTATGCCCCACAGGTAGGATGTGAGCTGGAGGAGAAGGAGAAATTCTGGTTGGACTTTGATGAAGTGATGCAGAGCATACCTAGAAGTGAGAGAGTTGTCATTGGCGCAGACTTCAATGGACATGTTGGTGCAGGTAACAGAGGTGATGAGGAAGTGATGGGCAGGTTTGGTATCCAGGAGAGGAACGCAGAAGGACAGCTGGTAGTTGACTTTGCAAAAAGGATGGAAATGGCTGTAGTGAATACTTTCTTCCAGAAGAGGCAGGAACATAGGGTGACCTATAAGAGTGGTGGTAGGAGCACACAGGTAGACTACATCTTGTGTAGACGATGTAACCTGAAGGAGATCAGTGACTGTAAAGTAGTGGTAGGCGAGAGTGTAGCCAAACAGCATAGGATGGTGGTGTGTAGGATGACTCTGGTGGTGAGGAAGATGAAGAGGGCAAAGGCAGAGCAGAGGACGAAATGGTGGAAGATAAAAAAGGAAGGGTATTGCATGACCTTTATGATAGAGTTAAGACAGGCTCTGGGTGGTCAGGAGGTGCTTCCAGATGACTGGACAACTACAGCTAATGTGATCAGGGAGACAGGTAGGAGAGTATTTGGTGTGTCATCTGGAAGGAAAGTAGATAAGGAGACTTGGTGGTGGAATGAGGAGGTATAGGAGTGTATACAAAGAAAGAGGTTAGCTAAGAAGAAGTGGGACACTGAGAGGACTGAGGAGAGTAGACAGGAGTACAGGGAGATGAAGCGTAAGGTGAAGGTAGAGGTCGCAAAGGCCAAACAAGAAGCTCATGATGACTTGTATGCTCGGTTGGACAGTAAGGAGGGAGAGACTGTTCTATACAGGCTGGCAAGACAGAGAGATAGAGATGGGAAGGACGTGCAGCAGGTTAGGGTGATTAAGGATAGGGATGGAAGTCTATTGACAGGTGCCAGCAGTGTGATGGGAAGATGGAAAGAGTACTTTGAAGAGTTGATGAATGTGGAAAATGAGAGAGAACAAAGACTAGAAGAGGTGACTGTTGTGGACCAGGATGTAGCAAAGATTAGCCAGGATGAAGTGAGGAGAGCACTGAAGAGGATGGAGAGTGGAAAGGCAGTCGGTCCTGATGATATACCTGTAGAGGTTTGGAAGTGTCTAGGAGAGGTGGCAGTAGAGTTTCTGACTGGGTTGTTCAACAGGATCTTAGATAGTGGATCTTAGAAGATGCCTGAGGAGTGGAGGAGAAGTGTGCTGGTGCCCATTTTTAAGAACAAGGGAGATGTGCAGAGTTGTGGCAACTACAGAGGAATAAAGCTGATGAGCCATACAATGAAGTTATGGGAAAGAGTAGACTAGTAGACTAGTAGCTAGACTAAGGGCAGAAGTGAGCATTTGTGAGCAGCAGTATGGTTTCATGCCAAAAAAGAGTACTACAGATGCAGTATTTGCTTTGAGGATGTTGATAGAGAAGTACAGAGAAGGCCAGACGGAGCTGCATTGTGTTTTTGTAGATCTGGAGAAAGCTTATGACAGGGTGCCCAGAGAGGAACTGTGGTATTGTATGAGGAAGTCTGGAGTGGCAGAGAAGTATGTTAGAGCGGTGCAGGACATGTATGAGGACTGTAAGACAGTGGTGAGGTGTGCTGTAGGTGTGACAGAGGAGTTCAAGGTGAAAGTGGGACTGCATCAGGGATCAGCTCTGAGCCCCTTCTTGTTCGCTATGGTGATGGACAGGCTGACAGACGAGGTTAGACAGGAATCTCCATGGACTATGATGTTTGCAGATGACATTGTGATCTGCAGTGAGAGTAGGGAAGAGGTGGAGGACAAGCTAGAGAGGTGGAGGTTTGTCCTGGAAAGGAGAGGGATGAAGGTTAGCCGCAGTAAGACAGAGTACATGTGTGTGAATGAGAGGGACCCAAGTGGAAGAGTGAGGTTACAGGGAGAAGAGATCAAGAAGGTGGAGGATTTTAAGTACTTAGGGTCAACAGTCCAGAGCAATGGAGAGTGTGGAAAAGAGGTGAAGAAACGTGTACAGGCAGGATGGAATGGGTGGAGAAAAGTGTCAGGTGTGATGTGTGATAGAAGAGTTTCAGCTAAAATGAAAGGAAAGGTGTACAAAACTGTGGTGAGACCAGCGATGTTGTTTGGTCTAGAGACAGTGTCACTGAGGAAAAGACAGGAGGCAGAGCTGGAGGTAGCAGAGATGAAGATGCTGAGGTTCTCTTTGGGAGTGACCAGGAAGGATAGGATCAGGAATGAGTACATCAGAGGGACAGCACATGTTAGAGGTTTTGGTCAGAGTCAGAGAGTCAGACTCAGGCCAGACTGAGATGGTTTGGACATGTCCAGAGGAGAGATAGTGAATATATTGGTAGAAGGATGCTGAGTTTTGAACTGCCAGGCAGGAGGCCTAGAGGAAGACCAAAGAGGAGGTTTATGGATGTAGTGAAAGAGGACATGAAGGTAGTTGGTGTGAGAGAAGAGGATGCAAAGGACAGGGTTAGATGGAGGCAATTGATTCGCTGTGGCGACCCCTGAAGGGAAAAGCCGAAAGGAGAAGAAGAAGAAGTGAGACTGCCTTTTCCTTGACTGCTGGTAATATGCCTCAAATTCTCTCCGCGCTAATCACGCACTGAGTAAATAATAGGAAGTGAAACATGAGGTCAAATATTTTTTTCTAGAACGGAAAAAAACAGTATTAAGCGATTAAAGCCCTACTTTGAACTTTGAGCTACGCTCCAGTCCAGGAGGTGGCGATCTTTTAGCATTATGGATGTTTGCAAACCGCCATCAATGGAAGAAGAAGAGCGTGACGTAAGCGGAAGTACAGTAATTGTCAAAATATTTTCACACTGACATAAAAAAAAAATTATTGTTTGTGTATCTAGGATACAGATGTTTCATAATGGGACGTTTTATCGTATAAAACGTGTTACTTGTCGAATCAGAGGACATAACGTGATAGATTTTAAAGATTGTTGCTGTTAAAGTTGAGTCTTAACACCGTGTCAGCTTTGTGTTGTATGTTTAATGTTACTCAGTATTTGCTATGAGCGCAAACAATTACTTATTTACCCGAATTATGAATCAGAAAGTAAAGTGACAGGAGAGACAGCAGCTAATCGTAGAGAATGCTTGATCGTGTTTTGTCGGCATGGCGTTGGTTTCGTTCAGATCGCCCAGGGTTTAGTTCCGGAATATCTTTATTGATAACGTTTATGCTACTTATATATTATGGAGGCATCCAAGCGAGTCTTAGCTTAGGTCCTGGTGGTAACTTCCCGAGGGTCAAAGGTAACTTCATGAATTTGCATGCAAATATGAAACCAAAGCCTATAACACAGTTTTACTTTTAATTCCATTTATCATTTTCAGATGTGTTCCTGTATGCACTCAGCCATGATGATCTGCCCTCCTTGCTGGTCAGCGTTGTTCTCCTGCTGTTGTTTGGACAATATCAGGAGCGTCGCTGGGGAACAGTCACCTTCCTGGCCCTGTCCTTCCTAACAATGACCGCATTGCCTCTGCTCTACGCCTTGGTCCTCTTCGTCCTTGGGGCTGAGGCTAGTCGCATCTACGGTTTCTCTGCTGTCCAGCTGGCTCTGTTCACAGCACACAGTCGTCAGGTCACACAGAAAAAGCTGCTGAGGTGTTTGCCAGTCTGGATTCTTCCCTGGCTTCTCCTGCTGATCGGACTGCTGCTGCTGCCTGGAACACCTGCCCTGCTTCACTTCTGTGCTATATGCATCGGACACAACTGTATCCTTTCCCGTTTATACACTCATTCGATGCATTTGATGCAGTAATCGTTCTCCTCCTCCTCATGGACTGACATGACCTCTGGATGATGTCATGCTGTGGACTGTCCCACCTACAGCATGTGAATGGCATTATTCAGGTCATTTTACAACAGCTGTAGCTTTTCTGACAAAGCCCTGTTCTTTCCATTTTTGTTTTTATCTATAGGGTAGGCTTCTTGGGTTAAGAAGGGAGTGGTCTTTTGGGATTAGTCGTGTAAAGGAGTCATTGAAAAAAATTGTTTTCAAACTCAAAATTCAATAAAATCATATCTTGCATTTTGAGAATTATCACTCAAACTTCCCTTCATTAAGTCAAAGTTTTTCATCTTTTCATCGTAGTGTATTCACATATGAATAACGCTTGTTTATTATCCTTAAGTAACTGCATCACTCAGATAATTTGCCATTCATCAAGGTGATACAGGAGCTGGAGGAGGCCACGATTGTGGATTTCATTCCGCTTTGGGCATATATTCCCTCTTCCTCCCGGATCAGATTACCCACCTACATTTCCTCACAGCGGTATGGTGTTCTTAAATATTCACGCTTGCATGATAGGAACAGTTGTAAGAAGTTCTAACTTCATCTGTTGTTACAGTTCGAGATCACCTCCTGTAATAGCTACTCCCTGCATGAGAGATCCATCTGTTTTGACGCAGCGCCCGTGGGCAGACACAGCAGCTACTTGGGTAATGGATAACAACTCGGCTTCACAGTCTGAGGCAGAGGTGTTGGAGGAACAGATGCTGAGGGCGGGGATACTGGCTTCCTTACAAGATGCTCCTGATAACCCTGATACAAAAGTTGAGCTGCAGAAATCGTCAGTTTCCTCTCTTCGGTGAGTAATAACTAAACACTAATGAATATATCAGGGTGCTTTTTTGTGAACGGTGACTGCTTCTTTTGTGTATAAAATGTCGTATTGTTTCCCATGATCGTTTAACCAATGCAATTTCAATTAATGTTTCCTGTCAGACTACAGCAGCTGGAGAAGATGGGCTTCCCTACAGAGAAAGCTGTAGTGGCACTTGCTGCCTCAAAACAGCTGGATGGCGCCATTTCTTTACTTATTGACGACAGTGTTGGCGAACAGGCTGTGGTTGTGTCAAAAGGAAAGACTACCCAGCCTCTGAATAATTCTTAGACAAAGTCACTTCTGGAATCAGGTGGTGCTGGTTTTGTGCAGTGAACCTGACATTACATTTATTTTGCTTAGGTTTTGCTGAGCTTTTATATTGAATTTTCCCTGTGGGTTAACTTTACAGCCTTTTACTGATTGAAGTTTGTGGGAAGATTCAATTTTTTCTTGGCTATTAAAGTAAAATTATACAATATAAAATGTGACTGCTCTGAAGGGGATTCTGTATCATGAAGTGTATGTTTGGGCAAAGAGGTATAATTTATTCCTGTTGTAATTGTGTTCAATGAATCTTGACACAAATAAAAAGAGGTGACGTTAAAAAAAAGAACATTACTTTATTACACCAATCATCTGGACAGGATCTTAACACAATAACACATTTGGAAAATGTATGAAATATGAAATGGCTACACACCAGCATACAAAATAAACTACAATTGATCGTTTTAAATAGTTACACAATAAATTTGATATGAGATGAAAAAAACCCCTATCAAGTTTTTTCATCGCGAACAATTGAAACAGTTAAGCAACACAACAGTGGTAGAATATGTTTAAGCTCAGTTTTTGCTCTTTCCTCTTAAAATAAATTGGTATTTATTTCATATATGCTTATATAAATTGACAAATTTAATTGAAATGCACCCAAACGTGAATTTGCACTTATTACATGTAAATGTATTTAGAGTATTTCATCAGTTTGCGCCTGAAGGAAAAACAAACACCAGAAAACTACAAATCACTGTTATCAACAAATATCTCAGGATGGGGACGACTTCATCTTTTTAGTGCACTACATAACATGGAGTTAAACATAATGATAGAGGTATAACAAAAGTAATATAAGAAGAGGTTTGCTCGTGTAGTTGTGTCCTGCAAATTTTACATGCACAGTACAGTTAAATAGTGGAATTGCTTCAGATTGCAGTTACCTGGTGAAAGCAGTCAAACTTAAATCCAGTATGTTTCCTGCTTCAATTAATTATCACAACAATTAATCAAAACTAAATGACCCTTTTTGACCCAGAACTGTTTGTAGCTCCAAGAAGCACCACAGAAATTCAAGAATTTCCTTTTTTAGAAACATGACTATCTTTGTTCTGAGGCTCTGTAGCCACAGCAATGAGATATAGAAGGAGCTGCTGGATGTGTTGTAGAAATAGAAGTGTTTGGTTATAGAGATGGAAGATTCAGTTGACTTTCCCTGAGGTGCCCCCCATCCTACATCTGACAGTAAAGCCCAGAGAGAGGTCTAAATATGTTGAGTGCTGAAGAGACCTATAGGAGGGGGAGTCAACCCAGTCTGTCATCCTCAGGGTGAGTTGGGGGGAGCTACTTTCCTTGAACCTTCTTGTCGGAGGACAGAGGAGAAGCAAGTCGATATGGAAGTACACCTGCTCGCTTATCTCTGTAGAAACTAGGGGAGGCTGTGCCAAAGGGTCCATCCCCAGACCCTAGATCAGGCTCTGTTGAAGAAAGACAGCAGTTGGAATGGGGCCTCCCTGTCCATTAGTGGGTGGACATGCGTACTGTGATCCTAATCCAAATCTATTCTGATATAGCTGTTCATATTGTAGTGTAAAGAATGAGGTTCTTGTTTTGATCTGACACCAGTAACATGCGTTACATCCATTGGTAAAACAATATACAAAGATTATAGTAGAAGACCCTGAAAACTTGGATTCAAACTTAGTTTCTATTAGTAATACAACTAAATACCAATGATGGAATTAAAACGTAGCATCCAGCGTCTTCAGGATTACATGGGTTGTAGATTAAGATTAAGATTAAAGATTAAATTCACTTTATTGATCCCCAGACGGGAAATTCTCTTCTAAATCACAGTACAGTACATTCATACATAGATGAGATTATAATGCTGGTGGCAACAACAACTCTTATTCTGATGTGGTGGATACCTGTGTGTCTATTTCGCTTCAGGAGAATAACTTTCATAGGAAGAAGATGACAGAATAAATAGGTTTTTAAAGTAAGGTTCGTACTGCCATGATATAACCGTCAAAATCGACACAATTCATACATAAGAATACATTTCTATAGGACACATGCTTTACAGTGACTGATAAACATACAATTCATTAACAAGCTAAAGCTAATACTTCTAAAACTCAATGAAGACTTGTCAAAACAGCTCAGTGAAGGCTGGCAGAGCTGTGGGTGAGGATATCTCAGCGTTACCTGGCCAGATGATTGCCTCCAGCAGTGTCACCCTGCGAGCCAGAAGCTCAAGGTCTGCCTGCAAGTCATGGAACATCTGCAAGCTAATGTCCTATCAGAGAGCAGTGACAGGGGGACTGTGTGAGGGTGTGGAAACACCAGCCTGAGTCCTGGGGCTGCTCATGACTGTTCCCACTCCCTGTCCCAGCGGTGAGGAGACAGCGGCAGTTTGAGCTCCCCACCTTTGACCCATGCCTAAAGCTGACCCTGCCTCAGGCCTCCTACTCACCATGAATACCGATCATAGTCTCAAGGATTAAAACCCTCTCGGCTAAGATCTTCAGCGCCTCTCTGATCTGATGTATTCCGTCCCCCTGTGAAGATAGATACAGCCGTCAAGGTAAGGAGCACAAGCCAAAGAACTGCTCGCCAAGATGCAAGACACTTTATTCTCAATACAGTTCAGCAGTTAGAAGGTTAAAACAGTCCACATATCTGCCCAGCAGTCTCAGACATGTCTGCTCCATGTCGGTCTCCATATCTCCCTGATCATCTGGCCATGCCGCTGAATGAATCAGTCTCTGCCATGCTGGGCTGGGCAACATCAGCATGCATATTACAGACCAGCCTCATGTTGGTGGCATATCACAGCTGGAATACTCTCTCTCAGGTTTTAGCTTTACACATGCCATATGCATTAATTTATTGTGGGTATCATCACCACAGTTTTCATTCTTAACACTGCAGTCACTGAAGATACATTATTACCCAAGGAAATTAAGCCAGTACAGATTTACATTGAAAACTAATGGATTTTATTAAAGGGTAAGGCTTCATGATTCATACTTTTGAAACAGTAAGAAAGAGAGCTGAACAAGAGACGTAAGGCAGACAGAGACAATCATGAAAGACAGCATGCAGAAAGTAGTGATGGCTTTGTGAAGCGAAAGGAGTGATTCCTACTATTATTAGTAAGACAAACCAAGGGCAAACTATATATTTGAAGAAAAAAGGCAAAGTTTCAATCAGTTCTTCATTTTTTGATTGCATTTTTTGCAAAGCTAATGATTCAAACAAAGTTCTAATTTTATTTTTTGCAGGATTATTTTCAATGATTGCTAATACACCCAGATGGCACTTCAATAACATGGACATTTAACGTAATTCTATTTGTTAATAGATTGTACAGTAAGTCGATAACTTCACGCGACGTGTACCTCAAGCTATCCATGATCATGAATTATACACAAGGAAAACTGAATACTATTCTGTCAAATCCCCCTCTACCCTGAGTTGAGTGCTATTGTTAGCATGCTAACTTTCTGAGATATGATGGGGGAACCTGTAAAACATACGTAAAATAATAGCGAGTATAAACTAAAATGGAAAGAAATGTCTAACAACTGCTAGAATGGTTGTCGTGTTACAGAATTAAATCCAAAATTTAACTCTGAGAACCTGCTACTTTGCCTTATTTCCGTTTTAAAGACACGTTGTTATTCACTTAGTCGACGCGTTTTGCACACAGAAAAGAACATTTATGTGGTGCAGTACATTGAGATGAAGTCATGCGTTGTAGAGTAAAAAAAGCTGTATCTGCTCCACACATATCAGAGAACAACACCTCTAAACCAATCATGATCCACCGCTGACATATATGAAGTGATTTGGCATATTCATTTCACACATTTTATTTATGATTAATTTGAAAATATTATTTTAAATATAATTTGAGTTCAAATAGAACTAATAAAATTTCATTTCCAGAACAATTTCCATTCATTGACTCAGAGCTGTTGCATGGTGCTGATTACTGTATTTCTATATGAATATGCCAAAGCTGATGTTGAAAAAGTGACTGTGAAAGGTAGCCATGGGACAGTAGCTTGCAGAGGGAGTCAGACAGCTTTGGGGTCAAGTGGACAGTGTCGTGACAGGGGACAGCAGTCCAGAGCAAACCCCCAGGACCAACACACCAAAACCACCAAAAGGTTTCAAACAAAACAGAAAACACAAAAGCCCAAATTATACATTCTCAAACAAAAATATCAAAGTAAAACAGACACATTATGACCATCATCAGAAATGATGAAATGTGGATTTGAGGGAAAAGAGATGCAGTTGAATACAACTTTGGAGCCAATCACAGCTGTGAACAATGTGATTGAAAACATTATAATGATAACTTGAGATATAATCAATTTAGGTTACTGGAAAGACTCAATGTATTTCAAAATGAACACTGATGACATAAATTAAAATATCTTCTTACATGTAGATTGCTCTTGTAAAATGAAGAAGAGGTACAAGAGAAATAAAGATTAGACAGACATAGAAGGCATTTATGGTTTAATAAATAAATTTTACAACATATGTAAAATATTCAAATCAAAAACCCTCTTAACAAAGTCATGCATCACCTCAAGAACTGCATGAAGTACCACAAACTACTTTCTTACCGGCAATCCCTTCGCTCCTGGCTCTCCCTTGGGACCAGGTGCTCCCTGAAAATAAATATTGACCAGAGAAAGTCTGACTTCAAAACATTAATAAAAGCAGGTCAGCTTACTTCAACAGAAAACTTATCCTGCTCAGTGTGCTTTACAGTGCTGCTGGTTAGTGTAGCTTACAGTAACATGACCAGCCATGACATGTGTTGATGTTTCCACTCATACACGAATTTATATCAAAATCTTCAACGCAGAAGGTCGGAGGTGTCTTACCGGCTCGCCTCTGAAGCCCCTCTCTCCAGGGTAACCTAAAGGACCCTGAAAAAACAAAGGTGTGTCACGGAGGGTTTCGTTTTATGATGAAGATCTGAAGGGAATTTCGTCAAACTCTGCATAAACTCACTCTCTCCCCACGTTCTCCCTTTGGCCCCACCGGGCCCTGTGTTCCAGGGACTCCAGATTTACCCTTGTTGAAGCAGAAAGAAAATGACATTTGTACTGCGACAAATTAGAGAGTGTTCCACTTAGAGAGTGACTAAAGTGAAGCGCCATGCTGTGACTGAGCTTACGTTCTGTCCCGATGGACCAGGAGGTCCAACTGGTCCTCTGGGACCGGGTGGTCCTGTGTGATACGTGGAAAAAAAACAATCATCAAACCTTTACCCTGTACTTTTAAATTGTGACCTCACAAATGTTCACCACATGTATAGGATTGGGATTTTGTGCAGAGTAGCTTAAGGGTACCTCTTGAGCTGCATTTGTTTGCACATAAATATTTTTTATATTGATATTATTTAGAAAGCAGTACACAACAGATGCATCAGACGATATGCACATATTCTTTGTTGCATTAGCAGAGTCTGACAGTGCAGGGACATAGTTTCATAAACACAGTACAAGGATAAACACAGTATGGATCAGGATAAACACTCACCAACAGGGCCAGCAGGACCCTGAGGGCTTGGAACCGGCAGCCCTCGTGAATCGTGGAATGTGTTGGTGAAAAAGGGGTCTTTTCTACGATCTGGAAGTGACACAAAAAGTGCTTAAATGTGAGCTATTCTCTGGCTGAGGACAGATTGAAGCTGATAAAAACTGCATGCAATAATAATAATCTATTACATCTCTACATGGAGCTGCTCCACTGACAACTGTTGAAATCCTGATTTTATATATTTAGCAACCAAAAACATTTGAATAAAGTGTTGTATGGGTTACATGTTATTTCATTCATTATCATATGGAGTACTGCTGCTGGAATAGTCAATTAAAGGCAGTGAAATTCCTGTGTTTCATAATATAACCTCTAGAGGGCAGTGTTTCCCCACCCATACAAAACATCACCTGATCAACTGGGTAGTAAAACACACTAAAATGTGTTAAAAAACATTAAGAGGTAGATTATTATTTATAACATAAAATTGGTATTTGCTACGTAAAAACTTTCCTTTCACTGACTGAACAGGAACAGCTAAATGAATCCACGAAGGAAGAACGAGAGGAAGACGGTGGTGAATGTGTGAGCAATGCAGGAAGTTTGCGGTCACCGGGTCAGTTTATACTGACAGGAAACACACATCAGGTCACAGCATCAAACTTCAGGAGATGCTGCGAGGAGGAGAAGGAAGAGGGCGGGCAGCCAGAAACACCTTCGAGCTGCCAGAACGCTGCACACAGCGACTGGAGGTGACATCCAAAACAGGGCCGCACTCTCGTTCTGCTTCTACACACTCTCTCTGTATCCTAAGAAGAACACACTTCGACCTACAGCTTAATGTGTCCGGATAATGGCTCCTGGTTCCTTGCTTGAAAGAGAACCTACTGATTCAAAAGCCAAACAAACTACTGTTTTTCAAAGGAAGCTCAGCGCAGACACCCACGCCTCTTATTTCATCCCCTGCTGTTACTTTGTTGTAAAAGAAATGTCTAATATCTTTAAAAAAAAACATCACGTCAACCTCAATGTACCAACGACTTTCTTCACAAAACTCGTAGCTTGCAAATCTGTGTGCTGCATACTTTATTTTACACTATGTACACATAAAACCCGCTGATACGCTGGCCTGGAAGGAGCTGGTGCAGACTCCCATCTGTCTCCCACACCTTCCTTCAGCTGTCGAACCAATGGCCTACATCTGGAAGGTGTTGAGTGACATCAGTGATGGACAGCTTCTCATCCCAGCATGTGAAGTCTGTGTCAACCTCATACCGGCTCAGCCTCCACTTAATAATCTCTGATTCAGTTCTACTTGGCCGGCAGACGATAAGGAGCAAGTAGCAGCGAAGGGATTACCCCTATCCTGTCTGGTTCTCATTCACTTTGTTTCTCATGTTTATTATTATTCCTTAAACCTGTGATGCAGCTGGAATGAACATGTCTGTGCGGCTGCTAAATGCCATATGCATATCAGCAGGCTGAAGAGTAAACCTAATAGTATGTCAAACATCATCCTGCTTGAGAACAAAGGTTTGCATTGAATTAGTGCTCATGTGTTTGTGCTCTGTTAACAGAAAACTCACTCTGTTGCACTACAATGGAATAAACAGCGATTTAGGGTTAGTGTAGGGTTAGAGGAAGTGTCTTTTTACACATCTAGGTCCGAACACAGAACCTGGGGAGTAAAAATGTAAATATGAAAACAGTTGTGTAAAGCCTTCTGTGGGTCCAGAGGGAGCTGACTCATGTGATTGGATGAAGTCTAAGGATTATTCTGCCACACTCCATTTACATTTATATTTATAAAAACTACACTGACTGCTTTGAACTACTTGAGGTGGACTTTGTGTCACGGTCACTGCTGGAAGTTGTTCAAGGTCTTACTGTGGTCTGGTTCGGGAATGCGGGCACTGGCCGGCGCAGGGGGACCTGGAGGACCAGGTGGGCCCGGTAGACCTCGCTCTCCTGGGGGCCCTGATGGGCCACGGGGTCCTGAGAGAAGAGGGGACAGAAAGAAACATGACTGTGGTGACAGACATGACGTATCCCATAGCAAAAAAATCCAGCAGATTCTTGTGGAGAATATAATGATAGTTGCTTGCTGGTGAAGGGATGTTAGGAGCATAAGCAGTGACGGCGGGGAGGAAACTGGCTGGATAAAGTGCTGAATGACATAAAATAGTGGTGTCTGGCAGGAGACAGTGAGTGTGTTTGCATGTGTGTTCGTGCACATGTGGAGTAACATTTGCAACTGGTCAGAGGAGGAGGAGAACACGATTCTGGCTTTGTTTTGATGTAATTAACAGGAGGAGGATGGTCTGGTGCTGGGAATAAGGAGCATGAGAAGACTAAAATAAACACAGTGAAATTCTGCAAAGTGTTACTGGCAGCGGTTCACAGCAAATGCACCACTAACTTTTATATATGTCAGTAAAAGCCTATCGTGGAAAAAAACAAGCACAACCAGCTACATGTGACCTCATTGTCTGAACTCTTCTGAGGTAATGCTTCCCCTAAACACCACCTTTTGCCCCCTGACAAACGCAAACTCACCACCTCTCTGTTTACGTGCTGATGTAAATGAAAATAGCAGTCCAGTAATAACCGCTTTCCAAAGTAATCTCATTTCATCTCCGATTTGTCACCTCTGCGGCCCAATTTCATTTAACACGTAAACATGGCAGCGTGGGATTGCTGCGTTTTGGCTGCAAGACTTTAAGTAACAATCATGGATTGAAACGGCCAATCCATGGCATATTGGAGAAAACAATCTCTTTTCAAATTGTTTTCTGGAGCAGCTGAGAGGATGTGCAATACGATTGTTCTTCGTCTTCTTCTTCTTCTATGCCTTCATGACGTTTTGCTAAACTTTATCTTTAAACTAAATATAAGATCAGCAAGATAACGAAGATATAGCTTTGAACACAAGAACTGTGGACCAGTTTTGGTGGAATTTATTAAGTAATGGAGATGGAGAAAAAGTAACAACACCACAGCCATATGGAAATCATAAGAACCTGGGATTTGTGTATATAAAGCTCGTGTTCCTTTCGTCTTGAAGTCACATAGCGTTTCTTGGAAAGTAGGTTTGTAGTTTAACTTTTGCTCTAAATCTCATCTCTAACCAGCAGCAGGCACAGAGCCGTGGTCATAGGCGATCCTGAAACGAGAACTGATGAGGAATAACAGCTCATAGCAAGAGCAGATGTTGTGACGCCATTTACTTAATTGTGATTCAAGACAAAGCTCCTTGTTGATTTACTTCCCCCCTAACACATGATTTATTATTTGTAAATGACCGTTGAATTATGAATTGAAATATAATAGGCTTATATTTCAGAGCAGTTTGGACGCTAAAAGCAGTGACACATGTTTGGTGAAATTAAATGCCCACTGAAACTATAGTTTTAGAAACAGATCATTTCAAAATACAACAAACAAAATGCCCAAATTCCAATGAGGCCTCAGGAATGCTACGGCGTTTACCACTGAAGGGTCTGTGGGTTGACCGAGCGGTTTAAGGGGAAACACAAATACTCTGGCGCAGGAATTACAGGTCAGGCTTTTGTCAGAGGTCTCTCTGATTTTTCCACGGTTGTTTCCGAAGGTCGCTGGTCAACAGTGAGTCTTTAAAACATTGTGTTCTACAGACTGCAGGCTAAGTGGACAGACATGAAAACAAGCGGGCCTGCCTTAAATCTTTACTACATGCTTGAGACGTTGTGTCAACATCTACTAAAACAAGGTTAAGTTTTATTTCTCTCAGCTCAAGTCACAGCTTTGACTTACCCGCTGGTCCCGGGGATCCCCTTAATCCAGGAGCTCCAGATGGGCCCCTTGTCCCAGCATCCCCCCGAGGACCGATGGGACCTGGCAGACCTCGAGTCCCTGGCCTCCCTAAGAAGACGAATCAGTCATGAGTAATCATGAGGCCTTAAATGGTTTACGTCTGAACTGAAAGTCAACAATGGTTACGCTTTACCTTCTCTACCAGGAAGCCCATCTCTCCCCTTTTCACCCCGAGGACCTGTAATGAAAACAGAGAGGTGGCTTCTATGAGGTGCAGCTCCTTGGAAATATATATGCTCAAACTACCTGGAAAATACTGTGTAAGAAAGAGAACTGACAGACTTCTCGTTGCAGTGTTTATGTCATCGTTAGGGTTGATTTAAATTTCACTTCCAAAATACAGCGCTAGATATTTCCATTAGAGAAAAGCAAGAGTTTTGTCATTTTTTTTTTTATATAAAGGGGTTATTCAAAAAAAGAAAAGAGTGTATATAGACTGGTATAACACACACAACCCAGTGCTCGACTGTTGGATGTCGAGCTGCACCGTTAATAATTCAGGTGGCTTCAGGTTCTGACATTAAGATGAATGTAAGGAATCAATATATTAAAACTCAGTAGCATCAATTTGCTTGGTTCATGAAAACACTCAGCATGCATCAGTATTCTCTCTTTTGATTATTTTGAGTATTTAAATTCTGATTTTTGACTTAATTCATTACAACAAACAAAAACAATGTGTGGAGCGGCATGGTGGCGCAGCGGGTAGCGCTGTCGCCTCACAACACGGCAGGTCCAGGTTCGAGTCCCGCTCTGTGCAGAGTTCGCATGCTCTCCCCGTGTCCGTGTGGGTTCTCCGGCTTCCTCCCACCTCCAAAAGCATGCGCTTCAGGTTGATTGGCCCGTCCCAAATTGCCCGTAGGAGTTAGTGTGTGTGTGCGTGTTTGTATGTCTTTGTATGTGGCTCCACAGTGCACTGGCGTTGTGCCCGGAGTGTCCCCTGCCTCACCCCCTATGTCAGCTGGGATAGGCTCCAGCTCCCCGTGACCCGCTACAGCGGATACAGCGGCGGTACATGACAATGAAATGAAATGAAAAACAATGTGTTGCATTTTATACATGCAAAAATGTATATTATATTACACATCAGGTGCATTTTGTAATATCCTGACAGAGAAGGTTTTAGCTGCACTGAGTCGTAGATGACTAAGTTGTCGTGTGTTAAAGTCACGACGAGTGACATTGAATTCACTTATCAAAAGACATTGACCTAGAATCCAGTTAATGTAAATACGCATCCATTATTTAACTGTTTGATATACCTGCAGGTCCCTGCTCACCAGGAGCCCCCTGAGCCGGCACACTGCCCATCAGAGAGGAAGCCTCTGGCGCAGGTCCTCCTTTAACCTGGAGGTGGGGAAGAGCCGGGGAAGACAATAGCTGGACCTGGCATAAGGAAATATTAAAATGCATTAGAATTTGATAAATCATATCTAACATCTCAGTTCTAGTGTGGATGAATGAGTGCAGTCCATGCCTTCGTCTCCAGTGAGCTCAGCCTGTCACCCAAAGCTGTGATTCGACTGCAGTTGAGACAATCTGGGGAAAAAAATGAAATAAAGTTTTGATTCCTTCATCAACAGGAATTTGGAGTCAAGTTTATGAAGAGCATTATCTTTTTTACAGCCACATGTTGTGTGGTGAACAGTTCTTACTGGAAACTGGTTCTGCCGTACGTGCAGGTGGGCGCCGTAGTGTGGACGGTTTCCTGATGGCCTCTTGAGCTACAAGCTGATTCCCTGCATCTGCAAGAGAAGATGGAGAAACAGAAAAGGACGTTTTAGGGGCATCGTGACCTTAAAAATACTTCAAAATATTCTATTTTATAGAATATTAAAAGATGTTTTTGCAATATAATGCTGATAATACAGATTAGAGAGAATTAATTACCTAATAAATTACTTGTTCCTGTTTTACATTAAACAAAAATTGAACCTCTTTGGATTTTGGACTGTTACTTTGACAAAAACAAGCATTGTGAGGTGTCACCTAGATGCTTGAGGAAATTATAATGGGCATTTCCAGTCTTTTCCAAAGCAAATTACTGTAACCACAGTCTATGTCTAAACTGAACCCAAGGTCATGTTGGTTTTCCAAAATGACCTCGACTTCTGTTTGACTTTTTCTGTATTGTAGATGCCGTGAAAAAAAAAACTGTAAACATTTGTCTATATTTTTGTAATGTTTTTCTGGACCACAGGTTGATGGTTGCAATGACTGTGGAGGCCAGTCAGACGTCTGAAGAGACAATGGGAAAAAAAAGGGTCTGAAAAACATTTCTGAGGAACAGAAACAACTCTTCAAACTTCAGAATGTTTTTTCATTAAACAGCAGTAGTAAATATGTCATTACGTGTTACATTCATTAATACACGGAGGCTCCACGGGCTGAGATGTTTTTGCCCCCAGGATGCTGTTGAGCTTCTTACCGTCAGCCTGAAACAGCTGGTATAAAGTCGACTGGTTGCAGATTTGGCAGATATGGAAATCTCCAGAGACAGTTGCAGCTTTTGTTTCTGTTAAATTGAAGTAGCTTTGTTTCTTTATGGAGAATAAAATCTCAAAGCCTGGGAGAAGGCGTGCAAAGACAAACAATAGTTTCCTTGTGCAGACAGAATGGGTAGTCTCAGCTCACATTCTGCCTTACCTTCATTTTATGAAGTGTGGGTGTTTGTGTCCCTAAGTTCTGGATGTTTTGAATGGGCAGACCCTTGTGGAAACGCTAGACTGACTCATTTGCCGGGTCTGGTCCAGCTCTAGTTGGCCCAGGTGCTCCTGATACAAACAAGAGGTTCAGCACCTAATTAGGCACCAGGAAGTGGGGCTTTGTTCAGCGGCTAGAAGCCCCGGTTGACACCAAATGCTACGCTAAAAGAATCCACCGAACAGCACCAAACTGGAGCAAATGAATGAAATTCTTTTGAAACAGCCTAACATCATGTGACAGGATACATCTCCATCGACAGTAAACTCAGGAAAGGAAAATTGTGGGATTATTGTCACAAAGAAAAATAAACATTTGGGAACTAAAGACAGGAAAGCATAACGGGTGTAGTGATTACCCAAAGGGAGAAGAAAGAGAGGGAGAGAGAGAGAGAGAGAGCTGAGGAAGAGCAGGAAACCGAGGGTAAACCGAGACTGTTCCAATAATTCCCCCTTCTCAACCTGTTCCTGTGCGTTCACAAAGACGCACATGCTCACGCCGCGGACGTGGACGCGTCCTCCATGGCTTTGCTCATGTAGGCGGCAGCATTTAGTTCCAGAGGAGGCTCTGAGTAGGAAGTCTAGCTCTCACCCCTAACAGCACCTCCTCTGCCTCTGGAGGAAAGAACATTCAAGCTCCAAGATCCCCTCACCCACACACTTGAGCTATTGTATGAAGCATTAAGCCAGCCTTGGCACAAGAACAGCTACCCCCCCCCACCCCCAACACACACACACACACACACACACACACACACACACACACACACACACACACACACACACACACACACACACACACACACACACACATCTCTGACACACTGTCTTTGCAAAAATAAATAACTAAATGAATAAATAAAATCCTCTATTTCCTGTGACAGTGTGTGTTACCTGCCAGGTTGCGTTCAGAGTGCACGCAGTGACTGAATCTGCCAACAGTAACATCATCACAGTTAATGAATGCCCTCTGATGGACGTGGCTCATCGCATCCAATGCTTTGTTCTCGGTGGGCTAATTACCCCGGTGGGATTAGGGGCGTGGGGTATCGAGGAAATGTATGAATGTATTTGGCCTTTTGCCCCCATGTTGCACCGAGCCACAATCAGTGACTGAGTCAGAGCTCTGCATTAGAGGAATACCCCGTAGAGTTTCATGGGCCAGAGGCCACTTTGACATCATCTCTGTCTCTTGCTCTACTTTCCTCTCTCATATCCACAGAGTTCAGTCATTTCATAAACACTCCTGGCAAAATAATCCCATTGGAAGCGGAGGAAGATAAGAGCGAAGGTCACGGTCAGAAGGTTATTTTTCCTCTATGATAATGCATGTGTGTGAATATTATGCATAATCTTAACCAGTAACGGAAGGAAAAGGTGTTAAAATTTAGTGATGAGTAGACATATCAGGTTTCACACGACAGCTTCGATTACGTTAGCCCCGAGCCTGAGGCCAGGGGGATATGTTTAGACAGACAATGAAATAGTTTGCCGAAATCTGAGCGTCAAGCCTGCCAAGCCACACATGTCGCCCCTTGGGCCTCCGATGACGCCCTGACAGGACTTGTCCTGTTTCCTCCGCTGCACATCACTCACTGCTGGAATAAATGAAAAACACCGAAAGTGAGTAAAGCGAACAGAAGCCTCTCAAATTAAAAGAAAATATCAAAGTGCCATTGTGGTTAAATAATAATATAATGGTGCTGAATTTGTTCAAATTAAATATTTACCATGTCGCTCATCACTACTGCACTGGCTGTATTGTGTATCCAAACAGAGCCCAGGTGCAGCCAACACAAACGGCATCATTTATAGCTATAATTCAATGTCTTACTCACATCGGATTGTTTATTTGCAAATTACACTTGCTGACAGCAGAAAAATATACATTTAACTACTGACATGGATTTCTTGTAACTGAAAACACCAGATAAAGTAGAAACATTTAGAAATACTTGAAACAAAAGCGAGGAGCTACCATGCGGTTAGAAACAGAATGAATGGTAGTTGGGCTTCGTAACAGACTGGGGCCCCATGAGCCAACAACACAGGAGCATTCATGCCAAGCGTGAAGGGAGAAGCCAAGATGCATAATGCATAACATTTTTGATTTGGATTCCGCTAAGGCAGAAACCCTGTCTCACTATTGCATAATGATATTATTAATATTACAGCAGCTATATTCCAAAGCTATTATCTTTGGCCACTGGGTTTCTACTTGTGCCCCCAAGACTGATAACCAGTGTCATAGAAACCTGAAACACAGCTGAATTTACAGCCTACAAACTAAGGTGTGTGTGCCAACAAACAAATACACACAAGGCAGCAGCCGGTTAATCCGTTTTAATATCATTGTTATTATTAATGGACCAAGGTCAGTCCTTCGGCGATTAGCTTCCAATGAAAATAAACCAGGGACCTCATGCTAACAGCCCAGCTATCGCTGCCAACCAGAATATCTCACACTCAGCTGCACCGACTGACACTCCAAGCTCATCCCCTGCTGAGGTTTATTTGTTCTGCTTCTGCAGAAACATTTAGCAGTTTGCAGACAGCAGGCCTTCAGGAGAACATAGGATTGAGACTCATGCTGTAGCAGATGGCGGGTGAGTACACGAAGACACGGCAGAAAGCAGACACAGTGTTGAACAGCCTGTAATGAGTTGTTTTTGCTGATTCCTTGAGTCTAACTGTGTGTTTTTTTCAGATTATGGAGTTCCTGTGAGGTGATGCAGTACAGGGTCTGGCAGCAGATGGGAACACAAACATCACACACAAAGCACACACACACACACACACACACACACACACACACACACACACACACACACACACACACACACACACACACACACACACACACACACACACACACACACACACATAGTGCAGTGATCACCACAGATCCATCTCTGTCTGGTCAATTAGCTGAACTCAGCACTGCAGCATCATTACTGACCAGGTGCTGACAGCCAACCGGGGGAGAAGTTTGTCTCTGTCTCTGCACTGCCTCACGCTGCACGGCTGCCACACACACACACACACACACACACACACACACACACACACACACACACACACACACACACACACACACACACACACACACACACACGCACACTCACACGCACACTTACACATTTTATTTAGGTCATTCTGTTGACAATATATTGGCCTATAAGACCTATCCCACTCACACTTCATTCGTAACTTTAACCACAATCAACTTGACCCAAATTGGAGACAAAGCTTTTGTCCACAGGAATTAACTGGTCTTCAGTTAGAAATGTTTCCCGAAAAGCAGCAGAAACACAGAAACTAACACTGTGTCTCTTCAAAACAAGCTAAACTGAAGAAAAGAAGGCGGCTGCTCTGAACATGTGTTTGCTGAGTGAGCCATTTCTATTTTTGAATTCAGAAGAGAAAAATTGAGGTGATGGGATCCCAGAATTATTTCATGCTGTTCTCTACTTTCTCTTTCTGTCTAGCTTTGTCTCATAATCCTATTCCAAATAAAAAGCATACAGAACCAACTTTTTGAGTGTTTTAAAAATGCATTCTTTAAACTTTTTTACACACATCTGATGCATTGCATCAAAAACAGATGAAAAGACATCATTGTGATGAATGTTCAATCAATACTGACAAACACAAGTAAATTCATCATTTTAGAAACAAAATAAGCGAATCAATTTGAAGTTCTGGGAGGGGATTGTGTTGGTGGTGAAGGTATGCTTGGAAATCCTAAATTTAGAAACAAGACATGATATCAGAAAAGAACAGCAACTAAAACCCAGGCAAGAGCAAACTATTATATATTATCAAATAAACTGTTATGTATTATCACACCATCTGATCAATAGAAGGAAAGGACAAACTGTGTTGATCATCATCCTGTTTGACATAAAAATGGTGTCGAACATGTTTCACTGAGTGATCCATTCAACTTTGTTTAACTCCAAGATGCTGCCTCCTCTTTTATACACTGGTTGGCCGGACCAGCACCTTTTCGTTCGTACTGAATGTCAGTCAGTATTAAAGTGCATTCATCGGCAGCTCTCACCTCCCGTACAGGCGACAGGTCCCAGTCATCAGCGCTGGTGATCTGCTCAGTGCAAACCTGCATCTGAAGCACTGTGTTTACTGCACTTTCCCAGGGTCGCAGGTCTCTTTTATTAGGTGACTGACTTAAAGGGTGGGACATACTTAATAATTTCCTTCCTTTGGAATTGCTGTTCTGCATCCCCCCACCTTCAGATTGGAGAAAAGGAAGTGTGGTCCTGCTCTAGCAATTGGTCAGATAATTGATCCCAGAGGAAAAAGTAATCAGAGCGAGACTGAATCCTAGTTTTGGTTGAAAACAAGTGCATTGAAGCAGCCAGTCTACATCTGCTCTGGTTTACAAGTGTAGGTGAGGTGTTGCAAAGACCTGCTGCAAATGAAACCATGCTAGAGCCTCCAGGACCCTGAGGTGAGAGTCTGAAGGGTCAGAGAGGCTCTCGCCTCATGCACACACACCTCACCTCATCAATCAGCACAGACACTTAACCAAGGCAGCATAGGGCACACCGGCCACACCACCATAACCACATCTCCACAGAGCGAGACCTTAGTCACTGCACAGAGGTGGAATAATTAATCACAGTTGATCTGGTCATTGAGAAGCTCATTAAAACCTTCAAAGCCAGGTTGTAATGAATTAGTGTACTTGATTAATGCACAACCAAGAGCATACTTATTTTAATGTTGTGGAAACGCAAACACTCAGTGTCTGTGTAGGTTCTCAGTTATCCAGGTCATGGTTATCCAAAGCTGTTTAAGTCAATCCACTGGACTTCAAGAAAGTTTCTTAAAGACGTTTCGCCTCTCATCCAAGAGAGGCGAAAAGTGTGCAGCTTTGGAAAACACTCAACGCTTTACTGGGGTTGGATTTTTGTTTGCAGGAATAGTGTCACATACACAGGGTAGAAACTACAATACATTGTGAAATTCTTGTTCTTCAGATGTAGAATTTATCGAAAGAAAATCCAGGCTATTTTTGCTACTTTATAAAACACAATGGCATAGCCACATTTTAATGAAGCCACTGTTTCCAACTGTAATAATAATACCGCCCCTACTGGATTTTAGATCACAAATTCTGCATGAGCTTATACTTTTGTCCAATCTCCAAACTTTGCTGTCACTTAGCAGTCTCACACCTGACCGTCACAACAATAATTTCTTTCTCTCTGGTCATTAAGACGGAGAAATGAAAGTCTCACATTTGCCAATGAAAAATTGCAGCATGCGTAGTAATGTGTGAGCGAAGTTAGGACGCAACAATCCTAGAAAAAGACCAACAAAGTCTTGGTGGGGTGGATGATATAGTTTTCATTAATCTTTAGTTCTGCTGATTCCCACATCGGTCCTTTCAGCACATCCAGATGTGCTGTTACACACAGCCTCTAATCTCTCACAGGAAGGAGGAGGGTCTGCCGCCTCTTCTCCACCCGCCTCCCCATTCCAGACATGGGTGTCTTTACCTCACCTTCCCTCTCGTCCACTCTCTCTCTCTCTCCGTCTCTCTCACTCTCTTTTTTTCCTGTGCTCGCCTGTGGAGCTGCTGACAGCAGCGATGGGGTCTGCATCTCTGTCTGGCTGCCGTCTCCCGTCCCCACCATGGGAGGTGGTGCGTTAACACAGCAGGTTGGATGAATGGTCTGACTGGTGACTCTACTGATGGAGGTGTGTGTGGTCTAAAACAGTGCTTCCCAATTGCTTTCATATTAAGAACCACATTTGACAAAGCAGATCTTGATAAATTCTTTTCACAGGGTTCCCATTCAGTAGGAACTGAGAAGTTTTAATCTGTCAAATTTGGAATGACAGTGTGGATAAATTACTCTCCATCTTGCTGGGACCCCACATGGATCCCCATGTTTCCCATCACCCAGCTTTGAAAACCTCTGGTATGAAGACATGTACTAACATTGACACTCTGGGGTAAGAGACAAATGTGGGGGGAACCACTCTGCACAGGATGCAGCACTCACCCCCATAACCTCCCCTCCCCTCCCGTCACGCTTCCTGCTTATTGTATTTTCCAGAAGGTTTCATCATTAGAGACCCACAACAGAGGTTCAGACTGTGGAGAATACCTTGGAGGCACTGGTAGTGGTTAATTACAGGGATTCAGCACCGTTTCATTGTCACTCACCACCATCAGCTGTAATGACT
Organism: Antennarius maculatus; assembly: GCA_013358685.1. NCBI lineage: Eukaryota > Metazoa > Chordata > Actinopteri > Lophiiformes > Antennariidae > Antennarius > Antennarius maculatus. The sequence goes on from CM023608.1 coordinate 20,836,537, forward strand.
GAGCAGCACCGACCTTCCTTAACTGTTAATAAACATTTGTTTCCAAGCACCACAGAGTAAAAATAGAATGGCCTTTGAAATTTTCATTGTACCGTATGTGTATAATGACAATAAAGAAAGTTTGACTTTGACTTGACTTGAAAGAATAAAACCTCAAGATTTTTAAAGGTTTTTGAAGGTCGGTTCGTTTTAATTGCTGTAATCCAAGTTGTACCCAGAAACAAAAACTTCAAGTGTACGTCAAAATGGAAGCAATTTTCTCTGTGTCATAAAAGCAACAACAACAACAAAAAAAAAAAGAGCAGTGGTGTGTATAAAGTGGCTAAAATTGGTGCAGGTTACATCTGCTGGGTTGCAGCATGCTGATTTGAGATAGTACGTGGTGAGGACAGGCTGCAAATCCTCCCACCAGTCTTGAAACATTCCCTCAATTTGAAAGCAGCAGATGTCTAATCAAAGTCTGAGGCCCGGGCGGACGGTCCCGCTAACGCTCGTCACTTTCATTAGGAGAGACACAATAACAGAAAAACCAACGAAACCAGGCCCCTCCCTCGTGACCCTGGTTGACCTAAATAAAGCTGCTTTGTAAACTTTCCCTTGGCGTCACTCTCCCTTTCAGCAAACCTCCGCTGGCATGTTAACGGGTGATGTGCTTCTCTGTCCTCTCATGTGGTCGCATGGGGATCCAGTGAACACGCTGAGCTTTGGACACGACTGGATGGAACCACAAACTCCGCTGTGGCTGCTTTAGTGTGGCAGGGAGGGGTCCATGTTGTCTGCGCTTGCTTTATATAAAACATTCCCTACACACCACAATAATTAAATCACACTCCTCTCAGTCACATGACCAGAATTACACGACCACACAAACGCATGTGCTACAACACGTTACGTGATCGCTTTTTAAATGTCACGCATGCGGAACTGAGATGTTATGGTTTTATAAGCCTTCATGACTAAAATACAAAACCGTGACCTTGAAGCTGATTTTCTTTTAAAAATATTCCCACCACACTACAATTTGGGGTGTTTCAGTAAGTGGCCTTGTTCTCTGTTGTTTATAACGCTGGTGAAATAAACAGTATAATTGCTGACATATGAGAATGCAGGGAGCGACCCTGCACACAAACAACAACAACTTACCCAACAACTCACACTGTTTACCTAGCTAAACAAACAAAAAGAGTGTACCCGAACTGTCACTAATCATCCCTTAGCAAGACAGGGAAGGAGTGTGTCAAACTAGATGGATGACAATTCCTCTTCCTCATCAGTTTAAGTCATCCTTATGTTTTAAAGAAGTCAAATATAAACTGACTTGAAGGGCTCACAGAGAATTCACCACCGTGCAGAAACACATCCACTAAAAGTTTTTCAGCTAGAGCCTGACTTAAACCACCATTAGTGGATTTTTTTTTTAACAACATTCGTATTAATAATTATCCCTATATGAATTCAAATACTAAGGGTAGGTTTTCATGGTCAAGGAGCTGGATTACGAGGGTCGAACGATAATGGGAAGATTGCTCTTGGGTGGAATGACAGCGGGGAAACTGAGCTGCCTGAGGGAACACTGATGGAAAAGACAACGGTGTCTTTAAAACAAAGCTTCAATGCAAAATGAGTCCTTATAATTTAACTTGAGTTCTGTAGCTGGAGAGGCTAACCTCGATGGCCTCACCTGTCCAAACACTGAACAATACAGGAGGAGGCTGGAATATAAACCTCCCTTTCCAGTGGAGATCCAGCATGTAAAGAAGAATAAATTTTAGTGAGATTTTTGATCTCAAAATATCTTGGACCAGGTTCTCTACAGTAAGGAACCTCTAATCAGCTGTTAATACAGCAAACCAACCAACTAGTGAAAGTCTAAAAAAGAATGTAACTCAGATTTGCAATCCCTTAATATAATAATTACTACATCCATCTGCCCAACAGTGTAAACTTTTTAACTAATGGTAATAAAAAAATGGCATAAAAAGCATAAAAATGAAAGGTTATTAAAATTAAAAGCTTCTAATGAACTGGTCAACATCTGTTTAACCAGGAATTGTCAAGAAAATTACAAACAAAAAAACCCACAAATCTGCCTCTTCATTAAGAGCTCTTCCAAACTGATGAAAAGATGGAGGTTGGAAGATGAGGTGTTACAGACACAAAGTTTTGGAGGATGAGAACAAAATACACAACAGTTTGCAATGACTAATTGATGACAAGATGCTGAATCGGCCAACTGGAAAGGGAAAAGCAGTGCAGCAGTAGAGTTTACACACTGCTGGTCCCTTCGCTCTGACCCTGTTCATTACCAAACAGAGGTTGATGAGCGTTCTGCCCACAGCTGCAGCCAAGCAGAGCAGAGGCCAATCCACAAACCTCTGGCCAAACATCCTGCACCTCGTCCTCTGCTCCACTCAGCGCTGGGTGACTAAATCCTCCTCCCTGAGTGTTTGAAGGACATGTCCAGTCCAACACTAAGTTTATTTATCAAAAGGCTGGTCTCAGTACTGACTTATTATGGCTTTGTGGCCAGTTGCCGCACCAGCCAAATGTAATTTCCCTTCTGTAATATGATTTGTGTGAGTACATTTGAGAGCAAGTGTTTGGAAGAAAAAGGTTTCAATAACTTGTATTTTCCCTTAATCACCCGTATGCAAAATAAAACCAATGGAGTCCCTGCTGACAAGCAGCAGGATCCATAACAACCAAACACAAAAGCTCCAGTCAAACCCAACGACTGTGTGATAGTGACTGCACCCGTCTGTCCAGAGCCAGGACAGATTGCCAGACCGTAGCCATTCAATCTCCCCTTAAGTACAACATTCTGCTTTAACAGCAAACCATAAACTTACCTCACTCTATAACTGAGCTAAGATGAGCAGACATGTGGTAAGAAAGCGGCCAAAGCCTTCATCACTATTGTCTCAGTTCCTTCTTTCACAGAACATTGTCCTTTTCAGCCACCGTGACAAATCATTTAATATTTCAGTTGCCATTGGGAAATGTCACGTCACACCCCGGTCTGCCTTTTTGCCCTCAAAAGTTTGGATGCTTGTACTGTGGAGGCGTTCATTCCAGCTCAGAGGGATGTCAGGTTGACTCAGGATCACAGGCTTTTGGATGGCACAGACGAGGAAATTTCTGTTTTCAGCATCCTCTAATCAGATATTCCCATCATCACTGGAACAAGCTTGGCTGCATACATACAGTATATCGTTTTGTTTGTAGACACATAAACGCTGAGGAAAAACATTCCTTATTGGTCTGTTACCATTTCAAGAAAGACATTTATTTTCATTTTTGACCACTGTCAAAATTATGGAATATTTTGAAATATATCCTTCATGACAGTTTTCTAAAGTGATTTCAAGAGCTCAGTGGGGAAACAAACATTTTTGACTCCAAAGCAAACTGGTCTAGAAAAACCACAAAGCCAACCATAATTTAAGGTCAGTATAACAGAGTCTAGACCACTTTACACAGCCTGTGTTCGACTGTAGCTTCTTTATTGCCCCTCTCTGTTCTGTCTAAACATCACAAAGGGGTTGTCATTGTTGTTATAAAGGCAATAACTGTGTGTATAAAAGGAAAGGGGGTAGGCCGGGAAGATTTAAACAGCAGCTAGTCCAAAATCGAAGGCCTTCAATCAGGGAAGACACTAGTTATATTTGACCATTTATAAAACAACTCTTTGCTGTGTTGTACGTCATAAAGGTCTGAGTTATGGAACTTGCATACAGCCTTAAAATACAGCCCTGAAATGGCTTCCGCACATAATAAGGGCATTTGAATTCATTGCTTAAATCTGACTGAAATGACTCAGACTTCAGAACAACAAACTCCAGGAAAACAAAAAAAGAAGCAGCAGCAAACAAAACTCCTCTCAGGTGAGAGATGACCGAGAGCTTGACTCTTTCATCAAATGAAATGAAATCCACCCACCGATGCTCCGTCTCTGCATTACACTCGGTCACATATGGATAAGTTCTCAAAGCGATGGCTGAGTGCCAGGATCAACATCACTGTCTCCACACTCCAGGTTCAGCGTAAGATTGATGAGTCTGCTCCGCACTGCTGCTTCATGGTGTTCACAATCAACTTAATGCCCTCTGAGCTTTAAAATGTACATCGATACGCATTTCTGAGCAAATGTGCACCTGTTAAACACACACACACACACGCACGCACACACACACACACACGCACGCACGCACACACACACACACACACACACACACTCGCACACACACACACACAGGAATCACACCGATAACCACACTGTGCATTTGTGTTATGAGTTTAACACCCATCATCCACCTGATTGTCTGTTTGTGGGATGAGAATCAACATCCAAAACCTGCTGCTGAGGACAACGACACTAGATCAAAGACAGCTCTTAGCTTTATCCTTTGTGGATCAATAGAACATCAACATTTCAGGACTGTCAATGCGATCAACACCTGACGGCGATCAGCTGCCGTTGGTTTCTGGGTTACAGATGTTGATGACGTTACTCCAGGTTCCAGACAGACAGTTATTTTATCAGGAAAAACCTCGATTCACCACAAACAGGAGGAATGTTATTCCACATTTTTTGTTTTGGGCATATACAGTATCTTCATCATTAGCAATACAGTACTATAATCTATCAGCAACAATGGATGATTTTACAGAAATCTCTTGACCAAATTCAATATGTAAGTAATATGAACTGTGGCCCGTGATGAGCTGGTATCTTATTTGGAGTGTGCATTTGATGGATGGATGGATGGATGGATGGATGGATGGATGGATGGATGGATGGATGGATGGATGGATGGATGGATGGATGGATGGATGGATGCATGCCTATAAAATTGTCTACTGTCTGGTGAAAATAAAGAAGTTAAAGATTTCATTATTTTACGTTACTTTCAATACATTGGCTGTACCACAAGTTTCAGATGGGAGATAAATAGGAAAATTATGAATAAATAAGTCTGATTAGGATATAAGAGTCATCGTGAAGCATGTGGACTGTGTGTGTTTGTTTTCCGCACTGATCATCTGACTGCTTACACTTGGAAAATACTTTTATCATTGACAAATGCTGCTCGATAGTGTTAAACCTTACATGATTGTAAGGTTTCTGGTGCTGTTTGACAAGTTTTGCTTGACTTCTTTATATTAATTGGGTCAAACTCCAGTTTGTGTTCATGCGCACATACACATAAGTGCACAAACACTCCAAATCCACACACTGGTGGCACACTCACACTGATTCGGTGGAGAAATGGCCGTGTGAAGTTGAGCTCCACTCAGTCTAATCCCTGGCTGAATGGTGAGCTGTGTGCCAGGCATTCCTCTGTGTCTTTCTAAAGCTTTCGCTGGATTAGACGCCACTTTTCAGGGGCTGCAGGCCAGGATCAAAGATGATTGGGCTTTTTAGGGTTCAGGGTGATGGCGTGTGGAACACTGAGCCTCTACTCAGGTGGACTTGCAGGGAGGCACTTGAAGAACATGATACTACAGCAGAGAACCAGTATGGTGACGCCGGTCACACAGCGATAAACGGCTCTCTGCTGATTGATGCAGGAGGGTTAAGGCTTTAACTCCTGCAGGTATGTTAGACCCGGTCTTGGTCAGCTTACACAAACACAAATCACAAACAAGGGAGAATTTAATCATGGCATAGAGTAAGAACCATTTCATGGAGAGGACATAAATGAATAAGCATGCCACGGACTTGGACCTCCTTCTCCTCACTGTTCCCACTGCACAGCAGGATTTACGCTGGCTAAACTTACATCAGCCAAAGATGATGACTGACCTGCAGCAACCTGAGAGCAGATCCCCAGGATGTCTGAACTTTACCCTAGCGGAAAAACAATAGGAGCTTTTCTTTAATCCACATAAGACGGCAGAGTGGAAGCAGAGGTGGTCTTCATTGTGATACTACAACTGAACACATTATTCATTAATTTAAAATACAGCTTCCTCAGTTTTTGTGAGTTACGGGGGTTGCTGGAGCCGCTGCTGCTGCTACAACATATAAAGTGTGTGAAATGTGTAGAACTGAAGAAGCCTCTTGGGTGAGAGGTGAAACGTCTTTAACCAACCTTAAGCAAGTCAAGTTGATTCTTTTCTTGCTCTTCTTCATAGTAAATGTATGAACCACCAAAATATCCCAGAGCAAGACAAATACACTAAAAAGATAAGGAGCGCTGAGCTCTGTTGTTCTATCAGGGTCATGTGCAACAGACCCTCTTGGTGCTCTGAAAATAAACTCAGTGTATCCTCAAATAAACTCATACATTTACAGTAAATTATCGTGTTGGTGCAGAACTCATATGATGCACAGTGGATGACAATCATTACTAGATGTGGGACATTTAAAGGCTAAACCTTGTTTGGCCTGAATAATCCGTATCATCCCGATTCTGATAAACAAGAAGAGGATCAGGATTGTCAGCACACTGGAGATATGCATCATCATGGTAGAAATGGTCTGGCACATAAAAAAATGCTGACTGAGTGGAACACTTAGCTGGATGTGGAACTCCTGCTCTATGTTATATCAACCCAGATGGAAGATTTCTCACTTTCCCTCTACATATGTGTGTATTTACATCTATCTCTGTTAAGGAGTCCACACGTGAGACTTCATCTGAGGCAATGTTCCACATTTTCAGTCAAAATGACCTCAATCAAAATTAATATTGTGTTAATTTACAGGAAGCAGAACAATGCAGAAAAGTCCAGAGCAGGACAACCGGCCACCCAAATCTCTGCTTCGCCTTGAGAAACCCCAAATCCACCCACTCAGGCCCACAGAAGGCACCTCAGTCCTGGGCTGCATTACTCAGACATGAGGGTCTGTCTCATGTCTGGTTCCTCTGACAGACTGAAATAAACTGGAGGGTCGAGCATGCAGGGGCTGCAGTTTATTTGTGTTTCGCACCATCGGAGATAAGTATGCTTGCACTCTGTGTTCTACAAAGGGACGATAAGCAAAAGAGGAGAGTTCAGACCCGAGCGGTGAAGGAGACAAAACTAGGAGAGCGGTTGTTTTTCTGCAGGTCAGGGTCTGGGAGTCTTTGAACAGCAGAACAAAAGAGAAGAGGAGGAAAAGTAGGAAAGAGAGAAGTTGTTTGATGTCACACCTGTGTGTGTATGTGTGTGTGTGTGTGTGTGTGTGTGTGTGTGTGTGTGTGTAGGTGCATGAATTATGCTGAATGGGCATTTCTACCACATCTTGCAGAACAGAGGAGTTTTAAAAAGTTAGAAATACAAATATGAAGATATAAAAAGAAAGTGCAAGAAGAGGGTAAGTAGCTGTCTCATTATTTTATTGTCAAGCAACAGTCACATGATAATTTGACCCTCATGATTCATAACAACCTAAGAATTTGGAATGACACTGTGATCATTCTTAGTTTGATAGTTGTTCAAGACAAACATTGTCACAAGACCGCAAATCCCCCGACTCCACACTGGGTGTACTATTTGAATAAATACAAGCTCTTTCAGTTTAGCAGTCACTTTAAAAAAGAAAGATTAATTTCGTACAATTCCTGTTATGCATGTACAACATTTTTAAAATATAATACACAGGTAAAGAGGAAATTTTTTCTTCAAAGTAAACTCATCGGCATTTTTCAACCTCTAGCACACAAAAGACAGTCATTTCCCATGAGTTTAATGTGTTCTTAAAAAATATTAAATGTTTAATGTCTGTGTAGGTTCTCAGTTATCCAGGTCATGGTTATCCAAAGCTGTTTAAGTCAATCCACTGGACGTTAAGAAAGTTCTTGAAGAACTGAAGAAGTCTCTTGGATGAGAGACGAAACATCTTCAAGAACTTTCTTAACGTCCAGTGGATTGACTTAAACACCTTTGGATATTAAATATTTATTATCTTCTAAACAAAAGGATTGACAATGAGGTGCAGAATAAAAACAAGAACATTTAATAGAGGCAGTTTTTTTCAGGGTGGAGCCCAGTAAAGTTTGAAGATAACAAAGACTTGACACCTGATTGGATCGTTCTCCACTAGTGTGCATCATTATTATTCATTATCTGATGGTAGAAAATTTTCTGAGCCTTAGAAATCTAAACATTCCTGATCACTAGATCCAGAATATTACTTCAGTTCAAATCCTACGTTGATGTGTGGTTAGCATCAAGCATAAAGTTACAACTGCGTCTATCCTTTGGTGATAAGATTTACACTTTAAGGCCATATTGACTTGGAAAATAGGTGAAGAAAGAGACCGTCTACATCCAAAAACGCTCTTGCTGTCTACTTTTGCCAGGACAGCAATGCTTCTAGGTGATGTAGCTCCAGCGTTAATGTAAAATAAGTACGTACTGTACTCCATCCAGGTTTGGATAAAGCCTGACCCAGAAACTCTCCCACGGTTTGCAAGTGTGCTACAGTTTACTGCATCTGGTAGAGATCACTCAGGGAGAGAAATGGCAAAACTGTTCATCAAAAAAAAAAAAAAAGATAAAGTAGAAGAAAGAAGGTGATAGAAGTAGAAGCTGGGATGTTTTTATCCGTAGTGTTGTCACTCCCTACATCCTCCACCCCTCTGCAATCACACCAGAATGAGGGTCTTATCTCTGAGACGCACAACATGCTCAAAGACGAGAGTGTGTGAAGACATGCACATGAGGACGAAAGCACTCGCATGAGGAGGAGAGGCTCCCATGAAGGGGAGCAGATTACCGGATCAGAGGAAAGAGGAGACACAGATCAAAACCAACACAGAACCAGCACCGCCTTCACGGCACAGACAAACAAAACTGGCCAAACAAAAAGCGAACAATGCAGAGCCATCAATCAGCGTTGCCCCTGTCAGCTAATAAACAGACTGTGTGATCACAGTCACAGGTCAGCAGGGGTCCACAAACCCCAGAGGACTCTGGCAGGGGCTGGTGTGTTGGATGCTGCCCTTATCTCGGCACTACTTTACAAAGAAACACACACTACACTTCAAAACCCTCCCTACTGGCATTCACAGAGTTTAACAACAACAGTCTTCCCTGCACTCCCTCACACCGACGCTGTGAGAAAGTGCTGATCGAGGGAAAAAAAAAAAAAGTTCAAGACAAACCCTGTGTTGCTTTGGTAACACCGACGAACACTTGAGCAGCGGCTCTACAATACCTGCACTGAAAATAGCTGCTATTTCACGGATGATTAATCGTCTCATTGTTTAGTTTATGAAATGAAAAAGAACCCATCAGAATTTCCCTGAATGTCACTCTTTCATGTTGCTGTCCGGAAAGAGACAAAATCACCCTTTTTTTGGGTCATTTTTCCGCTTACATATTGTAATGAAGCCGAGATCTTAATTTAAAATGAGAATAACATAAAGAACCAGTCTCAGTGGTAAGGAAACTCTTATAATATATGTAAAAATATAATATATATAGCTTATAATATATTATGTTAATGCTTAAATCTGATGTGAGATTTTAAATTACCAGCATGACAAAAGAAAATCAGATATTGCAGCTGTTTTAGGATTTTGTGGAGTGTGTACTGATCACAATATCAAAATCACACCATGACATGCTAGCTCACACATGTTACAATGTCCAGGTAAAACAAAACCATGTTTAGAAGTTGATTTCCTCACTTATCTGCACACAGACTGACCCCCTACACCCACACACACAGACTGACCCCCTACACCCACAGACATACGGCCGTTGTGGAGTAATTTATCGGAGTGATCCTGTTCACAGCAGCCATGGTGGCGAGCATCCAGCTCCAGAGGTGAACACTCCCCCATCAGAGGGAGCGGAACAGCCCCAACATACACACTGAGACAAAACATCTGGCCTGTGTTGACAAAATGTGTCTCCTGTGTGTTTGCATGCTATAAGCGTAGTGCGTGTCTATCTGAGATGTACACGTGTGTGTGTGTGTGTGTGTGTGTGTGTGTGTGTGTGTGTGTGTGTGTGTGTGTGTGTGTGTGTGTGGGTGTGTGTGTGGGTGTGTGTGTGTGTTCCACACATGTTGTGTATCTCCTCCTTGCCCCTTCATCGTGACCAGCAGTCTGATGAAGGGGCTAGGAGGAAAGACAAAGACCTGATACCTCCGGGTCAAACTGTGGCACACTGAGTTATGTGTCGATGAAGAGAGGGGCTTCGTCTTCATCTTCATCGTATCCTTTCACAGTAATTGAGCACCGACAGGTTAAAGTGCAGAGCGGCTGCTTATTAAGGCCTTCAGAGTGAAACAAAATCCATCAGCGGCACCTCTCAGGAGCTCTCGGTTCTCCTGCACAGCCGCTGTTCTCTGCTTTTTTTTTTAAGACAAATTGTGTTTTAATTGTTTCATAAAATTCTGAGCTGGCACAAAATAAATTGTGCCAGCACAGTGGGCCATTCCCATTTTATCTGAGTATTACATTATGTAGTAAAGCTGAAAATATCACAAGTGACACTTTAGAGCCGTCTGCACAAAATTATACATCAGTCTGAAAATGTATTTTGGTTGAAAAAGCTTTATGAGCTTTAAAAACGACACATGCCACAACATGGAAGTGAGATAATAAATGGAAAATAAAAGTAATTCGTCCTGTTTTAACGCTTAAGTCCACTTTTCTCTTATGGGCGATGGTGAAAACTTATGACAGCAGAGACGGTTCTCATAATTCAAACACGAGAAGCAGCAGCTGAGCCTCAGGATTGATTTCATAGTGACAAAGTTCAATGATTATGCCTGTATGAGTCATGCAGATGACACTGTTGGAACTCCCAGAGCTTTATGACCTTATCAACACCATGGACATTTGCAAAGAATCAAATTTGAAGATTGCATATAGACTCAACTTTTAAGATACAAAAAGTCCTTACAACTAATGGTTGAAATATGTTCAAGCAAACAACAGGCTGAGGAATGGGATTGATCGTGGTTGTAAAACGCAGGATGGGACCTTAAGTTCTGATGCTGCATCCGTCCAACCAAGACTACAAGCCGTTGCGCCAATATAGCAGTGCTATTTCCATTTCAACAGTTGGTTTTAATGCTGTACATTGTCTTTTGACTCTAAGAGGACATTCACTGAAAAAATATTAAGCACTTGTCAAGTTTTAAAATCCTGAATGTGTGACATTATTTTCTTTTATAACTGATTTACTACATTGTCTTAATCTATCTAGTTTATTTCTATTTATTCTAACAATTTATAAATCAGTTTCTTTCTTGGATTTATCCACTGTCTGTGGATTAATACAAGTCGAGTCTCATTCCAAATTCTGTTTTAGCACGTCACTCTGTTTGTCATCCAGATTCATGAGGTACCCTTTTTTGTCTAGATGAGATGCACTGGGCTGTTTTTGTAACTCGAGTGGAAACACGTCCTTGTCAACACAATGCTAAGATCAACTGCATACAGCAACACATTTGGCAGAGTGAGAAAGTCCAAATTGGGTGGAGTTGGGGTTGAATGGTGGGTCACTGACACCCAGGAGACCATCCTCTTTCCTAAACCTAACCATACAGGCTTCATGCCTGGACTTAACAGCAAATGTTTACACAATAGAAGTTCAAGCAAAAGGGAAATTTCAGCAAAACACACAATGAAGTTCTGGATGTTCTTAAATATCTTGGAATAAGGATATCAAAATATTTATGAAGATGGTCCTCTGACATTGCAGTCCATTCCATAGGCAGTAAGCATATCCTCTGCAAAGACAGCTGTGCTGCACTATGCCATTCTTTTTCAACACTGACAACTTGTCATTGACAAACTTTCTTTTGAAGTGAGTGGAGTCAAAATGCTGTTGAAAGCTTTGCACACTCCAACCGTCTACCGCAACACCTATCAAAGCAAATCTTCATATATTTCCAGAAAGGAGGGTGACTGATCGCTCCTGCTGATGGAGGATGCCTGGTCTTAGGACAGATTTTCAAGCAAACTAAGGGGCAGATTTTCAACAAGAACGTGAATCGATGGCAGCTCGGGCTAAAGTTTCTGCTCTGTCAGGAGCAGGTAGGGGAAAGGAATTCTGGCTTTGCAAAATGTGTTGCTTTGATGGATGAATGATTGTGATTCATCTCCAAGTGTGACCCTTCTTGTCTCAATGCAGATCGGGATGTGTGTTCAGATCTCCATCACAAGGATTCAGCACATCAGCAGAGATGGATAACACTTAATGAAGCCTCTCTGTCTCTGTCAGGTATCCAGACTGTTTTTTTTAGTTAAATATTGTAAAGAAAAAAACCTAAAATACACAGATAAAGTTCCTTCCATTCTCCATGGACATCTCCATCGGTCATCTCAGAACATACAACTCAGACATGTCTCAGAAACTTATAACTAACACCAGACTAGCATGTGAAGAAATTTCCAGTGATCGTCTTGATACGGTGCTGCCACTTCACGAACAATACTTGCCATTATTCTGTAGGAAAGCACAAACCCTGCAACCCATGAATTCTCTGCCCTTTCACCCGTCTGGCGTCCTTATGGCCATCCACCCTCACCCAGAGGGTTGCAAAGCATTGACTGTGATAAGACACAGATGAAGGGGCCTCAAATCAAATTTTATTTCGTAAGTGCAGCAACACTGGGAGAAGATTAATAACGCCAATAGGAACTACGTGGTTGGTTTTCATAGAACAAGTATGATTCTCATCATCTGTTCTCTGTCTTCATAGCAGCAACATAAACAGACCTTTCTTGTTAAGGAAAGTCTTTCAGTGCCTTCGTTCTCCATGACCTTCACTGTATTTTACCTTCCTTTGGCTTAAAGCAGCAGTGTCTTCTCATTTCACTGCAAGTGTAAACTTGTGACAAAAAGAACGGAGAAAAAAAACTCATCTTCATCTTTGCTCTTGCTCTCGTTTACCTTTCTACCTTGTAAGCGCTTTTTAGAAACGTGTCCCGCTGGAGCCGTGCCATCCTTCCAGTAAAGCTGTTCTCGTTTTACAAATGCATCTCTTTCTCCATCTAGAAGGAAGGGAATAGATTATTGCCCCCCACCCCATGAGCAAACCCAGAGGGGGTGAGAGCTGAGTTCTGACTTTGTAATTCTCCACTTTTTCTCAGGGTCGAGAAGCCATCTGGCCACAGATTAAGTAACTTTGCTTCAATAGAGCTCTGTTTACTTGAGTGGCTAAGTTTACACAGGCTGAGTGAAGGGTTCATATAAAACGCATTAACTAAGAAAAATCCTTTGGATCTTTCGTAAATAGGATGTAACAATGCAACATCCAAAGATGAAAGCCTTAAAAAGGCTTGGAGAAAGTGGTCCTCCGACAGATATAGGGACTAAGTACAGTATTCCTACCTCTGAATTGTTTCAGACACTTCAGCTTTCACGTCATTTCAGCTTGATTTAATTATTTATTGGTTTATTCTCAGGAAAGATATTGTACAATTTTGAAAGTACTGACGGTATTTAAATAATAATTATGGCATATTTGAAATGTGTTATCCCAAACTGATCTGTGGTCCTTAATGTCTTCTACTAAACATTGCTTAAATGAGCTTCCTGGCAGACACTCTGTTTGTCTGGGCTGGCCACTAAATGTTATTAAGCTCCCTCTGGCAACGCCTGCTACACGGCCCTGTTGATGTGGTGCACATACGCCACGTGAAAATTTTTTAAAAATTTATGTGTGTGTGTGTTTGTGTGTATTTGTTCACTATGATGTTGAGGATACACCATATGCACACACACATACGCACACGCACACACACACACACACACAGACACACACACACACACACATAGGCAGGCTACACATACACCGATCAAAGCGGCACTAACTACTTAGCCAAACAGTAGCTGACTTCAACAGCTTGCGAGGACCTTTCAGCTCAGGGATGACCACGCCCTTATCCGGGGAGAGAGGGGTGGTCTCCTTGAAGATGGGCCGGGCTATGTCTAGCAGTCCTGTCAATCACTCCTGTCGTGATCTCACAACGGGCATCTGAACCTAACCCTTTTTTTGGACTCTTGGACAACTTTCACTCATACAGTCGACACAGGACCTGTTTGTTTTCCAGGTACTAGAAGCTGGTAGGGTTAGGGAAGACCACTATGTTCATGCAGAGACCTGAAAAATGTGTTTTTCATTAATAGGAACCCCTTTTAAAAAAATGCCTCTCTTGCAATTTTGGAGACAGTGATAATGTGATCCAGAAATCCTTAAATCCATCTCTACAGACAATATCATCAAGACTTGTTGACAACTGTTCAATATATCTTGCACACACTCAAGCAAACGAAGCAGCATCACAGAACCTCGGTTATCTCCTCCAAGGCTTCCTGGAGAAGAGTACTCCCATAATTTATAATCAGCAAATTATTCTGTTGTTCCATCAGTTACATGTCTGGAAATAGTGAATAGCTAGAAATTAGGATATACCACAACACTAAAAAAGAGTTTGAAAGAAATGTTAAAAATGTTTTTCTCTTTAAATTAATTTTAGTTGTATTCAGTTTCAGTTGGTACGTAGGACGGCATGCATCCCCCGTTGGGTGAGGTAGAGCATTTAAGAAGTAATACTGAGGGCAGCCAACAGAAATAAAAGGGCCGTGACATCATCTTCTGTCCATCAACCGACAGTCAATGACAGCAGCAGACAGAGCAGAGAACTCTAACTGGCACAGAAGCATTTTGTGATTTACTGTCCTGTCAGTCTGTCGTAAGGCACACGTGCAAATAATACACACTTTGCATGTGTTCACATACAGCCGGACAAAGTGTGTGTCTGTGTCCTGTCATTACAGCGACTCAGCAGGTTCAGCTCACTGTTTTATTCATGTTTATGTGACCTCTGGCCATTTGTGGCGAGACATTTTGTATTAAATTCTAGCCTGAGTCACCAGTTTGTTAAGACAAGCGTGATATATGTGTCCATGTTTGTGTGAGCAGGTGTTTCTGGTGCCTCAAACATGCAGCGCGAGCACGAGCGAGTGTGCTCCGTTGCTGCCCGGCCACAACTGTGAGCTCAGCATGAACGAGTGAGAGAGCCATAAACACCTGAGCAAGCAGGAACACACAGACACCTTCTGCAGACTGTATTTATGGTCCTGATTGGGACTTGGGAAGGGGGAGGTGGTCTTAGCTCAGCTCTGGATGTGGCGAGGGTCCAACCAAAACACCAGGGCTGTTAAAGCCCCACTGGATGAGTCCCAGAGGGAAGTGGAGCAAACGGAATGCAGGCCTGGGTTTAGAGGTTCAGGGGTACGTCCTGTTGTTAATGAGCTCACCCCTCAGGGCCTCCAGTGCTGCCCCCCCAGCTACACCAGCACTTCCACAACCCCTACCCAAGGCCACAAAGTCAGGACAAGGACAGATGAAGAACCACATACTTCCTCCACAAGGTGCACATCACTGTGTGCCCCTGAGATGACCTCAACAACATGTGACCCCCCTGGTAAGTGTTGGTTCTGTAGATATACCTAAATGTGTGTGTGGATTTGGAGAGAAGCCCCACGAGGACTGATCCCCAGACAATGCAGGACAAGAGAAGGAGATACAACCACTTTCCTAAATGATGCATACCTGACATGCTCTGTTAGCAACATGGTAAACACACTTAGCAACATGACACACACACACACGCACTTCTTGTGGCGCTGCAAGGGGAAAGCAAGCGTGTTTCACATTGCATGTTTTTTACACAAAGGCAAAGAAACTTCATAACAACATGGATGAAAAACAATGAAAGATATTGAACTACATGTTAGATTTATAGGAGGCTCAGGATTTAAGACGTGAATGCTGATGGTTTATTGAAACGTCTTGATAGCAGTTTTGATCTCCCACACCACATACATGATAGTACATAATCCTTTGTATGGTATATGATCAGCAATTCTAGAAAGTGGCCAACACAAAAAGGGGGTTATGTTTTCATGACTGCTGCTATGAGACGACTGGAAGGATTTCACTGAGACATGGTGGGAGGGTTTGGCAGGTGGGAAGAAAGAACCCAACAAATGGACTGGATTCTCACCACTAGATTGGGCAAGGAATAGCACTTTCTTTGTTTTTATCATTTATGCCACACAAACTACCTCATGGATTTTAATGTACTCGGCAGAAGGGTTAAGCATTAGTATGGCAGAACCCATTATGATTTGCAGTGAATCCAGATATATATTTTTCTATTCTTGTGAATATTGCAAAAGGGCTTTTATAACTGTTATGCTTTAACTGCTTGACAGATTACCATCAAACTGGCCGGAAGGGTGCAGCACATGCCAGGGAAGAAAACATCGAATTCTGGAGTGTGTCCATGATTTATTTTCACTTCCTTCTTTACTTCTTACTTCCCCTTTGTGATACGGATAGCTTTATTAGGTTAGCTTAATAATTGCAAATTTAATTCAAATGGACTGCTAAGTCTTGGCGGAGGTATGTCTGCTATTGAGTGGCCCTCTGGTTTCATTTTCTTCATTTAATGTGAAATGGTATGGACTTGATAATTTATTGCACATTGACTATATCCATAACGTATTACACTCCATGGATCTGCAAAAAATTACAGCATCTAATCATATTTGTATTCAGTTATTTTGAGATTTTTGCGACTTAAAAACCATCTGTAAAATCTCTGCAGTTCACATTCCAACATTTGATTGGATCACTGGCCTACAGTTGGCGTAGACATCTGGCATACTCCGCTCTGGGTACTCCACAATCTGACTTATTATCTGGACAATTTAGAATTTTGAGGTTTGCAAACACACTTATTTCAATGAATGGTTAGAAGAAAAAAATATTCAACCCACTTTCTAGATTGGCTTTATTGGCAAAATATCCTATTTATCAGCTGTTTGCAATAACCAAGAGTGTAGAGGGTAAGATGAAT
This sequence comes from Antennarius maculatus, assembly GCA_013358685.1. Lineage (NCBI taxonomy): Eukaryota > Metazoa > Chordata > Actinopteri > Lophiiformes > Antennariidae > Antennarius > Antennarius maculatus. The sequence continues at coordinate 20,853,363 of CM023608.1, forward strand.
TCCATCAAGTATCAGGAAATCCTAGAAGAAAATGTCTCGCCATCTGTGAAGAAGCTGAAGCTTGGGTATCATTGGACATTCCAACAGGACAATGATTTCAAACAGACCTCACAGTCCACCAAAGTTTGGCTTCAGAAGAACTCCTGGAAAATTCCGTGAGTGGTCGTCACAGTCACCTGACGTGAATCCCACAGAAAATCTCTGGTGGGATTGGAGGAAGGCGGTTGTAGCACATAAACCCAGGAGTATTATGGAACTGGAGGCCTTTGTTTGTGAGGAATGGGCTGAGATTTCTCAGAAGTACCAGCAGACGTTGGTGTCTGATGCTGGTGTAACATCTTTATCAGGTCGTAGCAGCAAATAAGTCTCTGCAAACTACAATACATTCATTTTCAGTCATCTTTATGTCATCTCACCATAAAACCCAACTTTCCTAATGGTGTATAACTTATATATCAGATTTTTGATCTCAGGAGGCAAAATCTATTATTCACTATTCTTTCCTCTTCTTGCCAGTCGAGTGAGGTCATTTCACTTTGGTCAAGACGATTGGCTCCTCAAGGGGAAGGCCTCTGTCAGGTCTGAGCTCTCAAAGCCAACCAGGAATGTCTCTAATTAGGCCAAACTGCTGATGCAATTTATCCCAAACTTCTCTCCACTCTCATCCTCAGTCCAGAACTAATCACAACCATCAGCAGCACTCCTCTCATACCCGCTGAGAACCGGATAAACCACATGAGCGAATGGAAATATATGCAAAGACCAGCTCAAAATAAAGCTCACGAATCAGACGAAGAAATGACTTTTAAATGCTACACGTTTATCTGAGTGCAGAATTTAGCGGCTGGCACAAGGAGACAGAACTGGGGGATTGTTTGGGGGTGGGGGAGGTTGTAGGTCTGTGATACAAGAAACCGTGAGTGATGTCACCACAACACAACACACAGCTGTGTGATGTGGTGGTCTGTTTTGGTATATGTGTGAGTGAAGGAGGTTTGAAGGTTCATAAAGCACCCACCCAGTGAGCCCCAACACTTCAGTCTCTTGTGTGGCCTTGTATTTCTTGTGTTTTCATGTTTCTGCGGTCTAAAGTGTAGATCTTAAGGAGGGAGGGGTGAGTTAGCATAAGAAACATAGATTAAATAGTTATTTATGGAGACGTAGGGTTGATCCGTCAAAACAATAACAACCCACTATAATCTTGCTTCAAACCTGAAATCAATCACAAATAGGGACATCTTTGAAGCTGCATCAAAAATGTTTCATTGAGAGCAGCTTGTATTATTAATATTTTGTAGTTGCAGCTTCATTAATACAAAGGGGGAAATCAATATTAAGAAAAAAATGAAATTTTGTGTAATTTTTAACACCTTAAATGTAAAAATATGAAATATGCAGAAAAAATCACTGATTTCTGTCCGCTGGACTTTGGTGTATTGTTGACAGACTGTACTCTGTTTACGTACATGAATACCAGCATTCTCAAAAATTGGGCAAGATGCTGTGATTTGCAATACTGCATGTCTAGGGTTGTGAAAGACATTACCAGTCTTTCCAGTGAGCTGCACGCTGCAACTGGGTCCACTGAACTCATCACAGCTGGATGGAACCGACAGGAGCTCCCTCAATGCTGTCATTGTCTCACCACTGACGTCAAAGCCCCAGATATTATTCATTACCCTCCCAGAACCTAAAGACAGTCTTATACATACCTACATAGAGCTACACCTCCCCACCAGCTGACAGATATGTGATATGCTGAGCGGAGAGGGGCAGAGGAGGTGAACGCTTTGTGGATTAGAGATGACAGAGGCAGAGCTCACGCTCTCGCGAAGGAAGGAGAATTAAAGATCGGAGGATTTTAAATATTTGTCTTCTCTTTACATGATTAAAGCCTATCCTTGTTACCAGTTCACTTGTCCTTATCTTGGCCAGGAAGAGACTGACTTTCTTCTCTCTGCTGCTGATTGAATGATTTGACAGGCAGTCTGGGGGTCAACACACCAGTTCACTTCAAGTACTGGGTGACAGGAACTGTGTGAGTGAGTGTGTGTGTGTGTGTGTGTGTGTGTGTGTGTGTGTGTGTGTGTGTGTGTGTGTGTGTGTGTGTGTGTGTGTGTGTGTGTGTGTGTGTGTGTGTGTGTGTGTGTGTGTGTGTGTGTGTGTGTGTCTATTTTCATCCCTAAAAGTTTTTTTGGGTTTTGGCTCTGCTGACTTGGCCCACTTTACTTTCTAACTGCAGGAAAAACAGTTTTCAATGCTCTCCCAGGGGAAGCCTTGGGAAATGATAAATAATAAATCAGTAAGCAGAAGAGGCATTTTCAGTCCAAGAGCCAGATGCATAAAACTTAACTCGGATTCAAGGATAAGTATGTATGAACATTTTACAGATTCGACTACGGAATTGAGCATACGTATTTCCTGAAGTTGAAAAGCTTTTATTTTAGATTTAAGAACCCATGAGTCACCAGAGACTTCAGGCAAACAAACTAAGCTTAAAATATTAAACCAGAGGTGGTTTTATATTTCTAGAGGACAGCAAATAAATCAAAATGTACAACCTTGAATGAAATATATAATCATTTCCCATACAAGTTTGAATAAATCAGTCTGTATTTAAAAATTGTATATGCCTCCACGACAGTCAAATAGGAAAAATGAGGCAAAAGTTAATTAAGATTCTTCATACAGACTTTTGGGAATCTTCACTACACATACCAGCACACACTTGGAGGATGGGAGATGGTTGATTGAAGTTACATCACCTTTCTTTGTGTTTTTTGTTAATTAATGACTGTTGTAAGGATTCCTGTGAATGAAGCGGTCTTGACTCAGTGCTGGATGCTCCCATGTCTCATCTCATCTGGGGCCCTCAGCCCAGTTCACCTTCACTACAGCTGCTTCCAATTTGGGCTCAGCACTTGTGCTGCGCTGACCATTTACATAACTATGAGTATCAGCTGCTCTGGTCTCCTGCACACAGGCTGCAGGCTGTCTCCCTCTACGTATTTATGGGGTTCATGTGTATTTGCGGACCTCTTGTCGTAAATTCAAAAGCTTTGGATGGGGGTGCAAATTCAGCTGATATCCTTTGTTTTTTATTGAATGAACTGGGGAGAGTAAAGATTTAACACCGGCTAATGGAAAGGCGGAAACCTGAAGAATGCAATTGAATGAAAAGGAGGCCTGAATGAAAAGGTGTCTATGTTTTCACAGAGTGTAGTAGAAGAGGGGGAGTGGAGGTCTCGTTCACCTCCCTCTCCTTTGACCCCAGGCTAGGGTCACCCTACTCATAGCTCCTAAAGCATGCTGCCATTAAAGCAGCTAATCACGCTGAACAGCTGCATCCCTCACTGTACAAATCCTCAACACCTCATTCTCCCACCCACACATTCGCTCTGGCAGTCCAACAGACACATAAAAGTGGCGTTCGTGCACTCCCACTCTTCCTTTGCTAATGGCACGCTGCAGTCAACTGATGTTTCAGGCGCGGGGTTTAGCGTGGAGGCCTGTGATAAGCCGTGCTGAGCTGTGAAAACACAGATTACATTTCTGCGGCTTATTACAGACAGCGTGCCTCTGCCTCCCAGCCTCCACGTAATTGCGACTCAAAAACCGCAGCCTCCGCTTGGCCGCGAGATATGGCTTGATGGAGACCCCATGGCAGAGATTTGACAGCCATGTAAATTCAAGTTTGCTTTCCTCCATATGTTCGGCTGCATGGCAGCCCCCTCCTGTGATAAGCTGCAGTCGTATTTCTTTCAAAGTGTTGTCTGCGATAAATCATATCAGGTTGAAGACAACAGCTGCTGTCTTATGGTGTCATACCTGCTTTACTTTTAAGATTCCATAGAAATTGGCTTTAGATGTTAAAATGTTTGTGTTTCCACAACGCCTTGGTGTGCAAACACCTTTGGTGAATGTGCTGCAAACTAACCCTCATGCTACCTTCAGTGGATCTTTAAATAATTTTGTTTTATTGCATTATATTTGGTATTTTGATTTATATTTTTATATTGCATCTAAAGTAGCATATGTGGGGATATCCCGTCTGAAAACAAGCATTAGTTACATGGAATGGTAAAGCCAACCATGCATACATTAAATCCCTGTTTCTGGCAAGCTATAAAAGTGCCTCCATCTGCAAATACTTAGCCATTTCTTTTTCTAAGGCTCAATCAGAGATAAAGACCATTGTGTTTCAGGTCCAGGAGTAAGTCAATATCTCCCAAACCTCATAGAAAACAATTAGGACCCAGTAATTACACCATTTGCCTGGAATTCCTGCCAAATCTTGAGGTTGGGGGGAAGAAATAAGAGAAAGAGAGTAAATGTGAAAGGTGGCTGTTTGATGCAGTGTTATCTTACTTTGCTTGGACTCTGATGGAGTTCGTTTGTTTATCAGCTTGGGTATGATGTAATGTTTTGCCTTTGGAGCCTCTGGTTTGAATGTGATATGCTCAAATGTCAGAGTATGACTAGATGACAGCATCGGCGTGAACTCTTCCCTTAAAGTTTTCTCATTTATCGCTCTCCTCTCCGTCTTTGGTTTTGGAAAGGCGCAATCTGAAACTTTGGACACATGCTGTCTTTGCTTCAGACGGGAATCACTGAGGAAAACAACTCTCTCAGCACCATTTGAAATGCAATCATATCAGTGATCGTGCTCTCAGCTTGTTCCTCATTACCTTTCCTCTCCTGCACAAAAAGGCTAATGCAGCCGCCGCGTACGGGCATTTCTGGGATCTGTTGTAATACAGACCAGCTTTGGGTTTCAGACGTCACCCGGGGTTTATGGTGAGAGCACATTTAGAAGTTAAAAGCAGAGGTAGTAAATGAGTGGATCATACACATTTTCCACAGTCTGAGAAAAGCAGACAGGCCAAGGAAAAGCGATGATGGGAGCAGCGGTATATACGCAAAAGGTCTTGAAAGGGGTCACTGTTAATGGGATTTAAGAGATTAAATCAATATGTTTTTACTGTCTGACCCAGACTTTTTACAAGTGCAGTAGGATGATAGTTATTTTTCTTTTATATAACAGAAGTGCTTTGTTTACTACAGCCCACACTCAAGGTCAAATAAGTCCTAAGAATCATCTGGAGCTCCACAGTGAAATGTGTGGAGATTTGCAAATGGAGCAGCACACAGGTAAGAGACAGGATTTCAAACTTGCACCCACTGAACTGCAAGTGCAACTTTTAACTTGAAGTTGGCAGAAATATCGCAACAGATTTAAGCGCAATTCAGCCTTCATCTTTGCCCATTAGACAAGCTTTTATTTCTCCTCCAAGCAACGAAGGAGGCAGAGAGCAGCAGGGTATCAGGTTCTGCGCTGGCAGGAGCTTCTGCTCACGTGGCAGAGGCAGAACAAAGCGCCGGTGGCCCTGGATGGCATCCACGGTGCCGCAGAGTGAAGGCCCTGTGAATGGGACATGTCAGTTCCCCTCAGCACCGCCTGTGATCTGAGACACCCGAAACGACGCTCAGATAAGTGGCCTAATCCCAGCATCCCCGCTGGCTCGACAACCCCCCACTGCTACGGCAACCGAAAGGGAATCTCCTCCAGCAACAACTTAATTGGATTATTTCCTTTCTGTTTTGACTGTATTTTGCTCTCTCCTTTTTTTTTTTTTTAAAGTCTGGGTCACCTTAATGTTAATGTGATTTTGAATTTAAAAGTTTTGTTGCACTCACACTGTGGATGACTACAGGCCAGTTGGAGAACTAGGAGTTGTTCGTAGGACACCTGCAAGGGAAGAGCAGGAAGAGCAAGGGAAAACAGACCGCGCTTTCAGCACCACAGAAAAGTGACCGCTTTAACCGCTGTAAACATTTACTGTGTTTTGTGTCACAGAGCCTTAAAATTTATGTTACACCCAGTCCAATGCAGCGACCCGGGATAAAACAGACGCTCCACCCTTCATGCCAGACCGCAAGAACAGTACGGAGGCCAGTGCCAGGGGAAGTAATTATACACTGAGAATATGTGTGTGTGTGTGTGTGTGTGTGTGTGTTCGTGTGTGTGTGTGTGTGTGTGTGTGTGTGTGTGTGTGTGTGTGTGTGTGTGTGTGTGTGTGTGTGTGTGTGTGTGTGTGTGTGTGGGTGTGTGTGTGTGTTTGCATGGTGGTCAGCTACTGCAGTCGAAAAATGAAAACAGCAGCACCAGCATGGCACTAGAAGATGATGAAGACTTGGCTCCAGCTGGACCATAAAACTATAAACCACACAAAAGAAACAACTCTTACGTAGTACAATGACTCTCACAATGAGCACATTAAACCTGATTAATAAAGTGGTGGTATCTGACTCACCCTCAAGAGGCCGCGGGGTCTTATTTCTGAGCTTTATTTAGCAGACAAAGGCAGCCTTATGTAAGCCTAATGGAAATTGCTCCTGTTAATACTCATACTTGTGAATCGAGGGGCACATATGGAGGCTGCAGATCCACGTAAAGAACGATGAGAAGCACAAAAACAGGGAGGAACAAAAATAAAAAGGTGACATGTGAAGTGGAAACATGTCTCTGTGTTTGTGACTGTGGGCCTTCGGCCTCAACTCACCGTCTTCACAGGCAGCGCCGCTAAATCCTGGACAACACTTCCACTCCAGAGACGTCACAGTCCGGTACACCATTTTATAGGACGGTCTGACGACGGTCCTGTAGCTGAAAAACACGCACAGACCTAAAGCATTCACCAACACCTAATAGAAAAGCATGTGAGGAGGTGGAATTCAAATTCTGATCTCTTGCAAATTGTTGAATTGACTAAATTTGAGAAGCAGTAACGGCAGAAGTGTTTTCTCCTCCTTCCATCTTAGAGGTACAGGTGTAGTGAAGTCCCTGTGCCTCCTCACCTGCCTCCTGTGCATCCCTGCGGCCAGCGGCACGTCTGGTAGACGCGCTGGAGGATCGTCCCATTCTGCACCTGGCAGGTCACTGTCTTAGTGATGGTATGAGGACACCAGTTTCTAAAGGGAGAAACCGATTGAGTCAGAGTTAGATTCGGAGGTAAATCAAATGGTGCATATTTTCAAAACACATCTAAAAGTGCGCACACAAACTGTGGCGTGTTCTCAAAGAGAAATCAGTCACGCCGTCGCATTCAGTCCGCCCTTGTCTTCCCGTGGCGTGGGCTTTAGATAGTTTCCTACCTTCCCCCAGCCTTTTGTTTTGAGGCTCCTTTACGGTGTTTACAGGGTTTTAATCAGCCACAGGATTCACAGGAGTCCACTGTGGGCTGTATTTACACTGCGGTCTCTCCTTCGTCAATACACAAATGCGGTTGCATTGGTCTCTCAGAGGAGGTGAAGCCCCTCAGGAGGGAACAACATGGAAGACGAGGTCACGTATGGAAATCTGAGTTTTGTATTTGAGGATTGTTAGAGACTGTTAGTGGATTCACATTCACACAAAAGTGAGGAATACAGACATGAAAAAGGTCAGAGGTTAAAATCTGATGTGATCAATTCGAGCAAACTAATCCCTTCACCTACATTCTCATCCATGTTATTTATCAGCCTCCTAAAACCAGATTACATATTTTTATTCCATGTCAGGGTCCAGCTAGGTAAAGGATGACTGAACTGAGAGTTACAGCTGGGATTATTAATAATAAAAAAAAAATAAAAAATTATCATCTGTTTTAAAAATCGCTCTTCCTCCTGCGGAAGACATCTGTTCTGTTGGAAGGGTTCACCTCATCCATCTACTTATCAAATCAACAAAACCCTGATGGCTGGTCAATCGGTGTCAGTTTTAGGAAACATGCTGATGTGGAGCCACCATATGTCATTATTACTTTATTAACAATGGAGGGTAGATACCTTGATTACCTTCACATTGCTGTGGCTGGAGGACAAAGATGGGACATTATTATTATACCCTGCTTCTGAATGGATGCTCATAGAGAGAGCTTCATGTAGAAACCACAGAGGAGACGGTGAAGCTCCTGGAACAAAACTACCCTGTGTGTGTGTTCTGATGCCAAAGCGAGAGCGAGGACGGTCTGATGTTGTTCCCATCAGAGACTGTTTGTCAACATGTGAAGACGTATGTTAGTGTGTGTGTGTGTGTGTGAGAGACAATTTACACTAAAGGAAACTGCCAAAGGCAAAGGATGCAAAGCAGCTTCGATGCAGCCCCTATTAACAATCTCCACATGTTGGTGACTTCACACACACATACAGACCTGATCCAGCCATGGGTGGGGTGTGTGTGTGTGTGTGTGTGTGTGTGTGTGTGTGTGTGTGTGTGTGTGTGTGTGTGTGTGTGTGTGTGTGTGTGTGTGTGTGTGTGTGTGAGTGAGGTGGGCAGCCTCCAAGGAATGTCTGTGTACCTTTAGACACATATTTACTTTTCACTTGATTATTACTGATAGAGAAACTTCCACTCATGTGCATGTATTTAAAAAAAAACTCATCCTGCCAGTTGTAAATGTGAAGTGTCTGAGTCTGGAACAAAATATTACAAAAGCTGCGTAAAAATAAAAGGTTTGAATTCAACCTGAACATCTCAGGAAAACCAGTAGGCCTTTATCTGCTTCGTTCAGCGTTACAAAAATGAACATGGGTCTGTATGATTACCCCATAATAGCATTTCCTTGTCCACAAAAAAAAAAATGCTCTAATCATGGATGGAAAATTTCAGACACCACAAGGACTGTTGTCAGATAGAGCTGGGGGAGAGGGGACCAGGGGTACGACCCCCCCACTCTTCCCTAGCACTTATCTCCCAGACCCGACAGATAAACATCTGAATTTCCCAGGCAGAGAGGAAGTTTCACCTGGGAACAGCTACGGCCGTCACCAGGGGCCATGAGAAAAGATGTGGGGGTGTGTTTTATGGTCTCCCCTGCTCTCTTTGCATTACACTTATGCAATTACTAAAGAGGAAATGCCAAATGCTGCTGCCTCAGTGAGTAAAATAACAAAAGTAGATGGAAAAAAAAGTTTATGGTTTCCCAGATGCCTTGAAGCCCATACCTGCATCACGTGCTGGACTTCTCCACACAGCACGTAAAGTAAAAGAATAACACTGTCCAATACAGAGAAGATGGAAATATGATGACAGAATGTTTTAATGAATAAACATTAACAGGGTACATCGCACATCATGAACTCATGTGGGTAACAAACTTTAAGAGATCTTAAGATTAAAATCTTGGATGATACTTTAATTTACTGCAGAAAACTGCTTTTTATAAATTGTTCATTGAGTTTTGTTTTGTTTTGTCTTGTTTTTTATTGGGGGGGGGGGTACAGGTGCTTGGTGGACTCAGTCTGTCACTCTGAAATGTTTCACAGTCAACACCTTCCTCCAAACTTGTGTTATGAAGTGTGAAGTCCACCAGCACCATGCTGTTTCACTGGCAACAGAACCAAGTCAGCCCTCGGTGAGTATCAGGTGTCTGAGCACACTATGAACGCTGAGCCCAAGCAAAATAAATCATCAACCAATTCCCAGTCGCACACAGGCGAGAGCTGAAAAAAATTAATCTATAATTTGCAGGGGACTGAGGACTCTCTCCTTTGACCCGTCTGTTCCTCAAAGCTACAGACGCCAAGATGTTTAAACATCTGACAGAAACAAAGTGCTGATACTGTTACAAGCCCTGTTTCAGTTGTTTGTGTCCTCGTTTTGCCTCGTCTTTCATGATCGCACTCATGAGTTTGTGAACTTTCAGCAGCAGACTGTACGAGGACAAAGGGACTGGGAGCAAAACGACCAGAGGATTGGTGAGACTGACCAGGAACCAGAGTCTGGACACTTGACCATTCATGGAGGGGTGGTTAGGGAGGGGGGGCGGAAGGGCAACTGTCAGACATGTCTTAAACATAACATGGAAACAAATCGAAAGGGATCTCCAGATTTATTCTCTGAGAAAGATTCTTGGGGAGAACAAAGGACAGATGTGGCAAACGGCCAAAGGCGAGGAGAGGAGGGTCACGCCAGGGAGCATCCAATGGGAACGAGAAGAGGGGGAAAGACGATTATGAAGCACGGTTTGGTCCAACAGCAAACAGAAGAGGAACAAGATTGATGTGGAGCAACACAACACGTGACAAAGAGAGAAATAAGAGAAGACAGTGAAATAGATGAAGAATAAGGGATGTAACATTCCAGAAGTCATAATCTGAAGCTCCTTGAAAAAAACCGAAAGTACCACAAGAGATTAGTGTTGAAAAAAAAAAAAAAAGAAATCAGAGGTTGTAAAATAAAACTGACAAGAGTTATGTTGAGTTTCATGTGAAGAATTATTAAACGGATACCAGAGGAGGCTGGAAGCACCACTGAGGCCTCAAAAGTGGATTAAGTGACTCTTCACAGGAATCTCAGAGGAACAAAGAAACTCATCTGTCTTCATCTGTTTAAAGCTTTCAGCTCTGAGCACCTGTGAGCTTTAAGGTTATCTCTGTGTGTGTACATCTTTAGATTTCTGAGGGAAATACAAATGACTCAAAAATCCTCTTGAATCACAGTGACGGCTCCAAACAATATGATAGTGAGGCGTGAATAATTCAGCAAGCAGAGAGATGATGCTGATTTAATGTGGGCTGTGGTGTACAATAACAATTTATTGTAATAATAAATCAATTCATTCATTCGCCATTCGTAATAAAAGCATTTATGAATTAGCACACACGGAACAGACCAGGCTGGAAAGATATTAGTCACAATTATTTTCACTATTGCTGAATCTGCCCATTATCTTCACAATTAAATTTAAATACAATGTGAAATGACGCTGAATAAAACTTCACAGAGCTCAAAGAAATTTCTTTAAAAGGCTTCTTCCAAAGCCAAAAAATTCATTTTCTGCCATGGAAGACACATAAAAGCTGCAAATGAAGTTTAACATTTCTGCTTTTTAATGACTTAAACCGTTTATTACCTAAACGAATGAATCAGTGTTCAGTAATTAATAGTAATAACTGCTTAATGACATTAAATATCTATAAATATCTATAATAATAAAATATCTATAAAATATCTTTCCATTTTTCCTTTATGTGAACAAATATTACATCTAAAGTTATTCTTCTTGAAGCCGCGGGCCTCCTCCCACTGGGGTGCCTGTCATCTTCATTACCACGCTGCAAGAAAACACGGATTTGGTTAAGATGAATGAAGAATGAGGGTGGTCACAGAGTCCAGATCACCATGACAATCCCTCCGAGGGAGGATAAAAGAGTAGGCGAGACAAGAAACGGAGAAGCGGTAAGCCTTCGGCGTTCTGAGCTCAGAGTCATTAAGGAGGACAAGGATGACAGAACACTTTATCAGCTCCTCTACGGGGCGACCACACCACTCAAGAAATGACTGGACTTTATAATCCAGCTTGATTTGGGTAATCACTGTAAGAAGACAAGACCGGCCTGGGAAGACATTCATCATTAATGAATTCCTTTTAAGTTACTGGACTTCCCTGACAAATCCCTCTGCATGTCAAGTTGTAAATAACTCCTGAGCGTCACAGAGCCTCCCGCTGTCTGAAATCCAACTGCCACTCTTTGGTCTTGTTGACATGCTATAAAGTGCTCATTTCACAGATTAGCCCAGACAGCAGGTGGAACCGAGACCTTCAGCTCCTCTCGTGTCGCCTCAAACCCGCTGACCTCTCAGCCGCTGTGCTGCCATTCCTCTCCTGCCACTTCAAAACAGAAGCACGCCGACTGTAAACTCACCTCCCCTTCTCAGAATAAAGCCAGATGCGGTGGACGTCCAGCTGCTTGTGTTTAGTAAACATGTCAACAAACCTCAGGTTTGATGGGGGGGAGGTGAGCGACAGGGGGAGGGGGGGGGGTCTAGTGGACCAAAGCTGAGAGGGCTGAAAGCCACCTGGATGCAACTGGAAGCACAGGCCTCATCGGACACAAGGGGTTTCAGCCTGCGGCTTCATTTAGTCCCCCCCTCAATACACACACACACACACACACACACACTTGCAACCATGAAAGCATAAATATTTGTAAGGTGGAAAACATCCTCTCATGAGGGAATCTGGTGTCCCGACCCGCCATCAGAAACTCATCGTTTCCCTTTTTATTCAGTTACTGTCAATCTTGGGTATTTTTCTCACAGGACTAAAGGTGGTTCTCTCAAAAAGCATCCTGACACATGAGACTGAGTGGATGTTAAGGTTCCTACCTACCCCCCCCCCCCCCCCAAGCTGCAGGCTAAAAAAAAAAAGGATGCACAATACACTCAAGAGACCATAAAGGGACTCTGGTGAGGGGAGGTGGGTGAACCGGGACAATGAGGATAGAGGCATGTCTGCAGAGCAATGTGTGCTGCCAGCACAGGAAAAAGGAAACCAACTGTCAGGAAGACAATAGGACCTGTTAGATAGATGGAGATGAGAGAATGCATTGACAAGAAGATGCAAAGAAGGGGAAAAAAAAAATAGACTGTGGGTGATCATGTAGTAAAGAAGAGAAATGAGGATTGAGTTACAGCACAGAATATGAAGGTGTTAGGCTGGGATTATTTAATAGATGTCTTCCTTGCCTTTTCTGGTAGACTGAGCTGTGGGAGGCTGCTGTTTGCTCTCTGTTCAGCTGAGTCCCGGATGAGTAGGTTTTATAAATCCCCGTCTTCCAAGTCGCCTCAACAAACGTGGTGAGCCAGAGCATCAGCACAGTCCAAAGCAAACTTTTCCTGCAAAGCGCAGACGCGCTCTCCCGTTGGCGCGGTCGCATTTCCGCGGCATGAAAAGTACGAGCAGAAAAGTTTGAACTTCCTCCGGCTTGAGAAGCAGACCGGTGAGTGAATCCAGTTCGGTGAGGGTGTGAAAAGTGTCAAACAGCACTGGAGGAGATTCGCATCCTATTCACTAGAGTAGCAAACGCGCACCTTAACAGAACGCAAAAAAAAACCAAAAACAAACAAACAAACAACAATAAAAAAAATAAAATAAACGATACTAGCCCTCGTTAAATCATATATTAAAAATCCTGAGTGAACTAATTCACTAAATTCCGTTTCTCGTCTGTCTCTACCTGTGAGACACAACCGACATGTGATGTCTGTTCTGTGAAGTGTCCTCTACATCTGCGCTTCCTCCCTCCGACTGTCTGCGCGCAACCGCCGGTCGGCTTTTTATTGCAGCGGGCATGAAACCACTTTTTATAGTCTCCTCTCTAGACTTTTAAAAGCACAGCCTGCCGGGTCGTCTTCACCCTGCCCCGTTTCAACCTCCTCCACAACGACAATGCGCGTTCAAGGCTGCGGCGCACGTTCTGAATGAACAGCAGGGTGCCTCTGCCTCTCCCAGGCTCCTTTGGAAACACTGGAACTGCTCCCGTCATGAATGGTGCTGAATATAAAATCACTTGACTTGTAAAAACTAGTCTCATTTTATTTTGAGAAGTTTGACATATAAAGCGAGTTGAATAGCTGTAAGGCGACGGTCACAAACTACAGAATGAATTAAATCTCTTTATTTTCTTATGCTGTTGACATTAAATAATTGGATTATCAGACAATCTAAGGGTTTGTCAAACAACATGAGTCCAAGATACTGGGGTGGTGGCGGCGGCTGATGACTCTGCTGAAACAGTCCAGACTGGGGGTAGAGTGCATGCCCACCAGCAGCATGAATGAACTAAAAGCACAGAAACAACTTGTTCTTTATTGCCTTTAGCAGCTGTGGTATTAAAACTCTGTCAAAGCCATCGGCGTCCAAGCAGACAGTGGCAAGAGAAACGCTGAGGTCGTCAAAACTCATTTCAACCCATGCAAGTGGACATGTAGGTTTACAGTTCAAGCAGCCAGCAAACCACAAGACTGTGGTTCTGCTCCAAACTAAACATAGCCCTGTAACCAAAGCTTGGACCCCATAATGTTTATCTATGGTTCTTATATAAAAAAAAATACAACTTCTGTTGTGGTTTAGCTATTTGTTCATGCGATAATGCATTTTTGGGTGACTGAAAATAAAACTTGTGAAAACAGATACCAGAGTACAATCCTTCAACAACTTATATTGATTACTGTTGTTGTTTAAACAGGAAAAAACCCAATTCTGCAGAAAACTGTGGCAATGCAACCAACTTCTGTTTGGATACACGACCCAATAGCCCTTCAGACAGGACTTTATTCTGTTACACCGCCTACTACTGGCATGGAATGCACACTACAGCGTTCTCAAATTCCTCAGTGTTCATTCATGCAGTGCTATGAACATGAAATTGTTGAAAAATGCAATAAAATTTTTAATTTATTTTATATTTTTAGCAAAACTATTGTTATATCAATGGGACTGAAGTCTCCCCACCTGAACATCATGTTGAAGACAGCACTTATGTAACTGGTTACTAGAGTATTGGTGAAATCCACAGCTAATTATTTACCAAAAAAAAGCAGCACATGCATTTGAATGGGACTCAGTATAAGCCCATCTGTGCTTAATCATAAACTGTTTGGGTGAAGGTTTGAAAGTGATGTGGCAGAATTTTTGGTTTTGGGGGCACCCTTTTGTTTTTTATTAGTCTGGAAGCCTTAGTGACAAACAGGAACCGGAACAGATTAAAGTTCATGTAAATCCCTCCAGTCACAAGCAGCTGAAAATAATTTTGACCTCTGAGGATGCAGACGGGGCCTGTTCTGGTAAGTATCTGGTGTCTTTTAGTTCTGATCAGTTACCCTCCTGCTTTCATGATCTCTTTCCCCTTCACCATACAGTTATAAAGTCAATCATTATCCATTGGCTCTACACTCAGATGAAGTGTTGATCATATACAACACATTCTTGCAAAACTGATTTTTTTCTCTATTCTCAATGAAATTCATTCCCCTTTTGTGTTTGGCCATAAACATGCTGATTGTTACTCTTTTTGGTAGCTGTATCAGTTAAAGCTAATCAATAACAATCAATAACATGTTTAACCTTTAAAGTCAACCATTCAGAATTTGGGACTACACAATACAGTAACAAGAACAATGACTAAAAACATTGTAAGGAAACATTGTAAGGAAACATTGTAAGGAAACATTCTACAATTGGCTTTTTGCCTATTGATGTCCTCACCTTCTAGCAAGCTGACTCCTATTATTCAAGGATGTTCAGATCAGTTTCTTAAATATTTAAATAAAACCAACACTGCTACCTAAAAAGCTGCTTTGGCAGTTATTTTCGTTCAGTGATGCATTTTTCATTGGATGCAGCAGCTTGTGTTTATATTTTACAAAGAAATATTAAAATAAATCAAACAAATCAAAGTATTAGTTTTGGAAAATGTGATTTCTAATCTCTTAATCAGAGTGGAAAAACTATTTCAAATTAAATGTAAACATTTATTCTTTAATATAATATTCATAATATACTGTGGTAGAATTTTCAGATCTTGGCCCATTGCTGTTTACTCAAAAACAAATGAAGGGAAATCCCTGAAGCTGCTTCTCGGTGAAGCCTCCGTACTGCCCTATGCTGCCATCTAGCGGGTGATTAGAGATACGACGTAAATACGGACTTGGACTCCATCCACCTAGTGAACATTTTAAAACCATGATTGTATTGTAGTTTTCAAAAGGTTTGTAGTTTCCCCTAAAATACTGTTCTCATGTGTGGTCTTGCATTCTTAAATTCTTTTAAGTTCAGAAACACGCAGTTGAGGTTTATAGTAGACCCACCCAGCACTACTAGGAAAAGAAATAGAATTATTCGTTCTAATTACTGTATATTTAAAATATTATTTTCATTAAGTATAAATGAGCATTTACACCTCTCCCAAACCATCTGACCTGTCTGTCCAGGACTGTTGTCTCGGATTTATTTAACTGAAAAATCAAGAAGCATTTCCTTTAAACCGAACAGCTTGGTGAATTTTAAATGCAGCAA
This sequence comes from Antennarius maculatus, assembly GCA_013358685.1. Taxonomy (NCBI): domain Eukaryota; kingdom Metazoa; phylum Chordata; class Actinopteri; order Lophiiformes; family Antennariidae; genus Antennarius; species Antennarius maculatus. The sequence goes on from CM023608.1 coordinate 20,869,205, forward strand.
CACCCAGAGACAAACAATATGGGGAGACCATCAAAATTCCACAAAGAAAGGAATCAAACTCAGAACGTTTTTATCTTTATTTCACTTTTTTTTTTTGTGTAGCGCTGTCGCCTCACAGCAAAAAGGTTCTGGGTTTGATTCCTTTCTGTGTGGAGTTTGTAGGTTCTCCCCGTCTGCGTAGGTTTAAATATTTTAAAAAAATATTTAAAAATTATAAACCAAAGTACACAAAGCGTAGAAGAAAAACACAAAAATTTAGGACAAATAACTGGAATATTTAGGGAAGTTTTGTATATTTATTATAAGAGGGCAAAATGTCGTGGTGTTGATTGCATGTAAATGTCCTAAACTAAACACACAACAAAAAATATGTATTACTGGCATAAGGGAGACTTTCTCAAAAGAATAAGAGTATGGAGTGTTTGTCAAAAAAGAGAAAATATTAGAACCAACCAACATGCAAGAAATGTTTTTCTCATGGTAGAGAACTGTTAATCAAGTCTCTCGCACCCATAATGACATCAATATCTGATTCCACTGATAAAACCTTGATCATGACAAAAATGCATGGCTTTGGTTTTTAACAATTGGCATGTACAGTGAAACAATGCGTTAAGTGTCCTTGCCTAAAAAAAAACTGCAAATTACATTCAACATTCAATGAATTTGAAAAGTCTGATGTTTCTACAAAATTTATTTTCTTCCAAATAAAACCTGAAACAGTCAAACCAATGTGCTGAATGGAGGATTGTTTAAAGGATGTACTTGATCAGCAAAGCTAAGGCAACTGATGAATAATTCTATTATTTTCTATGCATGAAAATTTGTGTAGAAAGTGACAGATGCACAGGCAACACTGTGAAAGCATTAAAGTAGAAATTATATCCTATTTATATTCACAAACCTAATTCTGGAGCAACATTTTAAAATATCATAAATTACAAAAAAATAATTCTATAATAGTATGTACATCTCATCACATACTTTTCAAAGCAAGATTCCGCAGTCAAAAGTCATCACAATGATCCTTCACAGCGTTAATACAAGGGGAACTCTGGAGTCATTGGGTGTGCTGTGTGTAAGGCCGTTAGTGCAACAGGCAGTTGGAAAAGACTCACTGTGAAAATCACATCTGTTAAAACTAAATATTGAATGAAGAAGATCAAACATCACTATGAACGTACAAAAATAATAGGATATATTACAACATTTTGTTTATTTTTTATAAGTTAAAAAATGTTTATTTTAAATTTATTGAAATATTTTAATGTTTATTTAAATTTATTATTGTACCACATGTTTTATTTAACTGGCAATACCCTAGAAAAAACTCCAATCAGAGAATTTACAGCATTGACTAGGTCAGCAAAAGCCTCTTCTCTCATACTAAAATAAGATTTCTTTTCTCCCATTCAGTTACATTTGGGCAGATATGGTTCTGACAGGAGAGATCAACAACTGCTACCAATAACCACCTGATAAAATGCGAAGCTGAGGAAACGGTACAGAGAAGCAACTGATCCTGGTATAAAAAACAAACAACTATTTGACACAAACGTATATGAAAACTGTTGTTAAGATGGTCTTTAATGTTATAAATAGTTGTTAAAAGGTGAGAAGAATAATTATCTTGACATATTCTGACACACGTATATCTTTCGTGGAACCTCTTGACACGTTTTTGCTCCGTTTACCAGCTGACACCATCATAACACAGTTTTTTCACAATAAGTCATCGTTTTCAAAGCTGGTGGGCAGAAGAGAGAACATAAAGGGACAGAACTTGACACCATTTCCGCTGTAGAATTTATTCTGGAACTCCACCCTGAGGAAAAAAAACAGTAACAACAAAAAGCTGTAATGAATATGTACCAATAGGTTAATTCAAAGCACTGTGGTAATGGTAATGTTCTGTTATTTTACCAGTGCAAGCGAAGGGCGTGGAGGAATGCAGACAGACCCTCCATTACTAACAGGATAGACACAGTGAGAACGGCAAAAAGGCCAAACACAGGCACCAAGAACACGACTCCAAGACTAATGTCCATTCGTAATCCAACTCGCATCACCATCGCCCACAGCACCTCTGACAGCTCTGTTGAAGCAGAGTAGCATGAACAGTGTCCACATGAGGTAAAAGACGGATTTCAGGGACTTTCACTTGATGTTTGGTTCTGCTTTTTAAACCCCCCTGATCAATTTTTATTTATTCTATTTATTTTTATTTAAAATATTTTCAAATTTGTGTAAGAGAAAAAGGTGTCTCTGAACACACATTATACGATCCACTATCACCATCATACTCACGGGCATGTGCCAGGCTCAGAGCCCACAGCCGAAGGTAAGACGCTGTGTTGGAGATGCAGCCCAGGCAATACTCTATAGTGTGAATGGCCTGATGCAAGAGCTCATCTGCAAAGTTAAACTATTACAAAAATAAATCAAAAATCAGATACACTGACAAAAGCAGCAAAAAATGATGGATATATGTATATAGCTTGTTTATTAGTAACTCCCTACTTCCTTACCCCCTCCTTCTGGAATTCTCCGAGATCACTGCCACCCTCCTCCATGTCATGAGCCCTCATCAGTGATAGCTCTTCTTCACTATTTCGTCTCACACGCTCATATCCCTGAGAACGCAAAAAGTTACACAAATTTGATATTTAAGGTTTTTCTTTTTTTACATCTGTGCACACATTCAAAGGAGTAACACATAAATGGGATCCTCACTCTGTACATTTGCAGGCGGTGGCTTCCATTGTGAAGCCAATAAAGGTACACAGGTTTCCCCAGGAGCATAACTGGCACGCAGAGAACAGCAATAAGAACTAGAAATATCTGGAGGCCAGTCTGGAAGAAAGCAACAAAGCTACATCACATTGGTAGATTTAACCTGTGAGATTAGAATGGGACATTCGTTGTGTGGTATAACACCAGTTTCTCACCTGTCCCGCGTAGAGGGGCTGTGTTGCATCGCCCTGCATGAGGAACATGTTTATAAAGTGGATGAGGATGCTGGGGGCGTGTCTGGAGTCCTCAGCAGAGAAGACCAACCACTTGTATAATATCATGAACACGAGGTAGCCGAACAGACACAGCAGGAACAGGATCTCAGGGAGAAACACCAAATACAGGTTGTACTTCTTCCTAAAGTGCCTGTTTTAGTTGGCAAATATAAGGTTGGATATTAAAAAAACTATTATTATGGCATTAGGAGTTTTATGAGGTTTAAAAAAACATGTACTTACATGTGATTGAAGGTGCTGAGGATCACCCCAAAGCTCATGTGTAAGATGCCAATTATCACCGACATCTTCATCTTGTAAGAGTTCAAAAATGTAAGGCGGTTGGATGCCAAGTTCCAGATCTTTTAAACAGAGAGACGCATTCCATTACTAAAGTGTAAAACTTTTGTAAAAGAATAGCCCACTGAACAAATTATTGCTCCTGGATGTGGTAAATATGATTCAATTACTTCAATTCAAATTAATTTCTTAAAACTGAAGAATTTTAAATTATACTCATGGTTCTTTTTACATAGATCACCGTCATCAGTTCACACTGATCTACTGTCCACTCCGCTGAATTAGATCATTAAGTGGTATCAGTTTGAAGCCTTGTTTTAGGAACCACTCCCGGCTGGACCATCTATAGCTGTATAACTAGGAGTGAATAAAAGGCTTCTGAACGAGTCTCCACTCACTGGGTCGATTCCCACAGGATACGGTCCTTTAAACACTCCCGTAACATTTGGATCCAGTGTAAGAAAACGATTCCCCCTGACATCTTCCATCCTGTTAATAAAATAAAACAATTTTAATCTTTTCAAGCCTTCAAATGTGTACAATAGGTTTGTCATTGAATTTTCTCAACCGATGTATTTTGTCAGCAAGTACTCACTCCCACTCTTTTTGGTCAAACATGGCCTTCACACTCCATCCAGAACCAAAGATATTAAGTGACTTGGAGAAACAGTCATTATATATCAGGCCGGTGTAGATGGAGAACAGGCCCATCATCAGGATGATGTAACGCCCCTCAAAGAAGGTGTTCCAGATCTGCACAGAAAATCAATGTATATACGCCACACAGCCATTTCTTATGTCACAAAAATTATTTTTTAGGACTCCATGAATCCCCAATGGGGAAATTCTTTTTACACTTGATAAACACAAACAAGGCTCGAGAGCACCTCGGTAGAGCTCAGGAGGTGAACTTACACCTCTCCAGCTACCAGTTCAGACTCCAGAATTTTGGTCTTTGAACCAACCACCCTCTGGTCACCCAAGCCAATCCTTGTGGACTGAGCTACTGCTGCCCCAAATGGGCAATGCATTAAAATATTTGCTCATACTGTTCATAGTTTGAGCTGATGAGTCACTCAGGAATGTTTTCCACTATTTGTTTCTTAAAAGAAAAAAATATGCTTTTCTCTCAAACTGCAACACAGAAGTACAATCTGCAGTTCAAATAACAGATGGTTAGATGAAGTAATGCTTCTTGGACTGGAGCTTTGGGAGCAAACATGTACAAGGTACACCTTGGTCTTTTGCATACACTATTCATACTGTAATCATATAAAGATGAATAAAGAGTCAACTAAGTGGCCTTTGATATGATTATGAGGTAAACACACATGCTTTAGACTTGCTCACCTCATTCCTTGTGTTTTTAAGCTTGCGATTGTTCTCATACAGCACCATCCAGAAAGCAAACAGAGCCATGATAACTCCGTGACCCAGGTCACCAAACATTACGGCAAACAAGAAAGGGAATGTGATGATTGTGAACGGAGCTAATAGAGAGAAAGAAGAAAAATAAAAGAATAACTCAAGACCAGTGAATTTTTTTTAATATAAATACTGATACAATTAATTCATTCACTTTCTTGAAGACAAAACAATCACAATCGAATAAACAACTCCACAGTGCAATGGCATCACGCTCGGGGTGTCCCCCGCCTCTAGCCAGTAAGTCAGCTGGGATAGGCCCCAGCAATCCCCGTGACCCACAAAAACAGAAGAAGTGGTTAAGATGAATTGAAATATAAACAAGTGCAGCACACCCATTCTACCATTGAATTAAATTTTTTTGCTCGCATCTTCCTATCATGTTTGACATGAGATAACAATAAATCTGATCTTGTGCCACCACTGCATTTTAGTTTGGACTTTGCCCTTTCTATTTCTGATACTTTATCTGAGAATGCATGTGCGCACTTACAGCCTCAGACAAGAAGAGGAACGATTATACCCACCAGGGTTTACCTCCCTGTAAGTGCCCACTCCGTAGGCATCCACAATGTTCTGGAAGCCGGAGGTAAATTTGTTGGTCCTTATCAAGGTGGGTGGAGTGTCTTTGGTGGGGATGCGATTGACAAAGGACGGAACTGTTGCTCCAGTTTTCCTCTGAAAGATTGAGATTAAATCCAAACATCAAAAAATGCATTTCCTCATCAAGTCTTGAAACATTTGACTGACTCTGCTGAAAAGTAGGTAGCAAAGGCAAAAAAAAGAACTAGATAAAAAATAAATTAAATAATACAAAATAACAATTACATTTCAGGTTCGTTAGTTTTGGCAAACAAATACACATCAAGTAGAGAATGTTAGTCTACCTTGTCACAAAAACTTAAATCATACATAAAGCCACTTTTCCAAACAAAAAAATAATGACTTCAATCATAGTCATTTATAACTTTATGATTAAGTCATAAAGTTATAAATGCCTCATTCATGAGGCAACTGCTTGGATTGACTGTCCAAACGCAAAGAGGATATAATCAGAGCAACTCTATGAACAGCGTCCTCACCGATCCTTCCTCTAAAGCGCTCCGCAGCGTGGGAACGTCATTGACAGGACACCACACTTCAGCGATCAGGCACTTGTTAGTGACATCAAAGCTACACAGGTTGAGAATGTAATAGATGGCTTTCATCTTCTTGACCTGGATAACCCAGGTATAGACTGATTCCGAAGCTTTAATCAGGACCTGTTTCAGGTATTCTTCTGTTCTATGAAGCACCTAGACATAGAAAGAAAGAAGATTTTACACTTTTACATCATTATTTACTTTAACTGCAAAGTAATCATTTCAATTTGTTAAAAAAGACAAAAGGATAAAGGTGGCAAATCTTTGTTTTCTTTTAAATTTCCATGTCAAAAATTGACAGAATGAAAAGAAATTAACATTTTAAAAAAGAGGCCCGTGAGTGTGTGTGTGTGTGTGTGTGTGTGTGTGTGTGTGTGTGTGTGTGTGTGTGTGTGTGTGTACATAACAGAGAAAAGTCATCATGTCAAATGGCCAAGGATGAAAAGGAGATTAAAAAAAAGAAGAAAAAAACTCACAAAAGGGGGCTGATCATGTGCTACAGAGTTTACGTGACATTCCTTTTCTCAGTCATAGCTGATTTAGGCTGCTAAATGATTTATCATGGAATATCCCTGACAGAAACTCGACCAACCAGATACCAGGACTGGTTCAGGGGCGAGAAAATAAATAATCAATTTAATGTTACGCCTGAATTTTTCACCTTTGAGCAGTGCTGAAGATGAACCCACACCACATCAGGTGACTCTGAACAGAACATCTTCATTGACTCAAGGAAAAATGAACAATTCTTGTAGCTTCAAACTCACTCAATATGAAGAAAACTTAAAATCTTTTCAATAGACATTAAGAAAAGTAAAAATACAGAAGTACAGTGCGCCCTCGTTTCTCGCGGTTAATGCGTTCCAGGAACCACACGCGAATCATGAATTCAGCGATATAGTGACAAACTATTTATCTTATTATTTACAGTAATTTAAATGTATATGAACCCTTCCCATACTGATATTAAACCCCCTTCTATCTGTATTACCTTTTCCCACACTCTTATTGACTGTTTAAAGCATTTTTGTGTCTCACAGAAATCCGAGACTCACAGAACAGAGGGCACTTCTGGATGCTGTCAGCCAATAGAATGCGAGTACGGTATCACATGACTACCTACTTAAAATCTGCAATGAGGTGAAGTCGTGAGTGTTGATGCACAAATGCGCGAGGGCACACTGTTAACCCTTGGTGAACGACATCTCTCAAGAATTAAGCATTGGATACAGTTAGAAAAAAAACACAAGACATACTGTGTGCAGGTCCTGAATGCGAACTTTTAGTCCTTCCACAACATCATTCCTGTCATCATTGCTTGTAGGATAGGGATACAAGTGACAGTGGTAGCTATGGGGAAGAGAATATGTTACTCACACCTCACTACTGCTACCACCAAGACAGCAGCAAATGAAAGAAAATCACATTTTCCTGTCAAAAATAATGAAAAAAACATGAGAAAACCTGTTAGGCACTCATTACCAGTCACAGATCTTCTTCACCTTCTGACCAATTTGGTCTCCCCAGTAAGAGATCAAGAACACCACGCTTTTGGTCGGCTCACCCTGCAGATGAAAATAAACATACCATAAGTTTTGTGATCAATGACGGAAGACATTCTATCAGTAATACCACAAAAATATGTGTGCCTTCGTGCACAGACAACAGTTAAACATGATAATGTTTTCTGTTCTAAACAATGAAACAATGTTTGTTCATTAAAATTTTGTTTTTAAAGTCAAGCTAATTTTTCCATAATACTAGACTGACAAGTATTTGAGACACAAAGGTTGACCTTGACTTGAAACACAATAAAAAGTACACCTTCCTCTGCATATCATCATGGTTTTACTGCTGTCCATCAGTAAAAATATGTGTTGACATTGTTACTGTTCAGTCATGCTGGCTGTCAGACCAAGCAGATATGATAGATGAGTCCATTAATATTACTGCCAGACAAAATCACAGCGTCCATGGTCTGACAACAAGAATAATAAGATCTGACTTCTTAAAATATTAACTACTATACATTTTATTATCAGTGTCAGAATTTTCCTTCCTTTCTGTCATTAAAAATACAAAACTTCTCCGCACTGTCTACTAACAAGAATGTGGTAATGATTCACATAAAGAACTGACAGTAACATTTTAACAACTGACACCATCAGCTATGTGATCTCTAGCAAACATTTGTCAATTCCTTCCTTTGTTACATCCACAAAATTAGACTGCTAAGAGCGTTGGAATATCTCAGGAGGCAAACTAAGTTTTCTTTGTAATTTAGAAAACCTTGGAAAAAAGGCACAAAACTTTGTTACTATGTAAGCCTATCAGCAACAGCTAGAAATCACCAGCTGCAAGCCAAATGCTGATAAAATATACGTACTTCAGTCCAAAGTAGAAAAGGGTGGGTGGATGGATGGGTTCAACTTTACATCAGTAAAGTTTATCAAATTTTGTGTAATTCATTCACAAAAGAAGTCAATAATTCATGTAAATGAATTTTATATTTTCCAGAACGTAATTTTAATCTTAAACTGTAATGCATGATAGACAAATCTAAAGTCATAAAATTTTACTGCCACTCCTTACTGTATCAGGATTGTCCAGATACTCCTCGACCTCCGCATAGCTCAGGATGGTGTAGCCTTTACATGCTCTCCAAAGCATCCGCTCAAAGGCCTCAATCTTTGCCCTCTGAATGAGGCCAGAAACGAAACTTTAAGTGGAAGAGGAGAGGAGCCAAACAAAATTTTAATTCATTAACTTTAAAATTAACAATACGATGACATAAAGAAACAGTCAATTTGTGACGCATCTAAACTAATCTAAACTGCCTGCTGTAGCTGTGATGCTCTACATGTTGAAAAGTGGTGACAAAATGACTTCACAGATTAACAACTGTGAGTTTACTCTGAGTCTCACCACCTACGAAGCATAATCATCAAAAAATAAAATCGGGAGCCGAAGTATTACTGAACCACTGATTTAAGTTTTGAGGTGTATAAACTATGAGAATAAGGATTCATGTAGCACCTTGTGAAATTCTAGTTCGTGTGTGATTTTTGAGTCAAATAACTCTGAAAGTAATTGAATGACACAAATCAGACAGAAAATATTTTTTTGAATATTATGAGTAATGTGGGCTTACTACACGTTTTCTTAACTCTAAAAAATAAATCCGAACACAAGCATGAACAAAGTAGTTCATCCCTTACCCCAGTTTGGCTCCTAGCCTCTGCATGCTGCTGTAGTCCATCACTGTGTCTTTTTCTTGGAAGGGAAACTCTTCATACTGTAAATGTCGGGGCTCTCGCTAAATTTAATACAGGATGAAGGAGGGTGAAGACATGTCAAATCAAAAAGCTGATTCAAATTGTCATATTGTGAATAATTACAGCAGAGAATCCAGCTGCATTATAAACACTACCTCAGCACTTCTTTGTACGAAGCTGCGGGTGATGCGTAGCATATGTGTGTACTCTGTCAGCTCCAACAGATTCCTCTGTAGCTTCTCTTTATTCCTGGTGACTTCACCTAATTCCACTTCCAGCCTCTGAAGCTGCTCCTGTGAACATAAACAGAGTGATACAAATATAATAATGCAATAAAATATTAAATCGTGAGTTTGATCATTATTTTCTGCAGTGTGTAATGTTTACATGGATAGAGCAGACCAAAAGATGTAGCAGCCCAAGTAAACCATCATTCCACTAAATTTGCTGCTGTGACAATGACACTATCAACATATAAATAAGTGAAACATTATGAGCAGACAGCTAACCATGATGGAAATGACATGCTTTGGTAAAGGAGCCACAGGGTTCACATCTCCTTCTGGAAGTGAAATGTCTGCTTTCTTAATTTCCCTCAGAAGGTATCCTGTTAAAAATAAAGAGTGATCATTATAAGATGAAAGATCTCTCTATAAAGTCATTAAACATTCAAGGAAGGTATTTCATTTAATTTTATCTACAATCAGCAGACATTTCTCATGACTGTACAATTTGATTCAGTTCCTTAAGCTAAATTTCCAGCCCAAAGGTTAACTCAATTAATAGGGAGAACTTCACAAGTAAACTGCATATTTAAAATTAATATTCACTTACCAAGGATCCTCTCCATCTCTTCACATTTTTTAATCTCATTGACATATTTCCGGTGGAATGCAGTAACACTGGGATTGAGCTGAAAAAGGCACATTTAGTCAATAATTGAAAAACCTAATGATCCGCATTCTCACCAATCAACAATCTAAATGTTCCACACTAAACAACATGAACTTCAAGTTCAACTGTAAGGTTTGTTTGTTCTTTTTCAATTAAAGCGTGATGAATTGCAATGTTGTCACGTCTGCATCATTATAATAATGTAGTGCGCTAACGGGGGTGATTATGATGTTAGCAAATAAACTCTGCAGGGCTTTAAGGAGAACCATTACTGCATTACAGCAAATTGTAAAAAAAAAAACCAAAACATGTATATCAAGACTTACGTCTCTGAACTCCACAAGCCCCAGTTCTCCCAGTTCACTGATGCAGTCGTAGGCCGATCCGGACTGCAGGAACAGCTGAGCCAGACACATCTCCTCACCTCGAAGCAGAGAGTTCATCTCGACAGGAGTCTCTGATATTTGTTCAGACGTGCTAACGGCAGCAAGCTAACCAATGCTGTCTCTGACAATGATAGCACTGCCTCGGCTGCCTTCAGTTATATAAGCCGGTTGTGAATGTCATGTTTGAGCTGAGGTTTTGAAATTTGCCTACAGGATACTTTGAGAGACGCGTAAAATAGCTACACAGTACGGTTACAACAGAGGCTGTTCCTGTTAGCTTCTAGGTTAGCCGGCGAGCGACTTGTTGCCTGTTCTTGGATTAACTTCTTTCAATAGAGTTGATTCTGAGAGATATCCAGGTTTAAAATCGCTAAAGTTGCATATCCAAAGATATGAGCACAACTCTTCTCATAGTTCCTGAAGTTTATGGCAAACGTCCGCCTGCCGTGTCCACGGCGATACAAACACGTCACTCGGCTTCTTAACTTCGACGGCAGTGAATACACCTTGGACCAATGAGCGTTGTCTTCCGGAGTCTGCGCACTACGCTCCCTGCGCTTCAGAGACTGACAGTTCAGATGGCGTGTTTACTTATTTGTTGCTGTCAATAAAGTTTACTATAAAATTATTTTTGCACTTCCGGCTGTTCGACTATCCTTTGATTTTGGTTCCTTGGAATTTGGTTCGGTGGTTCCTTGGTTGATCGAGAAAAACCCAGCTAACCTTCTAATCTGCCACCAGAGGGCGCTTCAACCCGGCCAGTATGGAATGTCTTGTGAAGGCTTTGATTATACACGTTAACATGTTTTAGTATCTTGACACCATATCAAATACATTTTTCTGTATTAAAAGGCTACCATCACAAAACCTCAAAAAGTCATATAAAATATGTATTTATTACAAAATGGGGCAGACATACAAAAACAATTCATTCCCACAATCACATTATACACATGTAAATCCTGTCTCATTGCAAAAAGTGCAATTATTCACTGTCACATTCAAATACATCTTGTTCAAGTCTTTTCCACTTCCATTCCACTTGTCTTTAGAAAGTTTGCAGAGGAGCACAGTTGCATGCCTGACGAATTTGCTTCCATGGAGTTCCCAGAATTGAGGCAACGATAAAGAAGAAAACTAGGATCAAGCCTTTAGCCAGTGACTGAGTATATGGCTCACCTGTGAGGGACAGAGTTAAAAAAAAGTCAGTAATCGTACTGTCACTATCCATTGTCAGGGTCTTTTTTTTTGTAAATGAAAGGTCCAAATTATAGGTACCCGACAGACGGATATGTAGCAGTCTTGAAAATGTGTGTATTGAAAATAAATCAATTATTATATTGCCTCTATTGTTCTATTCAGTATTTAATGTCATTGCCAAAGGATTAATTTTTGCTGTAATTCAATGTCTTTTGGCATGGAAATTACAAATTACCTGAATGATCAACTAAAGGTTTCTTTGGGCTACGTGAATTCCCACCTGTGTAATACGTGGTGATGGGGAAGGCCAGCTCTGGCCAACACACATCATTCCTGTTGCAGTCGTATTCCGTGAAGTTGATCTGAAATCTAGGGAAAAATAAGGTTAAAAAAAAAAAGTCACAATCAAGCACCTCGCACAAATTATTTATTGAACTTCAGTTTTCCACACTCTTTACGAGGGCATTTTTCTGCTGCTGAAGGAAGCACCTGGTTTTTGGTGGTTCTGTGTTGACAGAAATATCCGTAAAGGTGACTGAGGAGGTGATGGGGAACAACTGAGTCTCCATTGGATCCAAACACGAAGAAAAATCACCGCCTCCACAATCCAATGACCAGGATGACAGGCCGTAGCTAAAAATGACCAATATAAGAATATTAATTCACAATTATTTATTATACTATTGGGAGTAAGGAAGTAAAATATATGTAATAATTATTAACTCCTTCTGTATTGGGATACAGTGATTATTTTAAAATGTATACAAATACAACACACCTGACTTGCAAAGCGAGGATTTCTCTTTGAGGCACGTCATCTACAACTCCAGTGGTTACACTCCAAACATGGATATACTGGTGGGATGGAATGCCACTGCAGGAATTTGTTGTGTTTTCCATAGCATCACTTGAGTTCAATGTCACAACTGGAAAGCATTTGTTGTGTATGGCATTTAGTTCGAAAAAGAAATGAACAATTGGCGCAATGCTCTACAATTTGCTTTGCAAATTAAAATAACCATAAACAAATGAATTATATCACAGACTTGCTTACAGTACAAGCTGACAACAGCAGAGTTTGCATGAATTGCTTCCTTGCAGCATTTACTTACAGCTGATGTTCACCCAGTCTGTCATGTTCAGAGGATCTGGGTTTCCAGTCTTTGCCACATATGTGCCTGGAATCAAAGCTGCTTGTAGAGAAGTAACAGCCTCTCTGAAAGGGAAGAAAAGGTTTATTTCAATTCTGAAAATACACATAGATGTGTCAAACATGAATTTACGTCAAGCTACTGACCTCAGAAGATTACACTGAGTCACATTGTGTCGACTGACAGGCAGCAAACATCCTGATGTTGAATTATATCCAAAAAGAATTGGTTTTTTAAGAGCAGATGAACACAATCCATCAGCATCTGTTTAACAAATAAGAAAATGATGTGAACAACATGCAGGAAAGTCACTGCTATTCTCCCAATGACCAGTCTTCAATTACAAGAGTTAATATACTTTACCTGGTTTCCACAGATTGATTGATGTCCTCTGTATTGATCCTGTATCATTACCTAATGTGTCCATAATTCCACCAATAACAGGCCTTTCCTCTTGATAGCCTGTCATTTGAAATATTTGTAAACGAAACTATTATCTAAAAATAGAGCAAACCCACAAACATTCTCAGGAAAGTTACTGTTTTGTTCTCACCTGGGTTCCCTGAGTTGGGCTCCCTCATAAAGTCTCCATTTAGAAAAACAGCTGAATATCTTGTAGTTAGTTTCACTGTTCAGGGGACAGAAAATCATGAAACAAAACCCCAGACTAAAATAAACATTACCAAATGTGACCAGCGATGAGCCAAATTAAAGGTACTGTAAGTCTTATGCGTCCTTACCAGTATTATTTAAAGTGATGGTTCCAACAGTACGTTTTAGTGTGATATTTGTGATTCTGTTTTCTGTCCAGTAGAATGTGTAATCCAGGGCTAAAGTCACTTTCTCACAAACCAGCCTCCCATCTTTGGAGAAAAATGTTAACACATTTCACCATAATTGTAACTGGTCAGTTTGAGTTGTTTTCGTAATGCCGTGCTGAAATATCCATACCTGAAGCACCAGCGTTTGAAATAAAGTGACTCAAGTCAGTCGCCACGTCATTAATTACACTAACCACAGCATAACCTGTAATGCATCAAAAATGAAATAAAAATTACAACAACAGGTTTGATGTATTGCTACAGGTTTAAAAGATAATCATTACCTCCTTGACCATTCTTCACTGTGACGCTCAAATCTGATGGCAGCATCTTCAGAGGAGATTCCGTTGGACAGGAGCGCAGAAGAGTTACACAGCTGACTCGGAAGTTTTTCAAAAAGGCAACAGGAGCACTGTTCACACATCTCCCCAGCGCCTTCTGTGGAACAGGTATATTCAAGGCATTGCTTATGACAGCTGTCAAATGTAATCTCAAAATTGTGGCTTGTATTGCCATATCTGAATCATTACGTGAAAGAATGAGGGAACTATAAGAACAAATCACAGATTTTTTGCATAACACAAAAAAAGAGAAATTAGAATAATAAACATTGCAGGACATAATGGACAAGCTGATTTTAACTGGTTTTTATTACATCCCACCTCTAATTGTTAGTGTTCGTGTGTTTTTCCATTTGTTTGTCCATTTGTCCACCAAATATCTTCGCAACCATTGCAGATAGAAAGATGAAACAAAAAGCATATTACTCGGGCGGCAAAGGGGATGAAAATGAGGTAATGACCTTGACCTTGAGAAAACTGTCAAGATCAAATTTTAACTGTGATGCACTGATAACCTGATAAGATAGAAAGACGAGAGAGAAGGCCAGTGTGAGTGCCATAGATCAAAGCTAGGGCATTGATCTATGGTCAAAGATAGCTTTGACCTACCCTGAAAGGTCAAAGCTATGCACTTGTCAGGTACTACTTTCAGGATACCCTGACCTACCCTCCGCGGTATGTTACAGTCTCTGACTGCCTTGGTTCATGTTGCTTCAGTAAATGAATATTGTGTATCTGTTTTCATCTCAATGTTTAAAATGAATTCACAATTCAAACAAACAAAAAAAACACTTAGGCAGTCAGAGACTGCAACATCCTGCAACACCCCTGAATTCAAAATTTTACCCTGACTTAGTTGCATAAGTCAAAGATCAAAGCTAGTGCTCTGACCTACTTTCATAAATCAAAGCACTAGCTTTGATCTATGGTCTTACACTGGCCTTCTCCCTCATCTTTCTATCTTATCCGGTTCCTAAGTGTTCAAAGACTGAAATTTGACGTTGACATAGTTTTCTCAAGGTCAAGGTCATCATCTCATTTTTATCCCCTTTGCCGCCCAAGTAATGTGCTTTTTGTTTCATCTTTCTATCTGCAACAGTTGCGAAGATATTTGGCGGACAAATTAACGAACGGACGAATGGACGGACTGACACACGAACACTGTCAATTACAGTGTACTGCTTTGAAGCGGAATTTAACAACACAAAAAACATACAACTAACCTGGGGAATAGTTAAGTACAGGTCATCCATCCTAAAAATAGGACTTCCTTCAGTATAAATGCTGACTGGCACGGGCTCTGACAAAACAGAGCTTTGAAAGGATGGACTAGATGCAGGCGTACTAGAGAAGTCAAAGGGGGAAATATGAAAACATTAAACAGCAGTTTCAATAATTACACAACAAAAAAAACATACTGTATATTTAATCATTTCTCACATTGTGTCTCCTCGATAAAATAAGCCTAGGAAGGGATTGTTTTCAGGTGGAGAACTGACACATAAGAATGGAAACCAGTCTGGGGCGTTCTCAGCAGACTGAACAGAACACTGATAATCTGGAGCAAAAGAGACCTGTCCACCAAAAGGCCCCAAAAGACAGTTGGATGCAAAGAGCTTCAAATCTTCACTGGAACAGTCCTGTTAAGAAGGAAAGGTTGGAAATAAGCCATTTAAAATTAAGACATAATAGAAGAGATTTGCTTTCTTTGCACTGCTGTCTTGTTAAAACCATGTAGTCACGTCACAGCTGTAAATACCTTATCACAGCAGCAGCGGACATCACAAGCTCTAAATGTGAGGTCACAGGGACAAGAGCCCAGGGTTTGGTACAGGTGGCTTGGAAAGGCTGTTTTATTATCTGCAATGGACAGGAGATTTGTATTTATTTGAAATGAGGCACACCTTCATCATAATGGCCTAAAACATAGAAGTTTCATTTAAAATACCATTTTCTGTACTTTCAGGAAACAACAGGGCATGCATCCTGGCCTGGATCAGCAGTGATGCCAGAGGTTTTCCGTCCACACAGGCAGAGATTTGTAAGGTCTCCAGTACACACAGAGATTGTGGACAGCAGTCTGTACCTGTTTCATTCTCACCACACAAACGCAAACTTTTATCCAGTCTCAGCTGAACACGAGCTACAGTCTGGGGTGGCAAATGAAAGACATGAAAAAAATGAACAAGAGCAAATGTTTGTTCTAAACTGGCACAACCTGTCAGATTGCAGTTCATCTCTTCTGGCTACGCAATCCTGGCACGGATGTGCTATTGGAAAATAGTAATCATCTACCATATGGATTTAAAAATAATTTTAATAGAGTAAAACGTTTTTTCTAAGATTGTACCAAACAGAGTGGAGTCTTTCTTTTTACCTCGCCAATCTGGTCTTTTGTAAGTATCCACTGTGTTGCGTCATCTACACATGATGGAGAACCAATACTTCCTGTAAGAGAAAAAACCCCACAAACAACCAATTAATGAATATGCGCACATAATTACTGTTACTGTTCTAAGGTCCTTTGTGTCTCAGGATGTCATCTTTGTGAATTTGTCAGGCACAAGCAAACACCCGTAGATACCAGCTCATATTTCCCAATAAATATTCAGATCTAAGTAGACTTCAGATCTCTCCAAAACTCAGTCTGGGTGAATTAAAAACCTCAAACTGGTTCAGTACGCTTACACATTTTAACCAAAATGTCCATGATGAAGTAACAGCAAAAGAACAAAACAAAGTTTATACATTACATTGATTTGTAATGTTCATACATTACAAATCAATGTAATGTATAAACATTGTTTTGTTTGTATGATTTGTAATGTATGAACATTACAAATCAATGGAGAGATTTCTCGCAAAATATTCTGCCAATATATGTGAAGTTTTGTGTTATATTTTGGAAAAACACTTGCAAAATCTGTTGTATTAATTTATAAGGAGGGTCTCTGATTCAGTTATTCCAGAACTCTGATACTGTACGTCGCCAAGACTCTTAAAAATAACAAATACATTAAACTGAAACAAACATAGCAGCCTACTAATCATACATGTATAATCTGCGGTGCAGCCAGCAGCAAAGAATCAGCAGCTGTTTCGTTATTACCTGTTGTGTTGGATGGTGACACTATCCTCACATTCAGAGACACCTCGGAAGTGTTCCCGAGCAGAAGCGCACTGACAACGGGTCCATTTGCGGTCAGATATGACGGCTGGAAAACTGGTTGATAAATTTAACAGGTTAATGGTTAAACCTCGTTTAGTTGTCGAACAATTCGTATAATTACTTTGACGCAAATGTCAAGCCTTTTTTAGCTAGCACTCGAATGGCTGGATATCTATCGGTCGCGTTAGCAAGGTGCGTTTGGGTAAAGTTAGCTCAGTTATTTTAATGTGAAATCGGATTAAAGGCCCTTACCGACAGTGTTTTGAGAATACGACACAGAAATAAAAAATAAAAAATGTATGATCTTGCGTAAAATGGACGGCGGAATCGATAATCCCATCACATTAGCAATTTAGTTCCCTTCTACACATAAAGGGACATTTGTAAACTAATCGCGATGTCCTGGCAACGGGAAGAATTCTTGTTCTTCAGAAATTGGAGGGACGGAGTTAGATTGAAATACTCAACAGCGACGCTATCTGGCAAGAAATGGTAGTTCTTTAATCCAGATCCCCGCGTTTGGATCACATGTTGTCTTTAAAGCTTAAAGCGCCGTACTAAATAAAGTATGTCACCTGCATTGTAAGTTGTACACTTGTATATGATGACAATAAAAGGCATTCTATTCTATTCTATTCTATTCTATTCTATTCTATTCTATTCTATTCTATTCTATTCTATTCTATTCTATTCTATTCTATTCTACTATCGAGAACCCGTGGAAATTCCAAGATAAAACAATAATGTCAGACTGTGTTTGTTTCCTCTTTTTCTTCGCTGTCACATGAAACCAAACCGCTGTGTCCGACGAAGCCGTAACGGCTCCGTGTGTGTGGGAAGGACGAAGGCAAAGACCAAGGCCGCTTCAGCGTCACTATGTTTAACGAAGCCGTTTTGGCTTCGTTAAACATAGTGACATGGACAAATGTGAAGACCAGAGCTAACTCGGCTAGCAGCCTGAATTTCCAGTGTTGAGAGATATAATCCCTCCACCTGGTCCTGGGTCTGCCCGAGGTCTCCTCCCAGCTGGACGTGCCAGAAACACCTCCCCAGGGAAGCGCCCCGGAGGCATCAGCACCAGATGCCCAAACCCACCTCAACTGACTCCTTTCCACGGGAAGGAGCAGCGGCTCTACTCTGAGCCCCTCACGAACAGCAGTGTTTCTCACCCTATCTCTAAGGGAGACACCAGCTATCCGACTGAGAACGCCCATTTCCGCCGCTTGTATAAACGATCTCGTTCTTTCGGTCATGACCCATCGCTCATGACCATAGGTGAGGGTAGAAACGAAGATTGAACGATTGATAGAGAGCTTTGCCACTCGACTTCGAACCGTTTGCGACAATTGTGCCGAAAACCGTGCCGACGTCACTAGCTATCAATTCTTTCTTAAATTCCAGTTTTCCGCACAACTGACCTTTTGTCACTAGATTTTAGCACTTGATTTCTTTGGAGGCATGCAATTTCCCTAACTCTCCATCACGTTTTCTCTTGACTTTTCTCGCCTTTTCTCGCGCTTGGCGGCTATCGTTTGTTTCACTTCCAAATTTTGTTCGACTTCTAAGACAAAAAAAATTCCGAATTTTTTGGTCGAATTCCGATTTGTTCTATGTCTAAAGCGTTCGAAAACCAAGGTTTGCATGTACAGTATACTGTATAGTTGGGGAGATTCTAATTAAAAACGGCCTCTAGGGGGCAGCACAATGGTGTAATTCTACCACAACTGCATCTAAAGGATGCGTAGAGTGAGAGTTGTATCAAGTGACGTGACAACATGGTCATACCGGTGTCAGAATCACAATCTGTTCACGTAAATTAACCGAATAATGTCTTCATTTCAAAACCTAGTGACAAGTCTTCAAAACTGCTTGATCGCAGACGACCAAGCATCGGAAAACGTCTGTAAAAAGCTCAGAATTTTGATCGATAAGTTACTTGAATCCTCCAGGTTGGTATCTTTAAACTCAACATGCAGTGTTGTTTTGAATAAGCTGTGATATTAATTATTCTGTCATGAACAGGAGCAGTGGGAAAAGATGCCAGGAGCGCTGCCTGGAGGAGGCTTCCCAGCTGCTGATCCGGATCCCCGAGGCAGAGCTCCGGGCTTTGGATGAGACGCGACTCCTGCTTCTGGTCCGACTCCTGCTGTCCATGCAGCTGCATGTGGTCCGGATCTCCACGGGCTTCCGTAAGGTGGACCAGGTCAGCCCCTCAAAAAGCCTGTCTGCTCATCTAACAACGGGATCAAGCTCTTATTCTAGCTGCACATTTCTGTGACAGATGCTGCAACATTTGGCTAAGGTGGACCACCAAATGGTTTTAAGAGAAACGCAAGAATGTTTGGACTCCACAGTCCGAGCTGAGCAGGTACCAGAGATCTCACCTTACCTGTTGTGGCTGTCGTGTGTTTGCATTGCACATAACCTTTACAACTCTTCTTTTCAGATCTTGTCATTTGAGGATCTGCAGAGAGGTCAGTGGTTACAAATGACTATTTTATCCATTTGGAGACAGAATTATTCAACACCCTTTTCCCAGATGTCACACAGAATGTTACTTAACTGTATGCTGCATTCCCAAAGTGATCCGACTGTCAACAAAATGCATTTTTTTCATATTATTTAGCCTCTATGACCTGCTGTAAATGTGATGCATACCAGACAGCAGCTTGGTAAAGGTTTCCAGTAATAAGTGTTGCAAATGAATAATTACCCTCTAATTACCCTGTATTTCATCCCACAGGCACAATTTTCAAATTCCTTGAGAGATTTACCGTTATCATTGCTGTAGAATTTTCCAGCCACCAAATAGGCTTTGTATTTTTTTTTGTTTTGAAACCTAACATACAATGTGGCTTGACAAAATTGTTTCCAGTTTTTCCATTTGTGTTTTATTTGTGTATTTATTATTTTTTTTTAGTCTCTATGTTCCTGGAAGACAGCGCCATTGGTCGTGAGGTGTTCCAACATTCTCACCTTTCTTTGCTGACTAAACTATCCAAGTCATTTCCTGTTGTGTTGCAACAGCAACCCCTCAGAGATGGACCGATGTGTTACCTGGCTGCTAAGGTCCGTGGAGAGCTGAGCGCACCATCAATCGATTCACTTCATTGATTTCTTTGTTCCTCATCTGGTGCTCTGATCTCTGCAGACGTGTTTGCAAATGTTTCAGCTGCTGTCCGGTGAAGTTGCTCCTCTAGTGTGGGGCGAGAAGGAGGACAGCCCAGCGATGCAGGTGATTCTGCAGGCTCTCATGGACGTAATACTTGGACAGGTTTGTGATTAAATATTAATAATCTTGTTAATAAGCTCTTGTTGCCTTTACTTGACCTCCATGATGCGTCCTCTCTATCAGTGCTGCAACAGGGACACTCGTCTTCTGGCAGGCACCGCTGTGGCCATGCTGATCAACACGGCGCTGGACGATAGAGCTGGAGCAGCTGCAGCCTGGAGTCTGCTACAGGTTTCCCACTCAGGTCGGTCGCCGCCAGCAGTGCTAAAGAAAAAGTAGAAGCCAATGCAGAATCCAAGAATGTGTTGTTCTTTTCATTTTTCAGAGCCATGGCTGCTGACTGTTGGCGTTCTCCAGGCACGGTGCAGCCCTACGGGAGAAGACGGGGTGGACATGCTGGCCGTCAGCAAAGGCCTCCTGACCTGCTGTCGGCCTCTCATCTTGCTCAGTTCGCACCTGGATGCCACAGAAGTAAATAATGTTATAGATAAAAGCATGTTTTACTCATTCGTGACCAAACTGTGACCACCTTTTCCTTCTTTTCAGACGAGTTTACTGCTGAACGGTTTGTTTCCTCTGGTCCACGCTCTGTGTGAGCAGAAGATGGATCGCCTCTACTTTGCTTTTGAAGGTGAGCGATGCACATTTCACATTTATGACAGCATCGTCCCATACTGTGGTGGAAAGAGAATTGTAGTACTCCATTACATTTTAAGGTGACTGAGCATCCTTTTGATGTTACTCTACACTTCCATTGTAACAGAGTACTCATTACTTTGCTGAACTGGTTCGTTACTGAAGTAAGCGACATGTTGTTGCAGTATTAACACTGTGGCTAAAGAAAGTGAAGGAATGTCTGGCTGATATCTGGACGACGACCGGCGTTCGCCTCCTGCCTGACGGCAGCAGCCTTCAGAAGGAGCTCATCCACATCATCTGGACCAACGCTGAAAGCCCAGTCAGTTCAATTAACCTTATTTTGTTATTTGAATTTTAAAATCAAACAGAAACTAATCGAAAGGACATTATTTGACTTTATTATAGCTAAAAAATGCAGAATATAGCATCCAACTTTCTTAGAATTCCTATACATTTTGTATTATTTTATATCCAGTGCAACACATGAAAGTCTTATTAGAAGTGTTCAGGAACATGTTGTATGATGAACTCGTGTTATTTTATCAGAGCATTTATAGAGCCATTGATGAAGCTGTTTTGTGACACCTGCAGGTCAGTGGTGTGTCGGACTTTGTGCGTGGAGCTTTCAGTCTGCTGCTGGACCTCTACAACATGGACTGTGACAAGTTCTGTGAGACCAACAAGCCTCTTTATTTTACTTTACTTAAACGAGTAATCAAACTACCATGGGAATGTAAAACCAAATATCAGCGCCTCTGTTCCCTCCTGCCATACCTGGGCACCGACACGGTGAGGATTGTCACTGCAGAGCTGATCGCGCTATGATGAAACAGCCATTTATCCTGAGTTTGGTGTGTTCTGCTTTTATCATTTAGGTGATGGATCAGTACCCTGAAATACCCACTCATCTCCTCAAGTGTCTGTCAACCAATCACCTTTCACCGTGTGGATCTGAGCTTTACAGATGTCTGATCCTGCAGCATAGACGAGAGCTCTGCGACGGCCCACAATCCCTTTCACGCACTGAGACTGATCTAGCTAGTCAGTGGTCCAAACGATGGCGCCTCTTCCTCCATGAGGCACTGACGTCCGACGTCACCCTCTTACAGAACAACAGCTCGACGCTCTTATTGCCCTGTACCATTCAAGTCTTCCCCTCCGCTGTGGGTAATTTGCTGGCCTCTCTGGACCCGTTCACCCCCGGCCATCTCCACGCCTGGGCCTGCATCATGAGCTCCTATCGATCCACAACTCTACATTCTCCCTGGGCCCTGCAGGGGAGCTCATCCTTTGAAACCCTCCAGCTGGCTCTAGGATCTGCAGATGAGAAAGTCCGTCTGGCTGCTGTCAACCTCCTCTGCTGCAGCCCAAAAACCAAAGTCGCTCCGCAAACAGAGGAGGTGTCGATGATGAAGGTCTTCATTCAGCAGAACCTGAACTCTGACTCCTCGTCTTTTCGACAACATCTTCAGGCTGCTGTGAAGAAGTTTCTTGTTCGGATCAGAGACGGCTGCTTAGCACAAATCAGAGGACAGAAGAGTAAAAAGAAAGGAGATGCTGTTCACTCAGATAGGACACAGGACGCACTGGAGCAGGGAATAGGTGAGCAAAAACTGTTCTACTGGACAAACCGATGTATTTTATTTTTGCAATGAGCACCTAAATGATCCGAATTAAAATTCAACAGATCTGTCAGGAGGTTTAATCATCCAAACCTGAATTTATAATAAATTATGAATAATATAACACAAGATGGAGAACTAGAATCATGACAAAAAATTTTGCATAGGTCATATATGATCCCTAAAAATCTGGCTCTTTTCAGTCTTCCAATCTTTTTGTAAACTATGCAGGGTTTGTGGAATGGTTGGGTCAACTTCCGTATGGCTATCTGGCACCAGGACACAGCTATCAGAGGAAGAAGACGGCGTTGCTGTTGCTGTCTGCGGTGCTGGAGACCTGCACAGACACCTGGAGCCCAGACAAAAAGAAAGGACAACCTCCAGGTCAGTTTGGAAAAAAAAAAAAAGTTACATGTAGCTGCGTTTAGGACAGTTCTGTGTGCCATTTCAATATGGCATTATGGCTTTTTTTTTTTTTTGCAGCAAATATGGGGTCTCTTGTTAATGTAGCCAGACAGAGAGGACAGTGGGATTTCACCTGCAGGACAAAACAGCTGGTCCTCATCAGCTGTTTAGAAGATTCTACAAATGAGGTAGAAAATGCATCAAGTTGTTCAGATCCAGGTTGAAGATATGATATACACTGTATATCTGAAGTTTACTCTTTCATTCTTACAGATTCGGGAGCTCTCAGCTGGGTTGCTGTTGAGATATTTCCCACCACGTTTTCCAGATGATGTTGCTGCAGCGCTGCTGGCGCGAACCAAGAATCTTCTTTGCAGTCCTCGGGTGCAGGAGGCTCAGATGGGCGCACTGATGATGAAAGTCCTCCTTCAGAAGTAAGGATTTTCTCCTACAATACCCTCATTACATCCCTCAAAGTGGTGATGTATCGTAGTTGTCAATGTTCGTCTGTTCGTTAGTCCACCAAATATCTTCACAACCATTACAGATAGAAAGATGAAACAAAAACCACATTACTCAGGCGGCAAAGGGGATGAAAATGAGATGATGACCTTGACCTAGAGAAAAACTAGGTTGAGGTCAAATTTCAACTTTTGTACACTCAGGAACTAGTTAAGATAGAAAGGCGTGGGAGAAAGCCAGTGTGAGTAAGACCATAGATCAAAGCTAGTGCTTTGAACTATGGTTTGAGATATTTTCTATCCTGAAATATTTTTGCACATATCTCAGGAACTGGATAAGATAGAAAGACGAAACAAAAGGTGTTATATATTCAGGTAGGCAAGGGGATGAAAATTAGATCACAACCTTGACCTTCACATTTGCACTTTTATACCTTTTTAGGTACACATCTCTGAAACCTCATGTCAAATAGAATGGAGCAGTTACATGTTTAATCATGGGTCTTTTATTAAATGACTCTGACCTATGAAAGTAGGTCAGGGTAAAATTTTGAATTCCGGGCTGTCGTGGGATGTTGCAGTCTCTGACTATCTTGTTCAGAAATGTAGATGCAAAGGACCCACAAACACTAGATGTTGCTCAACTTGTAGATCAGAAGACCAGCTTGAGGACTGCAGGAACAACAGTAGCATCGCTGTCAGCGGTGGAAGTACACACAACACCTCCTCAGCGGTCAAATTTCTGATAAGGGAGCTGGAGGAACATTATGTTGCAACCAAGGCTGACATGATGCTTGCTGCCAGAACGAAGCCTGTACACGGTGAGGCTTAGTATCTCCAAGAGAATTTACATTTAGCCTACAAAAACATTGTTTGGTTCTTTAAATCCTGTCTTGAATTCTGTTCCAGGTGTTCTAATCGCCCTTCAGAGGTGTTTGATCGAGACACCCTGCAGTGTCTATGACACACTGGACCACAGTCTGACCGTTGAGGTGCTAAACCTACTGGAGAACCTCTCTCATTTGCTTCTGGGTGTTCTCTATGGAGATCTTGATGCTTCTGCCACTGAAAAGGGTAACGAAGTGTGGATGCACACCATTTTTGTTTTTTGGTGGGGGATGAAATACATTTGAGATTTGTTTATGATGCCTTGTAGTAAATGTCACCTTTCACAGATGCCCTCCCTTCCTTTTGTGATATGGGAAATGCTATTAGTTCTCTAATCGCCCAATCCTCTGGAGGAGACCGAGGGGATGGAGAGGAGTGTGTCCTGCTATCTGAAGAACACAGCCTCGTCCTCACCTGCTGCTGGGTCTCCCTCAAGGTAAAACCAGACGCACTGTCAATGTGATCACATTACAGAATTCTTATTTTCATTGTTTTTGTTCTTTTTTTAAAATCAGGAAATAGGAATATTTTTAGGTTCTCTGGTGGAGAAAATTTACTCTGAATCCAAACCCGGCAAGTGTCTCCTGACCAAAGATGATCTGATGAGATCTTCAAGAATATTTAAGAATATTCTTCTGAAATGCCGTCACTGGGTGAGTTTATAAAAGTTTTAGGAGGTTTGACGTCAATTCATTGCAACTCTCGTCATCTTTCCTGAAAGCCCCATTTGTGTCCACCAGGGGGCAGTGGAGGGCTGCTGTGTGGGTTTCACCAAGTTCTGTACCTCTCTGTTGAGCAACAGCGACGCAGAGATAAGTGATATCCCAGCTCACATGCTCAAAGAAGTGAGTGCTAATTTTTGCTTATCACTATTAAAGGTTAGTAAATGGAGATGCTGGATGGCTGTCTTATAGATTCCTCTTGAATCTCGTATCTGTCAAAGGGCCTGCAGGTTGTGGAGTCGCCTCGTTTGACATCTGTGACCCGACGGGCTGCTGGGTTGCCGATGCTCATCCTGTGTGTCGTGTCGGCTGAAAGGCCCTGCAAATCACGACCGCTGTTGACCCACACGATGCACTCGTTACTGCAAACAGCTCAAACCCCTCTGCCGGAGAACTGGGACCAAACACTGGACCTGCCACAGGTTTGTAAACAGTAAAAAACAAAGAAGATATTGATCCTCGTAGACACAACATCAGGTAAATATCCTCAGATAAATATCCTCTTCTTTATTAGGTGTGTGCAGTTCACACTCTTCAGGCCATGGTGCGTGGATCGGGTCTGGGGGTGGCTGTCCTTCAGTTCGCTCCTGCTGTGGCCATCCTGTCTCTCACTCTGCTCAGCTCTCCCTGTTGGGCAATGAGGAACGCTGCTCTGCAACTTTACAGTATGAAGATTTAAGCATCACATGTCATCCGTATTTGTGATCTGAATCTGCCCTTTATTTTGTTGACCTGAACCAAACGGCGAAGTCAGTTCTCTTTCTTAATCAAATCAGTGTGACGGCCGAGAATCACACATCTCAGTTGGTTTTACATCTCAACTATTCACAAAACCATCTGTAGTGGCACCTTAAGTGCAGTGAAAAAAAAAAAGTAGAACTGAGCACACATCAAGCATGTTTTCAGACATTCTTGGTGATTCTGGTTCTGGTTCTGCACCATTGAACTTCCTTTCCACCACAGTTACTAACCAAATATCCAGTTAGCGTTTCTTTAGATAAACATTTTATTATCACAGAGGATAAAACAAAGAAATGCTCACCAACCTGGAGCCAGTGACATTTTATAAAATGAAGGATTGATTATGACAATAATAGTCTCTGTATTTTTATTCCACTGTTTATATTGATATGATGTGTTTTGCAGGTTCTCTGTGCTCTCGAATGCTTGGCCAGCGGCCAAGCAGTGAGGAGGCTGGCCCTACCCAGCACAGCATGTCCCCCACTGCCTTCTTCCTCCACTATCCTGCCCTCCAGCCCTTCCTCCTGGGCGAGCTAAGAGGGGCAGCGCAAGATCTCCAGAATCCATCTAATGAAGCCAAGCTACACCTCCAACCCTCACTCTTCCCTGTTCTCACTCTGTTAGCCCAGCTCCAGCCTGGTGTCCAAGACTCATCCGAGTGATTACTGCTTGTTTGTTACCACAGTTAAACACAGTTATCCCACACATTGACGCAGTGATGATCGCTGGAGACAGCAGTCTCTTAGCTTAGTTTAAGTGAAGACGAGAAATGAAGGAAACAGTTACCGGTAGTTGTGGTTTTATGAATCTTCATCCAGAACATTTGATCTCTATACTGTCCTTTCTGGTTTTCTGCCTCCAGAACCTTGTCAGACTTCCTGCCTCCTTTACTTCAGCTGTCTGCCAGCCCGATATACAGTGTGAGAGTGATGGCCTCAAAGGCTTTGGTTGCCATAACTCCTCCCTCAGACTACATGAGAATCCTCATCAAACTGGCTGCTCAGCTTCCTGGTCCAGAGGAGCGCTGCTGCCACAACCAGCTCCATGGAAAGCTGCTGCAGATCAGGGCGATTCTAGAAAAAGCTCTCTACTTGTTCAGGTGAGACTTGAAGAGCTGCCTGCTCATTGATAAGACACTTGCGAGCTTTTAAACCTGCCTTCTTACCCTTAGTGCCCCTTCAGCTGACCTTACAGAGGTGCTAAGGGGGGTTGAGGTCTCATTATGGTTGGTGACTGCCGCTCAACGCTGCCCTCTAGTGAGAGCGGCCTACCTGGCGGTGGTAGATCAGCTGAGAACATTCTGCAGTGAGGCCTACTTGTCGAAGCTCTGTGACATACTTAATCAGGAGTTCCAAACGCCTCAAAAGGAGCTTCAGGTGAGTGACACACATACCAATACATCTATGTTGAAAAGATAAGGGAGCATTCTGGGCTTTTATTCTCAATCTGCGACCTCTGTTATCTTCACAGATCGGCTTGACATCCTTCCACAAACAAACCGTCCACTTTCTTTGTGCAGATCTAACGTGGGCATGTCAAATATGGGATAATTTTTCTCGGGTGAACCCTGAACTGAGGCTCTCATTGGTCACGTGGCTGATGGATGGGCGAGGTTTGCACCAGCGCTCTTTGAGAGAGGTGATCCAGAGAATGCTGCAGGTGAGACGTGATCTGCTCTCCAGACTTCAACACGAGGCTTAGAACAACAACAAAAACCCATTTAAGGGCTTTCTGGTCAAGCGGTCTTCATAGAGCACAATGAGTGGAAATAAGTGGTTTGAATATAATCCTAATTTGGGCTGAAATCCGTTGAGATTTAGATCCCCTCTGACAATAGAGAAGACGTGCTGCTAAAATGTTTTTTTCTGGAATCAAAGTAAATTAAGTGAGCAAATGTTTCTCATCTGTATAATCCACAATTGAAGTAGGTCATTACTTCAGCATACTTTTGATCAACTGATTGTCTAAATTTCCACAAAAAAAGTCATTATTATCGTCAGTCTCTTAAAACAACAAATTAAAAGAAAATTTTATGCATCAGTGTTGATGTTACAAAATACATTTATCATCCAAGTAGATTAAGGAAGTGTGGTGACGTTCTCTGTTCTCAGTCCAACCTGAGGGAGGCCTTGCTGAGCCACAGTGTGGGATATCGCAGCACCTACCTGGCAGCCCTGGCAGCAGTGATGACTGGGAGCGATTCTATTTCACCGCAGCACGTCCTGCTGTCGGCCCCTCTGGAGGAGCCCCTTTTGCTCGAGTGTCTGAATATGTTGCTGGGGGACCTGGAGAATCAGCGAGGGGGTCCAGAGTTCCTGTCCCAGGCGCTGCTTGTTGCAAGTCTTCTGCTTATCCAGTTGTCGGACTATAGGTTTGATTTGGTCGTTTCTTTTTTTACTTTAATAAAGAAAAAAATCCTAGACTACTAAACCTGCAGCTCTGACTTTCTTCTCGTCTTTTATTGAAGCAGAATAAAGATATCCATGTTCCAGCGCTGGTGCAGCATCTTGGAATGCCAGCGTTCCCCAAGCGCCCCTGAAATGCTAAGGATGAAATGTGCTGAAGCTCTTTGTTTGGCTGGAGTTCCTCTGATGAGTCTGGGAGAAAGCAGGATCATAATAAGGTGTGAAGGCAGTCAAAGAATGCAACTGAATGAAAAATGACTGGAAATGAAAACTGTGGACTCCTCATGTTTTAGGGTGATCCACACAGGCTTGTACTTGCTGCAGGACCAAAGCCAGCAGGTGAGGATGAGAACAGCTTCCTTTACCTCCATATTGCACCACATGCATAGAGGGGAAACCCAGACAAGGGTCCACCAGGTGCAGGTCAACCAGGCACTGCCACTGCTACTGGACCTGCTACTGGAAAAATACTGGGATGCCACTGGTACACTGGAGGTGCTGCTCTCTCACCTACCCCAGACTGACCTCAGATCAGTGCTCAGAGAGGCCTCAGAAAGGGGGTGCGTTAGCTCACTCTATCCAAACACACGTACAAACAGAAAACAATTGAGTGTTGCTTATTTGCTTTCACTGCTCTCTATATTTCAGGTGCTCTAGTCTGTATGAGCAGGATGAGGCCAACGTGTTTGCAGAACCCTCCGTGATGTCTGCGCATGTGCTGCCTTATCTTCTGCAGATGGCCAACAGATACTCTGAATCCTCTGCTTTGGCACAGAGCCTGAAGGTGTGGGCAGAGGAGAGTGCTGCACAGGTGATCAACAGCCTGAAATTCTACAAAGAGCACCAGTCAGGTTTATTCTCTCCAGCTGAGACTCTGACTCCCGTCTGGCTGGCTCTCCTGAGGAGCCCACGTCTCCATAGTGCCCTATGTGGCCTGTTCACCAGAGCACTCTTTCTCCTCTGGCTGTGGAAGTCATCAGATGATGTGGAACGCATTTGCGATCCTTCATCCCTGCATTCGACTTTACAGGAACTTTGTAGTCTTCTCTGTCGGAACGGTGTCCACTTTCCCTCCGCTTTAACATCTGCTGTGGCTGGAGATCTGCCAGTGTGATGGGAACGAGGCTTTTATCTGTGTACGCATGGCAGAAAAACACCCGGCATACAATAATTACCTATGGATATCTCAGAAAGGCGTATGCTATCTGAATGTGCAGCTACTGATGCTGCTAACAGCTGTTAGCTGTGTAAGAGCTCAATGACTCCAGTCTGTTGTTCCCATAATAGTATTAGCTATAGAGGCAGGAGACACTAGGTATTAGTGTCTGTTTCATGTAAACTTTAAAGACCTTATTTTATTTGCATGATTTTAGATATTTTTATAATATGTTGTATGAAGCGCCATGATTTTTTACAATAAAGATGTTTTAAGCATAACAGTCTCCAGAATTACTCCCCAGCAAAGTGTTCTTTCTTTATCAGATTGATTGTAGCAGGACTCAGACTGAAGCCGTGACGTAATTCAACTCCATCAAAACAACTGGCTGCTTGGTGCCCAACAGGGAATATGGAGTGCATTTTAATGCTCCATTAGAGGACTTCTGCCTGCATAATTGTCCATTTTCCAACCACATGAGGGCTGAAGATGATTGACTGACTCTGAAAGAGTCATCAGTCATTCTGCAACGAAACCATACACTACAGGAGTCTGACATAACCAGATAGCCATTCTGTTTGAGATGGGCTGTTGTCAGTAGGTAGACAAACACTGGCTTGAAGCACCCTTTCTGTGCTATCCAGGTAGCATTATTAAATATGCATGAATGTTTTTATGGTTTGATTCGCAAAAGTTTTCTGAGGTGATCAAATTCTCAAAACAACTTGACTACTCACCATACATATCACAGTTTTTACTGTGTCACACTGTCAGTAAATAAGGTATCAGCTTTCTATTGCTGGCTGCAGTGCTGGTGATCATCAAGATTAAGCAACAGCTGTGTCATCAAGTTTGTATTAATGATTCATATGTGAAGCTTATGCAACGTGTTTCCCTGTGACACAGGCTGAAATTAAGACCGGTTAGAGCTCTGTGAGATTAGTGTGTGCCTCAAAGAAAGCTGCAGGTTGTTCAGGTCATCCTCTTGGCACATGTGGTGGTGTAACATGACATGCAAAACATAATCATAGGTGATATAATTATAAGGCAAAGCTCTGATTTTTTACTATTTTTTTGCAAACCTGGAATTATCAAGAATTGTCTCAAAGTTTGAAATAAGGAAGGATATATTTGATAATAAATACAAGTCTTATGCTTTGTAATTTGACTTGTCTGTATGCCACATTGTCTCCTGCCTCCTAACTCAGCTTTGAAACAAAATTTGTTTAGAAAGCTCCAAACATTGTTTGGCGCTTTCAACAAAAGCTTTTGTCACAGAGAGGGTAGCCTCTCAGTAACCCTGCATTCTGCTAATGAAATTATGTACTATGGCGACAGGGAACATGTCCAAATATCTACAATCACTTTCATTATGTGTGTGTGTGTGTGTGTGTGTGTGTGTGTGTGTGTGTGTGTGTGTGTGTGTGTGTGTGTGTGTGTGTGTGTGTGTGTGTGTGTGTGTGTGTACTCGCACACAGACGTGTGCACCATATCAGCACAAATAGTGTTTTTCCATTGCACTAATTGGGGCTCATACCTCCCTGGTTAAAAAAGGCAACAGTGAAATAAAACACTATTCTTCCAATGGAATTACAGAAACATTCTTGAAGAATTAAATTATTTTTGATAGAACACACTGTTCTTTTATTTCTGAAATGAGCTGTTTTATTTATTAAGATATGTTAAGTTGAAACATTAAAATGAACTTGATATATAAATACTAGTACTTACTTCTACTTAACTTACCAGTACTTATATTATTCATGGTATAATGTCACACATGTCAAAATCTTGACTCAGTCTCACATTTATATGTAAGAAATTATTGTCAGATTAGAAATAATTCATTGAATAAATCATAACTGAGTCCCTCAACACTGGCTCTGCTTGTGCCAAGAAACAAATCTTGGGTTAGTGATAAAGTGACTTTTTGATTACACATTTGACTTAGTAGGTTGAACTTGTGGAACTGTGTTACATAACTTTGTGTTATCCTGACCTTTCTGATTTTAACCACCTCTCAGAGCTGTTTGCTGACGTTTGTGGTGGAAATGTTCTCAATTCAAAATCAATTAATCATCAACAATCAACTCCTACTACAACCTGGGGGAGGTCTGAGCCATCTAACCCTGAGTGAGCAGACTGTTAGGGAGAGTGTTGGACAGATGCTGTGTGTTTACTCTACGAAATGTCAGAAAATGGAGTGAGCATCTGTTTCAATAGTGGCTCAGCAAACATTGACATTGGGTGACCTCGCTGCCATTTATGCGACAAAGACGGGGCCTCCGCTTTTCAGTATGCAGCTCCTTCTGCACATGTGGATAAAGGAAGATATTGCTGTCATTTGTCATTTATTAGCCCTTGTAGAGTCCTTCTCTGACTGACAGCAGAAGAAACAGGCCCATGGGGGGTAGAGGAAGCCTTAGAGGTAGGAAAAGTGGTTTGAACCAATGGCAAATAGATGGTTTCTTCTTCTGATTGGTCAGTTAGTTTATGGGTAATTGTAAAGAAAATGCTTTAATAAATATGGAATGATGTACTTAGTCCCACAGCTGCATGTCCACATGGCACATAGTATAGCGTAATGATGCATCAATGGCCAACAGTTTAATTAACATTAAACCCCAATCCAAATTCCAAAAAGGTGTGTGTATCATGGTAATGGATCATAAACCCTTTCCCTGGTATGTTCATTAAAAAAGAAAACTTATGATTCTGCCTGTTTAATGAGGTGTATTACAAAACAGAAAAATAACAACAACCCTAACCCTGTATAACTGCAGATTGTACTAGATTTAATGTTTCCGCTTATTTCATTAGTCTGATTTAACTTTTTTCAGCAGCATTGCAGTTTAGCATCACCTGCTACATTTATTTTTTTACTTATTTACACTTAAAGTGCTGCTTTTATTTTGTGTTGTAAATTACCATAAATTCTATATTTTTTTAAAAATTCATTCGAAAACATATTTTGGCTCCTCCTCCGGCAACTGTTTTTCAATGAAGTGTCGAGCGTCATCGTTTTACCAGGCCAATCAGAAGCCGTACAGGGCGGATGACGTCATCGATGTAGTCAGGTTTCAAAATGCGAGTTTTTAATTCGGTTAAAGAAGCGCAATTTAGACATTATGAATTAGGAAAATCCAATTGAAGTCTGTGAAGCGTTAGGACTTTGAGGGTTTTTTTCTCTTCTTTTTTTTTTACTGCAAAAGCATTCTTTCTCTTCTTCCTCCTCCTCCTCCTCCTCCTCCTCCTCCCACTGAAGGCTGTTTATGAAGCAGGCTGAGCTCAGCTCGGACAAAAACAAGGGCTGGGACTCCAGCTGCACGCGCGCGTTAAACGGTGCACGCGCATCACAAACTGGAATCCGTGCACGTGTTCTCGAAGCGTTCGTTGTTTTCCTTCTTAAACCGCGGCTCTTCATCGTCCCCGTGATGTTTTCAGTGAATTCAGGCCGTCAACTCTGCACAATGTTCCTCTCTCTGCACGTTGTTTTCCTCAGCGTGGCGATTGTGGAGAGCAGTGCAGCAAACACGGATCGAAAAGGTAATATGATCAATTATAGATGTTATATATATATATATATATATATATATATGTTTAGTGAGTCGTTTTGCTGTTAAAATCAGTGAACTGTTGCTGGATTATCTCAAAATTTAAATATTTCTCACCGCTTAAGTCGTTCCTCCGTGTGTTATTTTCAGACTGTGTGAGATCCAGTGGTGTGGACTACCGGGGGCCACAGCAGAGCTCCTCATCGGGTCTGACCTGTCTGAACTGGACCAACACCTCTAGAGACTATGATGTCAACGAGAATCCGGATTCATACACAGGTAAACAACTCCTATCGATTTGTCAGCTGACTCATAGATCAATGAACGTCTCATGAAGTGAGGGAGAAAGTTGTGTTTGCTCCTGTGCAGCTGAACATTTAAAAAATGCCACTGATGTTGATAGTTAAAACAGATTTCTCACAGCCCTTGTTTTTGTCCACATCAAACACCTATTGCAGCTTCATTTAAATTTTTATATTTTATAATAATAGTTTCCCAGTGATTGTTTTTATAACCTACACTTCATCTCCCATGCAGTTGACTTTTTATGGTGATAAATGCTTCTTGTGCTGAAGCTGCCTTTTCTTTTCTTTGTGCTCGTCGTGGCCTGTTCGTGGTGGTGTGATGAGTTACTGTTAATCATTAATGAATCCTGTGGTTTATTTCCGTGACGAATTGGTAACATCCATGTGCTGGTTTTATGTTCCTCCTGTAGGCGTTGGAGACCACAATTACTGCCGAAACCCTGACGCCTCTGAGAGGCCCTGGTGCTACATAGCTGGTCCAGATGGGACGGTCCAGAGACAATTCTGCATGATTGATGCATGTGAAGGTAAAAAAAAAACAACACATTGTACCCTTTGATGCTTTTTGTTCCCTGGAAAAAGAATTAATGAGGCTAAATATATCTACGTAAATGTTTTAATTAATCAGAAAAGATTGGAACTTGATGCGTGAGTTTTGCAGCAAAAATTGAATAGTTTGTTGGGTCAGCAAAAAAGTTTTTGTTTTAAACTCACAAATCAACCTAGAAGTATTATGTGATTGTCATAAGCAGGTCATTTGGTAAAGTTTCAACGAGCAGGAAATGTCTGGGAGGCTAGTTTGCCCTTTGTTTTCTTGGTGACTAAAAACAAACCCTGTAGCCACACAAAGACAAAGCAGTGCAGTTTCATTTCAGGAAGTTCAGTTTCCTTAGAGCCAGGGGCCACGCCCCTGTCAAAGCTCATTGGCAGAGAGAAACACTTTTACCTTGGAGACGGCATCTAATTGGCTGTTCCACTTTATGACTTCACGCCCTTTAACTCCAGTGAAGTTCATAAACAAGTTTCTTGTAGGACGGAGGAGAGATTTAAAGAGGAAGATGTTGAACCTCTCCGTCTCCTGAAGGAGAGTCAAGCAGGCAGGACTTGTTTTTGTGCGTGAAGACAGACATGTTGGAGCCCACCCTCTCACTGCTGAGAACTGCCTCAGGGTTTCATATGGCAGCGTGGAAACCACCACAGTCTTCCATGATCCACATATAGTCGAGTCAAACCCAGTTTAGGGTTAGATTAATGTGTCTCCACTCAGAAATAATCAAATCAAAAGGAACAAAACAGAAATCACAAACTACTACCGACATAACAAATGAAAACTTTGTGGTAGATGATATTGCAGCACTGCCACAATCTATGTGTGTGTGTGTGTGTGTGTGTGTGTGTGTGTGTGTGTGTGTGTGTGTGTGTGTGTGTGTGTGTGTGTGTGTGTGTGTGTGTGTGTGTGTGTGTGTGTGTGTGTGTGTGTGTGTGTGTATTATGTATTTCAGGCTGTGTATGGATCAAATAACCTGATATTCAACTCTTTTAGACAAATGTACAGTAATCTATCACACCTAATGAAAATTCCATGTTAAAATCTATGAATAAAATTTCCAAGTATCCATTCTATTGAGTAGTTTTGACTCAAACAAAAATATTTTTAGCACTGTGAGAGAATATTTGATGTATTTAAGATATTTAAAATGCTTAGAGTATATTTATTTAATTCAGTGTGTTTTTGTTTTAGAACAAACCTCTACTGAGTCAACAGACGCTGAATCCCTGGACCGAAGTGGAACAACTCCCTCCACGGTGAATCTTCAGCCGTCAAATCCCGTTCCTCCCCAGAGCGACGCTGCTGCCGAGCAGCCGGTGATCGGGATCAGCCAGCGAGTTCGCACTCGGCCCAAACAGAAGAAAGACCTCGGCACTCTTGGTGAGTTCCTTTTTGCTAGAACTCACACACACACACACATGTGTGTGATTGTAGTGATAGACCAAGCTGCAGTTTTAATGAACCGTATTTATAGGTAATGCAAAGGTTGTTGCATTTAATGTGCTTTTGTGTGTTTTCTAGGCTACGTCATCGGCATTCTCATGATGGCAATTATTATCGTCCTCGGCGTAGGCATCACTTTTGGGTACTTCTATAAGAGGTCAGTATTGAAATCGTTGCAAAATTACAAGTGATTTGGTCCAGTGTGACAGGAGTTTTATTACAGAGGCTCAGAAGTTACTCTTTTCCAGGATTTCATTGTCATGCCATGGATGTCCAGTGTCTTTGTAACATAATTCCAATATATGGAGCGTTAGACCTTCCTTGTGTCTTCCTGTTTCCACTGATGCGTGTATTGTTGTTGCTAACTTTAAGATTCCCAGGAGAAATGCCAGCGCAACCGGTTAACCACAAGTGATAGTATGCATGTGAATAGTCTCTGGCGTTTAGAGCAACAGCTGTTGTTCCCATTTTCCAGTGATGCATTTTGTTGATCCACTTGGATAAAATCAGCCGTATCACTTTTTCAAAACAATTTTTTGCATCAACTGCAACAGGATGTGGAGATGCATGGGATAGAGGAGCCTGTGTAGCGGCAGTCATGAGATAATGCAAACACTCTTTCCTATTGGTTCTCAAATCTGATTAGCAGTGATTTTGTTTTCTATTTTTAGTGGGTGATTATAGTGATATATAAATAGTAATATAGTGATTGTAGTTGAGCTGCGTATTATGTCGGGGTGTTAACCCTTCCCTCAGCATATAGTGACATCATCTTCAGTTACAGGGATAGTTGTGTGGTAGACATGTCCATATTCTTTGCAAAATTAAACAGTTTCTGGAAAAAAGTGCAGAGAACTTACTTGAAACTAAAACAAACCACGCTGTTGCTAATATAGTCTGTAGTATACACACAGGCAACACTGAGTGTAAGAGCTCAATATGCTGTTATGAATCCAAGAGTTGATAGACAGCAGCTTCATGCTGCTTCCCATCAACGTGTTGCCCTGGAGGACAAAAACTGTCACCAGGTAGTCAGATATTTGTTCCCTTTCACCATCTGTCCCTGCAGACCCGGCAATTGCAAAATCAGGCCCTGTTTGCTGTCTTGAATTAATTACCTGGAGCTCCTTATGTTGATATTTAGCTGAGGTGGCCAACAGAAATAGTTCAGGCCAGAGTAGCAGATACTCAGGGGATTCAAAAAGATGCGCCAATGTTTTACAAATGAACTTATTTTCAGGTCTAATGGCATTTCACCTCTGATCCCAGAGGCACTTTAGTTGATAAGTACAGTATTTTCTGCACTATAAGGCGCACTGGACTATAAGGCTCACCTTCAACAAATAGCCTATTTTAAAGCTTTTTTTTATACATAAGGCACACTGTCAGTTTTTGAAAACATTAAAGGCTTTTAGGTGCGCCTTGTAGTGCGGAAATTACTGTAACTGATGCTTGGTTCATAACTGCCCCACTGAAATCATACCAATGGAATGATCCAGGTCATGTTGTCTGACTACATGAGCCTCTTAACTCATTTTAGATTTATGTCACATATAGAGGTCCGCTTATTCCAGGTTGGAAACACCTAAACAGTAAAATGAATCTGTTTTTTTTTTTTTTTTTGTATTTAGAGGTCGGGATTTAAAGAAACAGCATGAGCAGCGGGTGTATGAGCGTGAGATGCAGAGGATCACCCTGCCACTGTCGGCTTTCTCCAACCCGACCTGCGAGCTGGTGGACGAGAACACCATCGTGATCACGGCGGAGCAGGAGACGAGTCCGGTCCAGGAGGGCGTCGAGGGCGGGGAGCCTCTAATGGACCAGCAGGCTGGAACCCCTGGAGCGTGAGCAGGCTGGTGACCCTGAAACGAGATTTTTGTGGACCAGAACTCTCCACACATTTATTTCTCCTCTCTGCCTCCCTGAGTAACCTCTGTTTTAAAAGGAATGGGAGAGCAATGCTCTCTTTAAAGACTTGAGATGAACTGTGTCCTTATATGTTGGTTTATTTTATACATCTGAGGATAATCTGACACATAATGAATCCAACTAGGAGGAAGTGCAACTAATTTGAAAGCCAAATGAATACATTCACAGGTTGCCACCTAATGTAAGACTGTGGGTTTTTGAGTCACATGCTCATTGACTTGCTAGAGTTTTTATTCTTATGGGATGAAATCAATTTATTATAAAGAGATGGTGTTTGGAATGGGGAAGTGTTTAACCCTGTTTTTGATGTGTGTCCATGCGGGGGAGGTGCTGTCCACAGGGTTGCTTAGTTTCATAATGAATTTAAGAGTTTTTGTGTACTGACCCACTGGCTGTACCGAGAGGAGGATGTGGAGAAGAGTTATGACGGACAAGAAAACATGAAACAGTCCCACCGAAGACAAGGGAAAATGCCTTAGTGTGATGCTTTTACATTTGAATTTTGTGTCTTTTTATTGTCTTTGTGTACGACTGCCAGGGCCAATCTGGTTTCAAAGCATGAGAGCAGTCGTTGGCAGGCATGAAAGAGGACTTTTCCTTTTTGTCCACAGGTTAAGAAGTGACAGGAAATATGCAACGTACTCTCAGGAATTATGAGAGGGGAGTAGTTAGTCCTCAGGTCAAAATAGTATCGTCCTAACAAAGAGCAGATGGCATCAGGAGAAGGCTGAAGTTTAGAAGAATGTGGTCTGAGCTGCTGATACCTGGAATCAGACAGTTGGGTTATGCACTTATTTTTAAGGACAGAGACAGGAATGGAGCAAAAATACGGTCCAATAGGTTTATACAGAAAACCTTTCAAAAACATGAATGCATGTCCATCGTTACCCGCTGGATGTTCGTATTCAGGGGACATTTCTTTGCATCTTAAAAAATAGAACCACTGATTAAAGCGATATTCAGACAATTACCTGCCTAAAAGTAGAAATCATCTTACACACACACACAACAATGTGTTACATGTTATGCACTGTTACTTTTCAAAGTATTGTGTTTTTCTCTCCTTGTCACTCCGGATGATGTTGTTTTATATGATTATCAGTGGATCCACATCACTGGTAATCTTTGGTTACTACTGCTCCATTTTGTAAATGTATTTGTGCTTCTTGTAATTATTATTTTCTTCATATAAGAATCACATTGAAATTAAGGTTCAGCATTTGAATGCAGTGCTTGGAATTTGTATGAATACAGATTCACTGCTGAGACTAAAATAAAGAGTCAATCACACGATTCAGTATTTTTGTCACACCAGCTCCCTCTGTTGGTAATCCTTGGGTACTGCATTTCAGTCATCGTAAACGATGCATTTTTGTAGTAAATGTAGATGCTTGTGAAAAAACGTAAAAGTATTATTAGTAAAAATACCCTGCCCGGCCAAAAAAAAGTCACTCTAATATTTCGTGGGACTGCCTGTAGCTTTGATTGCGGTGCGCATTTGCCGCGGCATTGTTTCGACAACCTCGTACAACGTCACAGCATTTATTTCTGTCCAGAATTGCATTAATTTTTGGCTGAGTTCTTGTATTGACGATAGGAGTCAAACTACTCTGCAAGGTCTTCTCCAGCACATCCCATAGACTTTGAATGGGGTTAAGCTCAGGACTGTGGCGGCCGATTGATGTGTCAAAATGATTCCTCACGCTCCCTGGACCACTCTTTCACAATTAGAGTCTGATAAATTTTGCCATTGTTGTCCTGGAATATGATCTTGCCTTCTGGGAGAAAAAAATCCATTTATGGGATTGCCTGGTCATTCAGTACATTCAGATACTCAGCTGACTTAATTTTTTTGCTGAATAATATTGCTGGGCCTAGACTTGACCAACCGAAGCAATCCCTGATCATAACACTGCAATTTGCTTACTGAAACACAAACGGTGACTTTTTTTTTTTATGGCCGGGCAGTGTATTATGTTGCTGCAGTCTGTTAATAGTTCAACACCTGTCAAGCATTTTTGCAGAGACCTTTTTCATTTCTCTGTGAAAGTGATGCTTATTCAGATGACAGCTTCTGGCAGCACTCCAGAGGCATCACAGCCCATTTCATGTGAGCATGTCCTCTAGTTCTGTAACATTCCTGGATTTGGCTGCTAGCGACCATCCTCATAAAATCCCACCAGAGATTATCTTTGGGATTCAAATCAAGCATCTGTGATGTCCACTCTATTTTCTAGCACTTGTAAATGAAGCTTCCTTGTGCACTTTTAAGGAAAACTGATCCTGGATTGGACCAGAAAAGCTGATTCCTAGCTATTATTTACTGACATGCATATAGAAAAAAGTCACAAAGGCTAACTTTAAGAGTTTATTTAAAAACATGACAGTGATATAAATAATAGTGGTTACAATTAGTTTTCAGTACCTTGCATGATGATGGCACACAGGTAAAAATATCCATCGTTGCACAATATCTAAAAATCTACAAATCTAGAGATGCCATTAGAAATTGTCATCCAATGAGAGTCATGCTATTTACACAACTATGTACACAGCTCATGAAAAAAATCCAGTTCTGAATTGTTATGATCAACCGTTTCACGATGATGTCTGACGATAAGAATTAAGGGCCTCTGCCCTGTTTCTTATATGGGTCAAAGGTGTACATCAAGAGTCATGAAAAAAATGTGTTGCACAAATGTAAAAACATTTAATTCGTGTTCATTTGGCATTCTAAGAGATGCATTTAAGTTATTAGATTATAATGTACAACATCAAATACTTTTAACCATCTTGTCAGGAATTGGATTAGTTGTGCTTGGATGAAGAAAACCCCCCCCCATACCTTTGACATTTGGTGTCAAATCTAAGAGAGATGAAACTATCTGGGCTCAGCATGTGTTCTGCTTCCACTACTACTAATATAAGTCATACCTGCTCTCTACGAGCCCCACCTTTTGATAACTTGGACCAAAGCTCTCTGTTGTTTCTGCTGTCAGAATGAATGGTCTTTTCATAACCTGTGCATTCCACAAACAACAAACAACATCAGAACCAGAAACACAAACCTGCTGGCACGCAATAAAGAGATGCTTAGCATCTGTTAGAAGTAAACATTAGTGTAACCCTGTTTGTTGATTGGGAGCAAAGCAGATAAAAAAAAACTAACAACATGAGTCTTTGAAATGTGTTTTTCCACTTGCGTTGCAGTTCATCAATGAGTAAATCAAGAGTTAATGTCCCACTCAGGAAGATTGGTCCAGCTACATCAGGTTATCCAGTTCAGGTACGGCTCGAGTTCAACGCAACTTTTCTCCTTTCATCCACAGTGTGCATCAGTTCAGAGGTGTGATTGGAGGAGATGCGTGGCTCTTAGGTGCCATTGGCTGTCAGGCTGCACGAATCGGGTGACTCCACTATTGGGTCTGAAGCCTGATCTGTGTCCTGTGCTGACATGTCTTTAGGCCAGTGGAGTTGACTCAGACTCAGATGCAGTTCATCCAGTTCGGCCGGTATGGGGATCCCCAGCTCTTGGTTGAGGGACAGAGCTTCCAACCAGTCTTCCAACTTCTGGAAGGATGGACTAGAGGAAAAGGAGAGCACGGAGAAAGATTTAGGGTTGAAACCACTTTGAACATAGAGAGAAAACACTAGGAAGTAATCTGGCAGAGGAAGTAATCTGGTAAAGATGGCATCTGAAAGACGTTTTTCTTCCCTCAATTGCTTCAGCAGTTTATTTGAAATGAATTAGCTGGCTGCTCTCACAGTGATGAGCACCAATATTCCCAGATTTTTTAACATATTTGCAACATGGCTGCTGAATACCTCTGCCTCTTCAGGTTACATACAGTACAAATACATATTGTGAAAACTGTTTGCATTACAATAACAGCCGTTTCTCACCGGTTATCTGGTGTGAGGTCACAGCAGGCAACAGTCAGTGGAAAGAATGGTGGTGGACAGTCTTCAGGGAGGAATTTCTCCACAAACTTTCCAACATTCAGGCCAAAATCCAAATTTCTGGGGAGACACTCGGGGTCTGCATAGACTTTTCCAATGATCTGCATCATTAGACAGAAGAGAGGGTAATGTAGAAATGCAAACATCAGGGTGAGTATACGAAGCACAAACCTAAACATATGGCTGACACAGCACTTAATGACATACATGACATGACGCATAATAATTTATCAGTAATAAATAAATAATGTACGAAGTGTAATTATTTGTATCTTATTAGAAATATGAGGATGAATAGAATGTATTTTTTCTTTTTATCCATTCCATGCAACAGTTCCATGACAGCGTGGACAAAGAGGCTGACTGGCTGTTGGCAAATGATTGATATAATTTACATTGAAAGCCAAAATTGTAGTTGAATATGAAATTCAACAAAATGCCCAGCCAGTCAGTACCTAGAGCTCAACTCAAAGGTGAGGGTTGGAATGTAGAATGACTAGTATGGTGAGTTACAGGCTATGGCTGAGCTGGACAAGAACAACGTCCACATTACGGCTGGTGCTGTGATAAAGATTTCCGTCAGTGTTTTATTTTCCAGTCACGTGAACGCCCCAACATATTTAACCTTCAGGCCACAGCCCAACCTATGATTTCTGACTGCAAACCATGGTGTTGTTTTTAATGTTTGTGTTCTTACCTCACACAGTACAATTCCAAAGGAGAAAATGTCCACCTTCTCATCGTAGCGTTTACCTGAAAAAAGAAGAAACAAGGCAGTCACAGACTGCAACATCCCCTGAATTTAAAATTCAACCATGGCCTACACCACTTTGAAACGGGATGTAAAGAATAAATAAATGCACCCACTGACACGAGGAACTAATTCTCAGCTCTAAATAAAACCTATTTTTGGGTTAGCAGCTCACCATTTAGCATCTCTGGAGCCATCCAGTAAGGGTTTCCTACGACGGTGTACCGCTTCTTTCGATCGGCACGTCTAAATAATCTCTTCTTGGTGGAAGGTTTTTCAGGTGGAGGTTTAACTTTGTCTTCGACTATGAGACGAGACAGTCCAAAGTCAGCGACGACCACAGTGTTGTCCTGTGGGGAGAAAAGCTAACTTTGACAATATGTACTTTTACAAACTAATTCCATTGATTAAAAAGTGAGACTCAAAGCTTTACAAAGTTAAAGAATCATTCATTCATTTTCCGAACCGCTTTGTCACTGGAGCCTATCCCAGCAGACTTACAGGCACGAGACGGGGAGAACTAAGGACACAATGCCAGCGCATTATGGAACCACATAAAAGACGAACAACCACTCACACACACACTCACACTTATGGACAATTTTGGGAGTGACCTATCCCCGTGAAGTGCATGTCTTTGGAAGTTTTCACCGGAAAACCCGGTGAAAACCCGAGCAGATGTCAAAATTTGACATAGAACAGGGCTCGAACCTTGAACTGTTTTGCTGTGAGGCGACACTACTAGAACTTGTAATACATAAAGCAATAAAATAATATTTTAGACATTGTCTAAAATTCTTGTTAAGAAATAGACAATATTGTCTTTGGAAAGAAAACGTCTTCTGGGAAGCAATTACATGCATACCAACTGTTATGATGTGCCACTACTGGCAAGGCACCAGGTTACTTACCAGCTTAACCAGGCAGTTGTGAGAATTGAGGTCTCTATGTATGATGCTCATTGAGTGTAAGTAAGTCTGAAACAGAGGAAAGTCAGGAGGGTAAAAATCATACATCTGCAATTGTAAAACATTTCACAGCACATGATGTCTGCTGCAGGCATCTATAATAATTCTCATAAGCTATTTATATCTTATCAACTTTTCCCCCAACCTAAAGTATCTTTAATTCATGGTGGGACTCCTGTGAGACAACTAGATGCTGTTAATGTGAAAAAAGTTTTTCTGAATACTGAGGAACCGTAATAAATATCTATGAAGTGAGGCAGTATCCACATCCTCTTGAGTGGATTTGTGGTTTTGCTCACTTACACTACAGTAGAGTGGCTTATTGAAATGTTAGTGGGTTTGCTCTTGGAAGCTACCATTGTGGTGTACATGGAGCCCAAGGTAACAAAAGATTCTGTTTTGAGGTGAAACAAATGCTGTGTAAATGGTCTCTAAGACACGTTTAGGCAGCTATCATCAGTGGTGATGTCTTTGAAAGTGGCCAACTTACCATGCCAGAAGCAATGCTCTTTGCAAAGCTCACCCTTTGTTTCCATGGAAACGGGTCCTGTTAGTCCAGAGTGAAGAAACAGAAATTAGGCAAAGAAAAAAGGCTCTTCTAGGGCTAAAATGCATAATTTAGATAAATACAAAGTTACTCTATACCAAGGTAGAAGCAGTCTACAACCCCCCCCACCCCTACCCACCCACCCCTCCGTCTTTCGAATTCTCACAATCT
The DNA here is from genome assembly GCA_013358685.1 of Antennarius maculatus. Lineage (NCBI taxonomy): Eukaryota > Metazoa > Chordata > Actinopteri > Lophiiformes > Antennariidae > Antennarius > Antennarius maculatus. The sequence goes on from CM023608.1 coordinate 20,912,766, forward strand.
TCAGCTGTACTGTTTAATGAAAAGAAAATCTGCCAAAAATGTGGTTTTAAACATTAAGCAAAAAGAATCCTTAACCAATTAAATAGAAAACAACTCCCACAGAAACTCCAAACATGTTTGGATACAGAAGACTACCATTCCTCCCCTTATTACTTTCTGAATTGCTCCTCAAAAACACTTTTCTATAGGAGGAAGGGATCACAACTCTTAAAGACTCAACTTGTGAAAGCTTTCTAGAACTATTCCCACTCAGCATCTTCACCACTTGACATGCCAACCAGCCTACTGTGGAGCACAGAGCCCACTTATCAGCACAGAGTTTACTGCAGGTCAGTCTCCTCCCACACTGCACACAGTTCTTTCTGTAGTTTTGGTTTTTGTGCTGTACGGTGGAGGAGGCCAGAGTTCAATTAATCAACCAGGTTAACTCACAGTGTCTCTGATGAAATCCTTGAGTGTGCCTCCCTCGATGAATTCTGTTATCAAATTAAGCCTCTTGTCCTTGTAAAGCACACCAATGAACTTTAATACGTGGGGGTGATCCAAACTTCGCATCACTTTGACCTAAAAAAGAGACAACAGTTCTACAATTAAATTCTTCACACATAACAAGAATTTAATGGTAGGTTTTCCCATTAGCCTGATGAGGCAAAAACATGAAAATAATATGGCTCCAAAAGTTAAATGTATGACTATGGACATAATTTCAGTTTTCATTATGAGAAATAACACCATCCAGAAAAAGGGAACGAGAATTACCTCCTTCAGGAAGGTTTTTTGGGTCTCCTCATCACAACGGAGCAGCTCTTTCATCACCATCACCTCTCCAGTTGCTTTATGAGTCACCTTTCAGAGGGGCAACATAACAACACATTTAATTAAAAATGTAGGTAAAACCAGAAAAGTCCTGAATGGCGACAGGACAAGGTCACAGCTTGATCCTAACCTTGATCGCCTGTCCAAAGAAGCCTTTTCCCAGGATTTCTCCATGAATGAGGTCACATGGTCGGAAGATGCGATGAGAGCAGCTGCTGGAGGACCTCAAAGATTCAGAGCGCCCAATGTCTCGTGTGATAAAAGGTGTCTCTTTAGGAGAATTTGGCCCAGGAGATTTACATATGCTGTTACTGCGCCTGCAACACAGCAAAGGGGGGCAGATTAAAAATTTTTATCAAAAAGTACAGATGTCCAGTCTGCTGTTGTCTGGTAAACAATACATATGTAAACAGTATAGCTTTAGGGTGTTCTTACATACCTCAAAGATCTCCTTTTCAGTGTGCCTTCATCAACCATGTTTGTTCTCTCCAGCACCGCGTCAGAAGGTGACGACATACGCATTCTGGAGGTGGCCGGACCTCCCAGAGTGGTTCTTTGTGATCCCAGTCTGAGCTGCTCGAACCGCTGCCTGACAGGATCATACTCGATAAGCAGCTGCAGGGTGTGACTTGTGCAATGAATAAGATCATCCACCTATAAACAAAAAAACAAACAAGTCAAGGTTAAAACACGTTTAGATTCTAGTTCCTGGAAAAACATTATTTTCCCCCAGGATTCCAATGATTTCTTAATTGAAATAAAATTTTTGCGATGTTATCTATTAAAGTAATAATTTTAAAAAAATCTGTTTATTGTCTCTTTCATGTTCATAAGAATATGTGTTATTCATTATAACAATGTGTTTTAAAAGCACTGCCTTTGAGGAATAAAAAAACAGGATGGAATGGTACTGTACATTATTTCAACATGAAAATCCTGATGTGACCAAACACTGAGTATCAGAAACACAATATAATGAATAAAACTGGCTGCAATTAGACATACAGGAAGTAGCTGGACTAGTTATAAAAACTTGATCAAATCAAGGTACACAGCTATTGTGGAGACACGGCGCTATGGTATGAAGGAAACAGGATCATCTAGTTGGGAATTTGAAAACAATCAAAATATTCAATTAGCTACAAATTGCACTCTGCTTCTAATAGTAACACTAATTAGCTTGGTATATCAGATCACTTATCACCCCACATCACAGGTAGGGGTGGGGGTGCACACCCACCTCCTCCTCCAGCAGCGTCCCAACAGGAAGGCCATTGATCTCGAGGATTCTGTCCCCGACGTGGATGGCATTCCGCACCTCTGGGCTAATGAGCATCCCTCTGACTCTGGAACAACACGGTACAAATTTATTTACGTGTGCAGCCGAACTATAGATGTGGAGGTATTATATAAATGTGTTGAAGTGAAAACACTGCCTACATCTGGATCCTGCTATTTACCAAATGTATCATCATTCCGACACGATGGACTACTGTATACGTGTGTTCTCTTACTCTTTTACTTGAACGCTGGCAGAGCCATTGATGTCCCTGGACACCGACACCGACAGGCCCCTTTTGCCGTTGGCTGCAGAGGGCATTGAGATGAGGGTCACTGTGTGGGGCAAGGAGTCCAGGACCGAGTCGTGTGAGCGCTTTTCCAACATAGGCGTGAGGACAACCTGTTTGTAGCATTTTCCACTGTACTCAACAGAAAAGAGGGCGAATCGTTGGTGCGTCACAAAGAAGAAATCATGGGATACTGACTCAACACCTGAGGACACGGCTTTTCTTCCAATTAATCTTTCAATAATAACTTCAGATAATTAACAACATTTGATGTAAGGGTAAAAATTTCACATTGTTAAACAACAAAGTAACACACGTATCAACTCGACATCAACACTAAACAATCTACCTACATGTCGAGACTGGTGAGAACCCAGTAGCTGCCTGCTGCGTCATTACCACAGTGTCACTACATGCAAACAGCTGAAGAAAGGCCCGGGCGTGTCTCTTACCAGTAGAGCTGTGAGCGTTCCACTAAGGCATAGGTATCCCTGTCCTCAATCACCACCTTACAGCTCAGACACACGAAGCATTCGGGATGATACTTGTGTTCTCCGGCCACCTGGAACCACAAAACAAATAGAACTGATCTCCACAAGCAGAGAGGACTGATATGGCTGCTCTACTTTGATCTGCCTGTCAAAGGTGTGTGTAATGTTTTGCAAGTGTGTCAAACACAACATCAACATCTGCTTTACTCTCACACCATCTGTATCTCGCATATCACCTCCCTCAACAAGTCGGACCCTCATCCTGCTGATGTTATCATTGAAAGTCTAGCCTCTGATTAAGACAGATGAGCAGAATTTTTAAATAATGAGTTTTCAGTGGTATTGCGTAAGGGATGGTTTTTAAATGTGGATTGTGTATTAATTTAACACAACACACCAATATGGTCTTAATGAATGACACATTCTTGATACAGAATGGCTTGGGTTAACTGTTTGCTTTCGGCAAAACGAAACAGCAGGCAGATACTTTTGAAAGTGACTGGATCTGCAGTCAAATCTCATGGGGGAACCATTTCCAGTAAGTTCCCTGTGTCCAGTTTGACACAGCACTAAACTGCTAAAACATTACACAAGATTACCGTACTCACACATGCTGACATTTAAACCAACGACACGTTTCAAACAAAATGGATATGGTCATGAGAACACCGGAAAAAATGTTGTTCAGTGCTGCAAAGTTCAACAATCATGGCTGTTTATGACAGTTACAGATACTTCAGTTGAAATTATTACATTCTGTTTTTGTTTTACAAACTATATGGTTGTACGTGATTTATGAACTTTTGTGGCATGAAAGAACACAACGACTGATATCTGCAATCAAAACTTGAAATGAATATACTGCCTTTACCAGAGCTCTGAGTCAATATTGGGAAAAGGCTTTCCAGTCGCAAATAAAAGATTAGAGTGATGTCAGCCAAATCATGATGTCATTTCAAGAGTAACTCCCCGCCTTCATGGCAAGAACAGAAGCACCACCACCAACCTGCTAACTAACAACCTGCCAAATGCTAACAGCAAGGCTGAGCTGCGACACATTTTGCCAGAAAGTAGAAAAAGTAATAAAACAGGTGTGTAAAAACTGTAAAAACAGAAAAAAGTCTAAAAAAAATGTGTTCAGCAACTGAATGTGGCACTGCATAACCCTCCTCTGCTGCTGGCAAGCCTGATCAATGATCCTCTTTCTGGCCAAGAGGCTGCTGTTCCAAATCAGCCAGAAACACTTGGCTTCACTGGCGAATGAAGCAGGAGGCCAGTACTAAACAGAAGAGTTTCTTTGTGTTACGTTGGGACAAAAACAGTGACAGTTTGTGAGCTGCTGCTACCTGAGTTTCATGTCACCTTGTAAATAGTTGCATCAAAGTTGGCTGGCATTTTGATTCCATTCCAAAACGTGCCGATTCTGATGCTTCCTTATTATTCCTTGTTTTATTTCAAATCTGGTTTTTACTAAGTGAATAATTATAACCTCACAAGTATATAAAGATATGGTTCAAAGATTTATTACTTTCTAGTTTGGGGGAGGGAGAGTTAATCATACATTAGTCAAACTTTGAGTAATTCATTATCGCTTTAACAACAGATCAAAGACTGTGTAATATCCACGTACCACCTCACCCACCATGATGGGTTCCAAACCCACCTCATGATCTGTGCTCTTCTGTGTGCTCTGGCAAGTGAAGAGTGCAGAACGTCCTCACAGAGAGGGAACATTATGGGGCCTCGAGGGGGATTTCACAAGTGAGGTCGGGAACACTAACCGCTATGTTCAGTCGCAGCTGAATGAAAGTGTCACTCATCTGTAAATGTAATAATGGCCCTAACCTCCCCACCCCACCACCACCACCACCACAAGCATTTCAGTATTAATCTCTTTGGTAGGTTGAAATTAGCAGACCAAAAGGATCAACTCTCTCTGCGTGCTTTCTTGTAATTTTTAGTAGAAGGAAATTGTTAGTAGTTGTTGCAAAATTATGTTAAGGCACACTTTAAAAGTCTGGCATTCACATATAAAACAGTGGTCAGATAGTGAAATTCTGCTGATGCCTCACACAGTCACAAACCCACCAGCCTTGAACTCTTAAAGTCCAGCTTTACGGTTGATTTGGTTACAAAATCTGAGTCCATAGTTTAACATCATCCCTTGCGAGGGCATCAAATGACTGCTTACCATGGCGGGTCCAGTCATGAGCAGAGAGCAGCCATGGCAGAGCTCGCCAAACTTCTCCCAGTAGTGTTTGCGACAGTACAGCTTCCCATTCTTCTCATAGTACCAGTTGGTCAGGTGGTCAGAACAAACAGAACATCTGACAAGACAAAAACAGTTCCCATCACATTTGCACAGCACAAAGTAGAATGATGACCTTCAACAGGAAAGACATAGAGACTCCTGTGTAATTTAACCTATTTTGATTATGAGAGAATGATCAGAATTAGGATATTGGAAAGTGTTTAAATCCAAAAGAACTACTTGTTTCAATCCAAAAGAACTACTTGTGATATTTCACCCTTGAATAAAAAAATACTATGAGACAAATGTCTACAGAGCTGAGGCTGAAAAAGGGACAGAATCCAGTAGTTTAGTTTATTACAACATGTATGCTCTTCCTCAGAAATGTTTGCACCTGATCTCCAGGAACCTTGAACCTGTAAGCTGAAGGAGACTCATTCTGTTATTATGAAAAACATTTTTTCAGGTCTCTACATATACATAGTGGTCCTCCCTAGAATCTGGAAAGCAAACGCTTCCTGCATCAATAGATATTTGGAATCTTTTGGATACAAAATCCAGAACGATCGAATTCATAAAGCGACATGTGTGACGTCACAAGGGGGGCGTAATTGACCTATCCTGAGTCATATTTGATTGTCCACCCGAATATGGGCGTGGTCATCCCCGGGGGGGAGTTCGTTCAGGTTACGATACCGGTGTGTGGTAACGACATGGCTCAGAGCTACACACTGAAAGTTCCTCACAAACTGTTGAAATCTGCTAGCATTTGGCTAACTAGTTAGCCCCGGTCCATTCATGTGTGTGTGTGTGCGCGCGCGTGTGTGTGTGTGTGGTTCGTGATCAGGCTACGGTACCAGTGTGTGATAATGACCTGGATCAGAGCTATACACTGAAAGTTCCCCACAAGCTGCTGAAGTCAGCTAGCATTTGGCTAACTAGTTAGCCCCGCTTCAGTCAGGTATGTGTGTGTGTGTGTGTGTGTGTGTGTGTGTGTGTGTGTGTTATCCGCGATCTCTCCTCGCTCATGACGATTGTTGGAAAACACAACTTTAATTATCTCACTGGCCGGTGATATTGTGTTTACACGAGCGATGAGTCTTTCTTCAGCAGACTTAGAAAGCAGGTCCACGCTTAGCGCCGAAAAATCAACCGTGACAGAGAGCTCACAGGCATGCCCATTAATACCGAGCATTTTAGAACGGAAGTGATTTTAACCATATCCAATCAAAGACATTGAGGACCACGGATCACTTTGGAGCAACACATCTCAAATACAGTGTAGTTGGACATCTGGCAGCTGAATGACATGAATTAAAAAAGCATAATATGGAACCTTTAACAAGTTGTAACTCTCACTCAGCAACTTCCAGACATGCTGGGTCTTGCATATGCTGTTCTTTGTGCTGTCATACACCCCATAGTGGGATATGAATAGACAACACAAAGAACCTTTTGGTGATACTGTAATAACTTCTTGATTAACAACTCTTTCATGATGTTGACAAAACTACGTTTTCTACTATTTTCATGTACTTTGGGAAAACCCGTCATTTAATATGAACAATATCATACTGGACGCCTAAAACAAGTCTAGAATTTCTGCTTGTGTGGTCATTTGTTGTTTAATGTACTTTTTAATTTGGTGCAGGCTGGCAGTAATTTTCTACTGTGTCTAAAATAACTTTACTCCCTGCACTGCAGGTAAAGTAGATGCCGGCTTAATGATTCTGGCAAAGGCTCTGCATATTTCAAAGGTTTCTGGCCTTAGTTAAGACGGAGGAAGACCACATTTGAGGGGGTTACTCGATGAAACATTAGAGCAAGGTTTCAGTCTACAACATCAAGTGGCATCCATGTAACGGCTTTACAAAAAAGAAAGAGGAAGCAAATCAGTTTGCTTGTCTGTGGTGAAAGCAAAAGTATGCACACAAGGTCAGTGTGATATTGACTCTTGTTATTGACTAATAACCATAACTGGTCCTTGGGTTCACAGTCAAATCTGACTGCATGTTCTCCCTCAATATCATAATGTCTGCTTGCAAAAAATAACAACATGGCAAAAGCCATAATACCAGATACTATAATTAATTTTGTCTTCATTGTCAACCTCAAAAATCCAGTGTTGATCAAGCTGTATCATGAAAACAGTGCTGGTTTGACTGGTATTGAGTCTACCAGGTGACGCCAGTGCAACCATTTCAAAAATATGTCTGCACAAAAGAAAACAGAGACATTGCACTGAAGTGTTGTAAGTCAACAGCTATGCATGACGTGCAGTATCTGTCCAGGTATGGCAGGAGAACCAAAAATTTCCACTATGTCCAACTCAGCACAAATATAAACGCTTCTGAGACACAACCAGCAGATAAATTACCTCTATTGTCCTCGAAGACCTCAGAATACAACAAGATACAATGATTAGTGTGGACACAATTAGCTTCCTTGTGTATGTGATGGTAAAATGGAGCAGGAATCTCTGGTTTGTCTTCACTGACAATACAAAAGGTCGTGCCTACACAAACACCAAGGGCAAGCATTAGTCATTTTCTTTAAATACACATATCTTGCTGGTGGGTATCGTTTGGTTGGAGCAAGGAGAGAGTAAAAGGCAGACCTTGAGTTGTGGCCTTGAAGACCTTAAAGGGAGTGTTTCCAAGTCTCACTGGAATTCTAACTGAGTTGTTGTGTTCCAAATTTGTCAGCAGTAAACTTTTTAAGGAGTGGAGAGTGACAGTTATCTCTCCTGTGGATCACAAGTGCTGTATATTTGTAACTAGACCTCCATGACAGTACAGTCATCACATCACAGTTGCACTACCTTTGGTTGTCTTGTTCTTATTACAATCAGACACTCAACACAGGTCATCATGGCTGGTGTGGCTGGCTCGTGGGCGGTGTGGCACCATTGGTTTGTTCAGTGGTTAGTCGTGAGGGGGAGGGAGTGGGGTTGGTGGGGGGGGGGCTGGCTGTTCGGCGGCTGCCTCCCCTGGACGGTGTGGTGGCTTTGGGCTACTCGCTGGCCTCGGTCCTGGCCCTCTGTGGTCCGGCGGCCGTGCCTGGTGGGGGGCGGTGCATGCATCGCCTTCATTCCCCTCTGTGGTGCCATGGTGGTGCGTCTCTGGGTTGTTACTGTTGCGGGGCGGGTTGGTGGCCTGGGCCGGTTGCTGGTAGGTCATCGGTAGCTTTGGGGGACGCCAGGTGCCTGTGGCCTTGCCGGCGCCCTGGTGGTCTTGGCCGGGCCGTGTTGCGGGCTCGGGGTGGTTGACCGGCTGTGATCCTGGCCCTCCTCATGGCAATGTTCATGTGGGCTGGGCCCACACCAGATTGCCTCCTAAAGTTCACTTCACATATCTCACACTGCACTATACACGATAACTTTTAGGCACATGCAGGGCACAGTTAGGGCTTTGGGAATGGATGGGGGTGAGGGCAGTGGGCATGGTTGTGGGGCGGATTGCAGTGCTCTAGGGCGCTGTATCCTCCCCATATACGCCTCACTTGTCTCCCCCCATCCTCCAATTTTAATGCAACATACACACACACACTTTGGAGGGGGCCCTGCGATGATTGGAGTAGTCTGGACAGCGCTTGGCTTCCCCTTCAAAATTTTTAATGCACCACATCCCACACTAGGTAGCACAGGAACACAGGGTTGGGAGAGGGCTTCCTAGTCAGGGATCGAGGAAGCATAATAACAGGGAGGGTAGCGTAGACTCCACACAACATGGCGCTTCTGGTGGGGCGTGGCCCTCTGGGGCCTATGGCTGGGGAGGGGCTGTTTGACCTGGGCCTGCGGCTCGGCTTGGGCTGCTGGGGGGTTGGGCTTGGTTGCGGGCGTTTTATGGCGGCCGAATTGTTGTTGGTGGCTGCCGGTTGTCGGTCGTGGCCGTTGATTCGCCGCACGGCGGTGGGGACCGGGGATGTGGCGCTGTGGCTCTAATGTGGGGGTGGGGTGGTGTGTGGGCTGTCTGCCCTGGCCTGGGGGTGGGGCTGCGGGGGGATGGCCCGTGGATGCGGGGGTGGTTGGGTGGTACGAAGTCGTCGCTGCGCTTGGGGGCGGGATGGTTGATGGGCGGCTTGACTTCTCCCCCGCGGACCCTGTCTCCCATCTACCTGTGGGTGCTGCACGGCTCACCTGCTGGCCCTATCGGGCGTGGCACGTTAGGTCGGCTTTGTGGCATGTGCCTTGCCGCCGCTGTGGGCCGGGGATCTGCGGTTGGTGGCCGGCAGTTGGTTTACATTGCTGGGTGCTGGGGCGTGGGATGGCATTGCCGTCGGTTTCCCGATGGACCTGGGCGGGGCTCGGCGTGGGGGCACCTGTGGGCGGGTTGGCTGCGGTGGGCCTCTGATAGGGCCTGGCATGGGCTGCCTCGGATGACCGGCAGTGTGCGGGGGCTGGTTGCCTCTGGTCGGCTTTCCAATTGTGGGCGGCGGCGCAGGGGGGCTTGCGGCCCGCTGGGGATCTCTGCCGTATCTGGAGGGTTGGTGTGGGCCCTATCTCTGGTCTGCCCGCGCTTGCGGGGGGCTTGACGGGCATGTGGGGTTGCAATACCCCATGTCCGGTCTAGGGGGGCTATGTAGGGGGGTGAGTCACATGTCGCCCGGTCACTGCAGCAGACCCCTGGGGCTGCGGGGGGCATTCCTGTCCCCTGGGGTTGGGGGGTTGGGCGGGGTGTGGGCGTGGTGGATGGGGGTGGGGGGCTGGGGGGTGTGGCGGGGTGTGGCGGGATGGGGGGTGATGGGGGGGCCTCCTTGCCTCATGCCCCTTGGGCCTGGCCCATGCGCCCTGGCGGTGGCGGCCGCTGCCTCCTCTGGGTCCCCGGGTCTACGTGGTTCTCAGTATCCCCGGTGGCTGTTTGGGTGATGGCTTCTTGATGCTCCTGGCTGCTGGGGTTGGGAGTGCTCGGCTAGTGTGGCCCTGTTGAGTTCTGGTAGTCTATCTGGGTGTTGGTTTCATCACACATGCATGTTGGGCCAGGGCTTACCAGCTCCTGTCGAGTCCAATTATTGAGAACCATTGGGTCCCGTCAGAACGTGATGAGTCTCACTTCAGTCATCACAATCTTATGCCCTCTATCTTCCTCCTACACTGGTTTCCTCTGGTGGCCTATTCTATACTATCAGGACCTCCACTAATCTGATGTTTTGTAACATTGGTGTTGAGATATCACTTCTAAGATAGAATAAAACAGCCTAAACCTTTTTCACTCCAGCAGCAGTGCCTGTCTATCCACTACCTTGTTTATGTTCTCTCTCCCTGTCTCCTTTTTTCTTCTTAACTCACAGAGGTGCAGCACCCCCCTCTCTGGCTCACAATAGGAAATTCTAATAAAGACTGACAATTTAGTTACCAGAGAGGATTGGTGACGGTCACATGCACGCATTAAAATATATAAAAGATTTCTAAGACTAAGACGCTCTAAGACTAAAATAAGCATTGATCTCATAAAAGGTTAACCCCCTTTTATGGGGTTAAACTATGAGAAAACATGCAGACAAGACAAAAAAAAAAACACAGGTCATTATAACCGCCGTCCCGTAGATGGGATGACTAAAAGTTGATTCTTCTTCTTCCTATTTTTAAAAGTTAAAGCCATCTTGCCTTCATCATGACAACAATATTAATCATAAACACCCAAACATTAAAAAAATACAAGCACATTATGTTAGGAACACTTCATAAACACACGTTTTATCTTCAGCATCACAAGAAATTTTGTAGGTGCAGAAAAGTTTCATTTTTCTTAAATAGGCCAGATCAAGTGTAACCATCTTCTGTATCGATCAGAAATTTAAAATACATATATTTTGCCCTAGAATCATGATCATGTGTTTCAATATGTAAGTAAAAAGCTTATTTTATTAAAAAAACAAACACACTTTTCTGAAGGTACTGAATCGCTGTCTCAGAATACACAGCGCAGCAGACTGGAATGTGTTGTTACCTATAGGCCTGAACAGCACTACTAAGGTTTACTGGAACACTGGAACAAGAATGACATCAGCCTTTAAGAATGTTAAACAAGGTGGAGGTACATGGTAGAGTGGCAGCATGTGGACAATAGACAATAGGAACACTGCAAGTGGTATCACATAAACAGCGCCACATACTTTGTTTTTCAATTTCTAAGAGACTCAGATATTTGGCTTTTTATATAAAATGAGAGCTGAATTCATTATATTAAACATCATTGAAGGCATCGCTCTCTCACTGTATACACACACACACACACATACGTACAGTATATGATGAAATATTTATATGTCATCAATAATATTGACAAATTTGTCAATATTAGATGAAAAAATAGTATATTTCATTCACAGTAAATATACCTCAACCCAGCAGTCGAACCAGAGACCGACTACTGCATATCTTCAGAAGTAAATATGGTGAACTGCATATTTACTCCTGAAAATCTTTTAAAAATATCTTATATGGGAACTGTTAACTGGTGCAGCTGAAAGTTTTTTAAAGATTAGCAAAAGGAGAAACCAAAAACTCAGAGTCCAGCCCTAAGGAGGTAGGGGATCATTCATGACTCAGTTGCCTCTGAAAGTGATAAAAGCAGCTGCTTGTGTTGTTGAAATCGTACGTTATGTCCGGACAACTTGATACACACTGGCTGAAAACTTCAAGAAAGCTATTTCAGTTGACAGAAACCAGACTGTGGAAATAAAACCTATTTTTGGGTATCCCTGGCAGAATGTGGCTTCTGAGAAAAAGCTGACCATGCACTCTTCTCATTAAAAACACCGCTGTGATCCTGGCATTAATTCAAATCAGGACAGTTTTAACTGGCAAAAATTTAACCATCTCTCAATATGAGTTGTCTTATTTCTCTGGAGAACAAGTTCAGGTTATAGGTGAGGCACTACATCCGTCATAGGTTCACTGCCCTTTAGTGAAATCTCATTAAGGGGCAATGAGCAGTGAAAGCCAATCACTGATTTCCAGAGCCAAGCCTGACAACACCAGCAAAGTCCTCAAGGCCAGCAGGAGTATTCTACTAACTAATCTGCATTTAAAAACCAGCAGCCTCCTCATCCAGCAGTCTGACACTTTGTGCACAAACACAATGTTGAATTCTTAGAAGCAGATATAAGACCATGAATAGGTGACAAGACAGAAGCTTCAGGGGTGAGCCACAAAACCATTTGTAAAGTGCACAAAACAGCAACAACAAACAAACAAGCATAAAACAAAGCAGCTGGTATGCTGATGAATAGAAAATGACCAAACAATTGTATCCATGTCAACACCAACCCCCCCCAACCCCCCTTTTTGTTAAAACGGAGCTTTTAGGCAGTGAAATGGACACTACATGCAGTACGAAAAATAAACTAACACTTACTGAAAGCAGGCGTTATGCCAGGTATCGTGGAGAACTTTAATGTGGAACGAATCTTGGATTTTTCCTCCACAACCCGCGCAGTAACAACCATGTGTGCCTGCAAAAAACATGATCGATGACAGATGAATGCAGGAACAAATCAGTTTCTGTATCCGAAACTAGCTCAGCTATTTAGTTGAGGGAAGGGGAATCAGGTTTGACATATTGCTGAAGCTGCAGACAAGACGACAACCTTAACCCCTCCTCATAGTAAAAATGCAACCTGAAAAATTCCTCACCTTCTGGTTCCTCCATCTACCTTCTGAGGGTGTCGTCGATTTGCCAAACCGTTCACAAATGTTTCATGTCGAAGCATCAAGAGCCGCATCAAACTTCCATAATACTCAGCGAGGAAACAAGCATCATAAAATATTGAAAACGACAGACAGAAAACACTCAAATCCACTTAGTTCTTCAGTAAAAGACGAGCTAACGTTACACTCACTGACTTGCTTTCTTGTCGCTGCCAGGATGAATGACGTAATGTAGACAGCAAATTCCTGTACGGAAAGCAGAAAGGTTCAATTACAGCACCTGAAAACCCGCCTCCTAATGGGGAGTTAAAGACGGTGGCGCCCCCTACAGTCCAAGACACCCACACGCACCGCATACTCTCCGGTCGGAACACTTCTCCGTCACCGGTCTCGATGAACTTCAGCCGGTCCTCCACGCACCTGCAGATGGGCGAAAAAAGGTGAACAGTGACGTCTGCGTCTGCACTCGGCTTGTGGATGTTTTAATTTATTGAAAATGATTTTTTTATGTTGTCAAAAATAACTATAGTAAATAATAACACTGTGGTTGTTTATTAGTAACCATTTTATTATTAAGTTACAACTATTAATTTTTATTATTATTACAAACATAACTTGCTTAAATTGAAGAGTAGTTTTATAATAAACAGATAGATAGATAGATAGATAGATAGATAGATAGATAGATAGATAGATAGATAGATAGATAGATAGATAGATAGATAGATAGATAGATAGATAGATAGATAGATAGATAGATAGATAGATAGATAGATAGATAGATTGATTGATTGATTGATAGATTGATAGAAACTGTATTAACCCCGGAGGAAATTGCACACAATTATTATTAATACAATTATTATTAATAATTATCAATTATTATTATTATTATTGTTATTAATAATTACTGTTTATTAATATCCATATGCAGAGCAGGAGTTGCATTTCATGCAGATCTCGTGATCTCTGAAGACTATAAAAATGGTAAAGAGCTTTTGACCCCCATCCCCCTTCAGAAGAAAAAAAAACCTGAAACAAGTTCTGTGCAGCACCACCTTGATGCACACACCAATCCGTTCTCGAAGACCCATGCAGACACGCAGGTTAGTCATAACTGTGATCTCCATTTTTGACCATAAAGTTTAATCAGTTCTCGCCATTTCAGTGGCATTTTTTTCCTTTAACAACAATATATCAGAAGTTTAATGGATCTTTCAACGCAGCCCCAGATGGGATTTAATTAGCTTTATTTACCGTTCCAACGAAGGGAAAATAAGTAGTTTGGAAAAACCTTCCAATACGAGAGGCTCATTGAATGCACCACGAAATCCAGGTCTGCAATTACACGTGATTCACTGAGCGTCAAAAACTGACACTGACGATAGCGTTTAGTCAACGATGGCGGTCAGAGCCGAAGATTCAGCGATACAATCAAAAGAGGGAGATTATGCTATGAAACCATTGGGTGTCAAAGCGATCCTCGACAGAACTTTGCAGCAGAGACCCACATGGAGCGGGAAGCTGGAGTTCATCCTGGCATCCGTGGGGTACGCGGTGGGACTGGGCAATGTCTGGCGCTTTCCTTACCTGTGCTACCGCAGCGGTGGAGGTAAGACTTTAAGACCTTCTGGGTCAAAGAGATCGGTTTGTATAATTACGATATAATATTTTGTATAATAGATAAGAACTTGCAATATAAGGGGAAGTAAGAAAGAAATTTCTTATCAGTGTAGTATTGAATTAGTGGTCGTTAAGACTATAAATACTAAGTTCAATCTACCCACTGGATACACAGGTCAGTGTCCAAAACAAATGGGACAAGAGGCTGGCAGTTAAAAAGGGAATTTATAATTTATTAAAACAAGTTACTGAATTAAAACATAAGTCAAAACAATTAAAAGTCCGACACTTAAAATTACAGGGCAAGCCAATGAGACAAGCCTAGAGCCACACAGTTTAAAAACACCCCATAGGTACTGGCACTGCACAAGTGCCTTAATCAGTGGTGGGTCACACGAAAGTACCCAAAGGCTGCGGACACAACACAATGCACACGCTATGATACCAATTAAAAGGCAAGGCACTCCAAAGAATAAAATATAGAATTAATAAGGCAATGACTCAAAACGATAAAAAGGAGGGTCACTAGACAAATGGAGCCATGCACCTCTCCCTGATTTGACCACTCTTAAATAATTGTACCTGTTGGTGCAGGTGATTATACCTCTGCCCTCGTAGTGTACCAGATAAAATGAAAATTAAATAGTAAAAGGGTAAATACAACAAAGGCCCGTAACTCTAAAATACTAGGGAAAGAACAGTGACAGTCATCGAACTTGCGTTCCCTGGCTTCATCCAGGGACTTGATCACACTAAGGTGTGGCTCAGGTGTGTGTCTGCCACCGCACCAACCAATACTAAATAAGAACGGCATTAATTAAAATAAACACAGGTGGCTGGAAGCATGGTGAACAATAACTCCTTAAAAACCCCAGTTCTTAGCTGTCCCATAATCAGTGCATTTATATCAGGGCATGTTATGAGCTCTCATCATATACAAAGCTAGGACTACTCTTTAAAACTATTGCTAAGCAATATTTGGCGTGACTTCCTACACCGCTGCTGCACTTACGCATGTGACGACTGCTGCCGATATTGGAGAGGGGATTCACTGCATTCACCTGTTGAATCACTGCTATCATGCTCTGCTCCTCTGTTTCCTCCACATCAACTGTGTTTCTTGTTGGAAGTGGGTCCACCACACGCAGCTCACCTAGCTGTGTGTGAGGCCTTAGCCAAACATCTTCATTGCCCACATTTACAGCCAGAATGTCAACATTTCCGTTGTGGACAGAAAGATGGGCGGAGGACACAAGAATGCCAGCCGGGAGAGTGTTTCCTGTCGCTAGGGGTTCAAGCAGCACAGAAGGGAGGGTGATTTTAGCAGCTGCAGGGCAAGTGGTGTGAATCCACTTCACAGAACCAGCAGGAACACGAATGGCCCGACCATGAACTTTGGCTTTACCCAAATACTCCTGTGCATCTAAAGCCTCAAGACGCTGGCATGTAAAAAATGTGTCTTTCCATTCCTTACTGGCTACTTGGAGGTCAGGTGAATCAAAGAGACTTGGGCCAAACTACTTGGAGGTCAGGTGAATCAAAGAGACTTGGGCCAAACTGTTCAAAGAGCAAGTGATAGCAGTGGCGAATTATGTTTATCCCTAGGAGACCTGGTGTTGCTCCTTGTTGTTGTATGGGCTCACCCTGTGGATCCTCAACAACTAAAACACCCATTCGGGTCAAAGTCTTTACCAACACAGTGATATCGAGCTCCATGTAACCTTTATAAGGTATTTTTAGCCCAATAGCAGCTTCAAGGTGTAGCCAATGACATCTTTTTAGCATCCCGATACCTTGTGACTTTAAGTGTTTTTCAAAAAAACTTTCTCTGATTGTGGTGACCATTGACCCAGTATCCAAGAGACAGGGTACCATAATGCTACCCATGCAGATGTCCACCACTGGGCAGTCTCCAATAAGTCGAGAGGGATCTTCAGGTGAGCCCACAATACCCTTTCCTGGTGGCTGGCTCTCTACACCAGAGGGGTCTAGTTTCCCGACGGCTGGTAGTCAGGATCCCCTCCCACCACTTGAGTGCAGACTTCAATGTCAGAACTAGTGCCTCCTTGGGTCTTAGAAGCTGTCAAGTGGACCCTACAAAATCTGGCAACATGACCTGGCCTACTACAACGGTGGCAAATTGGCTTTCCGTCGGCCTGGAAGCGGACACGTTTAGCTGAGTTTGGGAATGCATCACTCTGAGTAGGCTGTGGTGACGGTGCAGTGACATGTTTCATAATAGCATCTAATTGAGCTTTCTGCTTACGGAGACACTCTCTTATTTCTGCAATCTCATCTTTTGGTCTGGCCATGACTGCATTGGTAGTCCCTTCAAAATCGTCCACTGCCTGAGAGTACGTGTCACAAGAGTAGGCCCGAGGTTTAATTCTACCTCCCTGTCTGCTTATATCTGCCCATCTAACAGCAATGCTCCTAAGATTGACAAATGTGATGGCCGGGTCTTGACTAAGACGCTGTTTTAACTCTCTGCGTAACATGTCATCAAGGACATGCTCAATGAATTGATCACGCAACAGTACATCAGAGTTAGGAATACCCCCTGGTGTTTTACGAATAACGACATCCATTAAGGACTTAAGGGCATGCGAATAATCATGCAATGATTCCCCCTCCCGCTGTGTGTGTTGGAAAAACTGTAACTGGGCAGCTATGTAAGATTGAGAGTTTAGAATAATTTTGAGTCAAAATAGCAAAATTTTGTCAGGAGTATCTCTGTTAACCCCAAGGTGAAAATTAACCTCAGCTCTAGCACCCCCATCCAGATGGTAAGTAATGAACAACAACTGTTCAGCTACTGACATATGCCTAACTTCCAGACACCTGCGCACCTCCTCAACCCATTGTTCAACAATTAACAAGTCAACAGACAATTTGCCAGTGAACTTTGGACATTTACGTTCTCTAGGTATAAAAACATATTGAAGCTTTGTAGCTTCACTTGCTAGGCTACCGGCTGGAACCACATTGGCATGGGCATTGGACGGCCCTGGTTCAGGATCCGATACCTGTGATTGTTCATGCAGCTGTTCTCTTAATTGTTCATTGGCTGCCTTAAGCTGTCACAGCTGTTCTATGAAGGCCTGTATGTCCTCCATTCTGTCACAGGAGAGAAGCAGTCGCTCAACGTCAGTTGTCAACTGGCTCGGGGTTCCCCCGTCGCTGCAGACCTGTCACTGTTCTTTCCCAGTTCACACTAATCACCAGGGCCACAACAATAAACCAAAATAAAAGCCTAAAAATTCACCCTCTAAATCCTGCCGACAATGCCATTATTGTAGTGTTGAATTAGTGGTCATTAAGACTATAAATAGTGAGTTCAATCTACCCACTGGATACACAGGTCAGTGTCCAAAACAAATGGGACAAGAGGCTGGCAGTTAAAAAGGGAATTTATTATTTATTAAAACAAGTTACTGAATTAAAACAGAAGTCAAAACAATTAAAAGTCCGACACTTAAAATTACAGGGCAAGCCAATGAGACAAGGTAGAGCCACACAGTTTAAAAACACCCCATAGGTACTGGCACCGCACAAGTGCCTATAATCAGTGGTGGGTCGCACGAAAGTACCCAAAGGCTTCACAATCTAGTGCCCAAAACACACAATAAAATACTGGGAGTAACTGCGGACACAACACAATGCACATGCTATGATGCCAATTGAAAGGCAAGGCACTCCAAAGAATAAAATATAGAATAAATAAGTCAATGACTCAAAACAATAAAAAGGAGGGTCACTAGATAAATGGAGCCATTCGCCTCTCCCTGATTCTACCACTCTTAAATAATAGGAACTGTCGGTGCAGGTGATCATACCTCTGCCCTCATAGTGTGCCAGATAAAATAAGAATAATAAAAGGGTAAATACAACGAAGGCCCGTAACTCTAAAATACTAGGGAAAGAACAGTGACAGTCATCGTACTTGTGGCTATTCTATAAAAATGAACAGGAAATTAGAATACATTCATTCATACATTTTCTAAAAACCATTCTTTCATAAAACAGTCCAACAAATGAGCGTTCCCTGGCTTCATCCAGGGACTTGATCACAATAAGGTGTGGCTCAGGTGTGTGTCTGCCACCGCACTAACCAGTACTAAAAAAGAACGGCATTAATTAAAATAAACACAGGTGGCTGGAAGCATGGTGAACAATAACTCCTTAAAAACCCCAGTTCTTAGCTGTCCCATAATCAGTGCATTTATATCAGGGCGTGTTATGAGCTGTCATCATATGCAAAGCTAGGACTACTCTTTAAAACACTAAAGTCACACATATCGCTAAGCAATATTTGGCGTGACTTCCTACACCGCTGCTGCACTTACGCATGTGATGTCTGCTGCCGATAGTGGAGAGGGGATTCACTGCATTCACCTGTTGAATCATTGCTATCATGCTCTGCTCCTCTGTTTCCTCCACAACAACTGTGTTTCCTGCTGGAAGTGGGTCCGCCACGTGCAGCTCACCTAGCTGTGTGTGAGGCCTTAGCCAAACATCTTCATTGCCCACATTTACAGCCAGAATGTCAACATTTCCGTTGTGGACAGAAAGATGGGCGGAGGACACAAGAATGCCAGCCGGGAGAGTGTTTCCTGTCGCTAGGGGTTCAAGCAGCACAGAAGGGAGGGTGATTTTAGCAGCTGCAGGGCAAGTGGTGTGAATCCACTTCACAGAACCAGCAGGAACACGAATGGCCCGACCATGAACTTTGGCTTTACCCAAATACTCCTGTGCATCTAAAGCCTCAAGACGCTGGCATGTAAAAAATGTGTCTTTCCATTCCTTACTGGCTACTTGGAGGTCAGGTGAATCAAAGAGACTTGGGCCAAACTGTTCAAAGAGCAAGTGATAGCAGTGGCGAATTATGTTTATCCCTAGGAGACCTGGTGTTGCTCCTTGTTGTTGTATGGGCTCACCCTGTGGATCCTCAACAACTAAAACACCCATTCGGGTCAAAGTCTTTACCAACACAGTGATATCGAGCTCCATGTAACCTTTATAAGGTATTTTTAGCCCAATAGCAGCTTCAAGGTGTAGCCAATGACATCTTTTTAGCATCCTGATACCTTGTGACTTTAAGTGTTTTTCAAAAAAACTTTCTCTGATCGTGGTGACCATTGACCCGGTATCCAAGAGACAGGGTACCATAATGCCACCCATGCAGATGTCCACCACTGGGCAGTCTCCAATAAGTCGAGAGGGATCTTCAGGTGAGCCCACAATACCCTTTCCTGGTGGCTGGCTCTCTACACCAGAGGGGTCTAGTTTCCCGACGGCTGGTAGTCAGGATCCCCTCCCACCACTTGAGTGCTGACTTCAATGTCAGAACTAGTGCCTCTTTGGGTCTTAGAAGCTGTCAAGTGGACCCTACAAAATCTGGCAACATGACCTGGCCTACTACAATGGCGGCAAATTGGATTTCCGTCGGCCTGGAAGCGGAAACACTTAGCTGAGTTTGGGAATGCATCACTCTGAGTAGGCTGTGGTGACGGTACAGTGACATGTTTCATAATAGCATCTTATTGAGCTTTCTGCTTACGGAGACACTCTCTTATTTCTGCAATCTCATCTTTTGGTCTGGCCTTGACTACATTAGTAGTCCCTTCAAAATCGTCCACTGCCTGAGAGTACGTGTCACAAGAGTAGGCCCGAGGTTTAATTCTACCTCCCTGTCTGCTTATATCTGCCCATCTAACAGCAATGCTCCTAAGATTGACAAATGTGATGGCCGGGTCTTGACTAAGACGCTGTTTTAACTCTCTGCGTAACATGTCATCAAGGACATGCTCAATGAATTGATCACGCAACAGTACATCCAACAAATGAGCTTCATCCAGGGACTTGATCACACTAAGGTGTGGCTCAGGTGTGTGTCTACCACCGCACTGACCAATACTAAAAAAGAACGGCATTACTTAAAATAAACACAGGTGAGTGGAAGCATGGTGAACATTAAAATCCTCCACCTTCTTGATCTCTTCTCCCTATAACCTCACTCTTCTACTTGGGTCCCTCTCATTCACACACATGTACTCCGTCTTACTGCGGCTAACCTTCATTCCTCTCCTTTCCAGGACAAACCTCCACCTCTCTAGCTCCTCCTCCACCTGTTCCCTGCTCTCACTGCTGATCACAATGTCATCTGCAAACATCATAGTCCATGGAGATTCCTGTCTAACCTCGTCTGTCAGCCTGTCCATCACCATAGCGAACAAGAAGTGACATATACTTAACTAAAACTCAACTATAAGCAGTATAAAATTAAAATAAAATAACATAAATAAAAATAAAAAATGCAAGTGAAAATTAGCAGGAGGCCCACAGGGTGGGTAAGGTACACCCTTCTTACAATGTAAGGCATGTCACTATCTAATATCATAAAATTACAACACCTTGGCCCCGCTACACTTTAGCACAGGCTGACATCCCATCTCCTCCCCTCCATTCAACCGCGTGCTGACCCCCGCTCCTCCTGAGAGTCATTGTACCCCCTGATGGCACGGGGCACAAAGGAGGACCTCATCCTCTCTGTGGAGGCACTGTGTGACAGCAGTCTGCTGCTGGAAGTACTTCTCTGCTGGGAGAAGGTGGTGTGCAGGGGGTGGCTGGTGTTATTCATGATAGCCCTTACTTTAGACATGGTCTTGCTCTCCAGAAGTGTCTCCACAGAGTCCAGGCTCAGCCCGACCACTGAGCCCACTCTGCTCTGCTCTGAGTGTACAAAAGTTGAAATTTGACCTTGATCAATTTTTATCAAAGTAAAGGTCATCATCTCATTTTCATCCCTCCCAAGTAATGTGCTTTTTGTTTCATCTTTCTATCTAACGGTTGCGAAGATAAACATCTTCCTGTTGCTTCCTGTTCATTCATTTGTCGTTGGTAGACAAATGAATGAACGAATGAACACACGAACACTGACAATCGCACTACATCACGGCTTTGAAGTGGGATGTAACAAGGTACTCAGAAACTGCAACATTCCACGACTTACCCGACCTAAGTCAGGGTCAAAGCTTCAGGGAGGTCAGTTATGCTATAACTTTGAACATAGATCAAAGCTAGTGCATGGTTAGATCAAAGCACTAGCTTTTATCTATGGTCTTACACTGGCTTTCTCCCTCATCTTTTTATCTTATCCGGTTCCTGAGTGTACAAAAGTTGAAATTTGACCTTGACCTAATTTTCTCAAGGTCAAGGGTATCATTTTCATTTTCATCCCCTTTGCCGCCCGAGTAATGTGCTTTTTGTTTCACATGAACATTGACAATAACAATACATCACCGCTTTGAAGTGGGATGTAATAAGATTGTGAAAACAAACTACAAGAGATTTGTGGAATACCATCAGACTGTCCTGTTTAACATGATTTTTCTTTATTACATTCACTGTGGCGACCCCTAAAAGGAAAAGCCGAAAGGAAAAAGAAGATCCTGCTTCAAAGCAGTGATGTATTGTAATTGTCAGTGTTCATGTGCTCATCCATTAGTCCACCAAATATCTTCGTAACTGTTGCAGGTAGAAAGATGAAACAAAAAAGCACATTACTCAGGCGGCAAAGGGATGAAAATGAGATGATGATCTTGACCTTGAGAAAACTAGGTCATGGTCATATTTCAACTTTTGTACACTCAGGAACCGGATAAGATACAAAGACGAGGGAGAAGGCCAGTGTGACTAAGACCATAGATCAAAGCTAGTGCTTTGATCAGTGACAGTAGGTCAGAGCACTAGCTTTGATCTTTGACCTATGCAAGTAGGTCAAGGTAACATTTTGAAATCAGGATGTTGCAGTCTGTGACTGCAACATCTTTTTGTGTGTTCATGTGACTGAAGCCAGAAGAGTGCTTTGTCCATGTTACAATGTCTGTTACCTAACACACACAGATTATGGTTCCAAATATATGTTGGTGCTCTCTTTACTTTACAGACGAAAATGCATAGAACACAATGACACTGAAGAAGTCAGAGATGAACATATTTTTTATGCTTACACACCCTTTAAGAAAAGATAAAAATAAATGCACCCAAGAAAAGTAAAAATGTGCAGTGCAGATCCATGGTGCCAGATAAGATTTACAGTTTCTTATTGGAATGTTTTCAGCACTAACAACTGACAACCAAACTATGAAGTCATAAATCTCAACTTTGAGCACTCTATTAAGTACTGTATGATGCAGCACATGACACTATAGAGACTTATCTGATATATTTAATACAGTACCTTGTAACCCATTCCACTGTTTCCTTTTGTTCCTTTGTTTAGGTGCTTTCATGATCCCTTACCTCACCATGTTGTTCCTGTGTGGCATTCCCATGCTTTTCCTAGAGTTTGCTATCGGGCAGTACATTCGTTTAGGGCCTGTGCATGCTTTGGCCAAAATCTGTCCTTTGTTTAAAGGTGAGTAACTCTTCTGATCAAATGTACACCAGATCTGCATTGAAATGTGCATCAGACACAGATGATCAGCTTAAATACAGATCACCTTTTTTGATGTTAACACAGCTAAGCATAGCAGTGCAAAGTGTGGTTAGGATGCAAATGCAAGTACTGCAGTACGTAAACTGTAGGTCACTTTGCTACTCCGCATGGGGTATGATGTTACTGTCACGCGATGAGGCATGTGTATGACACATGCTGCATTTCTTAAAAGGCCCAAAGATCAGAGGGGACGGGAAAAAACACATTTAAAAAAAAAAAAATCCCCTTTTGACTGTCTTCTTTGGTCCACTTAATGAAAACTAATCTCATATCAGTCTTTATCAATCAAGCCCATCACGCCTTGGCTTGATTTCTGTAATATAACTTACTGCGTAACAATAAACTCAGTGTTCCTGCCTGAAATGAAGTGCAGCATTCGGCAGGTCAGCTGTCATGTTTACATTAGATACATTAGCTAATTAGCAGTTAGCTTGTAAATGAGTCCACAATCAGCTGATGATTCTCTTCCATACATTATTTTGATAAAATATTTCATATAGGGATGAGCGAGTACACCACTATCTGTATCTGTATCTGTTCAACCAACCAGATTATCTGTATCTCTATCTGTACTCGGAATGGGCAAGGCTTAAACCGGAAGTGGCTGTGGTTTGACCAGAAATGGGTGGGGCTTAAATTGCTACATTATTTTACATCTAAAATTGATATGGATTGATCACAAATTGCTATATTTTTTGTTTATTTTAAAACTATTTACTGAACAGCCTCGAAATTGAGATTCAATTCAATGTTTTTGATCACAAAAGTAAGAGAACTATTTACAGAACAAGATTTTTATGGAACTGAGTCAGAACATGAATATTCTTAAGTCTATGAATGAATATTTACCGAAGAGCCTCAGAATTGAGATTCAACGCTTTTGATCACAATAGTAAAGGAACTATATATAGAACGAGTAAACACAAAGTGCATTAATGAAGTGCATGCAATAGGAAATTATCAACTATGAAGTATGCATGAACAATAATTGTCATACTTAACAAAACTTAATTTTTTTTCTTCTTTTTCAGTTTCATTTTTTTTATAATCAAACTGTTTTTTTTCTTCCAATTATTTATTTTTAGCACCTAATGTTCTTGCCACTTTTTTTCACATAAAGTTGAACAATGTTGATTGCGGTGTGTGTGTGTGTGTGTGTGTGTGTGTGTGTGTGGGTGTGTGTGTGTGTGTGTGTGTGTGTGTGTGTGTGTGTGTGTGTGTGTGTGTGTGTGTGTGTGTGTGTGTGCGTGTGTGTGTGTATGCATGCTATGTCTCAGTATAGAAAGTATAGAATTATTAATTTGAACAGGTAAAACAAACAGGTAAAAAACAGGTTAAAACAACAGGTAAAACAAACAGGTAAAAAAAAAGTGGAAAAAAAAAAGTTAAATGCACGCATACGTGCAACAAACAAACAACAAGAAAGTTCACCAGGTAACCAAACACCGAAATAGAGGCAAGCTGAAGAAAACCCAAGAAGAAAGACGTGTGCTACGGTGAAGCCACTAACAGAGAGATCAGTAAATGTCTGCGTGTGCCGGAGAGTGGGACAGGGACAGGCTCCGCTCTAGCTGCAGTCTGTAGGGAGGGGCAGGAAGTATGTGTGACTGGCCAATCACAGAGCGTGAAAACAGTCAGGATGATTTTCCTTCAGTCCGATCACGAGTATTAACTGGTTTTATTCGTATCGTACTCGTCAAAAGTACGTTATCCGTACCGGATACTCGTATGAAACGAGTATCCGGCTCAACCCTAATTTCATATAGAGAAGAAATTTTTTTCCTGCCTCAGACTTCTCATGTATTAAAGAACACGGTCTCAGAACAGAACTATACTCTCAAATATAAGTTTATGCAATACCGTTTAGGTTATGGCATAACAAATTTTAAAAAATGAAAGCAACAAATGAACATAATTGTATATGAGCTTATTCACTTTCTTTGTCAAGAAGACTGAGGACCCTGTCTCTTATGAAATGTAATTACGTTGGTAAAGATGAATGCCAGTTAGATTATGTGAGGATAATGTCTGGAAAGAGAAGAAGCTGTTAATTTTTTTAAGGAATGTCAAATAACTGCCTTAACCTGTTTTAAGAGGTCAGAAAAAACTAATCCCTGATAAAATGGTCAAGCTCAAACATTTAGGTTCTAAATGTTTTTGAGAGCATAGATGTTTCTAATCAGATATAGAATAAATTGAGGTCAAGGTTACTTATTGAAAAAGCTTCATTTTACTTTAGTAAATGTGTCCTTGAGTAAAACAATGACTCAAACTACTTATAGTGAAAGCCAAACTGTTGGTGAATCAATGCTTAGAGGAAACAAGTAAGAAACACAGAAGTGCACCTCTGGTATGCAAACCCTAGCCTGAAAAATGAAAAGACGGCTGAAAATTCAGGTGTTCAAGACTGAATGAGTTACATTTGTAGGAGGACTTACGTCAGTCTGTTAAGAGCACTCTACTTTATAACCACACAGTACAACTTCTAATTTGTTGGTCCAGGAATGCCCTTTGTCTCCTGCTTCTTTATCTTAACGTCAGATACAGACTATGCTATAATTATATCTTGCAAAGGGGATGTATTGTAATTATATCCCGCTTCAAAGCGGTGACGTATTGTAATTGTCTGTTTTTCTGTGCCGTCCGGCTGTACGTCTGTTCTTTTGTCCGTTAGTCCACCAAATGTCTGAAACAAAAAACACATTACTCAGGCGGCAAAGGGGATGAAAATGAGATGATGACCTTGACCTTGAGAAAACTAGGTCAAGGTCAAATTTCAACTTTTGTACTCATTGCGGTTTTTGGAAGGCATTCACGTGATACTGTAGACGCATTCTATTGGCTGACGGCATCCGGAAGTGCGCTACGTTCTGTGAGTGAGTCTCGGACTTCCGTGAGACACAAAAGTGCTTTAAACAGTCGATAAGAGTGTGGGAAAAGATAATACAGATAGAAGGTGGTTTAAAATCATTGCGAGGAGGATTCATAAATGTTTAAATTACTGTAAATATTAACATAAATAGTTTGTTGCTCTATCGTGGAATTCACTAATCGCGTGTGGTTCCTGGAACTCATTAACCGCGAGGAACTACAGCACACTGTATACCTTTTTAGGTACACATGTCTGAAACCCAATG
Source organism: Antennarius maculatus (assembly GCA_013358685.1). Lineage (NCBI taxonomy): Eukaryota > Metazoa > Chordata > Actinopteri > Lophiiformes > Antennariidae > Antennarius > Antennarius maculatus. Next base: position 20,938,803 of record CM023608.1, read on the forward strand.
AGATATAATCAAAAAAAAAAAAGCAACATTTTCAGGAAGCCAGAGGCACAAAAATGTGTAGGTCAGGGTAAAATGTTGAATTCAGGGGTGTCGCAGGATGTTGTAGTCTCTGACTGCCTTGTTTCCCTTCCCTTCATTATGGGAGTGACTTGATACCAGTCACACAAATAATTTCTTTTGTCTTCCCTCATTTTCACCTTCTTCCCATCCACTCTGCAGGTGTAGGGCTGGCTTCAGTCATTATATCTTTTGTCTATTCCACGTACAATATTACAGTCATGAGCTGGGCACTTTGCTATTTATTCAACTCTTTTGGAGCAGTCCTCCCATGGACATCCTGCAACAACACCTGGAATGTTGTCAAAAACTGTTCCAACGGGCTGCTCAGTAATAACAACACACTCCTGCAGTCTGCCAGCCAACAGTTTTTTGAGTGAGAATAATTCTCTTCCATTTATGTCTTCTTTTTAGTAATCTCAGTTGCAAACACAAATACTTTTGAAACAGTTTACAAAAAGATTTTAAAGACTTAAAAATAGGTAAATGGGACTAACTTGTATTTTTATATATTTTTTTCCCAGCTACAGGCTTCTTGAGAAAACCAATGGAATTGAAGAGACTGGCAGCTTTCGATGGGAACTCTTTGGTTTCCTCATTCTCGTTTGGGTCTTTGTGTATTTTGGCATATTTAAAGGAGTCAAATCCACTGGAAAGGTTATATTTATGGCTGAAATTCTGCAAACTTTTTTGCAAATTAGTGATTGTAGTAATGTTATGCTGGTACCGTTAGTGTCCAATAGTTATATGCTTTGATTTTGCCAAAATGAAATTTTGCAATTCAGCAGCATCAAGGACTGAAACTCAATAAGCAAGCGGTTCCTTTTCATGTTGATTTCAGAATATGGTTTAATGTTTAAAAAATATTCATCAGGTGTTTATTTGTAACAACTAAAGTTAGAATTCATAGATAAACCCTTGATAATGAAACACAAAATCACTAATGTCAAGGAAAACAGGCCAGAGTAGCTATCAACAACAACACAACAACAACAACAATCCCTCACTCTGATCAGTTTCTCTATTTCACTGTTGTATCAAACAGGTTGTGTATTTCACTGCTACAGTTCCATACATCACCTTGTTTGCCCTGCTCATAAATAATGTACAACTTCCTGGAGCCATGAACGGTGTTCTTTACTTTGTGACACCTGTTTGGAGCAAACTGTTTGAAGTAAAGGTGAGCAACTCTGTTCTAAAGTAAACTAACCCATGTAACCTATGTTAGATGTGAGTATTTATCACATTTGACAACATAAGTTGCCAGAATGGAGGAAAAATATGGTGTAAATTGCGAGGGAAATGCACCAATTCAGTCCTGTCTATAGTCCAGCTGGGCTCCCCACTTTCTTATTTCCCCCACGCAGAGCAGTGAACTTACCACAGTCTGAATACCCACTTCCCGGTCCATGTCACCTAACAAGATGGTCAGCCTCTCGAATCCTTGATCCCGAGGAGCAGAATCTAAATAGATATAGATCTTCATCATCCTCCATGGCAAGGACCTCCAGGCACATGACTCTCCACTCCTCTCAAGTCCCTTATGTAGCCTGCAGCAAGCATTCCGTCAGGACAGATAGATTCCCCTGAACCCGCACTCCTTCTCGCAATAACTCTATCCATTGTCTTGAAACCCCAACATATCAATTCCACAATTAAGCCAGTGGTTTTGAAAATACAGTGCAGACAGGAGTTCCTCAGACAGGACAAGAAGCAGCAATGAGAGTTAGAGAGGGACGACAGGACCAGAGGAGGAATGCATTGGTCCTCTGGGGTCACTGGTCCAGTCACAGCTGGACACTTCAAAACAGGTGTAGCTAAATTTATTTATTTAAATTGTAATTTCTTCTAGTAGGAAAACTGGTTTCTGAGGGCCCTTAAATTCAAATAAAATGCAACTCCTCTAAATTTCATGATCATGCTCTACTCTATTTCCATTATAGGTTTGGGTTTATGCAGCTGCTCAGGTGCTCAACTCCATTGGAGTAGCATTTGGCTGCATGATTTCCATGGCGAGTTACAACAAGTTTAACAACAACATTTTCAGGTAATCCCCTAACCAGTCAAAATATACATACTGTAAATAAGAGTGGTGAAAAGAAGCCTCTGGTGGACAAACATTCAGCATTGAGACTTTACACCATATTAATTCATTCATTCACTTTCTGCCGCTGTATCCGCTGTAGCGGGTCACGGGGAGCTGGAGCCTATCTCAGCGGGCATAGGGCGTGAGGCAGGGGACACTCCGGGCACGACGCCAGTGCACTGCGGAGCCACACACAAAGATATACAACCTTGCACACACACTCTCACTCCTACGGGCAATTTGGGACCGGCCAATCAACCTGAAGCACATGCTTTTGGAGGTGGGAGGAAGTCGGAGACACGAGGAGAGCATGCAAACTCCGCACAGAGCGGGACTCAAACCCGGACCCACCGTGTTGTGAGACGACAGCGCTACCCACTGCACCACCGTGCCGCCCCACCATTTTCATATATTCAGAAATTTTTATTACATGAAATTGCTGTTTTTGGGGGGATTGGAGATTAAAACATAGTAATTATATTTTTTATAATTAACTTAGTAGCTAACTAAATGTTATATTGCATGCAGATAAGAAATTATTGTGAATAGTGATGAAATAATAAAAATGTACCCTACTTTGGTGCAAACAAGTGGTAGTGTGTACCTTGATAACTACAATGACTTTGAATTAGTTGTACTTGATCATAATTTACAATATAATTTATGGCTATTCAACATACATGGTCCTTTGGTTGTCTAGAACAGTAAACATCAACACGACAGAATTAATTGGACTGAGGAAGAGGATCAGCTTCTCTGTGGAAAACAGAAAAAAGACCAGAAACAGCTAATTGTCTCATGTGCCACTTCATTTCCTGTTCTAGAATACTGTACTGATGTTTATTTTGTCTTTCTTTCCCAGAGATGCTTTAGTTGTATCATTTATCAACTCATTCACAAGTATTTTGGCTGGCTTTGTGATCTTCTCAGCCATTGGCTATATGTCTCATATACATCATCTCCCTGTGGACAACATCGCTACAAGTGGTAAGCATCAAACCCCCAGGAAGACTCTGTCACACTAACCTCTCAACTCAATAATTATTTTATTTTAATAATGTCACTTCTGGAAGAGTACTACACATGCAGTATTTGCTTTGAGGATGTTGATAGAGAAGTACAGAGAAGGCCAAACGGAGCTACATTGTGTTTTTGTAGATCTGGAGAAAGCTTGTGATAGGGTGCCCGGAGAGGAACTGTGGTATTGTCTGAGGAAGTCTGGAGTGGCAGAGAAGTATGTGAGAGCCGTGCAGGACATGTATGAGGACTGTAAGACAGTAGTGAGGTGTGCTGTAGGTGTGACAGAGGAGTTCAAGGTGGAGGTGGGACTGCATCAGGGATCAGCTCTGAGCCCCTTCTTGTTCGCTATGGTGGTGGACAGGCTGACAGACGAGGTTAGACAGGAGTCTCCATGGACTATGATGTTTGCAGATGACATTGTGATCTGCAGTGAGAGCAGGGAACAGGTGGAGGACAAGCTAGAGTGGTGGAGGTTTGTCCTGGAAAGGAGAGGGATGAAGGTTAGCCGCAGTAAGACAGTACATGTGTGTGAATGAGAGGGAACCAAGTGGGAGAGTGAGGTTACAGGGAGAAGAGATCAAGAAGGTGGAGGATTTTAAGCCGAGGGGACTGATGGTGACAGTCATGTGTCTGTGACAAAAAGTGATCTCTCCAAAATGGTAATAAAATAATAATAAAACTAAGTTTTATTCTGAAAAAAAATTCGGAAATGTGTTCACTTGGTCTACTTGGTCTGTGGTATAACCCACATAATAAGGAGTGACCTCACAGAAATCTTTGAAAAAAAGTTGGAAGATAAGTTAAAAGAGGTGATTGTCCAGGTGTTGTTAACCTTAACCCAACACCTGGACAAACAACTGCAGGATGTTCATCAAAACAAAAGGGCTTTCTCAGGAGCAGATGAAAACAATGATGATCAGGAGTGTAGAGGAGATGGTGAAATATGAGAAATAAAGATGGACAAGAGCTGTTACTACACCAAAGATTAGTACAACAGAATCACTTCAAAAGTGGGAGCTCAACACCAATTTTGGACACATCAAGGTTTACATAGAACAGTTGAAAAACCATTCAACACCATCAATATCAGAAACATGGATTAATGAAAACAAAGACTTGGATTTCTGCTTGGAGGGTAAACATTTAGTTTGAGACTTTAAAGAGCATGTTAATATCTGTTGACAATATAATGGAATGTGAAAGTACAACAAACTGGTTAATTCTTGTATAAACACTGTCTGGTTAATATGATCATTATGTTCTTGTGAAGAACACTTGCAATGTCAACTTCCTGTTTTGACTATCTATGATGCTAACAAACCTTGTTATTCCTAGGAAGAATATAAACATGGTTATGTTCTAGGTTATATCAGGAACAAAGGCTAATATCTGGAAGTGGATAAGAATATGAATGTCTGTCAAAATTCAATGTACGAACTGGCTGAAAACATTTAATGTCTGAATTGGTTGACAACAGTAAGTAAAGAGAGGTGTTTGTTGATTCAGGGGGACGGTAATTTCACAAGCATATTGGCTTGTACCCATCAGCCCTTTTTTTCAGATGTTGTTGCAAACGTAATGAAGGTGTGAAGTCTGTTGTAATAACATGTCTGATAAAAAACAACAAAAAAACAAAATTTTGATCCCTACTAGCTCACAGGATCAACAGTTAACATATAGAACCACATATTGGGCTCAGGTGGAATTGTCTGCTGTAAGATATTTCTTCTCTAGATTCTTGTTCATTCATTCATGAGCAACAATTTCTTTTGCTCTGTCCAAATGTAAGTCCACACAGTAACTCCTAGACTGCTCACTAATAAATTCATGTGGGTTTTGTTTTCTTATCACCTCCCAGCTAAATTATTATATAATTATGTATACAGTACGCCCTCACGTATTCGCGCATCAAAACTCACGACTTCACCTCATTGCGGATTTTTGGTAGGCGGTCACGTGATACCGTACGCATATTCTATTGGCTGACGGCATCCGGAAGTGCGCTACGTTCCGTGAGTCTCGGACTTCCGAATCTATAAGAGCGTGGGAAAAGGTAATACAGATAGAAAGTGGTTTAATATCAGTATGGGGAGGATTCATAAACGTTTAAAATACCATAAATAATAAGATAAATAATTTGTCGCTATATAGCAAAATTCGTTATTCGCATGTGGTTCCTGGAACACATTAACCGCGAGTAATTAGGGCGCACTGTAAATGTCAATTTGTATCTTAGTGATAACAAACATTCACTATGTCATGTTTCAGGTCCTGGTTTGGTATTTGTTGTGTACCCAGAAGTCCTCTCCACCATGCCCCTCTTTCAGCTTTGGTCCATTTTGTTCTTCAGTATGCTTGTATTACTTGGCCTCGACAGCCAGGTAAGACCACTGTATTGAATGCTCTTATGAACACAGTGCCTGATGAAGGACAATAATGTGAAGCATTTACCATTTAGATTGGTATTTTCAGAGAGAATGGAACTCACACTCACATTTGAAAATGTAATTATTGTATTTGTAAAAGGGAATTATCCAACTGGCGGTAATTTACATCCCTCTCCTTTCATTTTGAAACAAAACAAACGACTTTTCATTTACTTATCATACGTCTTTGCATATATTTTCTCATTCCACTGTATTTTAACCGGTCAGGGCACAATAGTAGTCTGATGATATGTGTTTGCAATAATCCAGGTCAGTTTGGTTGACAGATTATTTAAATATTGCCTTTGACAAAGTCAATAATTGTCATTAACCTGTAGCCTGTGTTTACATACAATGATGCTAATAAATTGAATTCTACAGCATTATAAACACAGTGAATGTTTTGTGTGTTTCACAGTTTGGGACGGTTGAAGTTGCAATAACATTTCTAAAAGATGAGTTTGGCCCCGTAATTCTGCATTACCTAAAGACAGAAGAGCTGCTGACCCTGGTTGTGTGCATTGTTTGCTTTATTCTGGGAATTCCTTATGTTACCCAGGTATAGTTTCAGGTTTGATTTTGCAAGTCTCTAGGCAAATAGCTGAATCACTATTTGCAGCAATTTAGTGATGTTGCTGTGTTTATTTCATTATTCTTCCTAAAAAGGGAGGCATTTATATATTTCAGTTGATGGATCACTACACCACTGTCGTTTCCCTCATGGTCCTGGCTTTCATTGAAGTCGTAGCTGTCTCTTGGATTTTTGGTAAGGTCTACATAAATTTGAATCGCTCAAAACCAGCTGTCCTTTACAATGTAAATATTTTAAAGCTCAATAATGAGTTCAAGGTGGAGGTGGGACTGCATCAGGGATCAGCTCTGAGCCCCTTCTTGTTCGCTATGGTGATGGACAGGCTGACAGACGAGGTTAGACAGGATTCTCCATGGACTATGATGTTTGCAGATGACATTGTGATCTGCAGTGAGAGTAGGGACGAGGTGGAGGAGAAGCTAGAGAGGTGGAGGTTTGCCCTGGAAAGGAGAGGAATGAAGGTTAGCCGCAGTAAGACAGAGTACATGTGTGTGAATGAGAGGGACCCAAGTGGAAGAGTGAGGTTACAGGGAGAAGAGATCAAGAAGGTGGAGGATTTTAAGTACTTGGGGTCAACAGTCCAGAGCAATGGAGAGTGGGGAAAAGAGGTGAAGAAGCGTGTCCAGGCAGGATGGAATGGGTGGAGGAAAGTGTCAGGTGTGATGTGTGATAGAAGAGTTTCAGCTAAAATGAAAGGAAAGGTGTACAAAACTGTGGTGAGACCAGCGATGTTGTTTGGTCTAGAGACAGTGTCACTGAGGAAAAGACAGGAGGCAGAGCTGGAGGTAGCAGAGATGAAGATGCTGAGGTTCTCTCTGGGAGTGACCAGGAAGGATAGGATCAGGAATGAGTACATCAGAGGGACAGCACATGTTAGAGGTTTTGGAGATAAAGTCAGAGAGGCCAGACTGAGATGGTTTGGACATGTCCAGAGGAGAGATAGTGAATATATTGGTAGAAGGATGCTGAGTTTTGAACTGCCAGGCAGGAGGCCTAGAGGAAGACCAAAGAGGAGGTTTATGGATGTAGTGAAAGAGGACATGAAGGTAGTTGGTGTGAGAGAAGAGGATGCAAAGGACAGGGTTAGATGGAGGCAACTGATTCACTGTGGCGACCCCTGAAGGGAAAAGCCAAAAGGAAAAGAAGAATGTTACCTTTTTGTTTCAGGTGTACCAAAAATTTCCTTAATGGTTAAACACATGCTTGGAGAAACACCAAACCTCTACTTTCGTCTCTGTTGGCTGCTGTTCTGTCCTCTGCTGGTCCTGGTGAGATTAAACAAAGAGAATAAAACTACCAGCATCATAGTAGAAAAATATTAATTACTTTTGGCATTTTCAAAGTTAATTCATAGACTATTCCTTTCCTCATATAGTCTATACTGATCTCCAGCATAGTGAAATACTCCCCTGCTCAGTATGGCACTTACACATATCCATTGTGGGCTGAATATGTGGGCTGGTGCATCTCAGTGATCTCCCTAGTGTGGATTCCACTCGGAGCAATTCAAGAGATGTACAAGAATAAAGGCTCATTTCTGCAGGTGAGTATAAGATCTATCATTTGATCAAACAGGATTTTAGTACACATTCTGTTGAGCATTTATCCTATGAAGCATGTTTAGTTAAAATGGTCTGACAAGCAGTATTTAGCGAGTGAATGATTTGAAAACTGATGAGTATGTCATGCATACATAGCAAACTGGCTTCAGTGCATTAAGGTGACTAATATACCTCTTGAGTTTTATGTGGAGATCATGGCTTATATGTACAGGCGAGAAACAATTCACTGTTCATGTACATCCTGTCTGTATCATGTCTATGTCTGTGTCATTTCTAACAATCGGTTTTATTGACTGTTCATCATACTCTAGACATGTGTCTGAGGTGTTTGTTCTATTTTGCCTTCTTCGTTCATTAGAGACTTAAAACAGCAGTGACTCCAACAATAAACGTGGAAGCAGAAGACTTACTTCCAGAAAAAGAAAACACAGACAGCCCAGCATGTGAAACATTATTTACATCAACTCAATAAGCAGGAATTCAAGGAAAAGATGTCTGTGTCTTCAGATACTTCATACACTTTGTAATATTCTCGTGCATTTTCTTTGTGGTTCACATTAAAAATTAAGCAAAATTATACACTTTTATAAATTGTATAATGAAAAAATATTTAGTGCTCATTTCAACCAATAGTTGAATCTTAAATCATGATTTATCCACTGATTAATTAGCAGGTAGCGAGGTTTTCCTTTGCAAGAGATATCAGTGATTGTTTCTGTTTAAAAGTATATTATTTATCTGTGGAAAAGGATGAGCTGATTAAATTCTTAGCTTGATTCATGTGTACACTTGGAATCCTTCAGAAGTTATATTTGGGGCTAAATCGGGGCTAAATATTGCTATTTTTGTTACTCCAAATAAAATAAGGACATGTTAACCTCCTTTGTTTCCCAGTGTTGTCTTTTAGACTTAAAAATAGTACATTGCCCCTTCTGAGCCATCCTGGAAATTCACATACTAAATAAGTATGTGAAGTATTTGCTATGGAGAGATCAATATGTAGTAATTAGTGCAGTGGTTCTTAACCTTGTTGGAGGTGCCGAACCGTGCCAGTTTCATATACTCACTCACCGAACCCTTTAGTAAAAAAACAACAACTTTTTTCAAATTTAAGAATTTAAGACATAAGTATATTTTTTACTGGTATATTTAATGAATTGTGTGTTAATGTCACCTTTTTCAAAGAACAAAACCAAGACAGTGCATGAATTCACATGAAATGACCTACCTGCAAATCACTTTGACTTCTGCTGTTGTTATTTAGAGACCAGTTCAGATATGCGGGGTTTCACCTTGGCAAGTGCTACTCTTATGTCATTTTCACAGCAAAGTCTGTTTCTTTTGTTTTCCATGCATCTTAAGGAAGTGTTCCTTTATTTTTGCCAGTGCGATACTAGAGTTGCTCAACTTGACATTGCAAATCATGCAGAAAGTTGACTCCCATCACGTTCCGTTATACAGTACGTGTAAATTCACATTAGACATATTCGTCCGACACTTTCTTTTTTGCTCAACATAGTTACTATGAATCAAAATATTAAGAAAACAATCAGATGACGTACCATAGAGGGCGATAGACATGGCAATGCCATCAATATGTAGCTGAGTCAATGCGAATTCAGTCATTTAGATGAGTTAATACAAAAAAAACCCCAAAACATTTATAAATCCAGGTTTAGACGCTGTCTTCAGATTGCAATGACACAACAACTGATGACTTGATGGTCACAGGATTTTTTATTTTCAGATTGTTCAGTTTTTTGTAAAGTGTTGACAGAGGTTTGTGTTCTCTGAGTGATGTTAACTTTCCACTGCACAGAAACTATTCACACAAGGAAAACAACTTGTTAGCACTTGAAATGACATGCTGACATTAGAAAAGCATTAATAAAATCAGAACAAGGTAAATACCATATTTTTCAAAATTATTTTCAATTCTACTTTTCTCAAGTTGTTCCATTTTGCTGTAAAGCGTCTGAAAGTCTTATGCCACTATTACTTGTTTTTCGTCCTGCACTTCTACAGTAGATAGTTAATGATTAACGGGATCATGATGGTCAATATTATATATTTTTGTTTGAATAAAGCTGAATCTGTGACCGGATTCCTTCTGTTCTATCAAGAGAGTGTTGCTTTTTAACTTTTTTGAACCACATACAACTTTGAGCAGTAGTGTTTACTAATGTTGACTTAATGATTGACCTGACTCAGAGCACCCTTTAGAGATTGAAAACAATATATAACATAGGCATGAATAGGTTAGGTCAGTTTTAGAATTGTGGGCTGATGGATAACGTATTACCTAAATGATTCATCTCAAGTGGAACTTGTCAGATGTGATGCGTATAATTTGTCCTAGAGTCACACTCACTAAAGACTGGTCTGTTTTAAAATTCTTTACTGTAATTTATTTAGGAATATCTTTCAAAATTACACAATTCATGCTATCATATTGCGTGTGGAACAGTGACTTGCAAAACATTTTGTTTCGAGTGATTTTACTCCTGCTAACATCAGTGCTGTCAATAGAGGGTGCTCTATGCTTTGCAATAGCCCAGAGTCATTCAGTACTCTACATCAAATTTGATAATCTGAAGATACCCAAGGGCCAATGACTCTCTAAATTTTAGACTGCTCAAGAGACAAGTATCTTAATGACAATGTAAAAAATGTTGCAGAGATGTGGATTTGAGTTGACAGGCAAGGTCTGGTTTGAGAGCAGGTTTGGTTGTGTTTGGTAAAATGGAAATAACTTTTTCTTGACCTCAAGCACTTCATGTACAAGTTCATGATAGAGAATATCTCCTGACACAAAAATATGAAATAGCTCAACATTTTTTTTGCAAATGTTGACATTTCTAGAAACTCATGACATACATTAATATTTGTTCTCCTCTTTGGGAATGATCCACCCAGGTACGTCCTGCAACAACACGTGTTGCTGAAAACTGTTCTAGTGGTTTTCCTGTCCATTACAGCACCCTCCTGGAGTCTGCCAGCAAACAGCTTTCAACTGTTATAATTTTTTATTTTGTGACTGTTTTGAAGCTTGTAGTTCAATTCAAGTTGTGTTTATGGTCAAGAAGTTCCTCTTTGTCCATGGTGCACTGGGATAGGCTCCGCCTGCCCATGACCCACGCAAGTGGATGAAGCGGTCAGGAAGATGAATGAATGAATGAATGAATGAAGTTCCTCTTTGTGCTGATTTCACAAATATAGTTTTTAGTTGTGAACTATGCATTTTTCAGATTGACAACTAAAATAATAAGATGCTTATTCACTGTGTGACATGTGTTTTCTTTCTTCTTCTTCTTTTCCTTTCGGCTTTTCCCTTCAGGGGTCGCCACAGTGAATCAGTTGCCTCCATCTAACCCTGTCCTTTGCATCCTCTTCTCTCACACCAACTACCTTCATGTCCTCTTTCACTACATCCATAAACCTCCTCTTTGGTCTTCCTCTAGGCCTCCTGCCTGGCAGTTCAAAACTCAGCATCCTTCTACCAGTATATTCACTATCTCTCCTATCACTCCTGTCACTATCTATCACATGTCCAAACCATCTCAGTCTGGCCTCTCTGACTTTATCTCCAAAACTTCTAACATGTGCTGTCCCTCTGATGTACTCATTCCTGATCCTATCCTTCCTGGTCACTCCCAAAGAGAACCTCAGCATCTTCATCTCTGCTACCTCCAGCTCTGCCTCCTGTCTTTTCCTCAGTGACACTGTCTCTAGACGAAACAACATCGCTGGTCTCACCACCGTTTTGTACATTCCTTTCATTTTAGCTGAAACTCTTCTATCACACATCACACCTGACACTTTTCTCCACCCATTCCATCCTGCCTGTACACACTTCTTCACCTCTTTTCCACACTCTCCATTGCTCTGGACTGTTGACCCTAAGTACTTAAAATCCTCCACCTTCTTGATCTCTTCTCCCTGTAACCTCACTCTCCCACTTGGGTCCCTCTCATTCACACACATGTACTCTGTCTTATTGCGGCTAACCTTCATTCCTCTCCTTTCCAGGATAAACCTCCACCACTCTAGCTTCTCCTCCACCTGTTCCCTACTCTCACTGCAGATCACAATGTCATCTGCAAACATCATAGTCCATGGAGATTCCTGTCTAACCTCGTCTGTCAGCCTGTCCATCACCATAGCGAACAAGAAGGGGCTCAGAGCTGATCCCTCATGTCCCACCTCCACCTTGAACTCCTCTGTCACGCCTACAGCACACCTCACCACTGTCTTACAGTCCTCATACATGTCCTGCATTGCTCTAACATACTTCTCTGCCACTCCAGACTTCCTCAGACAATACCACAGTTCCTCTCTGGGCACCCTCTCATAAGCTTTCTCCAGATCTACAAAAACACAATGCAGCTCCGTTTGGCCTTCTCTGTACTTCTCTATCAATATCCTCATAAATAATGTAATTTATTCCATTAATAGTGATATTATTTATTCCATGACTTTTTTCAGTGAAGATCGCGGATCCCTACAGGAAAATGTTTGGAGACCTCATATCACGTCACGCAGTGTTCCAAAGGAGATGAAGAGACATTTTGAGCTTAATTTTCATCAGGGGGTGGGGGGTTGTCTTTGTGGAATCGTCTCCAGCAAAGTTGGTGAGGATACAGCGGCTCTTCAACAGACGCATAGCGGAATTTTATTAAAAAGACGCGCAGGTAAACCGGGAGAGGAAATCACTGCTGCAAGAAGTGTGTGAGTGTGATCCAAGTTCAAAGACTACAAACACATCCCGTTCATCGTGAGAACAGGACGGGATGCTCGTTTGGGCAATGATGTGTGAAGACCAGTCAGCAAGAATTTATTGCCTTTTAGCGTTTATATTGGACAATACCAGGAAGCGGGAGCTTCATTCTATGGGTCCTGTTCTGGATTACCTCTCCAACTCTGGTGAGATCTTGTTTTTTTGTGTTCTCGGTCGGGATGCATCTAGTGCTTCTTCCTGTGTTTTTGCGTTATTATCATTCCATGGTGGAACAACTTTGTTGCGCGCAGATTTTGCTGAATTTATGTGAATTTTTGTGGGAATTTTTGTAGACTGCACTACTACAGTGGAAACTAGGGATTATGTTCATGTACGGATTATTTTGTTTGAAAGCCTTAACAATGCACTGCTTACTTCAGTTTACCATCACCACGTACAAATGTGAAGTGAATGAAAATGGATCCATTGTAAAAGCGTCTTTGAGTGCCTACAAAAGCGCTATATAAATCTAAGTCATTATAATAGTAATAATTGTGGCAGCACAAGGTCGGATTTGGAATCGAGTTTGCTTAATTTTAAACTGTCCTTTAATTTGTAATAGCCAACAACGCCACCTTGGGAATTTCGCCCAAGGAGATAGTTTTATCAACCCAAATAGTTTAAGACAGACAGGTTCGTTCTATTAAATGAGGGCATGAGACGTGGTTCCAAGTTCTAACACGTACATTTATTTTCAACAAGTTTTAAAAATAAATCCCTAAAAATTTACCACACACACGGGGAGGGACAACCTTCTTCAGGTGCTGAGGCTCATCGACAGTGCAGTGGTTGTGGAACACAAAACGGGATTCCCAGGGAAGAAAAGCACCCCAATCACTCGTGGCACACAATAACACAAACTCAGTGAAACACTCAAATTCGGGGATCACGTCACACCATAAGAGGGAACCACCACTGTCTGCTCTCAGCAACTGAAAAGGTGAAAAACAAAAAGGGAATTAGTGTGTCACACACACCAAAAGGTAACCAAAATACAACTCAAACTAATATTAATTACATTAAGCAATAAGGGTGGCAGCCCCCCTCCAGATAACTAATACAAAGTAACATGCGCTGCCAAACCAACAAAATAACTCAATAATTAAACCCAAAACCAATATTCAGTTAAACGGAAAAAAAACAAATAATTAAGTACTTAGAAAAAGTAAGCTTAAAAAGATTTAAGCTTACTCATAGAAACAAATTCAACCAAAAATATGTTTGCCCACGAACTTAAACCAAAACCCCACTGATCTCAGTCAGTCATTAAGATTACGTTTAAAAAGCTGGGAGAACGTCAGCTCTACATTAACAATATATTTGGTCCAGTCAGATGTGCAGCTTTAACAGCAAAGTTTTTATCCTTGAGACTCCTCGACAGCGACCGACTCTAGGCCCGAGCTGGGTTAGCAGCCGTAGCTTCGACTGCAAGGAGCACCTGAGAGTCTTGTAGCTGCAGCAGGCCGAGTCGGAATGGGTGCCGCAGACAAGGATTGACATATGTGACCGGTAGAAAATGTCCCTCCTGGGCCACCAGAGTTGGGTAGCAGTCAGCTCCTCCTACCAATCAGCCAGAAATTGGTATAAGGTGTTACTATGCTTCCTTTCTGGTTAGGAGTTGACTGCTACACATGCTGCCGTAAGTTGTCTTCTGTTTCTTTTTATGTTTATGTGCTTTGTATGTGTTTTTAGATTTATTTTTGTCATATGTTAGGTTTTGTTCAGTGGCTTCCCTCATGCCCACACAGGTGGATCCCCGGAGAGGATTGTTCCACAGGAGGTAAAAGGACAATTCCTTTTGTGTACAAATTGGTTTATTTGGCAGAGGTATTTATTTAACCTGTCTTCTTTTATTTTAGACAGACTGCCACTGCTGTTTTGTTTTTATAGTTGGGTTTCAATGTTTGCTTTTAATTGTTTCATTTTATTCAATTTTATTGATTAGGCTTTCGTGTCCTTTTATACTCTTTGACTTTATTCTAGGTTTGTATTTTCCCCCAAGACAATAAGCAGTACTGTTGCAGCAGTCCTGCTAGCTTTTAACGTGTTTTTTAATTGTTCTTTCTATTGCATGAGAGCTGCGGGGCCGGTGACGGGGATTTGCTTTGGACGGTGGAGCCATCGGTGGCCGGGGTCCCTCACTTCAGCTCCACACTCCCCTTAATTTGTGTGTGTAGTGGTTTTTTACACAGCCTTCACGTTTTACACTTTACCCCTTGTCTTTTTGGTTGTTTGCTGTGTGAGTGTGAGTTTGGGCACGGAGCTTGGTGAGTGTTCCGGCCTCGATTGGCTCCCTAATTACAGTCATCCCGGCCGTCCTGCAGGGCTCATGTAGACCTGAGAGGTCTGATAGGTCTTTTGGCATTCTTGTTCTTTTTTTACTCTTTTAATAAAGTTTTTATAGTCTTGGGGGAAGAACTTTGTCTCTGCCCGTTATTGGACCGTCGCTTGTGCAATTTTTTTGAATATCTGTGGCCTGTTCACCAACTTAAACAAATCTTGTAATTTGGTTATTTACTGTTCCTGAACAGTCTGAGTACAGTGCGAACCAGCGGTCACATTCTGGCGTTGTCAGCAGGATTAGCAGTGACGGTCTAGGTGGGCTTATGAGACAAGGGCCTAAAGGTTTGGTTCATTTTTTTTTGGATAATTTAATGTCGTTTTTTTTTGTTTTTTTGAGCACCCTTCTGGTTTTATTGTTCATCTATTTATCGACTTTTTTTTTTTCTTTTAAATTTTTTTTTAACAAAACAGCAGTGTGCACTTCGAGCGAGGGATTTTCTGAGTCCAGTGTCTCGTCTTGGGTCCCAGTTGACGAGGCTGAAAGGTCCCCACAGACAGTGCTGCTGCGTCCATCATGACAAGCGAGCTTCAAGAGTTAAGAGACTTGGTCCAGCAGCTGCAAGCTGAAAGGGAGCAGCTGCTGGAGGAGCAAGCAGCAGCTCGTGTACCCCAGTCGGGCCCAAACCCAGATGGTTTGGCTGACCCTCAACGATTGGGTCGGAATGAGTCTCCCTCTGTTGAACGTGTGTTATATGTCCCTAGGGAACGAAAATGCCCAGTCTTTAGGGGGACATCAGGGATCCCGGTGGAGGATTGGGTCGAGGAGATGAGGGCAACTCTCAGAACTATCCACATGAGGACTGTCGAGCGAGCTTATTTTATATATGATCATCTGGAAGGGGAGGCCAAGGATGAGATTAGGTACCGGCCTAGAGCAGAAAGGGAGGACCCAGAAAATATTTTAGCTATCCTCCAAGACTTGTATGGGTGTTCTAAATCATATGTTTCCTTGCAGCAGTGTTTCTTTTCTCGGAAGCAGCATGAAGGAGAGTCCCTGCAAGAATTTTCACATGCTTTGTGTTGCCTCATGGAAAAGATTGAACGATGCACCCCAAGTGGAGTGCGCGGTGCCCCCACACTCCTTAGAGATCAATTTGTTGAACATGTTTCTGATGCTAACCTTCGCAGGGAGTTGAAACGTATTGTGCGGCGTCATCCAGAATACACACTCTTGGATATAAGAGCAGAGGCCATTCGCTGGGAGCGGGAGGGACTACCTGATGAGTCAAGAGCCAGGAGCTATTCGGTGCCCCCCTTTAGTGTCATGCAGTGTTCTGAGGCTAAGGCAGTTATTGGTTCTGGTAATGCAGAAATGACAGAGTTGAAGCATATGCTACAGAAACAACAGGAACAGATTGATCAACTAACAAAGGGTCTATTAGCACTTCAGACAGCTTCCAAGTCCCGTAATAGAACCTCTGCTAGACCAGCAAATATAGACACTGTTGTGTGCAGACGCTGCCAAAGAACAGGACATTATGCCAACCGGTGCAATAACGAACCTGTTGATTTCCAGGTTAGGCTTCCTCCGCCCCCGCAGCACGCCATGACCATCTCTGCTGCTCAGGATGTGGGAAACTGCTCCCCCCTGGTGTGAGGAGCCAAGCATCAGGAGGGAAAGACAACGGCTCTGAGATACATGGGCCAATGCCATCGGCAATTGCCCCTAACCTGGTTGCACCATGTCCCAAGGTAACAGTTAGCTTGGGTAATGTACCTGTGAGACTCCTGCTGGACACCGGTTCGATGGTGACAACAATTTCCGAGAGCTTCTTCCTCCAGCATTTCCAGGGTGCCCCTAGGTCTTGTCACTGGTTGCAGCTGCGTGCGGCCAACGGCCTAAATATTCCCTATGTTGGTTATGTAGAATTGGACGTGACTGTTTTTGGCAATGTTATACCTCAACGAGGTGTATTGATTGTTAAAGACCCCCCAGACCAAACCTGTCCTTCAGGTGCCCCCGGTGTCTTGGGCATGAACGTGATTAGAGAGTGCTATCAGCAGCTATTCACCCAACATGGCATTGACCTTTTTAACCTACCCGTAGTGCAGCAGACCCCTCCCTCGTGGCAGCAGGCACTACAACATTGTCACCAAGCTCAGTTCTTTGCTGCCACAAAAGCCACCACAGGATTGGCACGAGTTAGGGGTAGACGGCCCATTACTATACCTAGAAGCGCAATAAAATGGGTTACAGCGACATGTGCCTCACACTTCAGCGAGTTTTCAGGTGCGGCCTTGATTGAGCCTCATGGTGATGGTGGGTCCTTTCCTGAGTGTGTGTTAATCTCCCCAGCGATGGTCACTGTGAATAGGGGCACAGTGTATGTGCCATTAGTAAATGTAGGTGAGACAGATGTCCTTTTGCACCCCCGCCACCCCATAGGACTCTTGAGTCAGGCACAGATTGTCAGTTGGCCAGAAGGGATCTCCACTGTAGAACATGGGTCGAGTGGGATTACAGCTACAATGTCCACACAAGTAGTGCAGGGCAACCCTGTGAGAGAGCATATTGAGGCAATGAATTTATCTGCACTTTCTGAACCAGAACAAGGGAAAGTGAGGTCTATGCTGCTAGGACACGAGACAGTATTTGCAGCTTCTGACCTGGACCTTGGTCGTACTAACCTCATGACACATGAAATCCCCTTACTGGATGACATCCCAATTAGGCAGAGGTATAGGCGTATCCCCCCCTCCGACTATGATGAGGTTCGGGCCCACATACGCCACCTGCTAGACAGCCAGGTTATAAGGGAAAGCTGTAGTCCCTATGCCTCTCCTATTGTCCTGGTAAGAAAGAAGGACGGTAGCTTGCGACTCTGTGTGGACTACAGGCTGTTAAATGGTAAAACACGGAAGAATGCTTTTCCCTTGCCACGAATCGAGGAGTCGCTGGATGCTCTGTCAGGGGCTAAATGGTTTTCAACACTTGATTTGGCCAGTGGCTACCACCAGGTCCCAGTCGCAGAACAAGATAAAATGAAAACTGCTTTCTGTACCCCATTTGGCCTTTTTGAGTTCCAGAGGATGCCCTTTGGTCTATGTAATGCCCCCAGTACATTCCAGAGATTAATGGAGAGGATGTTTGGGGACCAGCACTACCGTACCCTGCTGCTCTACCTTGATGATGTCATTGTGTTCTCCTCAACAGTGAATGAGCACCTTCGCCGGCTGGACTTAGTTCTGGATCGTTTTCAGAAGGAAGGATTAAAAGTCAAACTGGAAAAATGTAACTTTTTCCAGCAGCAGGTACAATACTTGGGGCATGTAGTTTCTGCTGCAGGTGTCTCTACAGACCCAAAGAAAGTTGCTGCAGTAGCTGACTGGACAACTCCCACTACAGTGCCTGAGCTCAGGTCCTTTCTCGGTTTTGCCAGCTACTATAGACGCTTTGTTGAAGGTTTTGCTAAACTGGCCAGTCCCCTCCACAAGGTAGTTGCTGACCTCGCCGGGAAGAAGAACGGTCGGAGTGGGGGGGCGGCTCTGGGAGATGCCTGGACACCTCAGTGTGAGAACAGCTTCAGACAACTCAAGGAAAGATTAGTGTCTTCGCCTGTATTAGCTTATGCTAACTTCGACCTCCCTTTCATTTTGGAAGTAGATGCCAGTCATGATGGTCTGGGGGCGGTACTTTCCCAGGAGCAGCAAGGGAAGGTCAGACCAATTGCCTATGCAAGCCGGAGTTTACATCCCGCAGAGAAGAATTACAGCTCTATGAAACTTGAATTCCTGGCCATGAAGTGGGCTATGACAGACAAATTCCGTGAGTATTTGCTGGGCCACAAGTGCATGGTGTGGACTGACAATAACCCCCTCAGCCACTTGGGCACAGCCAAACTAGGTGCCACAGAACATCGCTGGGTGGCCGAGCTAGCCGTTTTTGACTACACTGTGCGGTATCGGCCAGGGCGCAGCAACGGCAATGCGGATGCCTTGTCTAGGCAACATTCTTCCCAAGAGGAAGTAACAATCTGTCCACCCCGCCCTGGGACTACGGTGCCGGAGATTGTTCGAGGATCTGTGGTTGAGTCATGGTCAACGGTTCAACACACTATCTCTGCTGCCCCGGAGCGTTCTATTGATGACCTGGTAACATTGCAGAGAGCAGACCCAGCCATTAGCGCTATACTCCCTTTCCTCCAGCAACAGCGGATGCCAGGCCGTGCGGAGAGGCAGGGACTTAATCCTGCAGCACTGGGACTCCTACGTCAGTGGAGTCGACTCACATCAAGAAATGGGCTGTTGCACAGGACCCATCGGCGCCCTGATGGCGGAGAGTGGGTGTACCAGCTAATTCTCCCAGAGAGCCTGAGGGAGGAAGTGTTCCAGCAGCTGCATGATCACCATGGTCACCAAGGTATTGAGCGCACTACAGACCTAATACAGCAGCGGTGTTACTGGCCAGGTATGGTCAAAGAGATCAAACGCTGGTGCCAAACGTGTGAGAGATGTAGTGTTGCTAAGAATACACAGCCCAAGGTTCGAGCCCCTATGGGACATCTGTTAGCCTCCAGACCCAATGAAATCTTGGCTATTGACTTTTCATTCCTTGAGCCTGCCAGGGATGGCAGAGAGCAAGTGTTAGTAATGACTGACGTGTTCTCCAAGTTTACACAGGCAATCCCCACCCGAGACCAGCGGGCCTCCACAGTGGCAGAAGTGTTAACCAAGGAGTGGTTTTACAAATACGGAGTCCCAGCACGGTTGCACTCAGACCAGGGACGCAGTTTTGAAAGCACAATCATACAGCAGTTGTGTGAGCTATACGGCATTAGGAAGTCCAGAACCACACCATATCATCCTCAGGGAAATGGACAGTGTGAGCGCTTTAACAGGACCCTCCATGACCTTCTTCGCACTCTGTCAGCCGACCAGAAGCACAGATGGCCAGAGTACCTCCAACAGGCACTGTTCAGTTACAACACCACCCCCCATCAAACTACAGGGCAATCACCCTTTTTCTTGATGTTTGGCCGTGAACCCCAGCTACCAGTGGACTTCCTTTTAGGTCGGGTGGAAGAGCCAACTTCAGGGGAAGTTTGCCACTGGGTCCGGGAGCATCAGCGACGAATACAGGTGGCAGTGGAGAGTGCTCGGGAGAGGATAAAGAAAGCGGCTGCTCTGCGGAAGGAAAGGGTGGACCAACAAGCCCAGGAGGAGGTGCTACCAGCAGGACAGCATGTGTATCTAAGGGACTACTCCCACCGGGGAAGAAATAAAATCCAGGATGTCTGGGCCACTGACATCTTCCAGGTGGTGAGACCCCCTGAGCAAGGTAACTCAGTGTATGCTGTCGCCCCAAAACACAAGCTGACAGAGGTACGTCACGTTCATCGCACGATGCTCAAACCTGTACCAGCTTCTGACATTCTTCCCAGACCTGTAGAAAAGCACAGTGCAACTGCAACAAGCCCCGACACCGAGGAGCAGGGCCTGTGGATGGCAGTCAGACCCACCCCTGGTCCAGAGAATTCCCAGCCTGACAGGGTGCAGGCTGCATCTGAAGTGGACCCAATGCTACACTCTGCAGTACCTGCAGCAGTCCCCCCGGAGGTCCCCACAGGCACCAGCTTCCCCCCAGCCCCCTGTCCTGAGGGAGTAAGAAGATCCACGCGTGAGACTGCTGGTAAACACTCTAACCCTCATCATTTGCCAGTGGCAGTAGGAAATGCGGTGAATGGGGCTGCAGCTTTCCAAATGCTTGGTGCTAGCACTTCCTCTCCAGCTCCTTTTCGACCCTGGTCTTGACAAATTGTCGGGCCGCCAATTTAAAAAGCCTGGGGTAGAATGTGACCGGTAGAAAATGTCCCTCCTGGGCCACCAGAGTTGGGTAGCAGTCAGCTCCTCCTACCAATCAGCCAGAAATTGGTATAAGGTGTTACTATGCTTCCTTTCTGGTTAGGAGTTGACTGCTACACATGCTGCCGTAAGTTGTCTTCTGTTTCTTTTTATGTTTATGTGCTTTGTATGTGTTTTTAGATTTATTTTTGTCATATGTTAGGTTTTGTTCAGTGGCTTCCCTCATGCCCACACAGGTGGATCCCCGGAGAGGATTGTTCCACAGGAGGTAAAAGGACAATTCCTTTTGTGTACAAATTGGTTTATTTGGCAGAGGTATTTATTTAACCTGTCTTCTTTTATTTTAGACAGACTGCCACTGCTGTTTTGTTTTTATAGTTGGGTTTCAATGTTTGCTTTTAATTGTTTCATTTTATTCAATTTTATTGATTAGGCTTTCGTGTCCTTTTATACTCTTTGACTTTATTCTAGGTTTGTATTTTCCCCCAAGACAATAAGCAGTACTGTTGCAGCAGTCCTGCTAGCTTTTAACGTGTTTTTTAATTGTTCTTTCTATTGCATGAGAGCTGCGGGGCCGGTGACGGGGATTTGCTTTGGACGGTGGAGCCATCGGTGGCCGGGGTCCCTCACTTCAGCTCCACACTCCCCTTAATTTGTGTGTGTAGTGGTTTTTTACACAGCCTTCACGTTTTACACTTTACCCCTTGTCTTTTTGGTTGTTTGCTGTGTGAGTGTGAGTTTGGGCACGGAGCTTGGTGAGTGTTCCGGCCTCGATTGGCTCCCTAATTACAGTCATCCCGGCCGTCCTGCAGGGCTCATGTAGACCTGAGAGGTCTGATAGGTCTTTTGGCATTCTTGTTCTTTTTTTACTCTTTTAATAAAGTTTTTATAGTCTTGGGGGAAGAACTTTGTCTCTGCCCGTTATTGGACCGTCGCTTGTGCAATTTTTTTGAATATCTGTGGCCTGTTCACCAACTTAAACAAATCTTGTAATTTGGTTATTTACTGTTCCTGAACAGTCTGAGTACAGTGCGAACCAGCGGTCACACATACTTAACACAAATTTCTATTTATTTATTTTTTATTTTTATGATCAAACTGTTTTTTTTTTCAATTATTTATTTTTACCACCTAATGTTCTTGCTATTTTTTTTTCCACACAAAGTTAAACAAAGTTTATTACGGTGTGTGCATGTGTGTCTGTTTTTGCATGTGTGTGTGACTGTGTGAGTGTGCGTGTGTGTGTGTGTGCAAGCGCTATGTAGCAGTTAAAATACCTATACAGTATGTAAATCATTAATTTGAAGTGAAGTGACAAATTGTCAAACTTAGAGCAAGCAGTTAACCCCCCCCAAGTATACCAAATAAACCGGCAGTCCAGCCCTACTTCTCAACCAGGATTAAACTGTTCTCACAAAGTGGCATGTGGCCCGTTGGTAGTTGGGGAGATGGATCCGGTGCTCCGCTGCCCCCGAGCCATCTTGGGTACTGGTGTATATCTCCGGAGATATCTTGGCGCAGCCAATCAGGAGAGGGAACAGTTGCGCTTCCCCAATCACCGTCGGGCGATGGCACAGGCCAATCTGCATACCATAATGCATAGGGAAAACAGAGCAAAGGAACAAACACAACACACACACACGCGCGACGCTAGTAGTCACACATCTGTGTGGTTAAATGCACCGCGTACGTGCAACAAAACAAAACAAGAAACAAGTTCAGCAAGTAACCTTGAATAGATCGTAATAGAGGCAAGTTGAAGAAAAGTTAAGGATAGCAACATGAGCTACAGCCATGCAGCGCACAGAGAGATCAGTCAATGTCTGACAGTGGGGCAGTGTCCCTGCGGGGAGGGCGGGCGCTGCGCGCGATTGGACAATCACAAAGCGTGAAGACAGCGCTGGGATTTTCCTTCACCTGCTCGCTTGGCTAGGCTCCAGTTTTACTCATAGCATGCTCGTACTCGTCAAAAATGCGTTATCCGTAGGGTTGAGTACGGATAACTCGGCTCAACCCTAGTTCATACCTTCATATTGAATGAACACAGAAATTTAACGTGTTTTATCTTATTCGGTGACACCAAAACAAATGCTCCTACACCTGAGAACTCCTTCTGGATGGCTCCATCACTGAAAAAGAATGTCAAAAGAATGCAGTGGTTTAGCCGACTTAAACACACTGAGTATCATACTTCAAATACTTCTCCTGTCAAACAGAATCAGGCAGCTGATTCGGTCTGACTGAAGTAGTGACGTGGCTAGAATATCATCAGTGACGTCACTGAAGAAAACTGTCCCACTGATTCATTAACTGGCCTGTCGAGTTTGAAGCATGTTTTGGTGTTCGGGGTGACATCACTAGAGACAACCAGTGGGGCGGCACACTAGTTGAAGGCTGTGCGACCATACACTCAACAAAAATATAAACACAACACTTTTGTTTTTGCTCCCATTTTTCATGAGATGGACTTAAAGATCTATAATTTATTCCAGATACACAATATTATCATTTCTCTCAAACATTGTTCACAAATCTGTCTAAATGTGTGATAGTGAGCACTTCTGCTTTGCTGAGATAATCCATCCCACCTCACAGGTGTGCCACATCAAGATGCTGATCTGACATCATGATTAGTGCACAAGTGTACCTTATACTGCCCACAATAAAAGGCCACTCTGAAATGTGCAGTTTTATCTCACAGCAAAATGCCACAGATGCCACAAGCATTGAGGGAGCGTACAATTAGCATGCAGAATGCAGTGTGTTTTAGCCGACTTAAGCACACTGAATATCATACTCCAAATTCTTCTCCTGTTAAACAGAATCAGGCAGCTGACTCGGTCTGAATGAAGCTGTGATTGGCTAGAATATCATCAGTGACGTCAACTGAAGAAAACTCCGTCCCACTGCTTCATTAACCGGCCTGTCGAGTTTGAAGCATGCTTT
The DNA here is from genome assembly GCA_013358685.1 of Antennarius maculatus. Lineage (NCBI taxonomy): Eukaryota > Metazoa > Chordata > Actinopteri > Lophiiformes > Antennariidae > Antennarius > Antennarius maculatus. The sequence goes on from CM023608.1 coordinate 20,962,414, forward strand.
GGAGCTTTGGTGTTAGGGGTAACATCACTACAGACAACCAGTGGGAGGGAGGCAGCGCACTAGTTGTAGGCTGTGCGAACATAACTTCACCACTGTGGGACTAATAAAGGATTATAATATCTTTTGTAATGTTATTAAAAAGGCCATCTACTTATCATGGGTAATTTTATCCATTCATTCATGTTGTTGTTGTTGTTGTGAACTAAATTCTGCTGTTCAGACACTTTAAACTTCAACTGATATATCTTACATCTTAACTTTTCTTTGTTCTCTTTTCTTATTTATCTTACATTTTTAACTTTTTGTTTTTCTCTAGTTTTTCTTAACTTATTTATCTTGCATTTTAAACTTTTTTATCTAGTTTTTCTTAACTTATTTATCTTATTTATCGACCGGGCTTACTGGGACCTTCAGAGACATATTTCGTGCTGTCAACTGTGGAAAAGTGTGTCAGTATGACAAATAAAGACTCTCTGATTCTCTGATCTTCTAGCCGCTTCATCCACTGTAGCTGGTGGCAGGGAGCTGGAGTCTATCCCAGCTGACTAAGGGCATGAGGCCGGGGAAACTCTGTGTGCGACGCCAGTGCACCATGGAGTTACACAGACACAGACAAACGCACACGCACAGACTCACATCTAAGGGCACTTTGGAACAGCCAATTAACCTCAAGCACATGTTTTTGGAGATGGAAGGAAGCCAGAGAACCACGCAGACACGGGGAGAACATGCAGACTCCGCAGAGAGTGGGACTCGAACCCGGAACCGCCTTGCTATGCTGCGACAGCGCTACCCACTGTGCCGATGTGCTGCCCTGCACATTTTAATTACCCAGAAATCAGCTGGTCCCCATGTTTCACCCATATTCAAGAAAAGAAACAGATGCCGTGGCAGTAACTTTCCTGTTACCCTCACTGCACTTTTGAAGGACTGGTGGTCAGGGATACCATAATGGAACATTTCATAAAGAATAGTCTACTCAGTGAGTGCTGAGTTTGGATGAGCTTCTGGTATGGAGCCGTGGCTCCACCCACCAGCTTGGCCTCTCCCTGCCACACACCAGCACTGCCACGCCGAACCGTGACACAGCCATACATTAAACAACTGAGCTCAAAGAAACAAGAAAAAACAACAATCTGCCCAAAACCCACTGATATGCTAAAAAAAAAGGGAACAAAAGAACTTACACAAATGAACGTAGCCCCTACACTCCACTCATACACTTAAAATACAGGGTTGTCTGCCGATTAAAACGTGTGTGGCCGTTGTCCCAGGGCCACAGCCACGCACCCTAACTCATTGTCTTCTATTTCCATGTAAAACTTCGATCCACTGCAACAGTGTTTCTCTCACACCATACTTATAAATCTAGGTCCTTTGACTCTTTTAATAACTTTGTCCATACATCAAGACAGGCTCAGAGTTGAGTAGTGCATGATCTTCCCCCAACAAACCTGAGTTTGTAATTAAATCATGGATGGAAGTTTCACTGTTGGTGTCCTCCATTTGGGTCCATATCCCGCCTCATGTGACAGAATGAACCAGCCAGAACTGGACCCAGCGGACACTGACTTTCTTACTGCCCTGACCAGCAGCAAGTCCTGGACTCCAGAACAGGCTGTCGAGTGGAGACAGCGGGGAAGAGACACCTGGGCATGGCTGGCAGCATATACTTGAATTCCAGCTCCACTTTCTTTGCTAGACCTTGAGCCCGTTACCAGTGCCCGCTCCGGTCCACGTGCCCGGACGCCAGCCTGCTCCTGTGCCCGCGTCCCGAACCCAGCCTGTTCCGGTCCCCACGCCCGGACGCCAGCTTGCTCCCGTCCCCACGCCTGTACGCCAGCCCGTTCCGGCACCTGAGCCCGAGTCCGTTCCGGCACCCCGCCCCGAGTCTGCTCCTGACCCTGGACCCCCAGTCCGAGTCTTCTCCTGCACCTGTTCTTGACCCTCCCTGGGACCATTTATGGGATGTCGGGGGCCTTCCCTTGAGGGGGGGTACTGTCACGGTTCGGCGTGGCAGTGCTGGTATGTGGCAGGGCCAAGCTGCTGGGTGGAGCCACGGCTCCACACCTGACGTTCATCCACACACCATGGTGATCATCTCACCTGAACTTGTTTTGAGCTAATGACTCAAAGGCATTTTAAGCCTGGCTCAGTGAGAGCTCAGAGCGGATTCATTTCTCATGTTTGGTTCTTGGTAGTCTGTCCTGATTTTGTTCTGTCTTGAGAATTTTTGAGTTTGTCATTATATCATGGATGGAAGATTCACTGTTGGTGTCCTGCATTTGGGTCCATATCTCGCCTCACGTGACAGGCTGTGCTGTTTTGGTTACATTGTATTCTGTGTGTTTTGTTGCCCCTATCTATGCGTGCTCCATTTTGGCTGCTGGAGGTTCTGGTGCTCCAGGGGATGTTTAAGTTTGCTGTGCTGGAGATATAGGTTTTGCACCAGTGAATGTTTTATATTTTGTTTTGGTTTTTGTTTTGCTTTTGTTGGATCCGCCCCCTCTTTCACTAGTACATAGTCCGCTGGTAGGTCTCCAGCTCCCTTCCCTTTTGACTGCAATTACATCTGCCTGCAGAAAAGAAACCTTTGTGTTCTTTATAAGTGGAGTTACATCCTTTGACCCACGCTCCCCACAGAGGCATACAAGTACCTCACAAACGTACACCAGACAGACTCCCTTCAACATAGACTACTGCCAGAGTACAAAGGGACACTCACTGAAGCTGAACTGAGTGCTTCAGAACTACTTCAGCCTTAAAAGTAGTGAGACTTGTGGAATAAGCTACTACAGTGTGTTACCTCAGCAGATTCAGTCAACAGCTTCAGGGTGCGACTGGACAAATACTGGTCCAAACTGATGCACATCCAAGAAAGTTACATTCCAAGCAGTGAGCCTGAAGAAAACAAACTGAGATGAGCTTTCATTTATTAAGAGCTGCTAAAAGGTCTGTGACCTTGAGAGAGCTGTATTATGTCATACCATATCGCATCTCATTGTATCGGATCGTATTGAGTAGCACCAGAGTTTGAAAATCAGCAACTACTCATAAGTTAGAAGATTAAAAAAACATTCCTTCATCTGAACAGACCCAAAATAAGGTCTGGGAAATGTATTAGGATTAATCAACACAGCTATTGCCTTTTGGTACTCATGCTGGACAATACCAGGAAGCGGGTCCTTCATTCTACAAGTCAAGTTCTGGATTACATCTCTAAATCTGGTGAGATCTAACCTTTGCTTTTAGTGATTTTTGTGTTCCCAGCCCAGTGCATGTAGTAATTTTTCCTGTATGTTTGTAACAACCCCAAGGCAGCAACTGGTCAGTTGCATCCTTAACTATTGATTTGTTGCACGCTAGTTTTACTGTGTTAAAGTGGATTTTTGAGGGAAATTTTTAATCCCCAGTTTACCCAGTAGAATGCACTACTACTGGGCAAATTTGGAATTAAGTTCATGGATTACTTTGTTTGAATGTCTTAACAATACGCTACACCAAGTACACGTAACAAATGAGATATGGTGAAGTTGGTTTATAATTTTTATTTTTTTAATTTAAAAATTGTTATAGTTGTTGCTGATACCATCCTGTTACTAGAACATAGCTTTCATTCCAAAAAAGAACCCCTTACCAAATTAACAAATCAATTGATGATATATGATTGAGTTGACATACCCCTTTTTCTTGCAAAACAAAAACCTGTTAGACCTGCTAGCAGTAACGGGTAGGCCAGAAAAGTTGCATTTCTACTCCATACAGATACGGAGGCTGTGCTCTTCCTGAAAGATTGTGAACAGCATATACGAAGACTATCCTCTGCTGAGTTTTATCAAACCACCTGCATCTACCTTCACTTGGTCCAGTAAAGGTATGGTGAAGCTACAAAACAAAACAAAAAAGTTTTACTTGTTGCTTACAAGGAGTAGAGGTAGTTCACTATTCTACCCATTGGTACCCTGTGAAATCTATTTTATACATCTTTCTCCTAGTCTAAAAATTTTAATTTGAGGTAGATGGATTTTCTTGTGTATATAATTGACAATGTCTCAGTGCTGCCATGTGACAGATGCTAATGTATTCCTGCTCCCAGCTCGGGACATTATTATGTTTAATGGGTTGTAAAAGAGTGTTATTCTCAGACTAGGTGCTAAATGTTAAGTCTTGGATTTACATTCCTTTTTATTTTGGTCCAGAACTTCAGATCTGATTGAGGCTATGTTTACAAGACGATGGGTTTGCTAAACGGCATATATGCGTGAAGTTTTTTGCTTTATGCTTTAAAGTTTTTTTGAGAACACGGTGACGTTACTTGTGTACGTGAAAATGATAATCTGGTGATTTGATGGGAATGTCTAATCATTTCAGAAGAATCGAGTTTTTATTCTAAAAGGCTTTTTAAACTAAGGGTTGGTTTGTGAAAAAGTCCTTTATCCAGGCACGTGAGAGGGGGGAGTCCGAGGGTGACAAGTTTGTTGGTGAGAATGTCCGGGATTATTGTGTTGAAGGCGGAACTATAATCCACGAAGAGCAAATGGACATAGCTCTACTGCCGCTCCAGGTGTGACAGCGCTGAATGGAGGGCTATTGCGATATTATTGGGTTTTTAGTATTTCTTAAATTTAGAAAGAAAGAAAGAGAAAGAAAGAAAAAATGTGAAATAAAGATTTATTAGTATCTCCCGCTTATAACAAAAAAAAAAAAAAAACAAGAAAAAAAAAAAAAAAAGAAAAAAAAAAAAAAAGAACTTTATTAAGTACTTCCTCAAGGGCGCCTCGGCAGTGGCTGGAAGGTGAGCTGACGCCTCCCACCGTCAGCTCACACTCCGGTGATGTCCTGGCAGGAGCGGGACTTTATCCACCGATGGCTGGGTGATCTGTCTTCAAGACATCTGTTCTACTGCTGAGCCACTGCCACCCCCAATTTATTTATTTCAACCTGTACAGAATTTTGGTAAAGTTTAGTAAATTGAATGTTCTAATTTTTTACTGGAATGTGCATTTGTCAGAAAAACCTGTCAGACCACACTTTAGTTTGACAAGGCATTTTGCCGCTTGTCGAACTTGTCAAACTTGTCAAACTCCTCAATTTGGTAGAAACTACACAACATAGACATCAGAGAACTATGGCAACAACTGTAATATGTTTAAGAGTGCTGATCCAGTAGCTGATATTAATTAAAGAGTACATCATACATCGTATGAAATTTGACATAAGCCAATGTGGGAATCATTGAATTATTGGGTATATCAGAGAAAGAGGTTTTTCAGATTTTGTATTTGGGTTAAGTTCATGTTTAAAGGTGTCATTGGTGTGGTTTGGACCCAAATGCAGTACACCAGCTGAAAAGTCCACATTTGTAGTTTTAACAATCAAAATCCTACAACAGGTTGGCAGAAAATTAGGCATGAAAACTGTAGGTGGACCTCGGGGTAGACCAGGTGCTGTCCTAGTGTGTTACCAGGTTTGAAATGAATGGGAATTTTGTGTTTACTGAAAATTATGTTAAATTTTATATACTGGTGTGTGTGTGTATATATATATATAGATAGATATATATATGAAGGTGTGGCCGGGTTACAAATAAAACCTGCGGCCAACTTTTATTTATTTATTTAATCATTCACTGAAGGAAGCCTCTTATTTTACAAAACAGTTGCTCAAGTCCTTAGAAAAACTTGTATGACATTAATATTAAGAAATTAACAAATAGCACACTTCTTGTCTGATGCTATTGCCATACTTCCTAGGAAAATCTGGGCCTTGATTAAAAAGAAAGTATCTTGATGTCAGTTAATAAATAACCATTTCCAAGCTATACAGTATGCTGTATTTTGCTTTTGCAGTTAAGTTAATGAACTTAAATTGAAATTTCTCAAGTTTTCATACAATATTTCCCATTTGTCTTTGTTACTTCCTCTTCCTCACCAACTAAACGTTTTCTAAAATCGTTAACAATCCTCATTTAAGTCTATTCAAGCAGAGCTGACTAAGATTCTGAGAACTGAGTTGAGAGAGAATATCAGTATTCTCTGTCATGAAACCTACATTGTAGGTTTCAGGTGACAAATACAGTGCCGTGAAAAAGTATTTGCCCCCTTCCTGATTTCTGTGTTTTTTGCATATTCATCACTCGCAAAAGTTTTAGATCATCCAACCAATGTTACTATCACACAGAGACAACCCAAGGAAATACAAAATGCAGTTTCTAAATGATGATTCAATTTATTAAGGCACAAAAATAATCCAAACCCATCTGGTCATATGTGAAAAACAAATTGCCCCCTGAACCTCATAGCGTGTTGTGCCACTTTTGGAGGCAATAACTGAAATCAAGCGTTTCCGATAATTGGTGATTAGTCTTTCACACCACTGTTGAGAAATTTTGGCGCATTCTTCTTTGCAGAATTGTTTCAACTCTGACATACTGGAGAGTTTTCTAGAATGAACTGCCCATTTGAGGTCACACCACAGCATTTCAATTGGATTTAAATCTGGACTTTGACTTGGCCACTCCCAAACCTTAATTTTTTTTTTTTGAGCCATTCAGAGGTGAACTTGCTGGTGTGTTTCGGATCGTTGTCCTGCTGCATGATCCAGGAGCACTTGAGTTTGAGGGCACAAAGGACGTTCTCTTTAAGGATCTTCTAGTAAACAGCAGATTTCATTTTCCCATCAATCACAGCAAGTTGTCCCGGTCCTGAGGCAGCAAAGCAGTGCCAGACCATCACACTGCCACCATTTTTATAGATAATGGCTCTGACAGTGGTTTGCTGGAGCCCCACAGCCTTGGAAATGGCTCTGTAACTTTCTCCAGACTGACAGATTTTGATCACTTTTTTTCTCATTTTGTCTTGAATTTCTTTGGATCGTGGCATGATGCGTTTGTTCTTGAGATTTTATAGCCTACTTCACTTTGTCTAACAGATTCTATTTAAGTGATTCCTCAATTCTCCAAAGGTGGTGGCAATCAGGTTTGGATGTGGCCTGTGAAACTGAACTCACCTATTCCAAAACTTTGGTTAGTCACAGTTACTTTGTGATTTAACAAGGGGGGCAATTACTTTTTCACATAGGGTCAAATAGGTTTGTATATTTTCCCCCCCTTGGTACTGTAAATAAAATCATCTTTTAGGAACTGCATTTTGTATTTTCTTGGGTTGTCTCTGTGTAATATTAACATTGGTTTGACGATCTGAATCTTTTGCGAGTGATGAATATGCGAAAAACACAGAAATCAGGAACGTGGGAAATAATTTTTCACGGCACTATATTCTGCAGATTTCTCCTGGGACAGTCAGAGAGTTATTCCCTTGAATGTTCTGGAAAATTTTGTGTCACTCCTAGCTCATATTATTTCTAATTTTCTAAGGGGAACCATCATGGCCTGTAAACTACAAAATATACAGGGCTGTGTCCCTGGGAAGCATGTGCAGTTATTCTCCTTCATCCTCCTCGTCCTCACAACTGGAACCATCATCTTCTTGCACTCTAGTGCTGCTGAGGTCAGCCCCGGAGGGGGGGTGCCCAGGAGGAGAAATAACACCAGCAACAGAAACATTGAGGTCAAGGAAAAAAGCCACAAGTTCATCTTAAAAAGTGAGTTACCCAAACAAAGGCAAGCCCCCCCGCCACACACATGTCTGTGTCTTTGTGTGTGTGTGTGTATTGTGTATACAGTACATATGTTTATACATAATGGTTATATTTATGTGTGTGTGTTTATGTATAAATATACACACAGTATATGAATATTTGTATGCATGTGTATGTATAGTTGTGTGTGTATATATAATATATATAAGGTGTCACTTTAACGCGTTAATTAGATTAATTAATTACGCTGCAAATTAACGCGCTATAAAAATTAAAGCAATTAATCGCGAGTGGCAAGTCAATGCGCAAGCATTTTAAATTTGGCCCATTTAGTGACCCATAGGCTGCAGCGGCACGTCACTTCCTACCTGCGCCACTAGTCAAAAGCAGAGTGACTGACAACAGAGATGGACGCGACACAGGAGAACGAGGCAAGCCCACTTTGACCTTTGGGCGGAAAGTTTATTTCTAAAAAGAACAAAGACGGGACTATCAACAAAAACGCAGTGATTCTGTGCTGCCAATCTGCGCTGTAGACACCTCCGTCAGTCTGCCCCAGGGCAGCTGTGGCTACACAAGTAGCTTACCATCACCAAGTACACTCAACAAAAATATAAACACAACACTCTTGTTTTTTTTCCCGTTTTTCATGAGATGGACTTAAAGATCCATAATTCATTCCAGATACACAATATTACCATTTCTCTCAAACATTGTTCACAAATCTGTCTAAATGTGTGATCGTGAGCACTTCTGCTTTGCTGAGATAATCCATCCCACCTCACAGGTGTGCCACATCAAGATGCTGATCTGACATCATGATTAGTGCACAAGTGTACCTTATACTGCCCACAATAAAAGGCCACTCTGAAATGTGCAGTTTTGTCTCACAGCAAAATGCCACAGATGCCACAAGCATTGAGGGAGCGTGCAATTGGCATGCTGACAGCAAGAATGTCAACCAGATTTGTTGCTTGTGCATTGAATGTTCATTTCTCCACCATAAGCCACCTCCAAAGGCGTTTCAGAGGATATGGCAGTACATCCAACCAGCCTCACAACCGCAGATCACGTGTAACCACACCAGCCCAGGACCTCCACATCCAGCAGGTTCACCTCCAAGATCGTCTGAGACCAGCCACTCAGACAGCTGCTGAAACAATTGGTTTGCATAACCAAACAATTTCTGCACAAACTGTCAGAAACCATTTCAGGGAAGCTCAACTGCATGCTCGTCATCCTCATCGGGGTCTTAACCTGACTCCAGATTGTCGCCGTAACAGACTTGAGTGGGCAAATGCTCACATTCGATGGCGTCTGCCATGTTGGAGAGGTGTTCTCTTCACAGATGAATCTCTGTTTACATTGTTCAGGGCAGATGGCAGACAGCGTGTGTGGCGTCGTGTGGATGAGTCCTTTGCTGATGTCAATGTTGTGAATTGAGTGGCCCATGGTGGTGGTGGGGTTATGGTATGGGCAGGCATCTGTTATGGACGAAGAACACAGGTGCATTTTATTGATGGCATTCTGAATGCACAGAGATACTGTGATGAGATCCTGAGGCCCATTGTTGTGCCATACGTCCATGAACATCACCTCATGTTTCAGCAAGATAATGCACGGCCCCATGTTGCAAGGATCTGTACACAATTCTTGGAAGCTGAAAATGTCCCAGTTCTTGCATGGCCAGAATACTCACCGGACATGTCACCCTTTGAGCATGTTTGGGATATGCTGGATATGCTTGACCAGCGTATACAACAGCGTGTACCAGTTCCCACTAATATCCAGCAACTGTGCACAGCCATTGAAGAGGAGTGGACCAACATTCCACAGGCCACAATTGACAATCTGATAAACTCTATGCGAAGATGTGTTGCACTGCATGAGGCAAATGGTGGTCACACCAAATACTGACTGGTTCTGAGTCCCCAGACCCCCAATAAAGCAGAAAAAAAAAAACTGCACATTTCAGGGTGGCCTTTTATTGTGGGCACAGATGTATAACATACATCTGTAATCTATTATTGTATAACATACATCTGTGCACTAATCATGATGTCAGATCAGCATCTTGATGTGGCACACCAGTGAGGTGGGATGGATTATCTCAGCAAAGCAGAAGTGCTCACTATCACACATTGTGTGTCCCCCCCCACCTACTGCGTTTTGCGTCTTGTGTTTTGTATTTAGTTATTTATAGTATTTAAAGTATTTAGGATAGTTAAATTTTATGTATGAATGTACAGTTTGAGACACCACATGCCTGAAACAAATTCCTTGTCTGTTTTTCAACAGACGATGGCAAATAAAACTGATTCTGATTCTGATTTGGACAGATTTGTGAACAATGTTTGAGAGAAATGGTAACGTTGTGTATGTGGAATGAATTACAGATATTTAAGTCCACCTCATGAAAATTGGGAGCAAAAACAAAAGTGTTGCGTTTATACTTTTGTTGAGTATATGAATGAGGAGTGAATGAATAATGGATCCGATGTAAAGCGTCTTTGAGTGTCCAGAAAAGCACTATATAAATCTAATCTTTTATTTTCATTACTGTTATTATTGTTATTATTATTATTTTGTACCTTTTGTAAAAGAGAATTTTCATATCATCGAAGCAGCTCCAGCCTAACGTATCATTTAAATGCAAAACATGTCAAGGACACAGAGTTGAACATTAGCTTACCCTTTTAAAGGAAAAGCCTGCACGCATTAAAATATATAAAAGATTTTGCTGCAAGACTAAAATAAGAATTGATCTCATAAAAGATTGACCACCTATTATGGGGTTAAACTATGAGAATACATGCAGACAAGACAAAAAAATAAAATAAAATAAAGGAAAAGCCTGTTGGCATCTTGCTATTTAGTTGCCTTATTCAGAGGCATGTTATACTATTCATTTTGAATTGCTGTATTGAGTCAGCTTTAGTATTCATTTTGATTGATAGTCTGCTTTTGTGCCTATTTGAGACTCAGCCTTATTTTATTTCTGAATTTTATTTATGTTATTTAACTGTATTCGTATTGCATTTTTGAGAAATGCACCTGGCCTAATTGGTTTGTTAATGTGCTTGGCCTTTATTCTTTTGAATTTCATTTATGAAGCACACTTAACCAATAAAAATGTGGATTTCAAATCTTCCCTTCTTAGCGTATTCTATTGATTAGCCATGCACTACAATTTTGTAATGTCCTAGAATTCAAATTCTTTATTTGGGGGGCCTTTAGCAGGTATGAGATTAAAATGCGATTAATTAGATTAATTAATTACAAATCCTGTAATTAATTAGACTATATATATATACATACATATATATATATATATATATATATATATATGTGTGTGTATATATGTGTATATATGTATATATATACAGTATATATACAGTATATATATGTATACCAGTGGTTCTTAACCTTGTTGGAGGTGCCGAACCCTGCCGGTTACATATGCTCACTCACCGAACCCTTCTTTAGTAAAAAACTAAAAGAATTTTTTTTTTTCAAATTTAAGACATGAGTACTGTATATGTTTTACTGGTGTATTTAATGAATTGTGCATTAATGTCACGTTTTTCAAAGAAAAAAATCAAGACAGTGCATGAACTCACATGACATTACCTACCTGCAAATCTGTTTTACTTCTGCTGTTGTTATTTAGAGAGCAGTTCAGATATGCGTGGCTTCACCTTGGCAAGTGTTACTCTTATGTCATTTTCACAGCAAAGTCTGTTTCTTTTGTTTTCCATGCAGCTTAAGGAAGTGTTCCTTAATTTTTGCCAGTGCGAGACTAGAGTTGCTCAACTTGACATTGCAAATCACACACACATACACACACACACACACACACACACACACACACACACACACACACACACACACACACACACACACACACGTGTATGTATATGTTTGTGTACGTGTATACATATGTTTGTGTGTGAATGTGTGTGTATACCTATGCTTGAGTGTGTATGTGTGTATCACATTGTGAATGTCTCATTGTGAAATTTTGTTGTCTTTTTCAGCAAAGGATATTGGCTGCTTCCTTGACGAAAAGCAAAACGCACTGACAGGATATTCCTTTGTTGACGACAACAACATGACTGTCTTCCGTTGCCAGGACAACTGTATAGAAAGGTATCATAGCAGCAACAAGGATCTGCAACTAGTCTTCTTTTTTCTCCTGTCAGAAATAAGTATAAACTGACAGAAGAGACAGAGGACAGACGAGTTGTAGGATGAAAAACAGTGATTGTAACCATGACGTATTTCCTCAGTTGGGTTTTTTTGTAGTGCCTGGCATTGTCACCCAACGTTACTGCTCAAACTGATTCTAAATGAAAGTTAAAACCTACAAACACCTTTCCAAAAATGTCTCGATGGACTGAGATGGCATGGTGGTGAGGTGCGTAACACTTTTGCCTCGCAGCTAAAATGTTCTGGGTTCGATCCCTCTCTGTACTGAGCCTGTATCACCATGTCCATCTCCTCCGTTTTCCTCGCCCCTGGGGGAACTGATCACACCAAAATTGTCTGTGGGCTGAATCTGTGCATGAGTGGTTGTCTGTCTATGAGTGGCCCCGCAATGCATCCGGGGCTTTCACCACTTCTGGCCTGTAGCCAGCTGGAATGGGCTCCAGCATAGCCCATGACCCACAAGGCAGATTAGCGATTATCTCGTCTTTAAGAAGATGAACGAATATTTAAATCAGCAGATACACGATAATCCCGTTTTCAAGTTTTACTTGTGATTGCAGATTGAGCTAAAATCTGAAATGAATGCTCCTGCTTTCAAATGATTTATCTTGTTGCTCCTGTAATTTTCTCCACTTTCTTCTCATGCATCTACCTAGTGTAATATAAATTATCTTCAACAGATAATTTTCCAGAATGTATTTGGGTATGTCCTCATATGGACTTCAACTTTTTTCATCCATCATGTCATGAAGCAGTGGGTCAAATCTCCATGTTTTTATTGACTAACATTGCTAAAACTTTCTCCTTTCTCTTTCCCCAGAGGTTACAAATATGCAGGTCTGGAGGCTGGAAACAAGTGCTTCTGCGGTAACCAAGTCTTCACGCACAACACAAAAGACACTGAATGCAAAATCTTTTGTACTGGAGAGACGAAGCTGTGTGGAGGGGTCAACCGACTGTCTGTCTTTCAGCTGATACTGAGTCCCTGTGAGTCTCTGCAATGTAAAAAACAGAAGTTGACAAAGAAAACACGACAAAAAAACCTTCTTCATCCACACACACACACACACACACATACAAATACTATACATGCATACAAGTAGACCTCAACATAGAGCACAAGAAATGCTCCAAGACGTTGTTCATAGGCTGAATTGTTCATAAGTCAGTCAGTCATTTTCACATTACCACCGCTGTATCCACCACAGCGGGTCACGGGGAGCTGGAGCCTATCCCAGCGGCATAGGGCGTGAGGCGGGGGACACTCCGGGCACGACGCCAGTGCACCGCGGTTGTTCATAAGTAGTTATTTATTAAATTTCAATCTATAATCACGATTTCAGACCATTTAAGTGCCATTACACCTCTAAATACAGAAGTATTTAAGACTTACCAGAGACAGTAACAGCATAAAACCAACGTATCAAAAAATAAAATACAGATAGATTGTTTTGAGTTAAGTCGTTTACAAAAAAATACAAAGAAAAGTAATCAAGTTTACGCTATTTCACTTGACTTAACATCTGCCACAAATATTGGACCTTAAAAAAACAACCGACAAAACCAATAAAAGCTCATAATATCATGTTACTCTGCAATAAAAAACAATAAAAACATAAATAAAAATACATTCACATAGTTCCGATATCTACCATTAAGTGTCACTTGTGATTCATGCGATTTTTTAAAATTCAGATTACAGTATTTTCTGCGCTATAAGGCGCACTGAATTATAAGGAAACCTTTAATGAATTGTTTATTTTATAATTTATTTCATATATAAGGTGCACCGGGATATAAGGAGCACCACGGGATTATGACAAAATTATAGGCTTTTAGGTTATGCCTTATAGTGTGGAAAATACTGTAGTTTGTGGTAAAATTTGCTCCATATAATTTAATACTTGAGGAGAAGTAGAAAAAAAACACTTCAGTGAACTCTCCATCACTTTTATTAAGCGCATGCAAACATGGAAAATGTCATTAAAAGGACATTCACTTGTAGCAGCTAATTGTCTCCTTTCTGTCTCATCATCTGGGTCTCTACTTTTTTGAACTTGTTCAGTGACCATAAAACTGGACTTGTGTGATGTTTTGCTCCTCTACCTTTCAGATGAAAGGTCCATTTTCAAAGGATGTTTCCGCAGGCCAGACAACATCACTCTGGCATTTCCTATTAGCGCAGTCATCCAAAACATGTCTGTGGACAAGTGTGTGGTCATGTGCACAGAGAAGGTGAGGAAATGTGCATTCATGAATTGTAAATTGGAAGTCATTAGTATTCCATGACTAATGGCTTCTCTATTTCAGGAGAAATCGTTGGCTGTTTTGGCTGGGGATCGTTGTCACTGTGGTTTTCCAACTCAGCTCTTCTCTCTTCAAGAGCTGCAGAATGAAGACAAGTGTCTCCCCCTCTGCCCAGGGGGAGAGTTTGAGAGCTGCGGGAATGATAAGTATTTTGTTGTGTACCGGACACAAGTTCAAGGTGAGGCTTAACTATCCTATGTGTTTGATATTTCCACGCTTCTCATTGGACTAGAGCAATGTGTGTGTGTGTGTGTGTGTGTGTGTGTGTGTGTGTGTGTGTGTGTGTGTGTGTGTGTGTGTGTGTGTGTGTGTGTTTTAAACGATATCATTGGCTTCTACAATCTACAATCAGTTCGCCTTGACAAAATGTTGTTGGCAGCTGTAGCTCAGATCAGAAAAAAACTGAACTCAACCCATACAACAGGAGGTTTACATTGATTATTAAAATAAACAAAAAGAAAAATAAACTTTAACTTTCACTGACTAAACATGTAATCACATCTGAAAGTGATCCAAATGAAAAACAACAACTCATAACGTGTCTATCACTGACCAGTCTTGTGTCTATGATGTTAAATGTCTTTACCACAAGCTCCACAGTTGTAGTATAATTATTGTAGAAAAGGTTTTGGTTTGGCAAATCAGAGATGTTACCAACACGCTGGTAACACACCAGTAATAAAATCTGTATTATGTGTCAGATAAACGCTGCCTGGAACGAGGTTTCCTGCCTCCTCAGCCAAAGAACCTTGTGGCTCTCGCCAGTTTTCCTGGATCTGGCAACACCTGGGCACGGTATCTTATAGAGCTCTCCACTGGCTTCTACACTGGCAGCGTATACTCTGACAAAGTTCTTTACAGTCATGGTATGCATCAACATTCATCTCACTTGATTCATGAATGTATTTGTGTGTGTGATTAATTGTGTGGTGTCATTCTTTCTTAGGATTTGAAGGAGAGACGGAAGACTGGAGGAATGGGACGACAGTCTGCATTAAGACACACAACCTAAAGATGGAGGGTATTATCGATTTTGATTCCAGCATCCTACTGATCCGAAATCCCTACAAGACCCTCATGGCAGAATTTAACAGACAACATGGTGGCCACACTGGATTTGCTTCTGAGGATGACTGGAAAGGGGAGGGTGAGCTGCTGTCACAATATTGTCCTTTTGCAGTTTTTTTTTTCTTCAAATCAAGAACTTTTGATGTATGAAAGTAAAATTACAATCTTAAGTATAGTGACTTCTGATATGGTAGTAATTATAGAGGTGGGAATAAACTATGGATTTGAAATCCTTAACAGCAAGTTTTGTAGAAATTAATCAGATCACTCATGTCTATGTCTAACTAATCTAGCTAATGTTGAAGTTCTAATGAATTTAATTAAATTTTTCAATCAATGTCCATTTATTAAGTGCCAGATCATAGTTTTTTTTCATCTCCAGGCACTTCCCAATTAGAGCAGGGAAATACCTGCAGAGAAAGACAGAACCCAATGTGTCCCACATGAGCAAGCACTCATTAAGCATTCATTTAGTAAGAATCATTGTTGGAGGCCATGTGCCTTGACTGGTTGTGTAGAAAGAGAGAGTCAGAGGTAGAAAGACAGAGAGACAATGACAGAGAGGGAGAGACAGAGCCAAGAGCAGATAGGGCGAGAAACAAAAATAGAAAAAGTGAGAGAAAATGACAGAGAGACAACACCGAGAAGGAAGGAGAGAAAAAGACAAGACAGAATAGGAGCAGACAGAAATAATGCATTTATAAACTATCCAGTGGTTCACAGTAAATGTATTCATAATCTGGGAATATGAATAAACTGGTGTAGAGGTTTCAAGATAACAGAGGTATGGAGGTATGGTGGCGTGATGGAGGATACAGTTGCCTCAAAACCAGAATTTTAAATCCTGACTCTGAACCTTTCCATGTGGACTTAACACGTTCCCCTTCTGTCTGTGATGTGCATGTGTGTGTGTGTGTGTGTGTGTGTGTCTGTGTGTGTGTCTGTGTGTGTGTGTGTGTGTGTGTGTGCCCTCAGAGGTAGGACTGTTTTTTTGTTGTTGCTATGACTGTGCAAAGTAGTACAAAAACACATGGTAGAGTTCTACAACATTCTCAAACAAAAAAAAATAATTTCACAATTATATCATCCTCACCTTTTATAGTCGAGATATGTTTTTAAAAAGTTATTTATTGTAAATCACTTTGGTTTCTCATGATATCATGGCCTATAATAATTTTCAAAGTGTTAAAAGTAACATTTCAGAATTGAGGTCAAAGCTATCAAACAGGCTTGTTCAAAAAAATATTTGGCATTTTTTTACAGCTCTTTAATTAAATTTTGGAGCACAAAAATAGTGTGAGTATTTTCAATATCAGATACAGTAATCTCTTGTTACTCGCGGTTAATGTGTTCCATGACCACCCGTGGAAAACAAAACAATATAGCGACAAACTATTTATTTTATTATTTACGGTAATTTAAACGTTTATGAACCCTCCCTATACTGATATTAAACCACTTTATATCTGTATTACCTTTTCCCACACTCCTACAGACTATTTAAAGCACCTTTGTATTCAAGAAAAACTCGTATCTCAAGGTACTACTCTGTTCTGTCCTGTCTTGTCCTGCAGGATGGACTGTGTATGCGAGGAATAATGCTGCTTCGTGGCGTTCCCACGCATTGAACTGGCTGAAATATGGGAAAAAAGTCATGGTGATCTACTATGAGGATCTTCAGAAGAATCTGGTCCCCCAACTGAGAAAAATAGTTAAGTTCTTGGGGTTGAAGGTTTCTGAGGACCGCCTGCTGTGTGTCACAAGCCAGACAGAAGGAGACTTTAAACGATCAAAGAAAGGAAAGCTTGAATACAACCCCTATACTCCTGAAATGCAAGCCCATGTCAATGAACAGATAAGAAGAGTAGACACTGCCTTGAAGGAAAAACAGCAACCTGGAGTTCCAGAGGACTATATAGCAAAATGATCCATTGTTCATTGAGTTTGGATTGTTCTGTCAACAGACTGTTCTATTATGTTTCTTTGAGGTCATAGAGTTTGAAGTTGTAGTCAGCCCAAAATAAGTCCCTTACCCTGATTTTGTTATTCCCTATTTAACGGCATTGTTTTTCTTACAATAAAGCACATAAACTCTGTCAGCATGTGAACATGCCTTAGCATGAAGAGGACATAACAGCTATGATCACAGAGAGGCTTTTGTGACTGCAAAATTTGTTGAATCAGCTTATTGTGTGCAAAAGAGAGATAGCAATCATGAATAATCAAAAAATTCATGCATATGAGTCTTCCACTGCCATCAGAGTTGGCAACCATGATAATATTTTATAAAAGGCTCCAGTAAAAACTTTAAAATATTGAGATATTTTTCAGAGGGACTAAATGAAATATACCCATTGCACGGTAACTACCTGATGATGATTGTGTGCATTTTGTAAAACACTCAGCTGAATGTGACAGAAAAGAAAATAATTTTCATCTCAACATATTCAAAGTGAATTATCCTTTTTGAAAACACTGTGTTAAGGAGAGAAGGGAATTTTTCTACCTTGTTTATTTCTGTTGTGCAGTGCATCTGTGGAATATAACTCTGGGCTTGATGGAGAAATCTAAAAAGCATTAATCACAGATTTCATGGGAGTTTGGCATTAAACAGTGTTTTGTAAATTAAGAATTTCTTCTTGTATAATAGCAGATCAAGATCAGAATCGGAATCAGAATCCTTTATTAAACCCCGAAGGGAAAATTGCTTTTTGTTACAGTCACTCTGCAGTAGAACGAAGTTAAAAAAAAAAAAAAAAAGACGAGCAGATAAATTATAATCAAAAAGAGCAGATAAATAACAGAATAAATAGCCAGAATTAAATCTAAACATATATACAGATGCATACAGTAACAGTAACAATAACATGCCTACAACATACCTACATACCTACAGATACAAGGAGACTTTCTGGTACTAATACTAGCTCTAATCAGGAATGTGTCAGGAGCTGTTTGCCATGGGCTTATATATAAAATGTTTAAAGGTTATAGCACAAAGGTATTTGGTACGAAATATAATCAAGGTACTTGATGATTTATAAATGATTGAACATAATTATTAATTCACGCTGGTATTTCTCTCTATATATCTCACTATCACACACTATATATACAGTGTGATTGACGAATATTAATGATAATTGATCATGCTGTGATTGTTTAACTCATGATTGGTATAATATATGTAATAATGTAATTCTTGTGTTAAAGGGAAAAAGAAATTAAAATTAACAAGTCAAAGTTTAACGTGTAACCTGAATCATGATGTGTAATTAAATCAAGTGATGAGACGCAACATGAGCTGTGCAGATGTTGTGCAAGCTACAGAGGCTCAGATTATGAGTCATCTAGAAGCAAGAGGAGCGCAGTGGTATGATGATGGTTCAGTATGATCTGATTAGCGACAGCTTGATGATTGGAAGCAGCAAAGCAAGCATAAGAGTGGGATTCTCTCCCTTCTAAAATGTAAACACCTGCACTTTACCTCTGAAGGTTCAATGGTGAGAATACTGTTAGATTAATGTACATATGTTATCCCATATTTACTCGTTTTCATCCGTTTTCATTTTTGAACCAATAAAGGATTTGTGTGTGAGTGTCTTGCTATGCCCTGAGTATGTTTAGATAGGGGTCAAAAAGATCACAGCTGAGGTAGCAGCTGACGACTAGTTTAAGATGTAAACCTTGACCTGCTGAAAATAAGACGAAACCATATAAAGAGAAGGGTTTTACTCTTGTGACAGCATACCATACATGGTGCATTGTTGATATTTTTGTCCCCTACCCTTTAGGACACATTGTAAACAGGGACTGCCCAAATGAAATAAAAGCAGAGGTTTTCGCATGAGATGCTCAGAACGAGGGGGAGATTTGTACCTGAGCACTTCTCTACCCGTTCTCCTCGCGAGTAAAACGTACAACTGTTGTCTTTTCCTTTTTGTGTGAGTTTTTCCAATGTTTTTAGGTTGCTTGAACCAGACATCAATTTGGTCCTTCGAGCCGGATGCCAATATACCTAAGGATTCCAGCGGGTGACGAGGACACCGGAAAAGACCGTGGCCACGGCAGGCTAGCCTAGGAGCTGCCTAACAGATCCCGGCCTCCAAATCACCAGCTGGGATCCACAGGTTGACGGTATTTCGAGAGAGGGAAGACAACAGTGGTGAGTTGAAGTTTTTTTTAAAAAGAAAAAGTGAATGACTGAGGGTCACTGTGAAAAGTGAAAATAAAATTTAAAAAAAAACCTGAAAATACTAGTCACTAGCAGGTAACGAGGGACGGTGGAGTCCGACAAATTCCGTGGGAAACAGAGGACGGCGGAGTCCTGCAAAATAGAAGCTTAAATTCCGTAAAACAAACGTTTGTGAGAAAGTGAGAGTGTGAGTGGAAATAAAATACCACTAGGTATTTATATTTCATACAAAAACAGTAGGATTGTAAGCAGCAGACTGGTGTGGATGCAAAGAGAAAGAATTGAAGTGAGAATTACCACAACAGAAAGTTTAAGTTGCTGCCCTACTGACAGAAAACCAGTTTTTAGAACACCCTAGGTGTTGACAGACTGGACTAAATTTTCTAAAAATGGGGAAAGGAATAAGTAAAATAAAACCAAAAGATACACTGCAGTGTAAAGATTGGAAACTCATTGAAAAACAGGATCCTAAAAAAGTTCAAAATTTAGATAGATGGATAACAGAATATAAATTTGAAGGTCAATTGAATACACAAAAAATAGCAGCGCTTCAGGAATTAATAGTACAAAAAACAAAAAATGATTCTAAAAAAATGAAAAAGCATGGGTATGAAGATACTGAATATTGGATGAAAGTAGCAACAAAAAGAGAAGAGGGAGAGAGAAAGCGTAAAGAGAAAAAAAGAAGAAGATATAGATAGACAGAAGCAGTTAATGTTTCATAGGGAGGAAGACAATGAAACAGGGCCAGTGATGAGGAGAAGAGATAGAAATGAAGAAGAAGAGGGAGCGGTAGCTGAGGCGCTGCAGATTTATCCAGATCTGACAGAATTACCAGATCCGCCTGCTTATATAGAAGAATACGTTAAAACAAACGATAGAAAGACCAGATCTAAAAGACCACTTGGTCATAACTGGTTACGTAGAATGGGAGCAACATTGTCTCCTTCAGCTCTAAAAATAAGAAATTTGACACTTGAACCAGATGATGTGTTTCCAATGATTCACGTAGCCAATCCCAATGTTGGCGACGGTAACAATCCGACTATTTTAGTCTATAGGACTTGGACTATGGATGACGTTAAAAAGGCTGTAGAAGGATTGACATCCCATAAAGTAGATGTAAATCAGTTCATTAATGACATTGAAAATTTGAGACGGTCTTACAATTTAAATGGGAATGAGGTACAACAGGTTTGGATGACAGCTATGGGGTCAGCTTGGTATAATATCAGAGGAGGCTGGAACCCGGTACATAATAATGAGGTTATGGCTCATGATAGCCAGGAACTGCAGAATAGAATTAGAGATTTAGCTGACAGAGTGAGAGTGCGGTACAGACACAGAGCAAATTACACTGAAATTGGAAGAGTGAAACAAAAAGATGAGGAACCTTTTGAAGAATATAAAATTAGAATGACCACAGCTTTCAAAATTCATAGTGGGTTGGAAGATGTTGGGGGAATTGATGGACCATTCCAGCAACAATTAAAAAATGCTCTCCATGCTGGATCAAAAGATGCAATTCGAGCATGAGTCGACAAACATTATATAAGGATGTCTAAGGGAACTCTAGAAGAGTATGCATGCCTTGCATGCAGAAAAAGTAGTGAAAGAAAAGAAAAATAAGAAGTTAACTGGAGCTTTTTATCAGGAAGAAGGAGAAGAAATATTTTATCAGGGCGGTTTTCGAGGCAGAGGAAGTTCTAGAGGTAGAAGAGTTTTCAGAGGAAGAGACACCTTTAGAGGTAGAGGACGCTGGGAAATATATAGAAGAGGTGGAACTAGACAGAATATATCAGGATGTTGGTGTTGTGGGAAGGAAGGACACTTAGCCAGAGATTGCCCTGATAGGAAAAGAGATCAAAGTTGACTATAAGAATATGAAACGGAAGAAGTTCTTATAAATTTACAAGATTTATTGTTAATGGATGAATTAAAACCAGAAATAACAATATTGGTAAACGGAAAACCTGTGATTTTTTTATGTGACACTGGTGCGTGTAGAACAACATGTAAAGAGTCTATTCCAGGCTCCAGACGAAGTAACCAGAGTGTGATAGTGAGATCTGCCAATGGCAAAATGTCCACTGTACCACAATCAGAACCTGTTTGGTTGAGAGATCCTCAAGGACAGTCTTGTCAGATGTCCATATTAATGTTTTCTGATTGTCCTGTAAATCTATTGGGCCGTGATGGTCTGCTATTGCTAGGATTAGCATTAGTGCCAAGTTCTGAGGGGAACATTGTAGTAAAAAGAAAAGGAGAGCTACAAGACGGAGACCTTTTTGTTCTCCAGGGAACAGGTAGACCATTTTACTATTACTCCTTTGATGTTCCAAACAAAACACCTCATGAGACAGCCACAGCTCTGATGATAGAGGGAAAAAAGATGACATCAAAATTACAGGACAAAATGTCAGAGGAGGATCTGCACATCACAGTCTGGTACAAAACCACACCAGGCCCTGATGAGAATTCTGAAAAGAATTTAACTAAAGTTACACCAGCGAAGGTTACTGTAACTTATGTTTATTCAGATGGAGAGGCTAATGTAGTTGCAGCAGTAAAGTTGTTAACACCAGAGACAGCAAGACTGTTCAAAATGTGGACAGCACCTCATATCTCTTTGTATAAAAACAGTACAGAAAAATGGAGAGATTTGGGTAAAATGGTGGTAGAAGGTGAAAATGCAGTTGATTGGGAACACATCTCTGGTACTACGGCTATTAGTGCTGCCACTGGGTTGACCACAAAAGCATTGTTCTGGACAATCCAAGTGCAAAAAGGTGTACATATGCACACTAAAAATCTTCTCTCTAGATACTGACAGTTCGTAACCTAACAAATACAACAGTAAAAATTAAAACGAACATTTTTAAGGTTACAAGACTGCAAGCATTTACAAGTGCTGTTGCCCATTACTTGAATGTCCATTTTCAAAACATTGCAATGCATGCAAACGCACCATTGTGTAGCCAATCTGGCCAATATCCAACAACCTTTGCAGTCACTGAGCAGAGCAGCAATCACTCCTGAAGATACTGATGCCAGGTGGATGTCAGGTGGATTTATTCTTAATGATGCTGATTCCAGAGTTCAGACAGGGTTTTCCCCAAAACATGTATAATAATAAAATGTCTTGAATGTGCCCACATGATACAGTGAGCAGAATACTATATAGATGTGATATTTTGCTGTCATCATCCCCACAATGACGTCTGAAGTCTACTGCAAATTGTAGTTAGGTTGCAAGTTTCGCACATAGTCTAGCTAGCCTGTGAGACCTGGTTTGACAAGTTCTTGATGTGAACATAAGAAATGGGTTGATTAGAAGAGGATGTGCTGTCTCCTCTGAAGATGATGCTTCTGAAGGAGATGCTTCTTAAAACACCAGCTACACGTCATTCCAATATCAATAAGATGCTTTACTTTTGAGCTATTACTTTAATTGAAGTCATTAATTCCAGGGGACTCAATTAAGTATTCATTAGACATAATGAAAAAAAAAATGAAATCCATATTTAGAGGCTTTGCCTGGATTGCACTGAGGATACTATGAGGATCTTCCGGAGAATCTGCTCCAATTGAGGACAGTAGTCCAGATCCTGAGTTTGAAGGTTTCTGAGGACCGCCTGCTGTGTCTCTTGGGCTAGAAAGGTGCCCCTAAACTTTAAATGATCATAGAAAGGAAAGCTTGAATATAACCCCTATACTCCTGAAATGCAAGCCAATATCAAAGAACAGATAAGAAGAGTAGACACTGCCTTGAAAGAAAGGCATCAACCTGGAGTTACAGAAGAAAATATGCCAAAATGATCCCTGTGATTGCTGAGGTTCCATTTTCAACGGACAGTTCCTCATATTTCCAAAGATAGAAATACTGTAATTGTTTGTTCAATCATGTTTATCTGGGGTCACACAGGTCAAAGCTGTAAGACATAAGTAACTTGCCAGTAAATTGGCACAGAACTAAAGGAGAAGTTGGCTAGAAAGGGCTCAGGCTAATTAACTTGATGAGGCACAGGAGATGAGGTTCTGCCCACGAGCTTGGCTCCGCCCCTTTCCACGCTCTGGCATTGAGTCGAAGATTCTTTCATTCAGAACGTGGGCGTCCTCTGCTGGTAAGTTTGCTGTACTGCAGCCACAGAACGCTCGGCGACCCCAGAAAGCAGCACTTTATAGTTTCCTGCATTGTATACATTTTCTGATTAAAACCAAATATAATTTAATTCAATGTGTTATTCCTTCCTTGCTCTATCATAGTTAT
The DNA here is from genome assembly GCA_013358685.1 of Antennarius maculatus. Classification (NCBI taxonomy): domain Eukaryota; kingdom Metazoa; phylum Chordata; class Actinopteri; order Lophiiformes; family Antennariidae; genus Antennarius; species Antennarius maculatus. The sequence continues at coordinate 20,986,062 of CM023608.1, forward strand.
ACATTATAGGAAATTGATTTATGATTATAGATTCTTGCAGGGTTCAATAAAACAATAAGAGATGTAGATTACAACATGTCCGTGCATGTACATGTTCTTCAAGTTAATTGTCCAGTCCCAAATTGACCGTGGGTATGAGTGTGTGTGTGCGTGGTTATCTGCCTCAGTCAGCTGGGATAGGCTCTGGCTCCCCGCAACCTGCGACATTCGAACAAGCGATTAGAAGATGAATAAATGAATGAATGAATGGAAATATGTTTGTGTGTGATTTACGTGAAAGGATTAAAGCCACTGGAAAAAAAACAAAAAAAACAAGGTCTATATAGTGAGATTAAAGTCCGAATTCTGACTTTAATCTAAGGACTGACTTTTTTTCCATCATTACTTGTATGACTTTATTTATATTGTTCTACAATCCGATTGCTAATCAAATCAATCAATCCAGATGGTGTAGACCGGTGTAGATAGGCAGCGCACCATTGTGTTTCGTCCATTTTAAAACATCTGGGAGCAGCCAGTGTTTCAAATTGATCCGAACCACTAACTTGGTTCAGTTAGTGAATGAACCAGTTGACTGGTTCAAACGTCATCAGTCAAGTGGTTTTTCCATGTTTGAAGGAAGCTCCAAAGCAGTGGTTCAGAAAAAATCCCCTTCTGAGTTTGGGGCTGGTTATCCGCGTTATCCAGAGTCGGGTCGTGGGGGCAGCAACTTTAACAGGGAACCCCAAACTCCCCTTCACCCATCCACATCCACCAGCTCTGAATGGGGGATCCCAAGGCGTTCCCAAGCCAGTGTCGAGATATAATCCCTCCACCTGGTCCTGGGTCTGCCCCCAGGTGTCCTCCCAGCTGGACATGCCAGGAACACGTCCCGAGGGCGCCCTGGTGGCATCCGAACCAGATGCCCAAACCACCTCAGCTGACTCCTTTCCACGCAAAGGAGCAGCGGCTCTACTCTGAGCCTCTCGCAAATAGCAGTGTTTCTCAACTTATCTCTAAGGGAGACACCAGCTACCTACCTGAAAAAAACCATTTTGGCTGCTTTTACCCGCAATCTTGTTTTTTTGGTGACAACCCATCGCTCATGACCATAGGTGAGGGTAGGAACGGAGATTGAACGGTAGATGGAGAGCTTTGCCTCTCGGTTTAGCTCCCTCTTTGTTGCAACAGTGTGGTAAAGCGACTGTCACACCGCTCCTGCTGCCCCAATTCTCTGTCAAATCTCACGTTCTATTGTTCCCTCACTCATGAACAGGACCCAGAGATACTTAAACTCCTTCACTTGTGGAAGGACCTCATTTCCCACTCGGAGAAAGCAGTCTACCGGCTTCCTGCTAAGAACCATTGCCTCAGATTTGGGGGTGCTGATCCTCGCCACCTCCCCACCGCTCCTCCTGAGAGTCATTGTACCCCCTGATGGCACGGGGCATGAAGGAGGACCTCAGCCTCTCTGTGGAGGCACTGTGTGACAGCAGTCTACCGCTGAAGGTGCTTCTCTGCTGGGAGAAGGTGGTGTGCAGGGGGTGGCTGGTGTTGTTCATGACAGCCCTGACTTTGGACATGGTCCTGCTCTCCAGAAGCGTCTCCACAGAGTCCAGGCTCAGACCGACCACTGAGTCCGCTCTGCGGATGAGTCTGTTCAGATGGTCCATATGTCTTTTCCTGGCCCCGCCACCCCAACACACAATGGCGTATGACAGCACACTGGAAACTACGGACTGATAGAACATGAGAAGAAGCTTAGGACAGATGTTGAAGGAGGCCAGCCTCCTCAGGAAGTACATCCTGCTCTGGCCCTGAGTGACCAGTCCAGTCTGCTGTCTAGCTGCAGTCCCAGGTGCTTATAGTTTCCTTCCACCTCCACCTCACTGCCCTCGATGATCACTGGCTGTGGAGAGGGAGGTGCCCGCCGGAAATCCAGCACCATCTCCTTCGTCTTGGAGACTTTGGACTGGAGCTGGTTCTGCTGGCACCACTCCACGAAGTCAGCCACCAATGCCCTGCTGGTGATATTCCATGTCCCTAGAGCCAGTGTCTTTGTCCAGGGATGGGGTTGAGAAGCCCAACACTGTTGATTGCCATCCAATCCACATTGCACCCATCTCCTACGGTTTCCTCGGCAGGTGGTGAAACCACTGAAGGTTGCATCCACGCCGTCCTCTCGGGCTGAGCCCGGCTGGGCCTTGTGGCAGTTCAAGGGGAGGTTATTAATTCCCTGAATTAATAATGATTAATCACTTTAAGTATTAATCATTCATTTAATAGGAACCAAATTCGCTCTGCATTAGCACAAATAATTGTTGCACTGTAACATTATTTATCTGGAATAATTCATTAGGTTGTTGATGATTATTTACAATAATTACTAGAGGTAATCATAAATGAGAAACCTATTGCCTGCACTAGATCCAACACATTGTTCCATGTCATGGATTTCCGCAAGGGTGTCATGACCGGAACTGCTACACCCTCCGTGTCAATTAGCTGATAATTGTGTTTAATGATCTTCACAGTGATTTATCATCTGACTGGGGACTGTGCACTCATGGGATTGATCAGTGGCTCTTGATGAAACCTCCTCAGTCTAAATTAATGGAGAAAACAAAGTGACAAACTAACAAACACACACACACACACACACACACACACACATACGCACACACACACACACACACACACACACACACACACACACACACACACACACACACACACAAACAAATACTATCAGAGGTCATTTCTCCACTAAAGTTATCATTTCTGTTGGAGGAACCTCGCAATTACCTTGTTGTCATTGACTTTACACACTGATAACATGGTCGATGAGTGCAGCCAACTAAGGCAATGAATGTTGACAGTATCTGTAATGAGTCAAGGGCAGGACAACAGACCTAATCTTTAATAATGAAGTCTCTCGAGTGAGTGGTTTTACACCTGTTAAGCTCCATTTTGTCAGTAGAGGGCGCTCTATGCAATAGTTTTATGATAAGCGAGTCATCTAAGAGTGCAAAAGTAGTCAGTCATTATCTGAACCCGCTTAATCCGCTGACGCGGGTCGCGGGGGAGCCGGTGCCTATCTCGGCCGTCTCAGGGCGTGAGGCGGGGGACACTCCGGGCACGACGCCAGTGTACCAAACAAACAACAAACAACCACTCACACATTCACTCCTAGGGTCAATTTGGGACCAGCCAATCAACCTAAAGCACATGCTTTTGGAGGTGGGAGGAAGCCAGAGAACCCGGAGGGAACCCACACAGACACGGGGAGAGCATGCGAACTCCGCACAGAGCGGGACTCGAACCCGGGTCTGCCGTGTTGTGTGAGGCAACAGCGAAGTAAACACAGTGAAGTAAACTAAGAAAATGATATACAATATTAAACAAACAATAAAAATTGCTTCTGAAATTGCAAATGTTGCCAAAACGCTGCCTGTAGAGTAGGAAACAAATATTTCTTGGTTTAAAAATCAAACACAATGAACTCATTTGGTTATTGATTGATCAGTGGTTCTCATCAAGAACCACTGATCAATCAATCCCATGAGTGCACAGCCTCATCAAATGATAAATCACTATGGGGATCAATAAACACAACACGTGATTATCAGCTAATTGATATAACCAAGTTGAACAATCAGAAATGTCCCAGATGAACATGTGAAATAAAGGAAAACTCATATGAGGCACCTAAGTGTTTTATTATTTTTATTATTTTTAAATCACACTAAAAAAGTAACGTGTTACTTGTCTTTTGATCGTTAAATTTATTTCGTTTATTTTTCGGACATGTTAATATAGCAGACTTCACACCTTCCTCATATTTACAACATCAACAACATCCGAAAAAAAGGGCAGACGGATAGAAGCCAATAGGCTTGTGAAATAAATTGTATGAACAGTTTGTAAAAATCTGGGAAATGATAGGAAATGTAGAGAGGGAAGATTAAATGAAAAGGTAGCGGATTGGACATTAAACCCATGACTGCTGCTGGTGGGCAACATCCACCACACACGTTTGTGATCTGATCCAACAAGATCAGGAAGTTTAATTGACTGCCAGCCATGTTCAGAGCGGAGAGCTCAATACTGCCAGACTTTTGGAGCATTTTCGCTGAACTCTTTTCTTTAGCAGTCAACGTTACTAAATTAAAAGATGCCATATGGCGTCTTTGGCAGTCAATGTCACTGGATTCTTCCCCTGAGGAAGAATCCAGTGGCACAAAAGTCAGCCATAAAGTTGACATTCGTAGGTTTCACATTTGTACGACATGAAAAGCTGTTAGAATTAAGCAACAGTATCGAATTCTTAGCATTGACTCATACCTTCCCTTTGTTCCGTTGCATCATTGTATTTTGTTTCATCTATTACATTTTACAGCCTGATCATTTTCTTAAAAGTAGGTTATGATTGTGAAAACAATTCTGTCACGTGTAATTTTAACAAAGGACATGGTTTGAGTGTGAGAAACAGCTTCCTCATCCTCACTACCTCATGTTCCTTCCTCAATTCCTCTGTTCCACACAGGAATAATGTCATCCAAGGACAATGATGTTCACACACAGATACTGAGTGAATGTGTGCTCCTAGATAATGAGCTGCTGTTACTGAACCAATGTTTCATTTTGCTGCAGATCCCACAGACGTTCCAAGGTTTGTTTTATATGTTCCTGAGCTCAAGGGACAATAAAATAGACAATAGACTATAGACAACTGGATCTTTGACAATAGGACTCTGTTGGCCTCTTGAGTCTTGTAACAAGAGTTTCCATTAGGAAGCCAAGACACCTTTTGAAACCAGTGTGGCATTACTCTATGTGATGTTGACACGCAACCTTGAAGAGAATGCAGATCATTCTGTTGGTAGAGTAAAACAGAGTGAAGATTTTTATTATATTGCAGTCACGTTGCATTGAAAAAAATGTATAAATTGCATCGCTCTGTTGAGTGAAGCTTCCCCTTGTCTCATATACAGACTTTGGTCTCATGCTTTGTCACTGAGATCGGTTGTCTTGCCTACGTATAGATGCTCCATAAAAAGAGGGAGGAATCTTGCATGAGTATTTTTTTTTTTGGCGGTGGGGGGGGGGGGGTGTACCAATTCGGGCCATAACATCCCTATAGCAAGACAGGGAACAGTGACATTGCAAACTGGAAATTCCATTTCCTGCCTTCGCTTCTTCATCTCCACGAGAGCACAGATTCACACAATGTGCTCATTATTTGCTATTTATTTCTGAGTTTGAGACTTCTGTTGTTTGGCTGCCTCACTGCTGCACACTGGCTCCTGTAAGTTGGATCATGTTGCTGAGTCGCCACAACCAGAGTAACTGTAGGTGATTTGAGGGCAAAGAACACTGACAGCAAGCAACCCATGAATTAATGCTTTTGAATTATGCTGAGTCATCTTTGATGTGTCAGCACTCTATCCTTAAGGGGCAGATTGTAAATGTTGTGTGGTTTATTCAGACAGCAGGTGTCAGAGCTAGAGGGGATTAAGTAGGATTTGACTAACCTCAGTTGAGACACCCAAATACTCCTTCATTAAAACGGCAATTCTCCATCAGACCTTCTCCCACTTTAAAAAACACACTGTCTGGCTGGATTGCTGACTCAGCACATAGTATTTGTGTGCGTTATGTTGCATATGAACGTCTACACATCAATGCCCTTTTCAAGATCCAAGTAACATAGTTGTTCTGAGCCATTGATTTATTCACCAGGGACAGCATATTAAAATTGACTGCAGCACATAGTTTACACACAAGGAGATTATCATGACAAACATAATGAACGTTCACCCTGACGTTAACAATCCCATCTGCAGCATGGACACACAGCAATTGAACATCCTGTCACTGGAAGTGGGTTTAAGAGGGGAGAAGCATAGAACTGCTTGTTATGCATAACATCACATAGTGGAGCAGTGTGCCAGTGTTTATGCATTGTGAAGATTTCATGTAATTCTACAGTAAAATCTGCAAAATCTTCTACTGATGTCTTCCTGTCATGTGATGTAAACTGCAATGTGATGTGGGAGAAAACTTAGAAAAGTCAGAAGACTTTACATACTGGTAATACTGTATTTTGGCACAATTCCGCTTTACAAATCAACGCCGTCTTGCACTTTGGACACTTTTTGTAAAACTGTGTCTAGCATGGGAACAACTGACAAAAAAAAAAAAAAAAAAAAGGACATGATATATGTATCGTGATCGTCGCTGTCCAACCAGTCCTGTGTGGTCCTGACCACAGACGTGCCCACTGCGTCCCCCGATCGCGCTGCTGTGTCTCTTTACCCACAGCAGGCAGTGCTGTTGGTCCATGCGGCGGCGCAGAGCGCACGGTGCGGCGCTGCGTCTCCGCAGCGTCGAACAGTCTCTGGTTCACGTCGGGCAGGCGACAGAAACGACAGGTCAACCCTCTCACCGCCTGCATCACATCACAATTTGACCCGACCAGCTGACTGGAAAGAGAGAATCGTCTGTCCAAGCGGGGGTAAGATGCATCCTGGTGGGCCGTTCACGGCACTCCTTCCGTCCGCAATCGGAAGATAAGAAGTGCGCAGCGGTCTGTCTGTGGCGTTCGAGATTATTGAGCAACACCTACACGAGCTGTGGAGATTAATAAAGCAGTGTTAGTCATCTGCGGGAGAAAACGCCTCACTCAGAAACCGCTACGCTTCATACATGGATGAATCATCGTGGAGATGAAACCTGATGATGACTCTCCTCTGCTGAGTTCCATCAAATCATCTGCAGAAGCATTCGCGTGGTTTGAAGGTACAGTAAAGCCACACATCATATTACGTTTTATTTGGTGCTTGAATATTTTGTTGCAAAGAATAATCCTCCAGAAATGAGAACAGTTTGGGTGTATTTGTGTGTTGGTCTGACACTCCTGCTTAACATAGACAGTTCCTCACAATCCCAGACGTCAGTTTTCCAGAATTAACTTCAGTATTTGTTTTGTTCTGAATAAAGAAGCTCTGTCTTGTTAAAGGACTGGCTGCAGTAGGCCCGTTTTCTCATCAGCCAGAGCCTTAGGTGATAAAAATACATGCCTGAAGTAGAGGCAGTGCCTTAATCCACCACAGGGTAGAAAACTATCCTATTTATATGAGTCTGAGTTTGTCTTTCCAGTGGAGAGGTAGATGCTTTTTTTGTTTGTTTGTTTGTTTCTTTGTTTGATGTCTCTTCCTGTTCTTGTGCAGCTTTGTGACAGATGCTCATGTGTGCCTGGTCTCAGCTCAGGACATTATCACATTGAGTAGGCAGTAAAAATGCATTAGTCTCTAACCAGGTGCATGGTGCCTTCTGAGCGTTAATTCATTGGACTTACATCGAAGCATGTCTGTTAATTTTTATCCAGAAGTGCTAATCAGACTGAGAACTTTCCTTTACTTCTTTAAAGAAGTCCTTCATTCTTATGAGAACACTGTGAAAATAATACCCCTGGACATGGATCCCTTTGCCAAAATAATGGTTTGGTACCTTTAGCATGCATGCCAGACCAGTTATTAGCAGTGTAACTTCAAGAACCCACAGATTAACACTTTGTCTTGTTGCAGCGGAGCTAAAATCTACTCTCACAATTTTGATAAGAATTGCATTTTGCCATTTGCAAAACTGTGACACTGTGACAGTAATGTTTTTTTTTTTTTAAAGATGATCTCATCAGACATTTTTTTAAAGTGTTATGTTTTCAGGCCACTAAAATGCCTTTTTTTTTTTTTAACATAAGGCCAAACAGCAACCAAAGTGTACCGCCACAGAAACCAAAAGGTAGTTCCTACATTTTTTTGTAATATTAATACAAAAAATATTTATAATTTCCAACTCTGTAATATACATAAATATCTGGATTTTTTCCACCATTTTTAACTAAATTATACAAATTATCCACCTCTGTTCTGCCCCCTGGTTTCTGACGACCTTGGCGTATTGTTGTTCACTGTATTGAACCTCCCACTCGATCTGACGTGTTGAAACAGAACATGACCGACATAATGGTTGTAAAGATTGATCACAATGCTGTTAAAATCAAATCATGAGCCGCCCTAATTGCTTCCGCTGCTCCTGTTTCGGCAGATGGCCAGACAGTAAATAAAAATCATGGAGCATGGGGACCTTGTGTTATGGCAACTAGAGCAAGGAGCAGAACTGTTCAATACCACGAGGGTCCTGTTAATCTAAAAAAATTAAAAAGTGCTCCATTATCTCTTCATCAAAAATCTCTGCAAACAGGAGCTTTTGTAATATTTTTGGGCAAAGCTGCACAAGGTGGGAATCTGAACATGTATTTAGTAATAAAATCATATAGGTGATGTTTTTGCAAACATGGCCTGTTCTGTCCTGGGTGCTCAGTTCTCCCTGAGGAGGAACAGACGTCAGAGATCTATGGCAACAACTGTAATCCATATTTGTGTGCTTGAGAATGCAAGGCTGCTTTTCCTGCAGCTGTTGTTAATTGTGTGGAGAATCAGATTATCAAAGTCTCAGCAATTTTCCAATGTGGAAATTAAATACAGCGCCATCCTTTTTTTAGTTTAACTGATCAGATTGAACTCTGAAAGATAGAGATGTTTTTCTTCTACAAAGGATGTTAAAAATCAAAAGAGATTTTTCACAGTAAACTTGAAAGAGGTTCAGATTTGAAGTCTTGTGTTGCGACGGGGTGGCCGACAGGAAAGCGAGTAGGCTTTGAATTCCTCCATAGCTTATCTCTTCATCCGCTTGGCAACCTGTCAGGGACAGGCCATGGTTCATACGCAACAATCACATACTTTGAAGATTGCCTGAAAAACTAATGGGAATTATAGTTAGCTTGACTTCTGTCCATTACAAGGAAGAAGGGATTTTGCAGTTGGAGCAGTTTGTGGGGTTGGCTGAGGTGCTTCATGCTGATCACCATCAAGACAGGATCTCAAAGTTCTCATGAGAGAGCATACAGAAATAGTAGTTTGTTGCTGAAACATTCCAACAACTCTTCAAAATATGCAGAAAATTCCAGACCTTTTATTCTATGTCACAATTTAAAACAGAACAATTCCATATTCAGCAACTTCAACGCTTTCTTTAAAAAATTGATTTAAATGTGAGATGAAGTGTGACTGTGTCTGTTTGAATGCGCATTTCCATCCAGATGCATGCAGTGGGTGTTTTTTCTTTGAGACAATGAGACTTAAACTAATGAACAGACTTGTTTTTCAATGATTTTATTATCTGCATTCATCTGGGATGCATAATCTTTAAAATAAATTGGTGCTCCTATTGATTATTTTGAAGTGTTGAGTAACAGAGAACCAAATTGAATTCCGTTGAAATGACATTATCTAGAACAATAATTGCATTTATATTTTTTTAAACATGTTACTCATGAGTTATCAGGCTTAAAAAAAATCAAGTTATATATATGGGGGACTGTGTCTCTGGTTTCCCTACAGAAAGCATTGTACTTTTCATGCCAATGTGCTCTTAGATGCTGGATAAATCCCACTAGCCTGATGCATTCCATATGTTCCCCAGATTGACAACCGCTGTCTCAAACAGTCCATGTAGGTAATACAAAACTACTCCACTCAAACAACAATATATTTATTGCCAAGTGTGTGCATGAAACTTCTATTTTCTCCCAAGACTAGATTTTCATGGTATGATTTACCTATCAGGCGGTCAGTCCGGGTTCTGACCGCCTGATAGGTAAATCAGGCGGTCAGAACCGCCTGATGTGGCATCGGCTCCGACTCCCATAAGTCTGACACAACATCTGCTTTCCCACCCCACTGTCAGAATGATTCACCGCTCCTCAGGAGACAGAAAAAGGTGTTTGTGTGTGTGTGTGTGTGTGTGTGTGTGTGTGTGTGTGTGACAGAAAAGAGTGGAAGAAAGTAATTTAGACAATAAAAATATGAGATATTATATCTAATAGTGGATATAAAACCCACATTCAAGTGGATGACATGAGCATGTAACTACTGTAATAGCGCACCTTGAGTCACAGACCCCCTCGTCTTATCTTCAGTCAGATCTCCCGTTCACAAAAGCACCTTTGTTGGAGGTAAAGTGCTGGGCTCTGTTTTCTGAACCTACTGCACCAACAGAGCTCCAACCTGGAAGCAAACAAGCGTTTAAATAGAGGAATTTAGTTTACCAACCTTAAGATATTCAGGACCTTACAATAAATTACTGTTTATACTCCTGCATTCTCATATTATTTTAATATTTATATCTTTAAGAGTCCAAGGAGACTGAATAATAAAAGGTGCAAAGTCATGATTTGTTCCCACTGATTTTACAGATAAGCTTCATTAGGCTTAAAGAAGACTATATATGTGTATTGATTAGCAGTTAAGTGGCGTTTTCTCAGCTTTGACAGGAGACAAAGTACAAGCTTTTCCTTAATAGAGGACATCAGGAGATTTTGATATGCCCTCTCTGGTTCGTAACCTCTAATTTGAGCTGAAATAGCACACGGACTGTCTGACACTGTCACTTATTGTTTATTCTAAAAGCCATTTTGGTAGTATTCACATTTTTTAGCTCTTAGCTTTCAAGAGAAATGCAATTTCGGTTCTTGGTATGTGTACGCATGTAGCAGAAGCGACAATGAACATTGAACTTTGAACTAACTCAACGGTACCACCGTCCAGCAGCAGGAGCCCTGATGTGATAAAGAATCAGAAGTGGGGCGTCCCCACCGGGACTGTCAGCCTGTGCAGTCAGTGTCAGCGGTGACACCAGTACTCCTTTCAAACGGCTGCACCCTAACTGGGCTCACACACACTTCCTGGAGAAATTTGTCAGGTTGGTGAGAAATTAAATGGACGTACATCCTTACGTTCCAGTTACCACTATGATTTTTATTGAATAACAGGATATTCAAGCTTTTAAACAGATGAACTGTTTTGCCTCACTTCCTGTTGGGGGTATATCATTGGAGGATCATAGGAGCAAATCCTCGTGACAGTTTTATGCTCAGTGATTACATCTATTAGGGTGATGATGTGCAACAGTATCCAAGCTCGGTCTTTTTAGAAGTAATGAAAGTAAGCGCTTATTATTTTTATACTCAGCCTTACGTGTTCAATTAATTAGTCTGTCCCTTCAATAGCTGCGTTTCTGTGATAAACAGAGTTGACATGAGTGCACCCCCCCCCCACATCGTGCTCATATTCTCCCTCTGTCAGTAGAGCTGCCCGGCTTTGGCTGTGATGTTAGGAAATATCAGATAGAGTAAATGAAGCATGCCTGGTCAGCCACAAGCCCGTTACGACGCCTTGTCAGTCCTCATCATCTCCGCTCCCCCCATGACCGTGCAGATGTCTGTCTCAGGTTGCTTCAGGGTGGGATGAGCTCAAGTTCCCACTCGGCGCTTCACTGACTCCCAGTTCAGCCATTGTTGTCAGTCAGCTTTAGCACCTTAAACATGATCCAGCTTAACAGTCAAGGCCAAAATACAGCAGCCCTTCATCAAGAGTTCTTTATTTTTACTACGTACAGCAAAAAGAGAGGTAATTTTATTAAAGATCTTCAACATTTTCCTCTAAAATCCTTTATCCTTAAAAAGCTTGAATGACTGCTTGATCAGAGTATTTTTATAATTATAATCTTTGCAAGGAGATACAGTATTTAGATTTTTGTCTGCTGAGTCCTCAACATGTCTGCCTCAGATATTTCTTTTCAACACAACTGAGTTGTTGTAATTTCATTTTTTGGCACCTGCAGAGTTGAAAATGTCAGCAGAAACATGTCCTTGAATAAATAATGTCTCAGTTACAGAAAATCTGCAGAACTCTCTCTCTTGGGTTTACTTTGGAATTACTTTCTACAGAAGAAAGAAGGAACAGAAAAGCTAAACCTGGGTATGTAACACCAGAATCTGGAGGGAAGGGTTCACTAGAAGTTTGTGAAAATTTGTGTTTCTGCACTGAACTGACCCGACAAGTGAATGTATTCTTTAACAAAAATAATTGAGCGTCCCACTATTGCCTTAGTGCGTTACCTCAAAGGTCTCTGTTTTTGTATCTCACACAGAGCGATGTGTTTTCTTCCATTAATCTGTAGATGTTGTCCATTTCACATCAGAGTAGCAGTAAAATACTACTGCATGCTTGTCATACTTTATTGATCTTTGGAAAAGCTGTAGCACCAAAACTCTCTCCTTCCAGTGAGCCAAAAGCAGGCAGCTGTCAGAATGCCTGAATCCCCAGATGCTTTGCTCATTTCTATTTCTACTCGTAGTAAAGAACATTTTTGATTACACACTCACTGCTCCTTTGTGTATACAAAATATTCATGGAATCTTTTATTCAGTTTGTTTTTCTTTTAGGTTCATGTGGTAGCTGGTAAGTTTCAAGACTGCGTGGTCACATAAATTGAAAACCATACAGTTGAGAGGAATCAGTCTGGATTAACAAGAGAATTCCTCGTCGCCCTCTTTAAAGAGGTCAGACGGCAGCACCGCATCCAAGTCCCTCCTCTTCAGTGCCGTTATTGATCCACACTGACCAAACCCATAGTGGGATTACATTAATTCAGAGTGTTTTAAGATAACATGCTGGCATTCTCTTAGAAAGGGGGTTGTGATTTGTAAGTCCCTGTGGCGTCGTTCCAATTTTAAGACATTTTTGGTTTATTTTTCTTTTCTCTGAGTTATTTGCTAACTGCTGAGAGCCGTTTTTTTTTTTTTAATCATAACGTTCCGTGTTGCGCGCAGCAAACTATCAAAACTTGGCATGTCTCCACTGTTTTGCCTCCTCACAGGATCATTCCATTTAAATGGACTTTGTTCAGGTACTTTTCAGAAAATGCTCTTAACTGAAATGAGTAAATACATTCAGGAATAGGACTGATTACATTAATAGAAATTGATAAATACAAATATAACAAATATCTGTAAATAAAGCAGACTACTATAAATGCTTCTCTCTATCTCTGTATGTATATACAGTACATATATACATACATACTGTATATACTGTACACACACAAATGCTTCACGCCTTCTTTAGTACATCTAAATATATTATCATATACATTATATGTTATCACCATTTTCAATAAAAGCACACTTTTACAGGTTAATTGACCCAATCGTAGAGTTGCAGTTGCTATAGAACTAACAACCTTCCAACAAAGGGGCTTCAACAACAAGGCATCATGGTTGATCAGACAGGATCTGTTGACAACAGGCCTTTGGTGCTGCTTGACCTTTACGGGCAGATGTGCGTGATGCTGATGAGGCCCGTGGTTCAGTCCATGTTTTACGAGGCATGCTAACCGAGCAGCACACACACTCCGACTCTGCACGTTATGTTCCTCATAAGAATGCACCCAGATCGCTGCGCCCAGCTTACGGCTCCGCATGGGCAGAATCAGCAAGTCATCAGAATGAGTGACACACAAGCTCCATGTTCTCATGCACTACCAGAATAACTTCATGTAGCACATGAAAATAGTGTTTTTCCACTCTTATTAAGTGATAGCATGGAGTGTTGAAATTGTTTGTTTCTGATTTTCGTGAAACAAAAGAGTTGACTATTAATATTTACTGCTAAGTGTGAGTCACGCTGAGACAACAGCTGGCTGTTCAGGAATCTCATAGAGTCTGAATTGAACTTAGCATGTGCTCCTGTGGGCAGGATCCTCTCTTTATGACAGACAACATTTGAGGGGTCTTATAATCCTGTCTTCCTCTTCTAAATGAGAAAAAAAAAAAGTTCTTATTCTCAATGACGCCATCGAACGCTAACTCTGCAGACAGAGGTTAAGAACACAGTAGATCAGAGATTTTGTTAACATGTCATCTCATTTTACCGCAAAGGTTTTTGCTCAAAAATGAATGACACACACACAAAGGATTCTGATTCTGATACATTTACAGTAATATAAAGGTTGATGCATTTGGTACATATATTCCAGGCTTACCCATAATTCTCTGCAGCACTTTAAAAATAAATACAAAATGCCATTTTTATTTCTCGCTCATTTCAGGAGGCGACATGTTACCCTCGGAGCAGCCTTGCTGAAGGACTCAGCTTCCTGTTGAAGAACACTTGAGCAGAGTGGGTGCTTGTTGACGCAGGAGCTCGAGTGTGGATCCTGCAGGGGAAGGTCTGTCTGCCCTCTCATTGCACCACTGAGCACTTCACTGATTTTCTGTTCTCACTCTGTCCAGCAGACCGGAAGAATCTATGTGATGCAGAGGGGTAGTTGTATCGGCATCTTCTTTCCTGTGAATAACAGTCTCCAGTGACACATGGTTAATAGGCTGCTAGTGCAAAGTTCTGTATTCCTTTTAGAGATGGCACTACTTTTATTTATACCTTCTTCCTACCTGTGGTTGGAGTTAGAAAAGGTACAAATCATCAGATTTCAGATGAAGCAGAAACATTAAAACTAAACACCACCCTCTGGGTACCAAGCCAAGTCTGTAAATCTGAGCTACTGCCGACACCATGATGTAAGTCTTCCCTGACTGGGAATCAAACTCAGGCCACGGTAGTGAAAGGACTGAATCCTAACCACTAGACCACCAGGGACAATTAATTTGCTGCTGTTAAAATTACCTCACGTTCAATACAAAGGCATTTCCCGTTCTCCCTCATTACTTCTCCTGCACCTCCTCACCATCTGTACATCTGAAACCATCTTCGATCCTCGTCTGCCTGTTCAAGCAGAGCGGACTGAGATTCTCAAGTGAGTGGAGAGAATGAGATCTTGTGGGTTTAGTGGGAGAAAAGAACTCTATTCCTCATTGAAAAGCTTTGAATGAAAAGCTTTGTTAAGGTGGAATACCGGACGACATAATTTGATCTCTCATTGACAGCGTTCTTCCCTGCTGCAGAATAATTACTTCTTTTGTGAAGCCATTAGCGGAGAAGGATCCAAGTTGTTTCCCTGATGTCCAATTATGTGACCAACTGAAATAGACGCAACTGAGGTTTACATGAAACTCAGTCTACGGGAAGGTGAGACATTCTTCTCCATTTGAAGCTTTTTGACACATCATTAGTGCCACAAATGTCTTGCCTGTTGGCAGAAACACTTCTTTGCCCAAATTAAAAACAATCTTTTTCTTTCTGTCTTTCATCCTTTTGATTTACAACACACCTAAGAAAGTCTGCAAGTAGACTTGTGGTAAAGTACATTGTATATAGAGGTGTCTAAAATGTAGCCTATATCTGATCTGTAGATCATTGTCTATCAATGTCAAGATTTATGAAAGTATAGTTAATTAGTGGACCTGGTAATAAGAAACCTCACTACTTTCATTGAATTAAATAACACAGTATCTAACACTGAAAAGGGGGGCTGGTAAATGCTCAAGTCCTCTACAATAGATCATTTCATCATAGACATTTCAACACCTGTATGTGCAATGAGTCACACTGCACGCTGTGCAATGTGATTCATTGCACATACAGATATTGCAATGTCAAGTGAGCCTAAGGCACATTAATTCAAGCACGTCACATGATTTGATGTGTCTAATACAGTATAATTTATTTTGTCAGATGAGACAGTGAAATTCATCATAAGAGACTATGACCTGCAACTTTATCCCTATAAAAATATACAAAATCAGATTTTCAAATCATTTGAGTCCTCATTCAACATCCAGGCGCTGGTGGGGGTGGCTGATGAACCGACTAAAGTGACACTCTTCCATTGAAATTAAGAGAAAAATGTTGCAATGTCAGCTTTTCCAATATGGTGCAGCCTTGCACATCTTCAAATGTGTTTTCTGTCTATGCACAGAAGAATCAGCTGATGATGTGAATCTGCTGCACCTGCACAGTGTGTGGAGGCAAATCATTATTACAGGGAACTTTTCTTTTGTTTCAAAGAGATTACATCTTTTGTATAAAAAAAAAAGTTATGTAAAAAAAGTACCATTTAGGAGCATCTTTTAATGTAAAAACAAAGATGAAATGATCAAATGTTTTACTGTCATTGGCTATGAGAAACAGTTTGTTATGGACCATCTGTAATGGCTATATATTTGTTCTTGGTGTCTACAGCCACATTAGAGTGGTACCTCCTCAAGTTTGACTATCAGCTACATATTACTGTGTACTGGTAGACATGTTCATGATCATCACTCACTCTGTTACAATGCTGCAGCTTAATGCTACTGTGTACTAGTCAAAGAAGAGGATTACATTATTTTTAGGTCCTTTAATTTACCTCTTCTCTTTCAGAGAAAAAGGTCACCACTGAGCTTAATGGACCACTGAGTATTATCAGGATTACAAAGAGCTTTTTCCTGCCATCCTGAGCTTAATTTTAAGCTTCATAGGGTGTGCTTAGAACATCCTGCGATTGGTCGGCTCAGCCTCTTCAATGTAAAATACGCTTGTATTTATAATTACAGAAAGCTTTATAGCTAAGACAGCAATTATATCATGACAATATGAATGCATAAAAAGATTGGTGCTGAAATCCGCCTGTTTTTGTTTACTGTGCAGTCAATGCACACTGATTTTCACCTTTTTGCCAAAAATAGTTCATTCCTATTGTATGTTGTAGACTCACAGAATTATAACCTTAGTGCCTACACTCCAATTAGTCATACACTGGTCCTGATGTATTATAGAGATCTATGCAAAGTATGTCTGCGTGTTTTTAAAATCAGAAGTGGAGCTATGCTTCCTTTTATCTCTAGAACAAA
The DNA here is from genome assembly GCA_013358685.1 of Antennarius maculatus. NCBI lineage: Eukaryota > Metazoa > Chordata > Actinopteri > Lophiiformes > Antennariidae > Antennarius > Antennarius maculatus. The sequence continues at coordinate 21,002,734 of CM023608.1, forward strand.
AAAAACTCATCCTTAGACATGTGAAACAGATCTCTACTGTACAGCTGACTCGTTGTTTGCTTTGTCTTGAAAAGATCTCTGCTGATGAGCGTCCTTTTGACTGGGAAGTATCCAGTTATTGGTGCATTGGGCATTAAGCCAATCTCTAATGCGGCAACATGCTGAGATCAAACACAGATCTAATACAAAAGGCTGAAACAAAACAGAAGGCCCAAAGTGTAACGCTGTTGTGCCAAACTCAGAGAAAACTGTCCTGGCAGTGTAATCTTGTTAAATTGTAGTCTTGTTCACCCTCCAATTTTCAGGGGTAGTGCTCTACTTGGAGATCCACTCTGGGCTGAGCGCATCACTGGAATCTGTCAACTGACATTTAATGGTTTTGTGAGCTTTGTCAGTTTCACGTAGGATGGATGGATGATAGATAGAACCTTTATTAATCCTACGGAAGTTGCACATGTCATCTACTCATTGGACATAGTCCTCCTCTCCAGAACTGTCAATCTTTGTATAGAATCCAGAAACTTTCCCTTATTCTGAATCAAAATTTTCAGAATTTTGTGCATCAAAATTTTATTGACATTGTGTTTTAAACTTTCTGATCTCAGCTGGTTGTGGGTTTTCTCCTGGACCTGTTGTAAGATGCCTTTGCCGGTTGGATGGCAAGGACAGATGTTTTGAATGATGCACTTGAGCGCCAGCTAGCATGGTCAACATTATCACCGGGAGAGGAATGTGATCTTTAGTTTGATTTGATTTGACAAACACAGTTAATGTGCACTGGCAGGCCAAACACAGGAGGAGAGCGGAAAGACAGGCCCCAGGGTGAGGGAAGGGTCAGGATGGCCGCAGCCAGCACTGTTAACCCTTCCAACCAAAGGAATGTTAGCATCCACAGTATTTTCACAGGATGGGAAAAGTCCTCTCTGTCTGCACATAGTACACACAGGGAGTTTGCATATGACAAAGAAAGAAGAGACGGTTTCCTTTCCCCCTAACTCGGGGAGCGGTGCACCGGATAAGCTTTTCTTCCTGCTACTGTTAACATTTAGCATTTCAACCACAACAACATACACCTCTTATCTCGTAAGGTGTTGCTTTAGCGAGAAGTTCTCTGACGTTCTGTCACACAGTGGTTTTCCTGTACATATTTCTAGCTTTTCTAACTGACGAAACAAGAAAAATGCATTTTAGACTGTGGAATGAAAGACAGCAAATGTAAATCAGATGGTGGGATATTCACTGGAGATTTTGAGGTATTGCAAAGTCTACCTTTGAGTGAAAACAATACTTTTTGGCAATGGAGACATAGAAATAAAGTATTTTTTCATCTTCAGAACCAAGTGACAACACCCAATAGTTTCTCTGTTTCCCTAACAATATATCCAATTCCTACATATCTACTTCAGTTTTTTTTCTTCATAAAAAATGAATACCGGAAACATAAATCTGCTTTCTTTTAAAATGTCAAATGAAGTATTTTTTAGTATATCTTCAGTTTCTTTCCTTCAAACCTTAAAGGATAATGTATCATTTAACTCAATCAAGAGTTTCAAGTTTCTTCCAGCAAGAGGACTGCATGTTTATTGAACCCACCAGTTGGTCACGCTGACTGACGATGAATTTTTTTCGGAGGAGTCACAGAGTGTAACTCAACCCTCTGCTTGGCCAGTGCATCCCAGGACAGATATGAATAATATTTATGGAGTGACTTGAGGAGCCTTTTGCCTGCAGCGCGAGCTAAACTGGCTGCCGGTCTGCTCACCAAAGATTAACTCTGACATTTCCTTCTCTAAATCCACTATGATTAAATATTTGCTGCCTCATTTAATGTGAAAGTGAATCCAACGGTCAGTCATTGAGTTCATGTCGGATTCACTTGAGTAATTGCCATGATTTGATAAGCAGAATCCTGCATTAAAAGTTTTCATTCATTCTTCATGTTTTTTTTAGCTTCAAGTGTGAAATGAGTGCAGTCTACCAATTAATGCTTCCATCAGTACAAACTTATTGTGTGAGAAGCTGCAAAGTGACTCACTTAAACCCTGACTTATCCCTATTTTTGATGTAAAAATATCAGCAATTATTGGATAATCAACAAGTCGTATTTGTCGTTTTCTGCTTTGTTGTCCATATAATATTTCTGAAGCCTCACAACAAAACAGCATTTAAATTACTGAAGGATATGTTTCAAAATCTACCAATATAAAATGATTCGATACGACTGGCGTGGCTTAAACCTAGTCTCTAAACAAATTTCCTCACCCAATTTTTTCCCTTGGAAGTAATAAAGAAAAGATATTGGTGAAATCTGTTTGTAGGCTTTGTTTCAGGGTGAGCTGTTGATGTGAAATATGGTTTAAACATTAATGTCGCCAGCAGGATAAATGGAACAAGATGACCGCCTTCTCAACGTCGTCAGCTGCACTTTGTCCTCGGCCAAATCGACAATTGTCATGAAAGGACTCATTGAAATAAAGATCTGAATATCGCCTTGTTAGTATCAATTTGTGAGCATGTTGTCATGGAAATCTAAGCAGTTAGCTGCGCCACTGTCTGTGAATGCAGTTTCACAGAGTCATTGTGTCTCCTATATGTAATTGTAGCTGGATTCCACCAGCACCATTGTTACCTTCATTTGAACCAGCAAACTAGCCTTGAGTTCAGTTTCATATTTGTGGGTGGATGTGAATTATTAACACCAGTAATTAACTTGTATGCGGTCGTGTTTCATACGGAAAGGCAGCATGGACACCGTGGACTTTATCCTGTTTCAATGAGTTGAAGTGTATAATTACTATTTAGCATTCGCTTCCATCACGTTACAGACACACACACTTTGTAAGATCAGAACGCATTGCAGCAGCTCTGTAGCTTTAGCAATGCTCTCTTTTGCAGACCATAACCTTTTTTTTTAGGATACCTTCTATCTCCTGCGTGTCTGAATGAAAATGTTACCGAAACTTTTTCCCATCTTTTTTGCTTCCCTGCAAAGAGTAAGATGAGAAAATTAATTGAACTCATTTGATGATCCACTTAATAGACATCTAGAACTAGCAGCTAATTAGTATATCTTCACATCCAGCCTAAATTCTGCGGCCTTTTTCATGGTTAGTTCATTTTGAGTGTTTTGAAAACATATCAGATCTGTTACTATTACTGTGCAAAGAGTAATTTGCATTGTAATAGTAATTTTTGAAACTTTTCTACAGTACATTCTACACTGTCAGCTCACACTCAAGATGGCTGGGCAGGAGCAGAAATCGAACCGCCGATCTTGTGATCATTGGAACACCCGCTCTACCACTGAACTACTGCCGCCACAATTAGACTTTAATACTTTTTATATGCAGAATATGTGTTGCACTAAAATTGACTTTTTTTATGTTGACACCCTTCATTCTTTCTTCTGTACATGCCGCGTCACAACTTAACCAGAGTGAGGAAAAGACTTTCAGTCTGAAAAAGAACAAGCTACTGAAAAAAGATGTATACAGTGTAATGAAACCCAGCCATGTGTGTATTTATATGGTTTTGAGAAGTCAGACAGGATGAGGGTTGCCTTTGTGTCCAAACATGAACAGAAGCTCATGAGGAGAATGTGATCCGTTTCTCCTTGAGGGTCCAGACTCTTCCCAGTCAACTGGAAGGCAAAGGCAAAGCCAAAGGGGGGATCTGTGCTACCATAGAGGTTTCAGGTGACAAATATTCTGTAGATTTGTCCTGGGGCAGACAGAGCCACAAGGGCGAGTGTCCCTCTGAATGTTCTGGAAAACTTCCTGACCTTGAAGAGTGTTGCATTACACCTTCCACTTGTGGGCTTTCAGACTCGTCCCAGAACAGAGTCTCCTTTGAACGAGTCTGCAGGGAAACTCAGGAATCAGCCATGCCCAAAAAGTCAGTAATGAGTATAAACTTCCAAAAGAATTATGGTACCATGAACTCTAGATTCAGGAGATGATTAAAATTAATTTTAACTTTTTTAGACTCTGCATCATCTGAAAAACATGTTTATTCCTTTTCGTCACACATTAATGCAAATTTTCTCTACTTAGACTGAATAATGCTGGAGAATGATTCCTTTTTGTCCCGACACACATTTTAGTCCCAAATACAGTTGATTTTCATAGGATAGAGCTTTTTCTGTTTTCTCTCTAAACAAAACTAAACTAATTAAAGTTCAGACGGTCTCGTGGTTCTGCTTCAATGAAGGTGAATAGAAGTTCCAAAATGCCTGATCGCTGTAAATGCTCCTATCTTAGTTCCAAATGGTTTTCTCAACGTGAGTTGAACACAGAAAAGAACAGTGTAACTTACAAGTCCTTGAAACATCATTAAATAGAAACTAGTCATGTTTTTTGAACTGGCTTTATGGATTGTGTTGAAGCTGAGCAGGAAGTGCAAGATTTGTATTTCCTTGCAGGTGATGCTTTACATCAGGCTCATTTAATTTCTCCTTTTCCAACTGTGGTGAAGCTTACTCAGATCCACTCTAATCCTTCTCTTTTTTGTGGTTGTCTTTACTGTAGAATGGTGACTCACGCCCTCTTTCTCCTGGATTGTCTCAGTGAATAGCCGACACAAAGACAGAAAGATCTCAGCTCAGCCACTAAATGAAAGACCCCCTCCTTCTTCACAGCGTGGGAGAAAGTGCCACTGCTGAGCTGGTGGGGTATCTCTGTTGGCTGATAAGTGGAATGAAAGTAGTGTTGGGTGATCATCTTTCACTCGGATCCATTCAACTTCATGCTGTTGCCCCTGAGCGGTTATTCAGAGCCTGACTGTGGGCAAACACAAGGAGAGACTCTCACGTGGACCAGATCAGCACGGCTGCAGGTTGCACCGCTTTAAAGCATCTTCATCATGAGATAGAAGAGGCATACATGAGGGAAAAGTCATGCAATTGTTTGGATGACCTTCCGGAAAGTTTAAGACACGCTTTTTTTTAGTCACTTTATTTTGGACCGTATAGAAGGAATAGGGCTTGCTGGTTTTGATTCCTCTGCTTTATGAGTTGTCATTATTGGGGGAGCGAATCTGAGTGGCAGGGGGAGCCAGCATGGCCAAGCCACTGCTGAAGATACAACGCTATTTCTGCAGGAAGCCCATCCGATTCTTTTCCCTCATCCTCCTCTACCTGACAGCTGGAAGCCTTGTCTTCTTACACTCAGGCTTTGTGGGGGACAGCCCTGGATCTAGAGGTCCCCGGGACGCTTTGGTAGCTTCAGAGATGGGCAAACAGACTTCACTCTCAGACGCCCGTGGGCTCGGCATCATGAGCAGAGTGTTTAAGGAGACGCACAGGTCGGAACGGAGGTATGGACCCCCATGGATGAAAAAGGCTTCACAGGACGGCCAGGAGACGGCGCGCAGGGGAGGAGACTACACCAACAACTGGAACCGCGCGCTTAAAGGACGCAATTACAAAGACATGGACGATGCACGAGGTGGGTTATAAAAAAAGGTGGGTTATAAAAAAAGTCACGTACAAGGTATTGTGATTTTTCAATATTTAGCTTCAAATTTGTCATGGTTATTAATGCTGTTAAAAATATGTGATAAGTCATTAACACAATAGTTTTTTATTCTAGGCTGATTCATTTTGTGTTCCCTGTGGCAGTATGTTCCCTCAAATGATTCATGTTAATATAAAACTGATCGGTAGCTGTCTCTGATTGCAAACTGCTCTGCGTAAATGAATTAATTTCCAGTTAGATTGGTCCTGTAGGAAATCTCATGAGAGTGGAGAGGCGTGATGACGGTGATTAAGTCCGCTGTTTCGTGTCACAATGACAAATTGTGAAACCGTCTCACACACAGGGCTGTGGCTGCTCAAGCTCTGACACAATCACACGTCTGTTACCAACGTCACTGCTCAAGCGTTTCCACTGCACAATTGCAAAATCCTGTCGGATAAAGTTTATGCATAATCTCCTGACTATAAGATCCTTCATTCTGACACCAGCAAGACAGGAAGTACTGTCCAGACCTTGGTGGGAAAAAATATCCTGCTTGCTTATTCCCTTCCAAATGAAAGATCAATTTATCTGATGAGACGATATCATTTACTCAGTTCGCTCTTCCTCCTCTTTCTTTTTCATACCATCTCTGTCTGCTCCACTGAGTGAAGTATAAATAAAACATTATTGCCTTAGTTTTCATTATCATGAAAACATTAGATGGCCAGTTCAAAACTCCCTGCAAGAATGATACTGGACTTCCTCCTGTCTCTTTTTTAAAAATAAAGAACTTTTTTTTTCCAAGAGGAGACAATCCAGTCATACAATTAAGGAATTTATGAAACAACACAACTTTTTTGAAATGGTTTTTTTTTAACGATTAGTAAATATAGATGCCAGGAAAGCGTAGATAGAATTGAAGGGAGATAGAATTGAAAATGTATGAATACAAAGTAGGATTAAAGTTAAGATAAACTGTTTTGTTCTGCTAGTGAGAAGTTCTCAGTTTAGCAGTTTAGTGATTATCTGTTCCTGATGTGACTTCACTTCAGTGGAAACCAATACTTGCTGTGTTTGTTTGTCTTGAGTCACATACGTGACATTTTCCAAAAGACACCGAATTGCCTCAGTCACTCCTGGGATTTCGTTTGGCTGCTGTGTCTATGTGATGGGAACAAGTGTCTGTGCTGACGCTGTGACAATATATGGACGCTGCTGTCGATGTTTAACCCCCTTCTTCTCAGGGACAAACTAATCTCTCTAAAACTGTAGAGAAAATAAATAACTGGTTCTATTAAACCAGAAGCCTTGTGTGTACAATATTAAATAATATTTTTCTAGCACAGTTTTCCCATTCTTTCTTTCCCAATTGAAGGCCAAAATGTTCTTTCAGAATCAAATGGAGGTTTCTCTGTCCCAGTTGGTCCTCCTCCATCTCCTGCCATCCTTCCTGTCTCCAACACCAACCTTGAAAGACTGCAGCCAAAAAGATAATGGACTAATTAGTTGCTTCAATGCATTTGTTTGTTCTTACAAAAGCAGCTCAGCACCTACAGAAACCTTTTACATATTTTTTATCTCTCGTCTACAAATGTTGTCATTTTCATGGCTCTGGATTTAATTAAAGCCGTTCCATTAAAAGCAGCCCATAAACACATTTGCTCTTTTTGATGCAGTACATGTGTAGACTGTCAAAAGAACATGCCTGAAGCACAGCCTGCATTAGTTAATGACTTATTACGTACTTCTTAATATGATTCTCTGGGTGTGATTCTTTGGATGTTTTTGCGCATTTGATTGTTGTAATTTCTAACAACATATGTTCTGGGGAAAAAAAAAAGACTGATAAAATTATAGACACATCAACTGCATCTTTTATTCATCATCAAGCAGATTATTTTTCTGGCTCGACAATAGTTAAGATTAAGATTACAATGAGTCCTGCATCTCAACAGATGCTCAAATGCAGCTTTAGACCATAAAAATTAGAACAATTCAAGGGAATAGAAAATGTTCAGCTTTTAACAGAACAGATGGCCACAGGTCTGTGGGTTGAAGGTACAGCAGAAGAGAAGGTTAATGGGAGTCGCTGGAGATGCTGCTGAAGGTTTACAGCCTCTTCACAGGACTTTTGAAGCCCAACACGTACACACACACACACATGAAATAATACGAGATGACTGCCACCACAGTTACACGCCACTAGAAGGGGTTGTGTATTCGTAAATAAATAAAGACTCTGCCCCAGTTTGGGCTCTTTATGTTCTCTGTTACACTGCGTTGATAAATGAAGAAGATACCGTGTGTGTGTGTGTGTGTGTGTGTGTGTGTGTGTGTGTGTGTGTGTGTGTGTGTGTGTGTGTGTGTGTGTGTGTGTGTGTGTGTGTGTGTGTGTGTCAAACATTGTGACTCACTGAACATTTTTTTGTCTCTTTCAGCAAAGTATATCGGCTGCTACGTTGACGACACTCAGAAACGAGCACTGAGAGGAGTTTCCTTTTTTGACTACAAAAAAATGACAGTCTTCCGTTGCCAAGACAACTGTGCAGAAAGGTATCCTAGCAGCAACAACATGTACTGAAAATTCACCTTTTCTTTCATTCTTTTCTCCTGTCAGAAGTGAAATAGGAACTGACAGTGCAAAAGAGCTGATCTAGGATCAAAAACTCTGATCGTAGTCGTCAGGTATTTCCTCAGTTGTGATGATCATCTGAAGCAACAATACATGACTTTTATCTTCAATGCACAAAATAATTTAGGTCTATCCACATCAGCACAAATTGGGTTTTTTCTTGTAGTGAAGGCATTTGGATCTTTGAACACACAATGAATTTGTTTGGAGGAACATGTATGGTGTGAAGATCCCTGCCTCACCCTGTTCTACCCAGGATATCAACATGCTGTGGAAAAAAATGAACTAGAGGTTGCTTACATGCCTTACAAATGAGTTTCAAAGCTTTTATACACTTTTTTTATACAGCTTTTTCATAAAAAGGGAGTAAATTCTGATCAAGAGGACACAACACTACTGTATAACCTTCATTCAAGGCTGCCAACTCATTTTATATACTTTTCATAATTGGGTTTTTAAGTATGATTTCTATCATCTTCACCAATGAAAGAGACGTTATTTTAAAATGTGTCATCTTTCTTTCATTTGTACCTTCACTCTTTCTCCTGAATGATGTGCGTTAATGGAAAATGGCAAAGATATGTAATAATAATAAAAATAAATCAATTTTATGTAGAGCTTTTCTAAAAACGCATAGACTCATGGGTTCAATGGTTAATAGGAGTTGAAAGCTGTTTGAAAGAAGTAGGATTTTAACTGTTTCTTGAACCTCCTTGTTTTTACTCACTACCAATGTTAATCTTTTCTCATTTCTCTTCCTCCAGAGGTTACATGTATGCAGGTCTGGAGTTTGGAGCCGAGTGCTACTGTGGTCACAAGATTCAGGCGCTCAATGCTTCAGACATCGAATGCAACATGGAGTGTAAAGGAGAGAAGAGCAACCAGTGTGGAGGAGCCAACCGATTGTCCATCTACAGGCTGGAGCTGAGTCAGGAGTCGGTGCGCCGCTGTGAGTTGATTTACAACAGAAAAACCCCCCATCAATCAAACACAGGGGAACACGATCAGATTTCAATTCTTGTTTGAATATGAAAGGATCTAAAAATCTGTATACCGATATAATCCTCTGTGGTACAGAAATGCTAAACGTTTGTTTTATATTGGGTTGGCTTGTTGTTGTTTTGTTTGCTTCTCGCAAGTAAGTTTTCATGCTGTCCTTAAATTCTCCCTTCCCTTTGCTTCTTAGAAGTAATCTGCTGACTAGAAAGGAGAGTCAGCGACTACAGATTTGTGTTTAATTCAATAATTATAGTTTAATTAATTGTAATTTTCTGGTCCAATTGAAGTGTTTATTTGTTTTATTTTCATTTCTGCTTTTTTTCCCATGCTTACTGGCTATCAGATCGCTGAATAAGCCGTTCATGTTTGTGTTTTTACGTCTGACCCTGATCTCTGTCATGTGAACTTCAATGAGGAAATGGAAGAAAGATGTCGAGGTGGCTTTTCTGTGGTTTTCACATTTTACAGAGCATTACGGTCACCTGATTGTGTATTAACAAAAGCCAGCAGTGCCGTGTATCACTGCTTTACAAAAACCTGAGTGTGATATATTGTATGTTTGGATCCTTCATACTTGTGAGGACATGAAAAGACACGGAAGACAAAAATCTCCACTTGAAAATTTTGTGTGTGAGTGATGGTCAAGTTAGCAAGTAGTTTGGATTCCTTCCTCTCTTATTAACATTTCACAAATGAAGAAACGCACCGCCTTCATATGATGAACAGTGTACAAATCAAGTTCAGGGTTTTTGTTGGAGTCGATTTATTTATTTATTTATTTATTTAATCTGTATTTAACCACATAAAATTGTCACTCAGATTTAACTCAACATTGATTGAAGGTCCAGGCTAAGACAGACAGCGACTTGAATAAACAGACATAAAAGATTAAATATAAATGCTTTGTCATTTTGTCACTGAAGTATATGTGCAAAAGTAGTTGAATAAAATGTCCAAACTGTGGCTCATCCTAGAGACAAACAACAAACTGAACAATGAAGCAGCTGTTCTGTTGTTTTTCAGTCTGTGGTTTGTCTGTCAGACCAGAGTGATGACCTGAGGTCAAAGGTCATCAACACACTGTAGGGATGTAAGCGCTGCTGTTGGCTGAGTCTGTTGCAGGTCAGGGCATCTGCAGACTGCAGGGGAGCTCTGATGGGATTTCTTCATCATGGGGTCACTGAACAGAAGCCTCTCTGATGGAAGCTGTGTTCAGTGACCATGAAGCTGTACTTATGTGATGTTTTGCTCCTTTACCTTTCAGATGGCAGCGCCATTTTCAAAGGATGTTTCCACAGACCAGACAACATCACTCTGGCGCTTCCCCTCAGCGCAGTCATCCAAAACATGTCCGTGGACAAATGTGTGGACATGTGCACAGAGAAGGTGAAGAGATGTGTGTTCATGAATTGTACATCGGAACACTTGACTGTATGCCATGATTAATGGCTTCTCTATTTCAGGAGAAATCATTGGCTGCCTTGGCTGGGGATCGTTGTCACTGCGGTTTCCCAACTCATCTGTTCTCCCTTCATGAGCTGGAGAATGAAGACATGTGTCTCTACCGCTGCCCTGGAGAAGAGTTTGAGAGCTGTGGGAATGATGAGTACTTTGTGGTGTACCAGACACAGGTTCAGGGTAAGGCTTGGTGGCACCTGACTGTCCTATGCGTTTTATATTTCTAAGGTATTTCCAATTCATTCTCCTCTACAGTATGTTAGAGGAGCAGAAGAGGTGAGCCCTTCAGCAATAAACTAAAGAGCAGTGAAGATCCACAAGATCCAGCAGGAGTTGAAGTCTTTCATAACGCAGTACCGGGAAGCCAGGGAAGAAAATTAACCATCCTAATACCTTTGGTGTCACCAAGTAACTTCCAAAGCAGACGTGGAGTTAGGACCAGGTCTGCTCAAATGAGTAAATGAACTGACGTGAACAGATCACCTACTGGACCCTAAAAAAGGCAGGAAGTGGCCTGGGACTGGACCAGAGCAACACTCTGACAGACCCAACACCTCTCACCAGGGAGCCATTCTTGAAAAAACTTGTAAAGAATGCAAGATCATCTCATGCAATGTATACAATAACCATAAATTGTTTCTGAAGCAGCTGTGGAACATCCTGAGAGAAAATGTGGAACAGGAGTGTTGATTTTGCTTTGATTTCTGGATTCCTCATTCCAAGAGGAGTGAATTATCACTCTGCAGAGAGTGGACAAAAGATCTTCAGCATTGTAGCAAGGTGGCAGGCTGACATTCTCTCTAGTAACAACTGTGGAGACACACTGGAGGGCCAGGGTGACCCAACTCATCAAGGAAGCCAGTGGAAACAAGGGGGATGTGACAGTCCTTTGGATAGACCTAGCCAGCGCATACGTATAGGGTTCCATCCCCAACAGTCTGACTCAGACTGACACTAAATAGCATCATCATAATGTGTCTGTATCTCTGACATTTTCTTTTCTGGTGACAGTGTCATATTTCTTCACCACAAATCTCCAGTGTTTCAACATAATTCTTCTTTTGATCATATTATTAAGGAACAGGGTTTTTTTCTTCTTCCTTCATTTGGAAGCACAGATGTGGTGTTTATTAGTGTGGAAGTCATAAATCAATTATTAAGTCCAATATGTTTTATTTCAGATAACCGCTGCATGGACCGTCACTTCCTCCCAACTCGTGCCAAGCAGCTGGTGGCCCTTGCCAGTTTCCCCGGAGCCGGCAACACCTGGGCACGGCATCTCATCGAGCTCGCCACCGGCTTTTACACGGGCAGCTACTACTTTGATGGCTCCCTTTACAATAAAGGTAGGCATCAATATTTATCCGACATTCTTGAACGTGTAATGTGTGTGATTGTGATTGTGTCATAATTCTTTCCTAGGATTTAAAGGGGAGAGGGACCACTGGAGGAGTGGAAGGACAATCTGCATTAAGACACACGAGAGTGGCAGGAAGGAAATTGAAGCGTTTGATTCCAGCATCCTAATGATCCGAAACCCTTACAAAGCCCTCATGGCAGAATTTAACAGAAAATATGGCGGTCATATTGGATTTGCTTCCCAGGCTCACTGGAGAGGGAAAGGTGAGCTGCTATCAGAAAATTTGGTCACATATGATGTGTATTTAGTATTTCTCTTCCCTATTCAGGTTTTATAATAATGATGATAAAGAAAAACAGCTCCTACATATTACCTTAAAATTATCTTGGATAACTGGGTCACAGTTTGCCAATACACATTACTGTTTAGTGTTTCTAATGTATTAGTTGTGTCATTTAGGTCTGTAATACTAGAGAGAAGGTAAACTTCTCTAGAATTTTAGATTAAACTGTCCTTGTAACGTTTGTTTGGTTTTTTTTGCTTGTTTTCTTGCAAAGTGGCTTGTAAGCTAATATGGTCACATACATTCATACTCGTCTGTGTTTATGCTGTATTCACTTGATGAGCAAAGATTTGTGACTGACATTCAGAGTCTCAGGCCTTTTTTCCCTTGTATTCTGCGTCATCACCCACCAACATTATTTTTATGTTAACATTTACTAATCAACGCACAAACCACAAAGAAGCTTCCTCAAAAACCTGGGAAATGATAAATGATGACGTGGACTGTTAAGGAAATAATGGAAATATGAAATGAGCCTTGGGCTGTTTCAGTGGTTTGACCTGATGAACTAATATGGATAAGGAAAGGGTTTTTTTTGTTTGTTTTTTTCGTTTGAAGACGTGCATAGTCTTCAAAAAAATGAGAAGTGAAAAAGTTGGCCAACTATAACCACAGTCATTCTGAGAATTCATAACATAAGTTTGTTCCTTATACTAAATATAACCAATAAGATTGTCACAGTTGCCTGTGACAATTGCCTGTTGTTGCCTGTTGTCTTAATGTTTTGCCACTTTTGGAAAGTGCATTTGTTTGCTTTGTGTGTTGGGGAATGATAAGAGACACAACACCCATGTTGCCGTAGAATACAAAACTGCTGAAGCCTGTTGGCTGCATGGAAATTTATTTAGGTTAGCAGAGACAAGCAGATAAAGTAAAAATTCCCATCTCTACATTGATTGCAGTGATGATAATTGACGTGGTGTAGTAGGTCTGTCCCCTTATGGTAAGATGGTCAAGTACTGACTGGTGGCATTCTGTGTGGATTGTTCATGTTCTCCTTCTGTCCCACAATATGTGGTTATAAACAGTTACTGGCCTAAGAAGGGATAACATGGGTCCGCCATGTTGGTTGTGGTGGCTGATGATTCTGCTGAGACTAAACAAGTTGGTGAAATGATCTTCATAACTATCTAAAAAGAACAATCTTTGTGTGTGTGTGTGTGTGTGTGTGTGTGTGTGTGTGTGTGTGTGTGTGTGTGTGTGTGTGTGTGTGTGTGTGTGTGTGTGTGTGTGCGCATGTACATATGCCCTATTCTGTTGCAAGATTTATTATTGTTCAATAGTAGATTGACTTGAAAACTACAACAGTATTGTCCCAATGTAGTTCATTATTTGTCATTACATTTACATTCTCCCATGGGTAACTATGGCAACTAGTTTTGGTGTTACAGTCGCTCTGATGTTCTGTGATCTTCGATCAATTTTTCCAGAGGCTGGAGAGTTGCTAAGCCAGCACTTTTCTCTCTTTGTGTAGCCATCAGCAACATTTGGCCGGTACCAGTGTTTAGTCCTTGTATTGTTAGGGACAGCATTGACATCAGTGAAGAGAAAGGCTTATGACAGCTGCCACTTCAAATACAGGCAGAGCATCCAAAGTGAGAGTCAGTATGACATTGTGTTGGAGGCACCACATGTGGGGCACTCACCTCTGCAGAGGGAGGCTGCAGGTCTCAGATGACATTACAGATCCTGATGCGTTCTCTATAGTCAGCTCAGGGACAAGTTTAATTCAGGGGGCATGAAATTTTGAACTGTCTGCTATTATACATCAGATCTGTTAAACTTTAGTTTTCTTTGTTTTTGGATTATTATTTATCAGTTATGTGTGCGTTAACATCTACAGAACAGAATAAAACATTCTTCCCTTTTGGTTTTAAGCTCTGGATACTTTTTAAAGCCTGACAGAAGGAACTGAGGTCAAAAGTGCATTTCTTTAGTTTTTCTATACAGCTAGTTTTCCATGCACCCATCCATCCATCTTCTACAACTTATCCAGGGTCAAGTGGGAAAAGTTTGAGCAGAGATGCCCAGACTTCCCTCTTCCTGTATACCTCCTATAGCTCCTCTGTGAGATCCTGAGGCGTTCCCAGGCTACGTGACAAACAGTCTCTCCAGCTTGTCCTAGGACTTCCCCAAGGCCTCCTCCCATCCAGACATGCCCAGAACACCTCCCTAGACAGGTATCCAGGAGGGATTCAAAACAGACCCAAAGCTCATGACCATAGGTTAGAGTAGGAAGGTAGATTGACCAGTAAATTGAGAGCTTTTCTTTTGGCTCAGGTCCTTGGGTGATACATGCACCAGACAGCCCTTAGGAAACGGCCCTGAATCCCATACTCCCAAAGCACTCCTTAGTCTGGCCCATCATCCAGGACCTGTTTACCATAGAAAACCCTACCAGGAGCATAAAGCCCCGACAACATAGCTTTTCTTCTTTGTATTGGTGAAGACAGTACTTTAAACTTAAACAACCTCTCTTCAGAGTAAAGTTGCATGCAAAACAGACAACTCTTTTAGAGTATCAGTAATCAGAAGACGTAAGTAACCTCTGCATTTTACTGACAGCCAAGATTTTCCACTTTGCTGGCCAAACATTTCAGGAATGATCTGACGTACGCCTCTAGGAATTGCAACAGATCTAAATGCAATAAGTACTTGGCCGCAATGAATCTCACTTCTCTTCATTCAGGCACCACAAAGTTTTCTTTAATTCTTTATTTTAACTTGACTCTGGTTCGATAACTGGACTGTTGGTTTTTGTTTGACTTTGATATAAATTACAAATGAAGTTCAGATTAATGTAAAGCAGAATGTAACGAGGTCGTCTCCTATGTTTTCATTTACAATTTTTTAACACATTACTACCCACAAACTCTTACTTATATTCTTTCCTTTCTTTTTCCCTGCAGAATGGCCTGAGTTTGTGAGGAACTACGCTCCTTGGTGGGCGTCCCACACGTTGGATTGGCTGCATTATGGGAAAATTGTCAAGGTTGTCCACTTTGAGGATTTGAAGAGGGACCTGTTCTCCAAGCTGATGGAGATGGTCCAGTTTCTGGGTTTGAAGGTTTCTGAGGACCGCCTGCTGTGTGTCGAGGGCCAGAAAGATGGAAACTTCAAGAGATCTGGGCTGAGAAAGCTTGAATATGACCCCTATACTCCTGAGATGCGAGCCAACATCAATGAACTGATAAGAAGAGTAGACACTGCCTTGAAGGAAAGAAAGCTACCAGGGGTTCCAGAGGATTATATGCCAAGATGATACATGTGATTTCTGAGTTTCTTCTTTTGCCTCCTTAGAACAGACTTTTCAATCAACTGACTCAACATCGTATTTTCTGGGATAAAATGACATTAATAGTTTCTTTTTCAATTATTTGTCTTTAAGGTCACTCATTTTCAAGCTGTACTCGGAAAAAATAAGTCCTTGTCCCTTGTTTCTTTTTTTGTTCATCCTTTTTCATTGTCGTCGAACTTTGGCAGCTTAATTATTTAATAGAAGAGGTTTGTTTTTCTGTCTGAAAAGCACTTCTAATCCTGCTCTATGCACATGCACTCTGTAGGCATGTGCACATGCCTTAACATAAAGAGGATACAATAGCTGTGATCACAGAGGCTCTTGTGACTGCAAAATGTGTTGAATCATCTTTTTTTCTGCAAAAGAGACATAACTATGGGTAGTCAAAACATTCACATGTATGAATTTCCCGCTGCTATCACAGTTACAGAACAATCCTATTTTATAAAACACTAAAAACTTTCTTTATCGGAGGAAAATAAATGCAATATACAGGCTATAACTACCTGAGGGTGATGCTGTGTTTCAATTTCTTTTAAACTACTCATGATTATATGTGAAAGAAAGCAAAAGAATTCTCATTACCTTGTATTCAGGGTGAATTATCCTTCTTGAAAGCACTGACTTAAGGAGAGAGAAGAAATTATCTCCAGCGTTTATTTATACCTGGTGTGCAGTGCACACGTTGACCATTTAAGTTGCAGATACTAGACACTATCTCTCTGGGCTTAATAAAAAAATCCAAAAAGCACGAACCCGTGCAATCCTTGCCCCAAAGATCACAGAGGAGTTTGACATTTTAGACTTTAGATTTAGCATTAGAGATTTACTTTCTGCCACAAAAATCAAACCGAATATAATTTCTGTTGCTGGTGATAATTTAAGTTTTAATGATCTAAAAAGAATCTTAGAAATCTCAACAGAAGTGTGAGAATTCCATTCAGACACCATCAGTAGCACATTAACACAGTGGGCTATGCCATATGATTAAGAATCTACGAGTATATGAAAAAGTCTAAATAAACAATCTTTTGAGTGAGAGCCACAGAAAAAAATACCTTCCATTTTCAGTATAATATATATTTTTATAGTGGGCGTTCACACGTCAACAAATGTTTCTATTTGTAAATCTTTAACGCTTTAAACTTTATTAGCTTTTGCTTTCATTGACGAGCCAGCACTTTCAGAATATCGGTGTCACAATCGAATGTATTTTCTATGGAATGAATGTAATGTGATAAGACCCAATAAATGAGTACATAACATTCGTTATAAGGTCGACTGTATTTCATAAATCACTTAAGAAAAACAAATTAAGATGTTACAGAGAGGGTGATTGAGTGTTCAAATCACATTTGTGTAGCACATGGTTCACAATGACGATGAAAGGCTTTGTATGTTTCACAAACTTTGTCTAAGACTGGGTGTTTTTGGGATCCTGATAAGATCTACACTGGAAGACTCCATTACAATTACAATTCCCATACATGTCTATCTAATCAATACACAAAAGTGAGAGAGACATATACAGACTAAAGCCTGTATTGTATGTTGGAATCTGGAAGAATAGAATCACCAACAAAGCCTAAACCAAGTTATGAACACTGTCTTTCACTTTCCTTCAACTTTTCACGTTTGTGATTCTTTCTGTGGCTTTGTTTGATGTTCGTGTTTATATTACGAATGTTAAGAGTTTTCCGGTCAGACTTTGCCTTATTCTTCATGTAGACTATCATTTGCATTTTGCCTGATAATGGATGTCACGGTCTGCTCAGAGAATGAAAGGCTCACTGACCTCATGTTACCTCACGTTTAGATTCTCATTTTTCCTCTTAGGTCGCTGCTGACTCCTAGCTTCTTTGTTAAATCTCTCACATGTTGCTTGCACATTTAAGGCTTAGTTACAACATCACACTATAGGTTGTGTTAAATTCATTAGTAACTGTCTGTACTTTTACTTCATCCACAAAATTGAATTCCCCTGAATTCCAAATTTTACCTTGACCTACTTTCATAGATTAGGGTCATTTAATAAAAGACCCATGATCCAACATGTAACTGGTGCATTCTATTTGTCATGAGGTTTCAGAGATGTGTACCTAAAAAGGTATAAAAGTGAAAATGTGACCTTGACCTAGTTTTTTGAAGTCAAGCTTGTGATCTAATTTTCATCCCATTGCCTCCCTGAATATAAAGCCTTTTGTTTCATCTTTCCATCTTATCCGGTTCCTGAGAAATGTGCAAAAATATCTCAGGATAGAAAATATCTCAGACTATAGATCAAAGCTAGTGCTTTGAGCTATAGTCTTACACTGGCCTTCTCCCTCGTCTTTCTATCTTATCTGGTTCCTGAGTGTACAAAAGTTTAAATTTGACCTTGACCTAGTTTTCTCAAGGTCAAAGTCATCATCTCATTTTCATCCCCTTTGCCGCCTGAGTAATGTGCTCTTTGTTTCATCTTTCAATCTGCAATAGTTGCTAAGATATTTGGTGAACTAACGGACGAACGAACAAACGGACGAACACTGACAATTACAATACATCACCGCCCCGCAGGATGTAACAACAGGCTGAAAGATCCTACATGTTTTTACAGAGAATATGATAATCGTTGGGATTCTCCCTGCCTTCCAGTGCACCAAGCCTTTAACTGATACTTCCTGTTTTTACCCACACGTTACCCTGAAAAAAAATTCAATTTCTTTATTACTCACTGCCAGGGTCTGACGTCACCTCTGCTTTCTACTGTTCTAACATCACAGATCTAACCATGTGACTATGTGAGACGTTTACATTTCGTTCCCTTTCACTATGTTATTTAATGCAGCTTTTACTCCACTCAGTATTTTTTACCCTGATTGTTGAACATCAGTGTCATATCTCAATATTCAGAGATCAATGTAGAAGTGACTAATGGTTACAGCTTTATTAAAACAAACAGACTCAAAACACTTATTACACAAATTAAATTCTCAAACTGAAATATGTTCAACAATGTGTTGTGGTGGTGTTGGCACAACACCAGATTGCTATTCTGGGATGTTATTAAGGCACATTCATCACGTGATAAACTGGACAAACAGCTCTGTAGAGCATTCATTCACCCACAGAATTCTACAATACAATGCAACAGTCACTTAATAAAACCTCAGAACAGTTATTTTTGGGAAGAAGACAGGTTTAAGTTTTATGTACATGAAAGAGAAATATCAGTAATCAGCTAAATTCTTTTAGCGACAATATTGCGTTAAATTCCAGTTGAATGCTCTTATCATTCTTATCAGCCCATCTCACCCCATTTACTAAATGTGCCCTGCAATTTGTAACATTATTTCCTCTCTTTTTCCATTTTGACACATTTGACCAATCAGGCCACATACAAAGTTTAGATTAGAACTGTAGAATCACGAAAGCTACATGGGACATATATTTACAATTTGAAAGGAAAGCAGACGAGAAGAAGAGTTTGTGCTGAATTATTCTGAAAGAACTTTGTTTTCATTTGGCCTGATGTGATTTCAATGCCTGACATAATAATTATTCATTTTCTGCTAATTAATTAATAATATTCACTGATTTCCTTTAAAAGTCGCAGTCATAAATGCCCACAAATGCCTCCATTACTTGAGAAATAAGCTTTGTGAAACTGCTGTCACCTACCAACCAAGACACAATGAACTAATGAATGCATATTGTCTCAAACTTTAAATTTTGGCATCCTAATTTATACTATAAATCAATACAAATTGCATCCCTGATTGTTATTCCACATTGTGTCGTCTCTAGATGTGTGTTGAAGCTCTGCCATCCATGGAGCTTGACCTGGATAGGTATCGGCTGGTGGTGCGGCCTTCATCTGCCATTGCGTTCTCCATCTTTGAGAGCACAGAGTTCTTGAACTTCCGCTTGAAGTCATTTCCCATGAAAACATACAGCACTGGGTTGAGGAAGCTGTTTGCTGCAGCCAAAGACGTTCCCACCTTGAGTCCAGTCGATAAAACGCTGTGGCTGTAGTTTTGGTGGTTGAGCTCAAGCAGGACAAAGACGTGATACGGCAGCCAGCAGATGAAAAAAGCAGCAATGAGCGCCGTCATGACTTTGAAGGGTTTGGAGGATTTGGTCATTCTGTTGGTCCGGAGTTTGAGGATGATGATGGAGTAGCAGATGATGATGATGACAAAAGGGACAATAAACCCAGCAAGGAGGCGACTCAGCGCTATTATCTTGTGACTGTGCTGGTATGACGTATAGTTGTTGAAACAAATGGTCCTACCCAGGTGACTGCCTGTGTCCCTGAAGACCACAGAAGGGATGCTTAGCGCGATGGCCATGAGCCAAGCCAGAACAACAATAACAGAGGCCTTTTGAATAGTACGATGGTTCTGGGCCCAAACTGGAAATACAACTGACACAAAACGGTCAACACTGATGATGACCAGAAGGAAAATGCTGCTGAACATGTTGAGAAACATAATGGAAGAGGCAAATTTGCACATGAAGTGACCAAATACCCAATCCTCCATGGCCATGCTGGTAATGCTGAATGGGAGGAAGGCACAGAACACGAAATCAGATATGGCGAGACTCAGGTACCAGGTGGTGTTAACTGTCTTCTTCATCTTGAAACCAGAAATCCAGATAACCAAAGCGTTTCCGCAGAAGCCCAGCAAAAAAATCAGCACACTGATTACCAGCAACGACACGCACAGGATTTCCTTTAAACACATTGATCTGTGCTGAAACACTGATTCTTCAGTTATTGTGACGTTCCCATCATAGCTGTAGTTATAGTCGTACACATACTCATCGGGATAATCCATTTTGTGTTGAAGAACAAAGCAGGCTTAGCAATTTCTGTAAATTTTGGAAAAACATTTAAAATTAGTATTTCATTCCATTCAAGTAAAAATCCAGGAAGACTTAATTGCATTAAAATGTATTTGGACCCCTGTGTGATATTCAGATCGCTCAACAATGACACGTACCTGTAGCAAAGATCTTCACTGCTGCTGACCAGATTGTGTGGAGCGCTTCATGTCAGCGGGGTTGTGGAGTTGGTGTTGAACACAGAAGTAGCCTATCAACAAGCCATCTGCTTCATAATCAGCTGACTGTGGGGTTGCTCAACACTTCCATCCCTAAAAACACTTTCAGTACTTCAATTTTGAGATCCTAAAATACAAAATGCAACCGTTTTAAAACATCAATTCAAGTGATCTTCTTTTCATGCTATGTTGTTTTACACACAGGCATGACATATAGGACATTTTCACATTGCTAAAATTATCAGCTTTAGTTACTAGTGTCTTAAATAAAAGGTCTTCCATAAAAAAATTAAAGATCTTATAAAATTATTGCAAATTAAATCACCAAGCTAGCTTGGCTGAAAGGATTGTTTTTGATTATCATTGGTGATATTAAGATGCAAGCATTTAATGGATCCAGCCTATAGTTTTATCAGTAATATGTAGCAGTGACCTACAAGCATTGTGTGGTGTTTGCTTTGTCAATCTCGTTTTTCAAGAATATATTCAGTATATTCCTCCACGAGGTTTATAAATAATTAGCTTCACTTCAGTTATCCATAATAGTAAAATGAGATGATTACAGTCGTCCCATCTACAAGAAAAGGGGATGTATTAATGTTTCATTTATTTATTTAATTAAGTATAGGATCAACATTCCCTCTCCACCAGTTGGTCAAAGCTCAGTTTTAATTTAAGATACAAAAATAAAGTTAACTCTTCACTTATATAATGTTAAAAGTATTATTTTTTTGCATTAGTTAAAGCTGAAAATGTGAATGATTTCTTTTCAAGCAACCTGTGGTAGTTTATGTCCTTCTGGCCCAGATGTGAAAAAGAAAAGTAGATAAGTCCTCCCAGCTGTCCAAGTTTTGTGATACTGCTGTCATGTTCCCTATCTCTCTGCCAGATGTGCATTATTGGACAGATGTAACTGCTCAAAGTAGTCTGATGTGGAAGGAATGAAAGACCTTTGTCTTCATATAACTGTATAATAATGATGACACTCTCAAGCCATAAGCAACGTGATATAATTTGATATTTCAACCCCATCTTTTGATCCAGATGTTCCAGACAACAAACATGAAAAGCAACAGCTGTTCTCACTACAGGCCAACGAGCATCAGTGTCATCATTACGGACTGAATCAGCCCTCTGATTTTCCAGCTTCATTGAATCATAATTTCTGTGGCAGATGCAGCGTCCATAATGTTGCATGTCAAGCAGATTGAGAGAGAGCCACAGCTGCCAAAGATGCTTTGTATAAAAAAAACATAACACAATACTATCGCATTGAATCAACACATACAGTAAATAGATTCCATTTATTTCTCCACCTTGCCCATGACTTTGCTATTTATGCTGTTTCTGATTTTACAACATTGACTTAAATATAACTGGAATGGTATCATGTTGAACACAAACCTGAGCTAAGGCTAAACGATTTCAGACTGTCTGTTTACCACGCCTGGTTCTTGCTCCACACCTCCACAGATGTTTGTGGAAATAAAGAAAATTAAAAAAAAAAAAAAAAAGAACTATCAAGCAAATAAAACATTCAGGGGAAAATTCCTGGTTTTACTTCTTCATCCTGATCTACATCTAAATTTCAGGCCCATTACACGGTCCATCCGCTGGATGTACCCCATCCTTTTTGAGTAAACCTCCTTGTTTGAGGTTATAATGGTAAAGAGATTTATTTGACAATTCGTGTTGTGTTAAAGTCTCATGTTCACAGGAAAGGATTGAGTTTCACATCTAGTATATTATTTATGGCTTGTTTTAATATTCTGACTTTTTTTTTCAGTACATACATTTATAAAACATAATTTCCTGTTCATTTTGTGCTAAACTGTCTTAAATCAGCTGCCTATCACACTGACCATCTGCCTCCAAACATTGTCCACTGAACGCTTCTGTTCCTGCCGTCAGGACCGATCTCTCTCTCTTGCCCTGCACTTTCACAGAGGATAGTTTACCACGCAGTATTGGGTTTCTCCCTGCCTTTCAGTGCACCATTTCTATTGTATTTTTCAGTAAATTGAGCATTATTGCCACATTAATGACTTCAGCTGAAACCCATTACATAAATTAGAGTGTGGCAGTGATCGTCCAGTCAGAAGAGTAAATCTGATCAAGATTAAAATGGCCTCCATCTTTAAGTCATTATATCAGAAATAGAAAGTAATCATATTTTAATAATCTGTGGAATGAACCAAAGGATTAACCTCAACCAACTGTATTGTAAATTCATGCACCAATTGTTTAAAGAATAAGAGTTATGCAGGGTTCTCTATGAGGAAACGCAACAAGGGGTCATGATTGAATCTGAAAAGCAGATGAGCTTTTGAACCACCAACCTTTCCATTATTTAGTGACTTGTTTTACCACCTGTGTCACTGCTGCCCCAAGGCAGACATGGTTCTGGATAAAGGTTTGGTTTCAGGATTTCTTTAAACATTTTTTGAACATTGCATGACAGTTTGCATCACTTCCCTTTTGACCAGCAGATAAGGAATACCATGTGGAGGAGGCTGCAGCTAGGAGACTTTGCAAGCGAAAGGAGCAGGTTGACCTGGAAAACTTTCTGGAAAATCTTATTTTGGGTGCAGATATGTTCTTGACCAAGATGTTGTGAATGATGGTCTATGCATTTGACCTGTCCTTGAGAGGAGAGACCCCTTTACGACTAACAGGGAGCAAGTTGAGGTTAAGTATCTTGCTCAGGGATATGCCAGCATGTAGACTGGAGGATTAAACCACAGACCTTCCCATAAGTGGATGACTGCTCTTAAGCCACAGCCACCCAGTGACATGTGAGCCTTGTGATGATACTCTACACTTAACTTACAGCAATGTGATACAAAGTGATGTTCAGTTGGTTCACCCTGATGGGGCACAGACATATCCACATTTTGGGAAAGATCGTCCAGAACAAGTTGTGACATTAGGACAGGAAACCCCAATTACCTGACATTCAGTGCTCCACTGGAGGACCTCCTTCCCTAAGTGGTAAATCAAGCGACCTTTGCCCGCATTACGTAAAACTCCACACACAGAATTTGCTGTTGCTCTTGCAAGTCTTTTGTGGTCACAGAGTATGGGGGTTTTCTATTATGAAACTGTGTACTTAGAGGAATTGCCTGGATATAATGCTACCTACTTGGATAACGTCATCAATGGTGACGCATGTTGAGAGTGTGTACTTGGTTTACTTGGACAAAACAAAGCCTGTCCAAGGCCCAAGATTGAAAAAACGTTTTGGTGGGTCGTGGGGCTAATGGGCGACTATTGGTGGTTTCCAGCTATGCAGAACTGACCAGTATGATGATTGATCAGACCCAAAAGGTGTCTCAGATCCAGTCCGGTGGACTCAGCAGTACCAGGTGGTTTTACATCTCTACCTCTGCTGAATGAATTTTATTCTTGGGGGTGTGAAGGGTAATCCTAGCTTTAGCCCATTGAGTTATTCCACCGCACTTACATGAATGATGTGCCGATGCGCTTCTGTTTAATTAAAAGTCTGACACAACCCTTCATGTTTGATTACTCTGTTTTAGTTCTATTAAGGTTCTCATTTAACTCGACCAGTAGTTTACATCAAATAGCAAAACATTCAGAGTTCAGCGCTCAGCAGTTAATGCTTCCGGGCAGAAACCTAAACCTGAACAGAAGGCTGTCATAAATTGGATTTTTAATATAACCAATATGTCGTCTTATTTTAGTTACTGCAAAAGCGTGGGGAAAAAAGTTAAAATATCTGTCATTTTTTGACACAAACAGGGGGAGAAAAAATGTCGAGCTTTATTTATTCATTTTGACGAGCTATGGCACTCATATCTGACTGATCTCTGCAGCTGTTCATCAGAGCCTGTCAGTAACACAGGTGCAAGTTTAGCAGAGAACTCGATCCCGGGATCCCAGTTCACTAACAACCACAGAATTATCAATTTCCTATTCCTATGACATGAACATTCAGAATTTGATGTGTGGGACAAAACCAGCCTCGGAAGGGTTGGCAGCTCTTATTAACTCTTTTTTTACTACAGGAAAAAACTCTATGAGCGATAAAAGTATTCTAAGTCATGCTGACATCAGGGCTCAGTGGAGATAATGTCATTCTTTGTTTGGTGACAGACTGTTTTTCCTCGGGACCACCAGCTGGGTGACAGATGAGGACACACACGCATTGGCATATGTAATTGTACTCACACAGTTACAACGTACACTCAGGGGGATTAGAGCTGGATGTATGCCAGCAGTAATATGCACAGATGGACCAACATGGCCTCCTTTTGCATGTTTACATTCCCAAGCTTGCATTTATTCAGACCACAGAAGGATGGAATGAGTTTGTAAAAGAGTCCGCTTCTCATTCAGGAGCCAAACAACTCTCTCCACCACGAGCTTATTCAACACTTCATGACAACATCACATGAAGAAATAACAAGGCAGCGGGGTGGTTCAGTGGTTAGGATTGTTATTCACAATGTGAAATTGTTGTCTGTGAATTTCAGTGAAAAAAATTGGATGGCATTTTGAATCTCTTGTACTAAAATTAGAATACTATTAGATTAATGTGACACGAGGTTCAACGACGGTTTCATCAAAGCTGGTAGAAATGTTCTTTATATGCAGTCTTTTTAACTTTTACGTAAGCCAAGAAATGGAATCAATAGTACTAGTTTCCAGATTAGCGTAATTCAATCCAGACCATGTAGCAGACATGTCGTTTATTGTGCGTGTACAGTAATCTAATTCGGTTTTAGATCTGTGGATTTATATGGTCATCTGTGTTGCTTTCAACCAGTTAAATCCTGTTAGAGACAGATCACATAGTGGTGAAAAGTCAGTTAGCAAATATAATCCACAAAGTGACCAAGGATCATGATGACAGGATTTCTACTTGTACTCACGGTATTACCACATCAAGTAATGAGCTGAATGAGCATCTGTGAACGTGGTTTGATCCAGTACAAGGATATATGAATGCAGCTTAAAGTCATCGTCTGTAAGAACGGTTAAAACAAGATGAGAATCTTTGGTTTGCAGTGGGGGGGAGGTCACAACGCATGACGAAGCTCAGGTGACCATAATTTAAATTCAATACTGAAGGGAAATGATGGAAATGAAGTTGCCACTGGCTATTTGATTTATTTATAATATCAAAGTCAGTCTCCAGATGGGATCCCGCTATGATTACCATATGGGGCCACAATCATTTGTAACACATTACACTTTCATTATTGGCCCCTGGAGCACACATGCCTGACAGTAAAATATGCAGATCATTCTATCATGTTAAGTTTGTTTGGTTTCAAATGAGAGCTTTTTCTTGCAGAATCTTTTTTTTTTCTATTTGATGTGAAAATAAAATTTAAGTGAACATCTGACATGAATGAAAAGATCTTGTTAAAAAACAGGAGTTGGAGCTAAATGTTAACCTCAACATTGTGACATAACGTAACGCACGCCAAGCAGTAGCTCTGCAATGCTACTCCCATGACTCTGAGGTCAGTCTGGCTTCTTCTCACCTCCAAAAACATATCATTTAGGGCAATTGATCACCCCTGATTGTCGGTAGGTGTGAGAGCGTACCTGGGTGGTTGTCTCTGTGTGTGGCCCCATGATGCGCCGGCGACGCATCCGGGGTGTACCCCACCTCATGTACTTAGCAAGCTGGAATAAGATCCAGCGTAACCCGTGACTGGAGTACTGTAATGTGTACGTACGTTCTGGCTGCAGACAAGCTTAATTAAAAAAGAATCCAAACTAAAGCTGACAGAACAGTTCCACTCTGATGGCTTTATTTGTTTCCCATGCAAGAAAATCATGTGTCTGCATTTGTAAAGTCTCATAAAAAAGAAAGAAAAAAACCTAGCAGCCATTGGTTTCAGGAGAATACACATCAGCAGGCCTCACCATCCCAACATCCAATCGTATTAGCTTGTGTTTCATCGGGCAGTAAATTTGTATTTTGTTTTTTCACTGTGTATGTTACCAAAGAAACCATGTAAAGTCACCAAACAGTCATTTCCTGGTGGGTGAAGAAAATAATGAACCACCCACAGCTGCTGAATCATGACTGTGTGTCGTAATATTGCCTGTTAGTGTTACAATCGGTACATTCAGCAGAGCTGGAGGCTTGAAAACCCACTTCACCTTGTGGGGAAGGCAGGCTGGTCTGGTGGCCAGATCATCAGTGGGACATTAAGAAGCTTCCTGGGGGAGGGCTCGGTAATGGCTCGCCCTCAATGGAGACCTGATTATGTCCGTCTCCTGTCCTTCCACCAGATCATTTATCACCTGACAGCCCCACTCAGATTCTCCATCAGTGGCCAGGCTGCAGGACATGACAGAACACATGGGGCTGGGCCTGAGGCAAAATAATCTAATCCAAGAGGATATGCTGAAATTGGCATATAATAAGCTTTATGACAATGCTGAACACTTCGAGGTAATCCCAAAAATCAGGTAAAAATGTACCAAGTAACTATAAAACCCCAGAGAATGTATACCTCTCTAGTAAGACAAGTCATTTTGCTGTTCACTCATCAGGGACAGTTGTTTCGATGCAAATTGTCTCCCTTTGGGGGAAAATGTGACATTCATTGGCCAGTTATACCAATAGAAACAAGAAACTGATAAATATGTCTGGAAGTCACTTTACGAAAAAAAAAAAACAAGAAAAAAACAACAACTGACAATTCAAACATGTTTAAATCAATCCACTGGACTTTAAGAAAGTTTCTTGAAGTTTCACCTCTCATCCAAGACACATGCACACACACACACACACACACACACACACACACACACATACACACACACACACACACACACACACACACACACACACACACACACACACACACACACACACAAACACACACACACAGGTGTTGCTATGAATTCTCAAATTCTCTGGTTTCCTGGCCCAACAAAGATAACCAAAGTTGGGGCCGACCAAAGATAACCTTCTGTCCTCTCTGCCACTCATGACAGCAAACAAACACCTGACCTCAAATAATTATCTTGTGACAGTATTTCAGTCAGGTGAGTGTCAATGAGTGTGTGTAGCTTGCATTTTAGAGTAAAGCCTCCATTTAGGTTGGCATTTTGCACGCTGACAGTTGAGGACGTTTTTACTCCCAGTGTGGCGCTCCTTCACTCTGTCATCCGCTTTACGCCCCCTCATCCAGGCTCTCTGAAACATCCGTACTCAGCGAGCGGAAAGACAGCCAGCATCATCATCCCCCTCTCTCTCTCTCCCTCTGCCTAACACGATCCTCTATCTCTGACACCTAGCTCTGTCAACCAGAACAAAGCCTCCTCTCAGACAGAAAGGCAGGCGGACTGTCAGCTCCATAGAGACTGGAGAAAGGAGCTTTAGCCAGGAGGAGGCAGGAGCCTTTGCCAGGAGGCTTTATTTCCTGCCCTGACAGTGAGCTTTTTTTTCCAGGTGGCCAGATGTATTTTCAACGTCTGGAAGAACAACCCCAGCAAGCAGTAAAAAGAGAGGGTTTGATTTCCACTGTTTCTGACATCATCTCTTTATATTCTTTATTTGTTTAATCTAACTCTTTCAATATGATTAGAGTTTAATGTTACTTGCTGAGGGAGAAAGAAACAAATACGAGAGTAAACCGTAATCAGTTTCAGGAAAATAAACGATTGAGCACATAAAAATAAACCAGGAAGGGTAAAAAGAACACAATATGGAGAAACAGACGAGAAATAACTGTTAGGTAATAGCACATGCAGGAAAAAAAAATTATACTCGTAACAGCTTCTCAGCAAAGCTTTGGATTTCTCCCATGAAGACAAATTTCAGAACAGAACCTTAAATCATTGGAACAGTATGTGAGTGATATCAGATTACATAAATATGGAGGAATGTAACTGATATGGCTTGAGAGATGAAATGTGCCAATAACGCTGTCCTCTTAGGCCTGGAGTCCAGAACATAAAGTACATAAAGTGATGTATACAGAACAAACAGTTGGACATAAAGCTCACACAACAGGGATAAACAGGGTCTGTAGGCTACATAGTGCAGAGGAGGCTGCATCTTTATAAATAATGTCCCCATAAACTGAACCTGAATAAGACTTTCATACACTGCCTCCTTAAAGCACATCTTGTTACAATAATAAGAAAAACAGTCAATTGAGAATATCACTCATTTATATATTCAAGTCATCTACATTCAGTCAAATCAGCTGTTTTTCATCAAATCAATGAAGACAAGAAAGAACATACAGACATACATTAAGAATGTAAGATCATTGGTCCATTCTGTTAATAATCCCAAAAGCGAAACGAGGCATTTAATTACGACAACACAGCAAAAACAGAATTAGCTCTCATCAATGACTTGAGCTTTGGTTTTATCCGTTTCCACAGCTAAAGGGGTTTTAGGTCATGTGAGTATTTGCCAGATGGGCATGGAGTTAGTTCACAGTGGAACCTGAGGGGGGAGTTGGGGGGGCGTTCATTTCAAGCCAGAAGTTCTGCTTCACAAGTTCTGCCATTACTGTGCTGTTTTTTCTTGTGTACCATTACATTGAGCATTTGTTCACATTGTAGTTGTTCTCTCTATCCATGACTTTAAATGATTGAATGATAATAAATAATACATTCATTACCTTAAATCATGCAGAAACTCATAGAATTTTGTCTGTTGTCTCTTTACTTTAATTTTGACAGAAAAATTTCTTCCTTTCTTTTTTTTCAGATTTTTTTTTGAAGCACACGTCAAACAGCAACATAATGCTCCAAGGTGAAATTACAGCAAGTCAGAACACCACTGTGATGATAAAAGCCATTAGTGAGTAATTACATAGATGACTGTGAGACCTTGCACCATTCATTAATATTCACTGTAGTCTTGAGGCAGGGTAAAACCTAGACAAGCTGAAAATATATCGTAGGGCTACCCACATAATGACAAATACTCATACACACTCATATTCATGCCTTCGATTTATTAGAGGAAAGTGGTTGAAATTTATTTGCATGTATGTAGTTGATGAGGAAAAGCAAAAGAATGCAGACTAGAGTGAACTCATGCACACATGAGAAAAAACTCCACATAGAGAAAGTCCCATATCTTCAGGTGAATTCAAATTTCAGACTGCATCACTAACTCCATTCAAAACCGCACACATTGTTATTCATTCATAATATTCTCTACACTGCCTGTGCAGACAGTGTGGTGGTGCAGAGTCTCCTGCTGTCTGTGAATATTCGAGTTCAGACCCTACCATCTGCTGAGGATATGTTCAGTGTTGGCTTTGGCAAACAGTCAGGAATCTATTGTCATCACTGCAGGCTGTCCCAAGTTGGTGTTCATTACTCTAACAATAATTTCATGATCGATATATGACAAAGTGAGTAATATGATACTCAAAGTTCCTCAATAAAACAGATAAAACTAAAACAATAGAAAAAAACAAAATAATAAATGAAAGATGCAGTTAAGAGGAAGATATAAATCTTTTCGAATACAAATACAGAAACATTTTTGTTGCACCCACAGTCTACATCGTATGATCATAAATAATTTTTTGGGCCAAGAATGCAACTGCAGTCCCTAAAGAATTTTGTGACCTGACATCAGAGCTGTAACAGCTGAATGCTGCCCTCTGCTGTTTGTTAGCACAAACAGCAGGAGGTAAGACAACTGCTAGAAAAGCTGGCTAATGTATAATAATAATAATAATAATAATAATAATAATAATAATAATAATCTTCTTCTTTTCCTTTCGGCTTTTCCCTTCAGGGGTCGCCATAGCGAATCAATTGCCTCCATCTAACCCTGTCCTTTGCATCCTCTTCTCTCACACCAACTACCTTCATGTCCTCTTTCACTACATCCATAAACCTTCTCTTTGGTCTTCCTCTAGGCCTCCTGCCTGGCAGTTCAAAACTCAGCATCCTTCTACCAATATATTCACTATCTCTCCTCTGGACATGTCCAAACCATCTCAGTCTGGCCTCTCTGACTTTATCTCCAAAACCTCTAACATGTGCTGTCCCTTTGATGTACTCATTCCTGATCCTATCCTTCCTGGTCACTCCCAAAAAGAACCTCAGCATCTTCATCTCTGCTACCTCCAGCTCTGCCTCCTGTCTTTTCCTCAGTGACACTGTCTCTAGACCGAACAACATCGCTGGTCTCACCACAGTTTTGTACACCTTTCCTTTCATTTTAGCTGAAACTCTTCTATCACACATCACACCTGACACTTTTCTCCACCCATTCCATCCTGCCTGTACACGTTTCTTCACCTCTTTTCCCCACTCTCCATTGCTCTGGACTGTTGACCCTAAGTACTTAAAATCCTCCACCTTCTTGATCTCTTCTCCCTGTAACCTCACTCTTCCACTTTGGTCCCTCTCATTCACACACATGTACTCTGTCTTACTGCGGCTAACCTTCATCCCTCTCCTTTCCAGGACAAACCTCCACCTCTCTAGCTTCTCCTCCACCTCTTCCCTACTCTCACTGCAGATCACAATGTCATCTGCAAACATCATAGTCCATGGAGATTCCTGTCTAACCTCGTCTGTCACCCTGTCCATCACCATAGCGAACAAGAAGGGGCTCAGAGCTGATCCCTGATGCAGTCCCACCTCCACCTTGAACTCCTCTGTCACACCTACAGCACACCTCACCACTGTCTTACAGTCCTCATACATGTCCTGCACCGCTCTAACATACTTCTCTGCCACTCCAGACTTCCTCATACAATACCACAGTTCCTCTCTGGGCACCCTGTCATAAGCTTTCTCCAGATCTACAAAAACACAATGCAGCTCCGTCTGGCCTTCTCTGTACTTCTCTATCAACATCCTCAAAGCAAATACTGCATCTGTAGTACTCTTTTTTGGCATGAAACCATACTGCTGCTCACAAATGCTCACTTCTGCCCTTAGTCTAGCTTCCACTACTCTTTCCCATAACTTCATTGTATGGCTCATCAGCTTTATTCCTCTGTAGTTGCCACAACTCTGCACATCTCCCTTGTTCTTAAAAATGGGCACCAGCACACTTCTCCTCCACTCCTCAGGCATCTTCTCACTATCTAAGATCCTGTTGAACAACCCAGTCAGAAACTCTACTGCCACCTCTCCTAGACACTTCCAAACCTCTACAGGTATATCATCAGGACCAACTGCCTTTCCACTCTTCATCCTCTTCAGTGCTCTCCTCACTTCATCCTGGCTAATCTTTGCTACATCCTGGTCCACAACAGTCACCTCTTCTAGTCTTTGTTCTCTCTCATTTTCCACGTTCATCGACTCTTCAAAGTACTCTTTCCATCTTCCCATCACACTGCTGGCACCTGTCAATAGACTTCCATCCCTATCCTTAATCACCCTAACCTGCTGCACGTCCTTCCCATCTCTGTCTCTCTGTCTTGCCAGCCTGTATAGATCAGTCTCTCCCTCCTTACTGTCCAACCAAGCATACAAGTCATCATAAGCTTCTTGTTTGGCCTTTGCTACCTCTACCTTCACCTTACGCTGTATCTCCCTGTACTCCTGTCGACTCTCCTCAGTCCTCTCAGTGTCCCACTTCTTCTTAGCTAACCTCTTTCTTTGTATACACTCCTGTACCTCCTCATTCCACCACCAAGTCTCCTTATGTACTTTCCTTCCAGATGACACACCAAATACTCTCCTACCTGTCTCCCTGATCACATTAGCTGTAGTTGTCCAGTCATCTGGAAGCACCTCCTGACCACCCAGAGCCTGTCTTAACTCCTTCCTAAAGGTCATGCAATACCCTTCCTTTTTTATCTTCCACCATTTCGTCCTCTGCTCTGCCTTTGCCCTCTTCATCTTCCTCACCACCAGAGTCAGCCTACACACCACCATCCTATGCTGTTTGGCTACACTCTCGCCTACCACTACTTTACAGTCACTGATCTCCTTCAGGTTACATCGTCTACACAAGATGTAGTCTACCTGTGTGCTCCTACCACCACTCTTATAGGTCACCCTATGTTCCTGCCTCTTCTGGAAGAAAGTATTCACTACAGCCATTTCCATCCTTTTTGCAAAGTCAATTACCATCTGTCCTTCTGCGTTCCTCTCCTGGATACCAAACCTGCCCATCACTTCCTCATCACCTCTGTTACCTGCACCAACATGTCCATTGAAGTCTTCGCCAATGACAACTCTCTCACTTCTAGGTATGCTCTGCATCACTTCATCAAAGTCCAACCAGAATTTCTCCTTCTCCTCCAGCTCACATCCTACCTGTGGGGCATACCCACTAACAACATTGAACATCACACCTTCTATTTCTAGCTTCAGACTCATCACTCTATCTGACACTCTTTTTACCTCCAGGACATTCCTAACAAACTCCTCCTTCAAGATAACTCCTACTCCATTTCTCTTCCCATCTACACCATGATAGAACAACTTGAACCCTGCTCTTAAACTTCTAGCCTTGCTACCTTTCCACCTGGTCTCCTGGACACACAGTATGTCTACCTTCCTCCTCTGCATCATGTCGACCAACTCTCTACCTTTTCCTGTCATAGTTCCAACATTCAACGTCCCTACTCTTAGTCCTATACTCTTGGCGCTCCTCTTCTCTTTCTTCGTGCGAACGCACTTTCCTCCTCTCCTTCTTCGACCAACAGTAATCCAATTTCCACCGGCGCCCTGTAGGTCAACAGCGCCGATGGCGGTCGTTGTTAACCCGGGCCTCGACCGATCCGGTATGAATAATAATAATAATAATAATAATAATAATAATAATAATAATAACAACACTAACAATAATCATAATCATAATAATAATAATGATAATAATAATTGTTAGTTTCTTTATTGTTCGCATCCTTGGGATACTTTGAATCCCTGAATGACGAGTTCGCTGTCGCCTACGAGACAAAAACCAGGGCTAAAAAATTTAAAAACTATCCAATCGCTAACGTTTACGAACCATTCGTTGTTTAGCTGCAGCTTCAGCCAATAGGCGCTGTTGTTCAATGTAGTTCTGACCAATCAGATTTGACGATATTGGAACGTGACACCTTGGAAGTTGATGATGTACATTTTGTATTGAAGGAGACCGATAGAGTAGATTCACCTGTTGTTTGGTTATTGAAGTGTTCACTATTTGAGCGTTCGGGTGAAGCGACACAAAAATCCACGGAGCTAGCGAGAGAGGCGATAACATTTTTGAAAACTGAGCTGAATTTCGTTGACAGGTTTGGTTTCTACTTCCAGCTTGTCATGTTTGACGTGTTTTCCCGGCTGCCAGACGCCCTTCGGCTTTCTTAGCTGGGCATGTTATACATGGGGGAGAGCATCACCAGAAGATGGAGGGATTAACCCGGAATCATCATGACTTTTGTGACAGCGTGGCGTTACACCAGCGGACGTGTCCTCGGCGGATGGGTCCCGATGTTGTGTGTCCTCCTCGGTTCTCTGGTGGCCCTTCTGATGCCCCTGGTGGGGGTGGAGAACGAATGCTGCGCCCACCTGAGGGGTATCGCGCTGCTCCGCTGCCAGCTGTGGGGGGGCCCCCAGCAGCCTCCAGCTGTTCAGTCCACCGGCCTCACGGTCCCCTTCACCGGCCTGGATCTGCTGCCTCAGAGGACCAAGCCTAGCAAAGGTACAGGGGGTTACTATGCTGGTTCTGTGGAGGGTCTCAGTCATCCAAGTGGAGTCAAATCAATAAAAGTTTCAACTCCAGAACTGAAGAAGTCTCTTCTTGATTGTTGGTTTCCAAACTATTTGTGACTCTAAAGTCACTTAAGTTGCATGTTGAAGTTAAGTGACTTTTGTCTGAACCATAATCATTGTAAAAGTAGCACAGAGAGTATTTCATACAATATTGACTGGAATGTGTTCTCTGGATATCATTTATTTTTAATATTGCCCCACCCTGTTTGTTATTGAAGAGACCAGCTTTTATTAAATCACCTGTGTCGTACTTTATGCTGTCATCTTCGTGTTCTGATTGCAGAGATGAAGCTGGAAGCCAAAGCGGCCCTGCTACAGGCTCAGGAGATGAAGAAACTAGGAAAGAGGGAGAAGGCTCACAAGCTGCTGGTGCACGCCCTCAGCATGAATCCGGACTTTGTGGAAGCCCTGACGGAGCTGGGGACCATTCTGGAGGAGAAGGACGTCGTCCAGGCAGACCACCTCTACACCAAAGCCTTGTCCATCTCACCCTGTAATGAGAGAGCTCTGGTCAGCCGAGACCGAACCCTCCCCTTAGTGGAAGAGATTGACCAGCGCTACTTTAGCATCATTGATAGTAAAGTGCGCAGGCTAATGTCCATTCCTAAAGGCAACTCTGCACTCCGCAGGGTGATGGAGGAAACATACTACCACCACATCTACCATACTGTAGCTATTGAAGGTAGCACGCTCACTCTGTCTGAGATCCGTCACATCATTGAGACACGTTATGCCGTCCCTGGGAAGAGCCTGCAGGAGCAGAACGAGGCCATTGGTGTGGATGCAGCCATGAAGTACATCAATACCACCTTGTTATCCAGAACGGGAACAATCAGCATCAATGACATCCTTGAAATTCACCGGCGGGTGCTAGGCTACGTCGATCCTGTGGAAGGAGGGAGGCTACGCACCAACCAGGTGTTTGTTGGCCACCACATCCCCCCACACCCTCAGGACCTGCAGAAACACATGCAGGAACTGGTTCAGTGGCTGAACTCCGACGAAGCCCTGCAGCTGCACCCTGTGGAGTACGCAGCTCTCTCCCACTACAAACTTGTGTACGTGCACCCATTCGTAGACGGCAATGGACGCACGTCGCGTCTGCTCATGAACCTGGTGCTCATGCAGGCGCGATACCCCCCCATCACCATTCGCAAAGAGCAGAGGTCTGAATATTATGCAGCTCTAGACACAGCGAATGAGGGAGATGTACGGCCTTTCATTCGCTTCATTGCCAAATGCACAGAGATGACACTGGACACGTTGTTGATTTCTACGGCGGAGCACGCTGTTGGGCTGCCAGCGGCTGGTCAAGACCACACCTGTCTGGACTGCAAACAGACCATCTCCATCCACAATTGAGACAGACATGAGCTATAAGGCTATATGCCATGCTAGCATAACTTCAGAGGAGGTGTGATTCTTCTAAAACCTACTGCTAGTTTTATTATAATGTAAGTTGCTTTATTTTCATCGCTTGGTCTGCCATAATCTTCCTTATCACCCTCATTTTGAGTTTTAGATCCACTGAATTCATGGAAATTCCTGCTGAATGGTGACTTACAACACAGTCAAAAACAAAAGGAACCTGTTTTTCAGTGTGTCCCATATTCACATAGGAGTGTTATTGAATTTTACAGTAGTTTCCAACACAATGCAATCTAAAGTTTGAGTCCTGATGACGTGACAGGGAAAAGTATTTTATTCCGGTGGGGTTTTTTTTGTCACAATTGAGATGATACTTTTGAATTTTAAAAAAGAAGCTCTTAACTTGTGGTTTATTCACACTTGAAAGCCTAAGATGATTCAAGCAGGGGTGGATGATTTAGTGTTTCCTCGCTTGACTCACTTCATCTGAAATCGTCTGAAGTCCGTTACACAACTAAATTGAGGGTGTGTTGAACTTCTTTTGTTAGTTAAATACAAGATAAGGTACAAGGACATTGTGTTTCATGTATAGCATGAACATAATCAGCGCTCTTGAGCCTGAGCGTTGCTGTTTAAACAGCCTCCTTCCAGGCAATTCTTTTTCATGTTTGTATGTGCAAATTTACCAATACATATATGAAGAGGAGGAGGAGGAGGAAGATTACCGCATATTCCTGTGTGGGAAAAGGTCTCTAAAATGATCACCCTGATAGAGATAGAGATGTGTGGAAAAAACATCAGTAATGAGCAAAATTTTAATTTATTTTAATGTATCTCAGCTGTTTTGCACATCCAATAGTAACACAGTCCACCGAGAAGTTTAAAGCCTCTGTGCTGGTAAGTTTTTGTGTGAAACACAGCAGATGTGGGGAGAACCCCTAACATATTTAACATAGCGGCGACGCCTGCTCTGTGCTGAGCTTCTTTTTGCGCCTGTCAGAAAATGAAACCAATGGACGACCTCTTCCTGTCTGAAACCTTCTGTGCAATCATGTCTTCCTCTGAAACTGGCAGAAATGTCCTGTCCACACAGGTGATGGCATGTTTGACTCATTTGTATCTGGATGGCCATAACAAAATGCAGCAGTTTGACGTCATGATCGTCACACCAGTACTGCACCTGTCCTTTTATTGGCAGAGCACAAGACATCTTCAGAGGCACCTACCGCCGCTATATTTTTTATGCTATTTTTAGTTATTTACTGGTAGTAAAAATTTCCCATCAGGGCCCAGAGTCATTTAAAATATCATAATCTCTATTTCCTTCTTTCTCATGATATTTTCCTGGAGGCCTCAGTCATTTCAGCTGCAGATGTAAAGAGTGTGATTATTTAATTCATTGTCTATGGGTTGAAGATGTCTCGTAACACTGTAAAGCACTTTCATGTATGTCATTATTTATTTTAAAATAAAAGCATTCTACTAAGTTTAACTCTTAAGTTTATTTGAAACAAAATTTGTTTTATACTGGGAGCAAAGATTTTATTTTACAAAGTTTTAAACAGAAAATACATTACTTTTTTTTTTTTTTACAGGACCCTAGAATACGAAGGTATGCAAGGGCAATAATGCAACAATCAGGAAAATACTGATTGAACAAAAATAGCCATTTAAATATTTTACCTCTAATTCAAAACATCGACCTAAAGAAGAAATAATACAACAGCAATGCACATGTACAACCTCCTAGTACTGAACTGAAAAAAAGTGACTTATAGAGACCAACATATTCAGATTTTTTTTTTTTTTTTGGATTAGGCCACTGTGGTGAGAGCAATACATATAGCTTGTATTCCATCTGTTTTGAAAACTAAGTTATATTTATTACAAACTAACATGACCTTTTTGAAATATTACACTGAACTTTATGTACAAAAGCAGAATCATTAATAGCCAAACAAGACAAGTCAGCTACGATGTGAGAACAAAAGGGATAAACTGCATAGATTCTCTTCTGTTGTACAGAAAGAGCTGCAGACTGAAGGTGTGGAAAGACAGCGAGCCGTGGCTCCGGTTGAAGTGAACAACCTTTGGGTGGAATGAACTCACAGAACACAAAACTAGGTCCATACTTATAAAAACTGGCATTCATGATCTATTCTTCTTGCAGCTTAAATGTATTCACATTTCATAATAATGGTGTCAATATGCAGATTTTTTCAACTGCTGGAAACTGGCCATCATGTACCCTTGAGTCCAGAGTAGCGTGATGAAGATCTGTTCCATCTGTATGAGTTACAGAATTAAACATCTGACGGTAGATGGACGAATCTTCCACCAAGCTTAGTCCACAGTTGAGAGCTTGAGTCAAACTTTCATTTTTTATAAATCCACTAAACCCCGACACATTAGCTAGAATGTTTTCATCATTTCCACTCTGCTCACTTGTGCATTCCTGGACTCTCACAAGGTGAAGTGAACCTAATATAAATATGTCTCATCCTACAGTATATACAATCAGACCTGAAACACCACTGATGTTTTTAGACAAAAGAACTATGACAATGAAAGTTATGATACTGTATATGGACATGACACTATGTCACAACAACATATCTTCAACTCAACATAAAACAAGTGAACTAATGTGGTTTGCTGAGCCCTCAAAGGATCCTCCATCAAATTGGAATACGGACACTTAGTAGGTTATAACTCAGGAATATACACCAAGAAAGGAAGTAGTTGTAGTTCATGTTCTCAATGCTTCATGTATCCTTCGGTCAAACTAAGTTCACACAACAAAAACAAAATATTTCTTTAAAAATATCTGGAAAGTTTTTCACCACTGCAAGACATCCAACCTACGTCCACACATACACAAACTATATCACACCAAATCTTCACATTTGCATATAATCTTCTTAAACATTCACGAGTTTGGCTGTTTTTAAAAAATTATCTCGCATTTTCTTCTCTCGGATCTCTTTCACATTACACACACACAAAAAAAAAAAAAGACACTTGGCCACAGCAGGCGTTACAATTTTAGATACAGTATATTTACAAACAGTCAGATACACTTTTTATTTAAAAAATACAAACAAAAAAACAAACAGCCAGACTTCTTTAAAGAAACCAAAATGAAAACAAGATGTCTCACTGGTGAAGTCTGAGGGATTTGTGATGGAGGCCAGAAGGTCAGTGATTAAGGCAATCTTGCAGAATGAATGATAAGAACAAGATTAAAAGGAGGGGAGGTACTAATTACAGAAAAATCTCTGACACTAACGTCTAAGGAAACCAGAATGCTTTCAGTGTAATTCATTGACTTCTCTTCTCACTTGCTAACAAGCATCCGGGCAAAATCTGAATTTGACAGAGGTTTGGAATCAGCTGCGTGTTCAGACGCGCCGATGACTTGCTTCGCCGCTGTTCCGTTCTCCACTTTGCCTGCAAGCCCACTTTGTCGATGCAGAGAACGAGGAAGTAACAGTTGAGTACGTCCTCTTCCTCTACTGTAAATAGAAAAATACACATTTTGGTTCAGGGTAGTTAGAAAATATTTCAATCCTTAATCTTCATGTCATCTCAATGTACAGTATTTTCTGCACTATAAGGCGCACTGGATTATGAGGCACACTGTCAGTTTTTGAGAAAAATTAAAGACTTTTAGTTGCGCCTTATAGTGCGGAAAATACTGTCGTATAAAAAAATGAGCAAAAAAACTTACGATCCATAGACCTGGCGAGGCACGGGGTCGGACGTAGGCCTGCTGGACCCCGGCTTACCCGGCGCATTTCTGGAGGGAGGGTTACTTATGGCGACAGAGATTTTGTTGCCATCAATTTCCATGTTATTCATTTTTAGAACTGCCTGAGAAGCGTGAGCTTCATTTGCAAACTCAACATATGCCAGACCCTGCAGAACCACAGAATCAAAGGGACAATAGATCAATGACATCATCTGTTCACCTTCACCTCCTCAACCTCTGCAAGATCAAAGGTTGCTATTTTTGGCTCAATCAGGTCGACTGTATTTCGCCAAACAGATAGACAATCTCCTCTTCGTCGAGCCCCCACCTTGGGTTTTCCTGAGCGATACGTGACTAGACGAACATCTTTCAGGGCGCCGTGACTTCTGCAGATTTCTTCCAGTTGCTCTTTAGTGCATGAAAACGGCAGCCCAGAGATGAAGATCTTCTGTTTCTCCACGGATGTGTTGTACTTAAACACCTGCAGGGACAGTAAGGAGAGGTGGTCACTCGACATGACAAAAGGTATACTGAGGTTTACATATTTAATGTTACATATAGTTACATTTAAATTACGTTTTAGATACTAAACATTTTGTTGGAAGTAAGTGAAACACCGTAAGGATAATACAGTCACATCACTCAAAGCATGATGGGAAATCAGCAGGGATATTATGACCTATAAATGACTTTTACATGACATAGAAATCAATTACGACTGATCCAGTTACAGAACAGAGGATGGCGAATCAGAGAAGTTGCGGCAGCTTCTGATGCAACAAAGTTCACAAACGTCAGCACACACCCTTGAGCAAACACGGTGTGGCTCTGAGTGAAGCATCTTATAATTGATCAAGATCAGAGAGGAAACACTGATAAATGTCGCCGGAGGAGATCAGCTGCTACAAAGCGCTGGAAGCCAATGAGTTCATAGTGATAATAAAGCCTAAAGATATAATCGACACACTTGATTTTAAATTTTACTGCTTAACTAACTTGGAGGTGAGATCACTCTTTACCTTGAAGTCAGGATTTCTGTTTTTGTCCACACAAGGTGACACAAACATGGGCCTGCCCTCGATCTCCCGTCTGTCCAGCTTCAGGCCTTCAGGGACAGATACCGGGGACTCAAACTGTACATAGCCGTAGCCTTTGAAGCTCCCTTTGTTGCTGTAGACGGGCCGAATCTGTTTGATGGGACCGCAGGTCTCAAACAGCATCCTGAGCTTGGCCTCCGGGTCCTCCAGTGTGTACGCCAGGTTGCTGATGAAAACGCTGTTGGTATCGTTGCGGAGTTCTGGCTTGTCATTGTCCTTCTTTTGGGCAGTGGCCAAAGAACTCTGCTGCGTGTGTTTAGCAGCAGGTGGAGCGTTCCTCCCAAAGAGTCCCGTCTCAGTTTCCATGTCTTCTTCTCCTCTCTGCCTTTTAGGAACTTGTTTGGTGACAGAAGGAGAAAAAATATTAGGGAACACAATCTCTGAAGGCCACAAGTAAGAATGGTCATGAAATCATCTTTATTTACTCGTTTCCTCGTTCCAGTCGTTGTGATAACCATCAGGCTCTGCCTTCCTCTTCTCCCCAGCTCGACTTCCCTTCTGAACCTTCTTCTGAGCCTTCTTGTCTGACTTTGCCTTCCGCCGCTGATCGGCTCTGTCCTCCTCCTGACGAGCCAAGTTGGCTTCTTTCTCAGCTACCTAACAGATGGGGAAAAAACACGCTAACAATAACCCAAAGCAGCTAAACATCACACCAGGTCCACATAATACTAATTTGCGTGCTTACTTTTGCTCGCTGCTCATTTATCTTGTTCAGCCGGGTCTCCGTTTTCTGCACAGCTACATCCCAGTCTTCCAGAGAACCTGATAAAACACACACACAGCGATTGATGGAAATCCTCATTCGTGCACTTGTCGTTTTATATTAGGACTCACCTTCCACCCTCTCAAAGGTGATCAGAACATCACAAACATGCTCTGGGTAGTCTGATGTGCACTGAACTGCTCTGTGGAGAGCCTTCCTACAGTGAACAGTGTCGCCGTAAGACCTACCAACAAAGAAAATCATCAACACCCCCAAATACAAACTTGAGAACAACAAGTGTTCAACTGAATCAGACATAGACTGACAAACCTTTCCAGGTTGTAGTACTCAAGCCACATGTTGGCAAATTTAGCATTCCCTCTTGTCATGATGTTGTCCCACAGTTCTCTGGCTTTTTGCATATTCTTGCAGTGCAAGGCCTAAAAGAGAGAAATAAAAATAAAAAGCCAAAATATAAAAACCCATGTTACAAGAAAAAACAAAAAGATTCCATTCCTCTACGCATTTCAAACACATAAATTTTCGTAATTTATTTTGAAAGTGTTTCCATAGTAACTGTTCTTTTAGTCCTTCAACTTAGTCCTTCTCTTTGCACTTTTGCTGATTTCATATCTAGAACAAGCTGCACTTTGACATCACACAGCGAGCTGCCACCAGGTTTCAAATGGAATTGTTTTGTCCGTGACACCATGATGAAATTTTAGACAGAAAAACGTTCATGTAAAAATGTTACACAAAATAATTCAAAATAACACAAAAATGTCACACACATTATTAAACATAATTTAACGCGACAGAAATCCAACACTGAACACTGTGAAAACCATAATACTGCTCACCTCTATCCTTGCCCAGATTTGCATTATGATACAGGAAGGATCTCCACTTTCACCAAACCCTGATGAATTGTAAATGAAAATGACTTACGTGGTTACCGGCACTTTAAAGCCACAATAATAAAACTCAATTCCACCTACTTTCTTCAACATCTTGTTTCATGTAGTCTAGAGATCGAGAAAAAGCCGCTCGTAACTCCTCTAACTCTTTACTTGATTCTGCAAAAAAAGGATGTTCGAGAGAAATGAGCCACAAGTGATTGTTGACTGTTTTTCAATGATGTATTCAAATTCCACTTCACACACACACAGCTCCCACCTTTGCTGAAGTCCACCCGTCTCCTCAGATAGTCGAGGAACGCCTGCCAAATCTCCACGTAATCCGTTGCTTGAATGAAGCCTGCATTCAGTGCCTTCTCAAAAACATCTGAGGAAGACAAATAATAAACTGCATGTCAAGACCAGGAAAGACAAGGGTGGGGGTTGCTTCTCTTCAAACTTATTGATGCTTAGAAACAGTGGTATCAAGCAATTAATACATTCAATGGAGTTCAGCTGTGATACTAGAAATACTAGAAATCTCAAGATTAGGGACTGTTAAAATCTAATCTAGACTCTAGTCTAGGAACATGTTTAGTCTCCAGACCACATGCACCAGATGCTACCTGAGACAGTGTGGTGGTCTGCTCCGTGTCTCTCCAGCGCTAACACGTAGCCCTTCCACAGACTCATGGTCCAGGGACAGTTCCTGACGCCACGCTCATGAGTGGAGAGAACCAGGTCCTTCATCTTCAACTGGCGATCCTAGAAAAAGAACAACAAGGGTAATTTATTATCTTTAACAACATGAAAAATGTGATATTGAAGTGGATATTTTTTACACATTGTTTCACTGATATAAATATAAGCAACAAACAGATTTCGACACTTTAACCACTAATTTGTGCTGAAAAATGGGTGATTGAGAGATTAATACTTATCAACCTGATGCATCACAGGTTATGTTACAGGTTTCAAAGTAAAAATGTTAGAAACTAATTCCAGTGATCAAAAGGCCAATGAATCGTTTTAATTTGTTGGGGGAATCCTAGGTTTTTATCTGTTGTTTAAGATAAAGTGCAACAGGGTTGTTCAGTCCTTGCTGGCTGATAGTGGAGTTCAGTTATCAGGCAGAGAACTAGAGCAGTCAGACTGGGAGGCAATGGTTTGTAACTTTAGTCTAAACTCTTTACAAGGAATCTAACAGCCTGACCAGGAGCCATTTAGAACAGTACCGTGCTAATACTCACCAGATATGTTGTGTATTTTGCCCACATGTCCGGTACCAGGCAGTTCTCTGCTAGAGCCCGTTCAAAGGTTATCTGGATCCGAGCTGGGTCACCCTCCTTCATTTCAAAGTCAATGTAGGCCTGATACTCTGCCAGCTTAGGAGGTTCTGCTGCCAGCTGTTGCGAGACAAAAGCATGAAGGAGCTATGAACTGCAAAAACCTATTCATGTAATTTGAACATCGTAAAACAGGAAAGCCGCACCAGTTGATTTTGTGGCTAAAAGAAGTCAGAAAAGTTTACCAGTGAGTCTTCGAATGGTTTCAACTTCTCCATCTGCTGCAACACCTTTTTATACTGATGCATGACGGTCTCAGGCACGCCGTGTTCGGACCACTCCTCATACTCTGCGTAAGTGGCTTCCATGTCTAAAAAACAAAAAAAGCCAACTTTTCTTTAAATACGATGGCATTTTTAAATAATACAAAAGATAACTATCTCT
This sequence comes from Antennarius maculatus, assembly GCA_013358685.1. Lineage (NCBI taxonomy): Eukaryota > Metazoa > Chordata > Actinopteri > Lophiiformes > Antennariidae > Antennarius > Antennarius maculatus. The sequence goes on from CM023608.1 coordinate 21,046,562, forward strand.
TTTTTTTTTCTTTTTTTTTTAAATGGGTGCCTTCACAGTAAGAATCCTAACCGTTTTACATCCCCTCTGACAGCAGAGGCATCATGCTCACCTACTAAGGGGATGGCCAGTTGGCGGCGGAACAGAGTATGGATTCTCTCAAGCTGAGTCTTCAGCAGCTCCTGCTCCTCTCTGCTGGGAATTCTGCCAGGAGGAGGCTGAGAAGCAAGAAAGAGAAAATGGCTTCGATATTTAGCAAATGCTGATTTAGTCCAGCATCAAAGAGTTCCAACCAGCATCTACGACACTTGTATTGATGCTTAATTCTGTGAATAAATAATAATTGTATGAACTGTTTTAAAAATATTGTGAAAATTAGATTGCACATTTTTAATAAATCACCCAAAAAGAATATTCTGTTATTGCTACAAAATCTACAAACCAAAACCCGACAGGGTTGACCAATGATGAAACACAAACCTGTACTGTAGAGAGAATAGCATTCTCAAACTCTCTGTAAGCCTCCCACACGGTCTGGCCTTTGGTCATGTGAAGCCCCACAGCAGTCACAGCTCTCTCAAAGATAGACCTCACCTTGTCTATCCCACCGGGGGAACCCATACCACCAATGGAGTACTGGGCATATTCAAGCCAGATATCTGGACCTGGAGATAAGATACAGAATTTAATACTACAATAAAGTAAAGACTGTCAAACCAAATGCAGTAATAACAGTGTGATGCACTCACATATATAGTCTTTCACAGCTCGTTCAAAAAGTTCATACACTTTCTCTCGGTTTCCCTCCTCTTCAGTCAGGCGGATCTCATCCTTAAGCCAGTCTAGCCAGATCTCTGCAGGAGTCGACACCATGCTTTTTTTTAGTTGCAAATAACAGCTGCACTCAACTGTCCCCCAAAAAAACATTCAGAGGGATGCACAATACATTTTTGCAGCATCAGCATCATAAAAACCATATGTGCAAGTACAATTAGGGATGTGAAATGTCAATTCAGCTTAGATATTGTTGGACATTTCAAGAAAATCTGATTTCGTCTCAATTTAACCAATCATGACACCCACAAAGGAAACTAATCTGACTGTTTAGTTCATTCGTATTATCACCCCAGATGATCTGGCAACATGAGGCGTTAACAGATCCAACCATGCATGCAACCCCCAATCTGCTTGTGGACAACAATTCATCTCAAGACTTCTCAGGCACGTCAGATTTTTAGAAGTTTAAATCCACATCATTACATTAGTAGTTGCCAAGCAAGATCACTACAGTAAAGGAGAGGAAAAGCTGGAGGAAGATGATGGTGCTGCATCTTCTTTTCCTTTCGGCTTTTCCCTTCAGGTGTTGCCACAGCGAATCAGCTGCCTCCATCTAACCCAGTGTGTGCTTGGTTGTTTCAGGGGCCTGTACAAATATATACTGTATATATGCAAGTTTACTTAGATGCTAACCATGAGTGAAAACATAATAATTTACCCACGAGGATCATTAAAATGTACTTCTTCTTCTATTCCATTGGGCCTGAAATCTGTACTATTTGTTGCTTCAATATTTCCAAGTCTTTTAACATGTACATGTTTGTGATATTAGAAAATATCGTCTGTGGAGACTCTAATCATGTTTAAGTGTAATATTATCAACAATAACTTCCTGTACGACATAAACTGTACCAACCTTCAGTGAGAGGGAAAAGTTCACTCATCTTCTGCCTGGCCTTTCTCAGGCGGTGAAGCTCTCCCTCCTGCTTCAGGAGCTTGATGAGATCAACATGGCAGTTGTAGTCAAAAGCATTGATGGACAGCTGAAACACGTCAGATGTGACAAGGGTGAGGTGTTGAAACACAAATGAAAGATGTTCATTTAAAAAATTGTAACAGTAACAATCACAAATATAAACGTAGGGCGTACAGCACATGCTGCAGCGTAACGTGATGCGATTTAAAATATTTTTTTTTTCAGGGGAAAAAAATATGCAAGTATTTTCCATTTTGTTCTGCAGCTATTTAAATAAATCCTAACACAAATCCCCAACACCATAACATCAATGAATCTAGGACGCAACACCTTCCGAGTAACACCCAACAGTCAGGACAGTCTCTTTTTTAAACTTGGACGGATATTTATTTCCAATTAAACCACAATCTGTAATGCTATAAGTAATTTAATAGGTATAGCTCTGTACACCAGTAATTAGAGGCAAAGATTAGCAATAGAGCTAATCAGGATAGCTATTTGAGTGACGTGATATCACGCGCGCTTTTACTTGTTTAACAACAACAGTTAACATTAGTTTGTATATTAATATTAAATGAAACCAGATCAAGGAAGATAAGTCTTTTAGTTGTCAATTTGTTGTATTTAACTATGCGCACCATCCATTCATTCTCATTAGCTCCTCGGCTAACGTTAGTTAATTAAATTGGCTTCGTATATAAATTACCTGCTCCTCCAGTCGCTGGATTTCGGCTTCATTTTCTTTCTCGTCTTCCGACGAATCGTCCTCTTCGTCGTCTGTGTTTTCACTGCCCATGCCGTCTTCCTCTTCTTCCTCCGATTCCATCTCTCTCTCTTCCATTCCCGCATCTTCGTCCTCCATATCTTGCAACTGCGTTTGCTCTGCGTTGCCTGACGCTGCCATGTTGGAAATGCTGTCTGCCTGGCAACAACCAACCGAGCAGCCTGAATCTCGCGAGAGTTGGGGCCCGCCACTGACGTCAGACCGTCTAACCTTTCATCCTTTAATCAGCCGCTTGGGGGCGGTCTTTCATCTGCCAATTCTTTTTGTCAACAGAGCTTATATTCACTCGTGCCAACTCGTTGGTTCTCGTACGTCTTCGGTATCTAAACATGGCGGGTGTGTTTTTACGGAGCTCTGCGTCGTCGTTACTGAGCAGAAGGTTATTAAGGTCACAACCGAATGCGTTTCGGTCTTATCACAAAAAGGTAATGAAAGTGACGTGCTTTTAAGTTAGTGACACTATCTAATACAAAGTTATATGAGTGTTAATGTAATTTGTCGTTAGCAAGAAAAGCGTGGTAACATTAGCTGACTGTTAGCAACTGGATCGAACGAATGACGGTGTTCAAAAATATAATTGCTTTTCAACTCTCCACAAGGTTGTTGACCACTACGAAAACCCAAGAAATGTTGGGTCTTTGGACAAAACCTCCCAAAATGTTGGGACTGGACTGGTGGGTGCACCTGCGTGTGGTGACGTGATGAAGCTTCAGGTGAGGAGATAATCAGAATCCTTTATTAATCCCCGAGGAGGAAAATGCTTGTCGTTACAGGTGCTCGGTTGCAGAACAGAAGTAAAAAGTAAGACAAAGTGTAGATAATTTGGAATTTTTATTTTAAAAAAAATTAGAGATAAATGGGAGAATAAATAGATCTAATAATATATAAACACATGTACGGATTTAAGCATTTACTGCCGCTTTATTCCTCCTCATTACTACATGTTAAAGTGAGGCAATATACAGTGTGAGGGCCTTTGGCAGGAAAGATTTCCTATGGCATTTAGCAGAATATCCTCTTCATCAATATTTAGCAGAATATCCTCTTCATCCCACTACTGAACATACTCCTCAGTCCCATCAGTGTCCTGTACAGTGGGTGGTACTCATTGTTAAAGACGGCCCTTAGTTTGGACAATGTCCCCCTCTCCAACACTACAGTAGTGAGTCTAACTTTACTCCAATAATGTCCAATAATGTCTCTTGGTGCCTACCACCCTCAGACTACTGTTCCAGCACACCACAGCAAAGAATAAAGCACTGACCACCATGGACTGGTAGAACATTCTCAGCATGTTGTTGCAGATACCTCCCCAGGAAAAGGGGCAGCTTTGGCCCTTTTTGTAGAGGGCGTCAATGTGCTTACCCCAGTCTAGTTTATTGTCAGTGTGGACCCCCGAGTACTTTAAGTCCTCAACAATATCCACATTGACTGGGGTTGCCTGTTGAGTTGGAGGTGATTTTCCTCACTCCATATGGAAAATTGTCTACAACAGCCCTGTACGAGTATGGATTCACTGTAAGGGCTGGCAGGACTTTGTACCATCGTACATCTTGGTATTTTGCTTTGTGTTATGTTCAGATCCAGGTTGACAAAAATGGCAAGATTATTGATGCAAGATTCAAGACATTTGGCTGCGGATCAGCCATTGCCTCCAGTTCTCTGGCCACAGAGTGGGTGAAGGGGAAGACGGTGAGTTGGTAGAATAAAGACATCAGAATAAGACTTAAGATCTGAGAAACGAGTCATGTTTCTGCAGGTTGATGAAGCTCTGAAGATAAAGAACACAGACATTGCCAAAGAACTCTGCCTTCCACCAGTCAAGCTTCACTGTTCTAGTAAGTTTCAAAAAACAAAGATCTCATGCAACATCCTTGACAACACAGAGGTAGTGTTATCATACATCTTAAGATTTCAAATACGTGACAGTTAGTGGGAAGAATGAATTGCTTCTATAGTTGAATGTTTTCAGAGTAAGGCTGTAAAATCACAGGACCAACAAAGTCAAATCAGTAAATATGAATCAAATCAAACATGTCATGCTGCAGCGTAGCTGCTGCTTGTTACCAAAGGAAAACTGCCAGTCTGTTTATCATTTCTGGTTTCCAAATCACATGAATCTGAAAGTGTAACTAACTCTGGTGTAGGCAGAAGGATGATGTATTTAATAAAAGAGGGCATAGCCTTTAAATGTACTCAACCATGAGAAGGATTATGTCTATATGAATAACAAACTGCTTATTGTCAAGACATATTTTGCAAAAGGAAAATACGAAGAAATTGCAGTATTTCTTTCCGGTCTCATGCAAGTCTAGCTTCAAAGTTTTTCCTACATCCTATCAGCTTTTTTCTTTACAAATTCAAAACGTGGTTTTGTGTTTTTAAAACTTCTTCACTCCTTTTCTTTCAGTGCTTGCAGAAGACGCCATAAAAGCAGCACTGTTAGACTACAGACTGAAACAACAGAAGAAGGAGGAGTAAAAAGGAGTCTGCTTGTCACCAGTGAACTCTCCATAATGGGCGCCATTAATGCTTCATTGCAGAGTTGCTAGCAGCACTTTTTACCTTATAGGAGGGGTTGATCTGTATTGGGGGTTTTTGGTTGTTCTTCAATTGTTTACTGTTTTTTAAATCTATAAAGCACTTTGGATTTGTTTATTTAAGGGGTCGGATTTCAGCTTGACTCGGTTTCATTGTATAAAATATCCCCTCCCTCTTTTATGAAAGGTTAGCTAACAATCACATCATATAAAAACATAATACAAAATTATGAAACTGTGTATTTACTTTGCATTAAAACATTAAAAATATATTTGATGTGTCTGTGCTAATATCATCCACCACATCCCACATTAAGCGGAGCCACCCTCTGTTGATGAAGAAGAACCTTTTTCAGTAAAATCAGCATTAACACCATTAGCAGAGCTACTAATACAAATAACACAGAAAGCAGCACAATGACCTGTTGAGAGTCCTGTTGGGAGCGTGGTAGTGGGTTGGGAGTGGGCCAAAGGGCGTCTCTGTTTGTGGAAATCAAAGACCGTGTCCCTTCAGCAGTAGTAGAATTAACCAGAGGGTATTGACCTGTGATGTTGTCTCTGCATTTCTGCTCCTTATTGGGGAGATAAGTTGTGGTTTTAAAATGAGGCGGGCTGACTGATGTTGTATTTTGGTACAAACACTCCTCATACTTCAGTGACCCTAAAGAATATTGTTCCAGTAATACACGAGTTTCTGGACTCCCTTTGGAAAGAAGATCAACAGTGCTTTCTTGTGATGTTTGCTCTGCAAGAAAGCTTTCCCCTGAGCTCTGCCCAGTGGTCTTCACTGTCAGCATCTCCAGCTGTGCCTCAAACTTGGAGTTGAGAGATTTGGTCCTGGAGATCTCTTTCTCATTTGGCTTCAGGACATGCGGACAGATAGACATAACTGAGAGGTTCAGAAGCAGATGGTGGGCGAGATGAGTGGGCTCGGTGCACACCAGGTCTGTGGCCATCGACACTCTGCCGATCAGCAGCCAGCGATAGAGATACAGAATGTCACACTGGCATACCCACAGGTTGTTGGCGAGATCTACGGATCTGAGACGTGGCAGGCCGTCAAAGGCGCTCTCTGGGACTGAACGTAGACAGTTGCTGTTGATCTGAAGGACCTGCAGGTTGACCAAGGCAGAGAGTGAAGGTAGGTCCAGGACAGAAATGCAGTTTGCTGACAGATCTATACGGGTCAGTGATGGAGGAAGATTCAGAGGGAGGCTTGTGAGCTTGTTCCCCTTTAGTATCAGGACCTGCAGCTTAATGAGACTCTGAAATGCCCCTGGTTGTATGGCGCGAATCCGGTTGTCCTCCAGATCTAGCCGAGTGAGGTTTCTGAGTTGCTGCAGGACGCCAGAGGTGATATAGGTAATGAGGTTTTCTTGCAATAGCAGGGACTTAAGGCTGGGAGGCAGGCCACGGGGGAAACGGGACAGCAGATTGTGACTAAGGCTGAGCTCCTGCAGGTCAGAGAATGGCCGAAGCAGGTGGTCAACATTGCAGAGCTGATTTCTGGCCACGGATAGAGCCGAGGTACTAAGGGGGACGGAACGTGGAAGTGATCGAAGACCCAGCGACTCACACAACACAAAAATTCCTGGGCGAGGACAGCAGCAGCCAGAAGGACAGTAAGACATCACGATGGAGGCGAGGGGACAGACACAGAGAAACAGGAGGACGCCACATCTGCACCAAAGCATGACTCACTGTGAGGAAGAGAGAGAGACGTATCAGCATGTTTATAAGTTGTAAATAATGGCTCCATTAATGTTTGATTCACAAAGGATAGGCAGTATCGTAATAAATCATATATGAGATATTAACACAAGGTTGGGAAAAACAGTGTTTTTGTACGTGTGACACTTGAATTCATCAGGTCAGTGATCTGTTGAACATTTACTACAAGAGAGCAACAATACTGCAGACGTACATGCAGATTTATTATTGTCTATAATTGCAACTGAATTCCCCATGTTTGATACTGGATTCTTAAAATTTAGAAACCTGTGACTCTTTTTAATATAATATCAATGAATACTTATTTATAACTGAAGTAAAGAAAGTCAGCAACACGACTTGCCATATACGAAGCATCTTAATGACAAAGTAATTCATGTACTATTAATGAAGTCATTCTTAAAAATGTGAAAACCCCTTGTAAAGAGTAATTCTAGAGATAAAGGAACATGAACTTACCATTTTTTCTTCCTTTATTGTCTACTCCTCTGAAGACACCGGCTGGCTTCTCATCCTGTGGTTCTTTGGTGATCTTCAGATAAAACCACGGTTTTGCTGCATTGAGAATTCCAGGCAGATGCTCATCAAAGTTTAACGACTCCCTTAAGGTGCTCTATTACCTTTTCTGGATCCTCTTCACCCTTTGAATTGATGAAAGGTCCTGTTGTTTGTCAGTGACAGATGGAAGGAGTGAAAACATGAAGCGTGAATAAAATATTGTGTGTGTGTGTGTGGGGGGGGGAAATACGTGAAACTTCTCAAGTGTCCCAATTATTTATCCTGCTAAAGTTGAGGTGCCTAAAAGTCAAACAGAAAGTTCATTAGCCAGGACAGACTTTTGTTGGGTGGGCCATGTGTCTTTCTGTCACCTAGGGTGGGTGAAAGTGAAGGGGTAGTATTTTCTCAAATTATTTAGCACTTCATTGACAAAAGAGAAGGGAATCTGACCCTGGTGCGAGGCTCTGTCAGAGCTCACGTTTCAGCCGACACAGGGTTATGCTCGCATTTGAGAGACTGTGCTGTCATCTTTAATGTTTGACCTTTGGCAATTTGATCCATTTATTAATCAAACTTTTCATTTTGTGCTTCTGCGTCCTTGTGATTTTTTTAATCGCGTGTTGACAAATGAATGGATTTAAAATACATGAGACATATATTAGGTGTAGTCAGAATTGAACCTTTTCTTAGTTGAAGTGATTAGTATTAAAGGAATATTATGTTAATATTTTTAAAAAGGTCACAAGGTTTTTTTTTTTGTTATGAATTGCAAAAGAACAAATCACCGTCCTTAAGATTTGCACAGACAATAAGCTCTTGTCTTGAAAGGGTTCTGTATGTATTTGGTTTGCTGCTGTTAAAATATTTAATGAATCCTGTACAGTAGCCAGCAAACTACAAAGACCATCTCGTCATCTCCATGTGAGCGCACACACATCATGGTGTTATTGTGTTGTGTGTGTGTGTGTGTGTGTGTGTGTGTGTGTGTGTGTGTGTGTGTGTGTGTGTGTGTGTGTGTGTGTGTGTATGTGTACATCTTTACATGTTAGAAGGTTCCCACAGGTCAGACATCATACATCAAAGTTAGTTAGATTCCAGTTAGATTCAAATAGTTTGGCCAATTCATTCTTAAATGGGTGCAGGTCAATATTACAGACGTTCAAGTTGGAAAATAATGACGTGTAGCGAGTACAATCTTTTTATTTTTAAACCAAATCCCTCATGTTTTGTAATCATAGGTTTCCTCACACATGCATATCTTATCTTTGAATAAGTCCACTCTATTGCTTTCCACATTTTCAAAGACATGAGCATCATTACCAATAGTTTTATTCAAGAAAAGCAAAACAACAAAGTCTCTCAAGTATTCGAGCATAAAAATGTTGTGATTCATTGTAAGAAAGTATTTAAACATCACAAAGTTTTGGCTTATAAATTATTCAAACTGAACATCACAAACTTGGTTTAAATGCTCAATCGACATTAATAATGAGACAATTGTTGAAGAGTGTTTTTAGTGAGTGGATAAAAATCAGAATCCATTACATAAAATAAATAGTTAAACTATTCCCCTCTCAAAATCTTGAATCATTACGTATTGTTATAATAAAACATGCCTTATTTTACGTCACATTTGCATCAGTTCTTAAAAAAATCTCAAACTAATTCAGAAAAGGTTTATTCAAAAACAAAAAAGCCATCTTTGTTTGACAGTTAGTCCAAGAGAAAACAAAAGAAACAAATGTAGAAAAATACGTGTAGATATGCGTGTCTAAATTTGCCTTTCCTAGAAATAACACCTGCAAAATCTGCTTTCAGTCAAACAATTTGTGAATTAAAGTAAAATACAATAAGATAGAAATAACACAAGAAGTTATGCAAACAACTAGGTAAATATTAATGTAAATATTAAGAGAACATTTTGTTTTTATATCCAACATGTCGGGTTTACTGGCCCCTCATTTTGCTTTCACTATTTATAGCTGCAAAGGTTTGACTCCGAATGACAGGTTCTGTTAAAGCTACTAAAGGATACCACAGTTTTCAGCAGTAATTACTGAAGAGATTCCTCTACCTTAAGGAGTGTATCGAGTTTTACAACTTAAACACAGGAACACAGCATGGAAAATGTCATTGGACCCATTATTTTTGTCGTATTTCTCTTCTGATAAATCGCCGATTAAAATGTTTGCAGCACCTGAGTACAAACAAATCCATGAACCACTTTTTAATTTGAATGGCTGCAGTATTCAAAGAAATGAGACACGTGATTTCCTACAGCTTTTTAATCTTATGTACGTAATATGTGACACATATAGACAATATTTAGGTTCTGTTAGAGTATTCATTTCTAGTCATATGGCTTTTATCCTACAGTTTTTAATTTCTACTTATATTAAAAAAGATATAATAGAAGATGGGACTTATTTTTGTGGGTGTTTACATTTATCAGGATACACATTTGAGGTTCCCTCAAACAACAGTTCGATCCTCGTAAACCCATCTCTGCCTTCACTTTATATTTAGTTCTGGTTTCAAATATGATGCATTTAATGTATATGTACACTCAAGGAATTAAAAAATTGCATCATTTATTTTGTCCAGAGGAGAGATAGTGAATATATTGGTAAAAGGATGCTGAGTTTTGAACTGCCAGGCAGGAGGCCTAGAGGAAGACCAAAGAGGAGGTTTATGGATGTAGTGAAAGAGGACATGAAGGTAGTTGGTGTGAGAGAAGAGGATGTAAAGGACAGGGTTAGATGGAGGCAATTGATTCGCTGTGGCGACCCCTGAAGGGAAAAGCCGAAAGGAAAAGAAGAAGAAGATTTTTGCCCCAATATGAGAATTTTAAAATGTATATTGCATCTGCATGTATGGCAGGTTCAATGATCAATCTAAGAGGTTTGGTCATGCTTGACTGATTTTTTTTTGTTTTGGTAGCCTTGAAAACATAATTTCTTAAGAAATAAATTGGGGAGAAAACAACATCTCTAATGACATCTCTGAGAGCTGATGTCCACCTGCTGCGCCTCAGACACAGGTTCTACCACCACTACAGCAGCAAAGACCACCGACATGAATAACAGGCCTGCTAGTACCAAAAACATTATCAAAATAAACTGATTACAGTAATTCACTGTACTTGTGGGCAGTTGTGCAGGTCCATGAGGAAGAGGATTACTACAGTAACCAGTGACGATGTGAGACACACTATCTGTCGATGTTTACTCAATTTTGTCACTCAAGCTCTTAAGTGACCAAATGGAAATTTGTAGCCCTTAAGTTTTTAGTTTTGGTGTTCGTTCTGTCTTTTTGAGTTAAAATTATCTTTTAGAAATCACTTAGCAACAAATATCAGTTGTTTTCATACTACACAAAACACCCAAGCAAATGTGCTGACAAACATAATCTGAATTTTAAATCCCTCGAGTGTGTGTAGCTTTCCAAACGTTGTATAACTAATGTGACTTTTCACTTCTTTCGCTAACATCAGCCCTGAAGCTGCTCTAGTTATGGGGATTTCTCAAATGGCAGGTGCAGACCGGATGGCTGGAGCTGGGGCTTTGTTGAATCGTCTCCCTGTGCTTCACCTGCTCTTTAAGTTTGGGCTCCTCTCTCCGTTTCTCCACTTCCTCTGCCTCCCTGACTTTTCTGACCTCCTGGCGAGGCGAGGACCGGACATCTCTCCCCCTCTCCCCTACCAGCGCCTTGGAGGGTTGGCGCAGGTTCTTGGGGGAGGACATGCTCTGAGTATGAACCCTCTTCACGTGGTCCACGGCGTACGGCCTCTCGTGGAGATCGCTAGAATTCTTGCGTCCTCCTGTTTTGTCAGCCATGTACTTCTTTGGTGGAGCTTGAGGCGCTTTATAGGCCTCCAGTTTGCGTTTATGACTCATGGCAGAGGCACAGCAGATGATGAAGACCATGACGATGAGAAGAGACGTCACAACGATGATGATGAGCAAATTGTCCTGCAGGAAATCCACCACTCGGGTCAGCACAAAGTCTTTCAGACGGATCATGGTGGTGCTGATAGAGTTGATGAGAATAGGAGCTCCGGTAGCAGCGGTGACAGGAACAGGTGCTCGAGTGGAGAAAGAAGTTGGGAAAAGAAGTTCCAGCTCTGCTTCATCTCCGCTGCCATCCATGGACATGTTGTAGAACACCGGAGTGGCATGGCTTACAGTACACCACAGTGAGAACAGGGTCACACAGGTGATGAGAGAAACCCAGCAGGACTTCATTTTCTCTGGTCCTGCAACAACAAGAATTGTGTTCTTGAAATTAAGGAGTAAAAAGGAAGAATATCCTAATCAATCTTTGAGAGATTAAATCACGTAGTGATTTGAGACTTTTATACTTGAATAATTTGATAATTTGGGATATACTTTGATTAATATTTTTTTGGAGACAGAAAGATGAGCAGTCTTCTCACATCTCCAATGGAGCTAGAGCCACATGTAATGTGACTTAAATTTGCACGACTGAGGTAAACAGACAGTCTGGACTTTAAATGTGTATTGATTTAATTTATAATTGAACAACTAAGATTTACATGAAGTTTTGAGCTGTTCATGCAGTGACTTCCTGAGGTTTGTAGATTCATGTCTCCAGAGTTACAGGAGCTGGTATGTGCAATTTTAACTTTGGATAAAGGCAGCTAGTTATTTTCCTTCTACATCTGGACCAAATTCTTACCAGAGGGCACATTTCCTATTCCTATTTCTTCAACTCCATGGATAAGCTGAAGATTGTAAAACAGAAACTAATTTTTTAAAACAAACTTTTACAGGATTCCTTGCGACTCATAGAGAATATATAGAAAAGTGTTTACAGGTGATGTTTCTGTATGAAACTCCAGTATCCATCTCGACTCAGGATCTACCAGTTTTTTTTACCGTTCTTTTGCACAAGTTCTATTTTAGCAGTAGAGTAGCCATTACTTATGCCGGGTGGAGACAGCGAGTTTGGCGCTGAAGGCCTTATAATTTGTAAAGTAGAGGGAGGCCACCCATCCACCACACCAAAGCCAGGAGGAAGCTTTATTCCAGAGGGAGCACCGAGGCGTGGGAGACCTGTGGCTGTGGCCTCTATATTTACACAAAGCAGCAGCAGCTGAACATCAGGCCGACGCCGCAGCATCGACCTGATGGAGATATTTCTGTTTCCAAGAAAACCTACATTTACTGACAGAACAACTGACTAAATAAACATCCTGACCCAATAATACTTTTCTTCTATTATTCTCATTCCGTCTTTCTGAATGTGAAGTAGAATATTTTTTTTTGGTGGTGGTGTGAAGGAGGTCATGCTGCCCCCCACCCATGAGATTGAACTATATGCCATATAGTCTCTACTCTGCAGGCCGTTACAGGTGGGGTTTTCAGTCTGAGATGTAAATCTATAGGATGTTTCTGCCAACTGAACCTTCATAATTACATCCATAATTACATCTCCTGTACTCTAATTATCTTTAATTACTACATTACCTTCAACTGAAAGCCTCCAGGCTACACGGAGGTGATTAATCTGTTATTTGACATTTAATTAGTTAAACTCCTAATCTCCAGACTTTGCTGTCAAATGAGTCGGACATGTGCAGTCGATAGTTGTAATTGTGTGATTAAGATAAATTAGTAAATTTATACCTCAAATCATATTCTCATGTAAAATATTATGTCTACAATGCAATTCAGTTTTAATCTGGATCACAAACAAAATCAAAGGGCTGTCCCTTGACAATATGAGGCTATTACACAAAAAAAGCACTCGTGTAACTTCCTAGGTGGAGGTAAAAATGTTATACAAACTTAAAAATGTGTAGTATAAATGTAACCTGGTAGTAATCCGCAATAACAAATTGTTTTAGAAAATTATCCCACTCAGTTTAAAAACGTTGAAGCAGCTGTAAACGTAATGGCATATCAAGTGAATTGTTTCTTTCTGAAAGGCAGTCGAAGCATCAAGTAGTAGAAAATATAAATACACAAAGGACAAGTAAATTTGTACATTGCAAAACTTGAATCGATTCCAGCAGAATGTTAAAGGGTCAGAAGCTAATATTCACAATGTTAAATGAAATCTGAAACTTGACTCAACATGTTGTGAGTTTATACGAAAACTACAAACAAATGAAATTTTTGTCCTTATCTTTTCCATTCATTGGCTCTAAATTCACAATAAACAAAAACACATACTTACAGAATGTGTTATCCTGGGTTTATCTTCCAATCAGCAAAGTTCACAAAGCCCAGTTGGAAATAAATGAGCAACAGAGTGTTGAGAAGAAAGTAAGAGTGAAAGAGGTTTCGAAGCATTCGTTCTCCTTCCACGCAGTTATTGTGAATGTGAGCTCTGCAAAATCAACCCGCTGTAAAACGATGATCCATCCCTCTATTTTCAGCTTCTCCTCCCTCTTTCTCTACATCCTAGTCTTCATCCCCCTGCATCCATCTAGATTTAAGCTCTTTTCTTTCCATAAACCTGCTTTCCACCTGAACTGCAAATGACAATTGGTGATTTCAACTTTAGACAAGTAAAAAAAAAAAAAAAAGGTTTTATGCTTTAGAAAATGACGCAAAGACCTTGCTGTTGTTATACAAAACCATTTTTTATGGGAAATGGGTATTTCTGTATTGGGCAGGGTGAGTCCCACAACTCCTCTGCCTCCCACCGAGTCCTCTCTAATTAACTCCTTCTTGATTACACCCTGGATCTGCAGGGCATACAAGAGGAGAACAGGGAGAAAGCAGCCCTTTCATCCAGAAACACATGTCCTGAGCGAACATATAAACTTCATGGTGTTACAGAGGCACTAATCTCTGGATAGAATTACGCAGGTTATCTATTTCAGGCTGTGCTCTCCTCCTTCGTTCGCACAGATATTTTAACAGCTGGTGTGAGAGATGCTGATATTACTGAGAGATGAAGTTTGAGCAAAGTGTCTTACCAGGTTCACGATGCCTGTAAATTAAATTGGAGGATTCTTTATAGTGAAAAACATACATTATTGTGGCTCCAATTACAGCAAAGACAATAACTTTTATTTTACATAGTTGTGAGTATCTGACTTGTTTTTTACTGTCTAATCCTACATATTAGAAAGTTTTGAACTGGTATGTTCTACTATTTTTGGCAAATTGAAAACAAATGCAATAAATCCATCAATTTATTTTTGGTGACTCCTTATCTTTTGCAGGGTCGCTGCAGCATATCACGGGTGACACGAGGAAAAAGGCCGGTACACTGTGGACAACATTCATATTTTAAACTGCCCACTGATGGGGCAATATAATCTAGACCTAGGACTAAGAAGTTTAAGCATATGGATTTGGAGCAGGACTGTATTTGGTCCCAGTTGAGGTAATAGATTGTCATTCAAATGGTTTGTACAAGGTGCTCCAAAAAATGTATACACCCTTTAGCAACTAATAACTCAAATGTTAAAGGGTTTTTTCTGCAGATTAAATGTATTTAAATCAACAATGGCGGCCAGATTAAACTTCAAAGAAAGGAAATTCATTCTAAAATGCTACTGGAAGTATGAAAATACAATTTAGGAGGGAATTTCAAAAAGAACACAAGTTACCATCACTTGAATTAGAAATGAGTTGGAAGTTGATAGAACTAAACAGAACGTCCACAAGCGTTCTGGTACACCATGGACATTGATAAATACAAGGCTCCAAAATGCTACTAATAATTCTGGAAGGTGTTAATATTTAAGTGAAATGTAACCATTAAGTAACAAGTAGCATTTATTAGACTGTTATTGTCATCAGTAGCAACTAAACCAAAAGGTGTAATCAAAAAGTTCAAGTGTCAACAAAATAAGTTCACATGTCAACTAAAAATATCAGAGTCCACTTTAAAGTCTTTTATTAATTTTTCTTATAATCAATGATTGATACTTGAAGCAAGAATAATGAACAAAATGCTCAGCAGACCTCCAACCAGGCTTCTTATTGGTTTCTTTTTCATCAGATTTTCTGTCTTGATATTCAAATTACCTCCAGCATTACAGAGGGTCTGCTTTTCTGATGATGCATTATGGCAAGGTGCAGGAAACACAGACAGGGGAAAACATTTAAAACCCACCTCCTATACAAATACCCTCTTGAGCACAACCACAAAAACAAATGCGGAAAAAATGATCATGTTATTTACAAAGTTTTCATTTTTCTAGACCTTTATTACAAACATACATCTATCTTTCAAACGCACATTTCTCCAACCTACAATGTCCCTTTGGATTGCTATTCACTACTCCCCCTCAAAACGTACCTCTTGTGCCAACAGCGCTATGAAGACCTGCAGTCTGATTGAAAAGTTTGGGCTACATATTCAAACCCACATTTCTATAATCAGTCTGTAGATTTTTGTTCACTAATATGCCATGACTTACTGCTCAAATAGCATTTTGAAGCCATGATTCAAGAGGCTGAGTACTCAGCTGATAGCGTTGACATCATTTTTGACAATGTTCTTGAATACCCGTACCTCCGTGGAAAGTGTCAAAATGTCAGGACCACAACGTTTCTAACTAAACTCCCAGCGCAGCAATGCTATCTGGTGTCGTCAGACAGATGGGCTGTCCATCCTGATGTCATCCAGGAGGCTGACATACAGTACTTTGGGAAAAAGGTCCTTTGAACATAGCATTAGCACTAAGTATAACACATCAGAGTGGTTTAAATTCGGGCACCTATCAACTCTCATTTACTACACACGTCTACTCACACAGCTGTCCCCTAAAAACACTTGCATGGTCACCTCTATGGCACTTTCAGGTCTTTACAGTGGTAAGAAATATTGAAGGCAAACAACAGACAGAACCACTAAACCATTACGTCTCACTTTCCCACTGGGAAACAAATCTTCTGGAAAGTCTTTCATCAAAGCTGTGATATCAAAATATTGTTTTACATTTGGACAATCCTCTGGTTCATTTACTTTGTAAAAAGTACAGTGAGTTAAATTTGAGACAGTTAAAAAAAAAAGTGGAAGTGCTAAGAGGAACATAAGCACAGCTGGAACAAGAGATAGGCTAAAATTAACAGTGAAGCAATAAACCAAATATTCATTTGACCGTCAAGTGGGAATGTCCCTAGTGACAGGTATCCAGACCAAAGACATGAGGCACGTTTTCAACATGTAGGATTCTGTCTATCATGAACATTATCTGTAGCAATGTCCAGTTTTATTCATCCCAAGATCTTGAATTCTCAACACCAGGTGTGATTACTTGTTGTCAATCTATTTACGTTCTGCAGAAACCACAGATCTGAGATGGCACAAATAATCCTACAAGATTTTTGTGTTGAGCACAACTGGACGCATAACTGCCACAACCAGTGTAGCCAAGTTAAACTTCATAAACTGCAGATGATATTTCTGGAATGTACGCCAATTTCTCCAATAGGCACACAACAAATGTCTGAGTTAAAATTGGAAAGGAATGGATTTTTACATGGATTGTTGTTGACAGTCAGGGTAACAGGAATGAGCAGGAATGATAAGAATTAACAAAATGTTGCTTTTCATTTGTGCAGCAAGATACATGACTCATGTTTGTGTGCAGAGAGCAGCACCCAAATGCACCTTGTAACATAATTTATTTTCTCCTAATTATAGTCTGACAAATCTAGTCTCCTTATATGTGGTTTAAAAATTTAAATTGTAAATTACAGATGAAATTCTTGTCCTTCTAAAATAACCTGTCACAAGCATTGAGCTACCCAGTTTGCATTTTCAACCATCCCACAAAGAGAGACGTAAATACTGTTAAAGAGGTGTAAACAAAATGTCAACATTGGCAACCTTGTAAATTTGGGTGAACAGTAACATGAAACACAAATACCCAATTACAAATACTTGAGTATTCAATGATGGATGAGGATTTATTATAACTGGAATTGTCTTGGTCATATTTCTAAAATGTAAAGGAATGTGTTTTCTAGCAAGTAGAGAAAATATAAAATGACTGTCATACAATAAAAGGAATAGAGTCCTTTGTCACCAAAAAGCAAAAGTATTTTCTGCTAAATTTGCCAGCTCCTTATTCCACCTGTGTTTAAGTGAGGGTCAGGGGTTGGCTAAGAAAAAAGTTCATCTGGAATGTTGCTAGGGAACGTTGCTAGGTAGGCCTCAGATGAAACACTGTCATTGAGATAGGCAGTGATCAGTTCCGCCCTCTCCCCAGGCAATGGAACATCCTGAATTATAGCGGGTTGGGTATAAGGTGCCTAAATGGAAATTTTGGACATTAGCTCTTCAAGTTTGACGATTCTCTTCTCTTGACTGTCGATCAGGTCCTTGAGGGATTTGATTTCCTTCAATATCTCCTCCAGCTTGGCTTCAGATTTCTGTGGAAGACCAAAGAATTGAGTGAGTCTTTGTACTCATATCAACCAAAACCACTACAATTACTTCTGTGTGACAGAAAGGCACAGCTGGACCAATATAAAAACTGAGCTATGTCACAATGATCTGTCCAGACTCTGCTCCCTACAGTCCTGGACTATATATGCCAGGTGGCGGGATCTAGTACTCTGGGAGTTAACTTGATCCACCAGCACAGGAGCCCAGTGGGTTGTGATTACAGAGCTGAAGTGCAGAAACATGCATGGGCTGGGTCCCAGGCGGGCGGTTGTGTTGTGGCACCCAGGGCAACATCAGACCACTCACTTTGTGGGGCAAAGAGAAATTTGAACATCGACAAAACCTCTCATGGCGACAGCCACAAGTCTGCCTCGCTTCAAACATTTCAACTGCGTTGCTTTACTGTGAACGTAATATTGTTGGGTTCTGAGCTTTTCGCCAGACAAAATGAGGAACAGACTCAACAACTTAAAAAAGTGACCAAGACATTGAGAACATAGTTGTCAGATTAAACCAATCATTAATAAATAAGAAATAAGGACAATGTGTCAAATATTTACAGATCATCTGTTTCATGCTGCCCTTCAGTTATCATAAAAATCTAATACTCACAATCGATGGAGTTTCGGAAGCAGAATTCTGGGAAGGGACTGATTTCTCTGACTTCTTGGTCACCTTGTTGTCCAAAATGTTCTTTTTGACCACTTTGAATTCACGGTGCTTGGTTGGGACATAGCCATTCTTGAGGGAAATGAGGATGGGGTTTCCATTCTTGCCATTCGACCAATCCTCAGCCTCCAGGCTTGGGTCAGATCCAGCCGTGTCTGGGTACAAGTCTTCCTGGAACAGGTCCGACTAAGGAGACAGAGAGACAAGCTGTGAGGAATAAGGCCTAGCTAGGCTTCTTATGTTGACCAAATGAGAATCAAATCCATTAGAGATATAGTATTTGTAGCCACTAACAATGAGGACTCACCTTTCTGGGTACAGTCATCACAATAGGCTCACACTTCCTTTCGTGCAATTTATAGAACCTAGCAAAATGCAAAGACAAACAAATTACACACTACTTAAGGCAGTGATGAGGATGAGGGGGAATGAGCTGCATGTGACCCCAGAAAACAGCAAAACACATGTTAGCGCCACATGCCACTATAGGTGGCATTGCAGCTTTCATGTCTACATGTTAATGTGCCATTAACTGTAATTAACAGGGAGAATTTAATTGTCCTGTAGGGTTTTTTTACCAAGCACGCATGGAAAGGGAAAGGGAAACAAGTAGCTTAAATCATTAATTAGAAACTAAAAACGCAAATTTAACCAGGCAACTGATTTTTGGGCTTGCACCAGGCGCTAGTATGACTAAGCCACTGTGGCTCAATGGGAAATTTTTTAGAAAATGGGGTTGTTTTCCTGCATTCTGGTGCATTCTGAAGCACAATCTTCTGTTCAGTTTACCTACATGGCATGAGAGGAGGTCATGACCAGAGTGCATATTTAATGATCAGGAGCATTCGGGTCACTTCAGCTATTTCCGTCGGCATGCACGCCGACGAAGAAGAAGAAGACGAAGAGAAGAAGATGAAGAAGATGCGCGCCGCCTAGCGAGAGAAAAAGTTTGTTTTCTTATGTTATCGCTCGGGGATTTTCGCGAGTCCAAAAAAGTAGTAAGTTTTAGCCTTTTTTTCCTAAAAATAAGAACGCCGCTGTGGCTACACGGGCTAAAAACCTTGTAGCCACTCTGGTATTTACTCCGCCTATGACGAGGTGGCGAATGGCTAGCGCAAGCCCAGGATTTCACTCAACCTTTGAACACCAGGAATCTACTGTATCTTGCATGTCATCCAGATGTTGAATATGTGATAAAAGTAGCACGACAGACAAGAAAAAACAATCCTGACAAACCACACACACACACACACACACACACACACACACACACACACACACACACACACACACACAAATACACACCGAAGAGCATGTGCATCTTTTCTTCTTAACAGAAAACATTTGAGAATCACTAGTTAAGACAACATTGAACCATCAAGAACAGCAGGAGTGAGAAATGCATTCTGCCCTCTAGTGGGGAAGCTAAGAATTCCATCTTAGATGTGGTGGATGAGGCAATCTGAAGCTACAGGTGATGCTTTGCCATCTCAGGTGAGCTTGCCTTGTAATTTCACACTTGTTGACATCGAGGCCCCTCTTGCACATGTAGCCCATCCCCCTCTGAGGCTCCTTGGACACAAAGATACTGAGGAAGTGAATGTACGGGGACTCATCTGTGATTTCAAAGTAACGGATGCTAGTGTCACCCTGTGGAGAGATACAAGGAAGTGTTTAGTTTCTGTATTCAAACGCATTAAAATCTTGTTAAGATTCTGATTGCACCTATGCTTAAAGTGATTAAAAAGTACATAAAGACAGCTTACCTTCCCACAAATGTAAACAACATTGGTGTCTGGGTCATAGAAAGGCAGGAGCACTCCGTTGCTGGTGTCCAACTCAATAATATTCATGGGCTCCTGGATGTTTTCCTTTTATATTAAAAAAGGGATGTACGTTTAACCACGTTGAATATTGTAGCAGCCACAACTAAGCTATGAGTATGGTGATATTTTATATGTAGTATGTGTACGCCACTTCAAACTTAAAAGACTAACAATCTCAAGTCTGTAGAAGTAACTCCAAAGCCCAAATTTCATTTGTGCCAACTGCTGAATGTACAGTCCATATTCACTGAACTAATGTCTGACATTCTGCATACATGAAGCAGCTTACCATGTTCCAGAGGGCTAGCTGTCGCTCACTCATGCGACTAAAACCTGTGGTCAGGATGTTGCCATCAGAGAGGAAAATGGCCCTCATGGGTCGAGCCCCCTCGTGCGCCTTTTCCTTCTCCTAGGAAGTAAGAAAACAATTTGAAAAATGTTTTTCAATTCGCTATTTTTTTACACTGAACATTTCACATTCATTCAGGGCGGCACAGTGGCTGTCACAACACAGCAAGGTGGTTCCGGGTTTGCGTCCCACTCTGTGCGGAATTTGCATGATCTCCCCCTGTCTGCGTGGGTTCTCCGGATTCCTCCCACCCCCAAACATATGCGCTTCAGGTTAATTGGACGGTTCCAAATTGGTGTGAGTGTGTGCATTTGTCTACGTGTGACTCCGCATTGCACTGGCGTTGCGATTGGAGTGTCCCCTGCCTCACGCCCCCCAGTCAGCTGGGATAGGCTCCTGCACTCCACGATAGCAGATGTTGAGGGTTTAGAACACATGTGTCAAACTCAAGACCCAATGGGCCAAATGTGGCCACATCATTTTATGTGGCCCACGAGAGCATAAAAGGTGTCTAAAAATAAATAGGTCAAAAGTGTGCTTTGACCAAAAACTACATTTCCCAAAAAGGAGGCATGAAGCCGGTTTCAACTCTGACAAAAACATTTTGAACACATTTAATGTCTAGACTTGTATTTGATGTTATTTGTCTTTATTCTCTTGGAAAGTTTGATCTTTGATTGATGGGGTTCTGTAGGTTTCATAACCTGACATATCAAAACGATTTATGTTAAAACAGACAAACTTTTTTTCCTGTGCAACTGTAATGTTTATAGATTGAATAAGTAATAAATTCAGGGGCATTTAACATTAAGGAGTAGTTACATTTATATTAAATTACATTTAATTACATTTAGTTACATTTATAAGTTATGTCCGGCCCTTTGAGGACAGCCATTATACTTGTGGCCCTTGGTGAAAATGAGTTTGACACCCCTGGTTTAGAAGATGAATGAATAGATCAATTTCACATTCATAGGGACTGTTTCATAAAGCAGAGACTCTGGGTAGTACGGATTATGTTTTGTTTTGTTTTTTAGGTTGAGCTCACAAATTATGGAAACTCCTGGTTTGGGGCAGGCCATTAGATAGATACTACATTGATAGATATTTTAATAAACTATAGATTCTGATTTTTAAATGTTATTTTTAGTACATGTATTCCTGTTTAGAATCTGTGATCAGGTTTTGCTTATGGTAGAATAACTAAAAAATGAGACTTGAGACAGTTCTGTGGAACTTGCACGATTGATAAGCTACATTAAAGACACCACATGGCACACTGCAGATAAGTTGCATGAGTTAGTTGGTTAAGATGTGGCTTGCATATTCAATCAATCGACTACTTTTCACCTGTTCTCTGGTTTTGTTTGTACCAGCTATATTATCTTCATTAGTCAAGAGTAAGACATTTCATTTACATGTCAGTAGATGAAATAAACAAAAAATGCCACAACACAAAAATATCTAAAAATTGCTTACAGCAACAATTTTTTCCTTGCGGGGATCAATGACACGGATCGCCTTGTCCTTACAAGAGGTGCAAATAAGGCTACCATCGCGATTCCAGCAGGCGCTGTAAATGATATCAGGGTGCATGTCCTCCAGGGTTATCAAAGCCTCCTCTGTGCCCACGTTCCAGATGATGATGTTATTGTCACAACCTGACGGCAGAGTTAAGTAAAGTTGTAACACGCACGTAGATTTTAGTGGCATTATTTAGTAGATTTTAGTAGAGTAGGTAGAACAGAGTGAACATTCACCTGCGCTGAGAAGGACATTGCGTGCTGTTGGATGCCATGAGATAATGCCAACACGCTTGGAGTGACCTTCAAGCACAACTACCGGATCTGACATGGGGGAGGCGAGGCCATTCTCAGGAATCTGCCACACCTGTGAAAAACACAAACAGGCCATTAGGGCACAGAGCTGTACTGCAGGGAAAAATGCTAAAATTCCCAACAATTTTAATGTGTGAACTTCAACTACAACCTACGTCAACCATATTAACTTCACCAAGGAACAAAATAAATCCTAGCTACCAACAAAAGCCTGAGGGGGGCAGCAGACACTAAGGATTCAGCTCACACATACATTTGTTCATGACACAATAAACACCCAAATTACTACAACGCAGACAAGCAGAAACATCACACTGAGTGTGTGTGTGTGTGTGTGTGTGTGTGTGCGTGCGCACGCATATGCACACACACCTGCCCCACCCTCTTTAGCAGAGAATTTTGTGCTGGATAAAATTTTATTGTTGTTTGTCAGGATTGTTTTGTCTTTACTGTCATTCAACTCTTATCACATATTCGACATGTCCGGATGACAAGCAAGACAGATTCCCAGTGGCCTGGTTAAGTTTTTTTAATGATTGCTTAAATGTTTTTTTCCTTTTGAAAATATTTATCATGGCCCTTCATCTCCATTTACTTCAAAAATCTTGCCCTAAGTTAAAATCAATTGTAGAAAGACAGTATGTGATTTAAAAAGTGATCAATGGCGCGGCCATTAGGAGCAGCAGTGATCATCAGATGTCTGCTATTCAATGTGTGCACAGTTACTATAAACATCGTGACCTAACCTTCATTTTCATACATATTTTCCAACTCCAAGTTGTTTACACTTAAATGCTACTTGGATTTCAGTGTTGTCAGGTGATGTGTGTTTGTGTAAAGAGGGAAGGTGTGGCCTCAAGTGATCCACACGCTATACCTGCATCATTATAAAACAACTAGCCTTTGGACACTCTCAGTCATTCAGGTCAGGGTAGATCTCTATGTTGAATACAGCCAACTGCTGCCTTATTTCACGAATGCAACCTACCTGGAGTGTCCAGGAGTACAATGTGCTCAGAGACACAGCCCGCCACTGAACAAGACCCAGGATTTAAAATGTTAAAACTGAGCAGGAGATGTCTGAAGACATATTTTTCAAGTTTTATGGAAGGATGAATTGAGAGTGACTCTTGACGGACCAGATGGATGGGCCCGCGGTTGGATTAGAAATGGACACAGAACTCCACTTCCACTCAGACACAAGAAAGTTGGAGGTGGGGGGTGGGGGGTATTGGCAGCTTTTATTACTGGACCTGTCGAGTCAAAGATGGACTTCAAATCAACACCCAAACCTTTCTACAAGGAGTAGAAAGAAAAAAAGTGTATATCATTCAACAAGGCCATGATTAATTTGCAGGACAATGGTCCATCACATGCACTAAAGTACTCCCCTCCAGCAAAGGGCTGGAGGGGAGTTCTTCCTCACATGACAAAACCCTACTGAGAACTTATGGACACTTCTTAAACATGATATTTACAGTGAGGGGGAAACTGATCAACAGTTCAAGAAACCAACAGACTCCATGGACAGACAGCTGATGGAAGTAATTGAAGAGACGGGCAGTCATTGTCAATGAATATCCGTCAAATTGTAAGAAATATTCATGCATAAAATTCAAATTTTATGCTTTTCTTATTCAAAAATGAGAGGATAAACTTGTATGTATGGTTTCCTCATAATTGGGAGCACACAGATATTGTCCATAGAATTTCTTATTGAATGTTATTGTTATCGAGGGATGAAAACTGTTCAGAAAGGAACCATCGACAGTTCCTGTTCCACAGCTTATACTTCTACAAACATAAAATCAGTACTGCACAGGTTTATTTAGGTTAAACAGGAAGTCAGATTTTTCAGGTGAGGAAGTGGTAGCGACCAACATTAAAAGCAGTACACTAACCTCAGCCTTTTACAGTCCAAATAAGGACATATGGAGGAAAGAACTACAGTCTCAAAAAAGTTGGTGACCTCAGCTCAATAAACAGCTAAATCATTCCCCAGCTCTGATTCCTACAACACATATTTGAGCCTAATCTAATCCAGAGGGTGAGGTCTGCACCCATGCCTGTGTTACAACAACCCAGCGTTTCGCAATAAAAGCATATAGCCTCTTGTCATTTGTATGCTCAAGAATGCGTGCTTCCTTTGCTAACAATTAAAAACATCTGAGACGAGGTGTAAAGTGTGAAGCAAAACTTTACCATCACTGTACAGTCCTCAGAGCCACTGGCGATGACCTGATCATTGTGCGGGCACCATTCAATATCTAGCACCGGGCCTTTGTGACCGCACACTGTCGGGTAGGATTTGTCAATACGTCCTGTCTGTAAATGAAAAAATAAACACAAGAAGCAGTGGGATTAGCAGTTGTGTGGTAACACGTAGAAATATTGCTGGGGGAGTAAGTGAGGTAGGAAAGAGAAAAGTTACAGTAGAGTTCATAATCCAATCTGCACAATTACGGTTACAAACACCCACATAATTATAAGGAACCTTTTTGTCCTACAGACAATGTAAGTGACACAACTTGAAGATAGAAAAGTATAGGAACACACTGCATGCCCATCAAAATGCAATGGGAAAAAACAGCAATAACCTTAAAAAAAAAAAACAACAAGAAAAACAAGCCTCATACTCTGTCAGTTCAAAATCTATTACAAACAACACACCCTGAGAAATGAGCCACTGTATTTCTGAGAGCCGACAGTAGAATAAAATGCATGAAAATCACATTTAAAATTTTGAGTCTTTATACATGATTGATCAGTTAATTATCATTATTTGAGTAGAGTGCGTGTATATCGCTACCAAAGTCCAGCAATCTCTTTCGCTTGTCTGGTGCAAGTTTGGTGTGAATGTGTTTTGTAAATTTGTGGAATTAGGAGGAATGTCTCCAATCTCCGATCTGCTCTTTTATCCAGATCTATTTCAAAATTTAATTGAGTTTGAATTGAATTTTCCCCAAACCTCCCGCCAAGTTTCATCTTCAATTGAAAACTTGTCATTCTTTGTCCAGATAACAAACAAACACAAACAAGTGAACACATGACCTCCTTGGCAGAGAAAACTGTCCTTGCATAGAAAAAGAGTTATAATCCAAACTGCATGGTTGAAGAGGAAAGAAGGGCTGCATGGGTGTATTGATGATTAATTTTCTCCATTTTCAATAATGATGATACATTTTCACTGAATCATCATCAAAGGTAATTGTTCTTTTTTGGTAGTTTATCTCCACAAAGTTATATTTTCACTCATATTTGCCATGAATAGGCACTGAAGTTATAATTGTGGATCTTAATGGTGATAACTAACTTTGTGTACTTCTGTAAACCAACTGGATCCATTATTCTGAATGACCTGCAATTTGTGACAGCTCAAAAGTGTTTATTCGTATCCAACCACACTGACCATGTGCGTAGGTTTACTGACTAAGTGTAGTCCTACACTGCTGGACATTGATGTAAATCATGACAACTGATTCTGAAAACAGACCCGATATCGGTGTCACCTGACCGACAGTTAGGTTGTGACACATATGACAACTCCCAGTGCAGTGATCAAAGTCCAGTGAATGCTACCAATGGGCAGTATTAAAAAAAAAAATCACAAGATCTGTCTAAACCTCACCCTGACTGCTGAACACACCCTGTAATCTACGCTGAAACTGAGTGTAAAGAAAGGAGACTTTGAAACAGCTGTCAATAGGGCTTCTATGAACCACCATCCAGTGTCAGAGAATGCCACCATTAAACACAAAATCAGTGAGCACTCCTGCTTTTTGTATTCCTGCATTTGAATCTTGTACAAAAAGTAGTAGCCAGAGATCAGGCACGCTGGTATTATAGTATCATCATTTACTACAAATGTCATGCAGATTTACCTGAATCAAAGAAGTTCAGAACTGACAGTAGCAAAAGTGAAGCAGTGTATGAAGATGTCAACTTTATTGCCAATTTAAATACAACTGCATTAAGAGGAACTTTCTGTTAAAGAGTTCTACACAAGACAAATCCTAGTTTGCATTGCTGAGTTGGTGGAATGACCCATTACATCCCACAAGAATTGAAGGGCAACCTTGGAAAACTTAAAGCACTGCAGCTCGACCTCTTGATCAACTGGAGCAGGCAGAGCAGGCCGACAGTTCCATCAAAAAGCTAGACGTTCTTCACATTCCACACCTTGGCCCCAGGCAGCTCTGGTATGGGTATGACTAATGAGAGCAAGAGGGCTGCTCGGGTGTCAAATGTAGCAGCCTTTCTGGTGTTAATGATATTTGTGTCTGATCTACATGACTCAGCATTTAAATTTAACATACATGGATTTCTTCTGTTGTGATAATGTGATACAAAGGACAGGACCACAGTTTGCATAGTTTGACTTCTGTAATTTTCAACTGTGCCAATAAGCAGTTTCGATTAAGAAAAACTTGAGTGTAGATGAGTTGATTGTAAGACAAACTTGACAGCACCTGTGCAGAACAGCATAAGTTAACCTGTAGTAGCATGTCACATTCCACTCCATGTTCCTCTGGAAAAAAACAGCACTTCAGGCCAGTGTGCACGTCTACATGTCTGAAGATGAACCTGTCAGAAAAACATCCAAGGAAATTTAGCACAAACAGCAATCACAACTAGTGAGTCCTAGGTCCAACACTATGATGGTCTATTTTTATTCCTCAAATTAAATATAGCCAACATACCTACAGTACATATATCAATTAGGCTGCATTCCGACTGGCAGCCAAAATCCAATTTTTAGCCCATCCAGATTGAAAGTGGATGGGTCTTATGTAGTTGTAACAGTCACGTACCACATAAAATCTGATTTCTGCCAGACGGATTGAAACCATTGTGGGGAGGTAATTACAAATCACATTTGGACAATCTGAACAGCTCCAAACACACCAATCAGTTTTGACTGTTTGTGACGTAACTCTATGCGACGCAAGAGCTAATGCACCAGAAGAAAGAGCGTCATGCATTACAGAGTGGTAAAAAAATGGAAGTTGACAATACTTTTCCTTTGTGAGACAAAGTGTGTCTCACACTTTTTCCTTTGTGAGGAAAAATTTAATGTCTGATAATGTCTGATTAAACATGCTTTAAAAGTAGAATGTTTTGTTTCTATTAAACACTGAAATCACAACTTGATATTGCCAAGTTCTCAAATATACCCCTAGTCAGTCTGACAAAAAGTGGTAACAAGGTATTAAGAGTTAAAAGCTATCAATCCAACAGTAATGAATCATAAAAGGAAAGTTGAAATCATATTTATAATGTGGTTCGAGCCATTTACCATGTGTGAAAGGGATGTGAACACAACATGTGGACAATTCTCTGCTGTTATATGAAGAGCAAGGGGATAAACTCTGCAGTCAAATACCTAATGCTGCAGACATTTGTATCCTTTGAGAGAAATGTCTGATGCCTAGAAAACAACCCAGTTGCATAGCAACAAGTAAGACTGCAGAAAATGAAAGTGAATCACAAAGATCAGAAAGCAAAAACACAACGAACAACACTAAACACAGAAAAATGGATTAACAACACTCCCTCAAGCAAAGAGAGGACATTCTTTTCACTCACACAAGAGGCCTGCACACTTCCTTTCCTTGCAGCTCAGCATGTGATTCACACATGCGCCACACTAAAGGGTCTGCATGCTGTCCACTGCAACTCGAGTCCCATGGAAATTTCCTTTTATACAGTTTTGTGTCTGTATGGCAGGTCAAGTACAATATAGTGTGACATGCTAAAGACTGATTGGAGACCCGAGCTAAATATAAGGTAGACATACCTTTACAGAAGTTAGACACATTCCTATGCATAAATCCCTGAAGAATAGATGCAAATATATACATGTATGTGTTTTAAAATAGTCATCTAATATGCCATCCAGAAATACTGATGTTGTTTGAATAGATTTGAATTGAATAGATTATGATCTATATGATGTAAACACAAGAGCACTGTACAGATGGTTGAAAGTGTGTATATGTGTTTACAGACAAATTTCTTTCTACATGCTGTACATACAAACATACAGTGTATATACATGTATACGTCAGATATCAAGAGTCCATAAATAGCAGTGTGCATGGAAATTGATCAAGAAGGACAATCACTTTGTAATAAGGACCTAAAAAACAACAAAAATAAGATTGTGCAGTAGTAAACCTGTCACAACTATTATCACATTAATATTTTAATATAGCACTTGGATACAGTGGGCATCTGTGACATGGAACACATCTAACCAGTTCTCTCATCTTGGCCGCGCTTCATATTCTGGCCTATCCCAGAATTCATATGTGTACTGACACTGTATAAAGCAGCCAATGGCAGGGCAGGGAGGAAATGGTCTTGGAAGGCTGTCAGGCAGGGAGCAGTGAATGACCATATATGGTAAAATCTGAAGTCAGCAGGACTGAGCAGCAGAAGCGGCAGAGGCAGCTGAGCAGTGTAGAGGTCTTGGAAGACAAACTGACCAAAGAATGGGGAAAGACCATTGATAATATGCTCAGCCGGTGTATTTTTCTATGCCGACAGAACACAGCTTGGTTACGAGCAAAACCGGTGTAAATGCGACAGAAATGATGCGTCACTGAGCACACACCCATGGATTTATTACAGCAAAGGTTGATTACTGGATGAATGTTCCATTGATGGGACTGACTCCAAATCAACACACACTCCAACCTTAATATACAGAGGCAACTTTTGAAGCCCCAACACAGATCATGTCTTCTATACTAATCAATGCACTGGGCTACGTTATTGGAATTTAGGTCAATATTTTTAAAAAAAAAAGACAACAAGAGCAAAGATGCCAACAATTGACAAGGTGGCTAATATTTAGTGAGACTTTCCTTCTTTTATGCTGAGCAGACACAGAAATTATGAGGAATGCTTCACTGAACTCTTGTTGCCAGTTGTGGAATTCTCTGCAATATTTTTTTTTTTCACATGTAAATTAGGGAATAAATTAAGAGACATCCTGCTAAGAAATAGAATGGCGGGATTAACAACATGAGGCAAATGAATGATGTGTTTAGCTGGACGTCTAATGCCCTCTCTATAAATCCCTGTGTTCTGAGAGAAGGCAGTAACAATACTCGTGACTGTGGCTGAGTCACGACAGTCTGCCACAATAACCTCAGCCTACTGTGTCAGATAGTTCCACTGGCTGACATCTCAGAATGAAGCTCAGACTACAGGTCAGGTCACCGCTCCACAAGATCAACC
The DNA here is from genome assembly GCA_013358685.1 of Antennarius maculatus. Lineage (NCBI taxonomy): Eukaryota > Metazoa > Chordata > Actinopteri > Lophiiformes > Antennariidae > Antennarius > Antennarius maculatus. The sequence continues at coordinate 21,076,154 of CM023608.1, forward strand.
TCGAAACACCAAGAGATTCTTTTTCATCCATTTCCAGATACAAATCATGACAGATTTCTCAGAATCTCTACAAAGTGAGCACAATACCTTTTTCATGGCTCATAACTTCAACAATTCAATCTCCTGCTGTTGCTGAAATATTCCAACAAAGAAGGTGCTCATTGTTTGATTGAGATAGGCAAAGGCGCACTATTACACTTCTGCACCTCCCTCCCCCCAAAACCGGCCAAAGTTTGGTAATGACAAAGGACTTTGCTAAGAGTAAGCGTTGGACTAAGGCCCCGTCCACACGATGACGGAACTTTTTGAAAACGCAACTTTTTTGTTGTGTTTACGCCTTCCGTCCACACGACAACGCAGATATCCGGAACGACAATGCAACTTTTTGAAAACGCTGGCCAAGGTGGATTTTTTTGAAAATGCTGGGTCAGCGTTGTCGTGTATCCGCAACTTTTTTATCCGGGGGGCGTGTCCCTGGGACCAAAACCGCTGTGATGTCATGCATGTGACCCGAATCTACATGTACAAACGGAGCTAAAACGGGCTATTTTCTGATGTATAACAGCTCCACGTCGAAGATGCGTTGATAAACATGCTTTGCACTTAAATATTTGTTTGTCTGTTTCTTTATTTATGTGTTATAAAGTTTATATATGTAATTTATTTATTCATTCATTCATTCACGTTCCTCACCAAAGACGCCGACGCCAGTTCTGGGTCAGACCAGGACGCGCTGTCAGCTGGTGGAGAACTCTGTGATGGAGGTTCTCCTCCAGGAGGAACACCATGAATTTCCACACGTTCCAGTCCTCTCTCTTGTCGTTCTCGGAGTTGTTCTGCTTATACACGTGTTGATAAACGCACTGATGCGTTTAAGTGTGGACGGAGATTTTTTTGAAAACGCTGTCGTGTGGACGTAAATTGTTTTCGATGCGTTTTCAAAAAATTCCGGTATCGTGTGGACGGGGCCAAAGGCCCTGAGCAGTTGGCTGCCCACAGAGACATTGAGTAACTCAGCACATCCAGATCCGTTAGGCGGACAGATGCACCCTATTACAGACATTAACGGGTGTGCAGAGTGGCTGTTTTAGTGCAATGTATGGCCGTGGAACCAAAAAAAGAAATGTGACCAAGGTGATTGAAACTGTTAAGTGTTCTTCTGTCACAGGTATTTATGCACAAAGCAGAACTGTGTAAAGTCAAACAGACAGGGTGTACAGTGGGCCCAATAACAAATTGAAAAGCATACCGATGCACTTACAAATCTTTTATAACTAGAGGCAACATCTTGGATGAAACATCTTGGCACTCCACTACAGATCCACTTCAGGGCCGTCCAGTCGTACCGTTTGAAAGAGCAGATTGACTCTGTCTCCCTTTTGAGACCTGCATTGCCAGCTGAGGCTATAGAAATGGACCGGCTTTGTGATAATACAGTTGAGAAACCAGTGGTGACAAATATCAAGGATTGTTGTTCAACTATTTTAAGTATGAAAATACTTCTGATTAAATTTCCTGACAACTGCCTTTCTGCTTCTGCACTCAGCTATAAACTTGAATAAGTGGACAACATCCTGATCACACTGCCCATAGCATAACATGCATACAAAACATAATTCTTGAATTACATGGCATTCCCCTTTTAGCACAAGTGGATCAATGCATGCTCTGTTGAAAGGGCGAAAACACTGTATTCGAAGGGATAGCCCAAGTCACGACTCACATGAGGGAAGATCTGAAAAATGGAGACAGCCTTTTTTTAATCTCCCATTTCAGGAAATTGCCTGAGGTTTGCTGTGCATATAAAGACCTCAGTCTCACACAACTTTTTTAGGGCAGTTATGAAAGTAGACTTTGTTCAGCATATACGCAATTACTGTACTGGGAGACAGCATGCAGAGGGCAGCTTGTTCAGACAGTCAGACCCAGAGAAAGGCAGGAGTGTGAAATGGGTTGAGCTTTCAGCCCACCTTCAGTGTGAACGCTATATTGAATGAGGTGCTAAGAGCTGTAAGCTGGGTGATGACAAGACTAAGAATCTTGTCACAATGACGGAGCCTTGTATGCCAGAGGACACTGCACACTGGTTAGAACTGTCAACAGCATTGCAGTACTTGTGTCACTTATTGTCAGCTCTTGACAGTGTGAGCTTCCAAACAGACACACCAGCAGCAAGCCAATCACCACCATGACCTGTACTGCAGGTTCGCCAGTTCAACTTACACAAATGGCGGTGTGTATTCACCCAGCTAATATGTTTACAGCTAAACTCTTCTCAATTCTTTTTCGTCCAGCTCAAGTTCTAGTTAGAGTGGAGCGATTCCTTATATAGAGTTAAAGATCAGGAGGCTGTTTGCTCCAGGGTTTTGGAGTAGTTTCTGTTGTAAATGAGGGTGACTGAAGCAGTCCGCTGGTAAACATTAATCCTAATGTACACTGACAAGAAGAGTCAGCAGATCTACTTGTTAGAGGTTAAGTCTTCAATGTCGCTCATTATTCAATGAACAAAATCATCAGAAAAAATCTTTTTCATGCTTTGTGCTGCATTCATATCAATCTGAATATGATCCCTTGGGGAGCATGGCCTCTCCTACCTCTCTAATTTCAAGATTTCCCCTACACTCACACTTGAAATTAATCAAACTTAATTGGATCCACATAAATCATCTGTAACAAAAACATGACATGCATAACAGCATTAAAGAAGATACAGTGCCTTTCAGAATCTAGAGTAAATCCTTTCAATGCACAATTTTTCACAGAATAAAAACATTTCAGTTAATCCAATTGCAGGAAAATAGTAATTAAACAGGAAAATCATGAAAAGGAGATCTGTGATTATTTGCACCTGGCAGCCAATGGACTGAATGCTATCTCATAAATGTACCACTAACAGTGGTACACTAAATTTTTTGACACGACATCTAAATTGGGTTCAAATTTGCAGATTATCTCATTGCTGATAATTTAAATGAAAAAGAGAACAAGTATGAAAATTTAATTGCACCTCATGAAATATCATTAAAAAAATACTTTAAAAAAAGCAATGGCAAAAAAGCAAACACTGCATATTCACTGTGGTATTATTTACGCCATGATTAAAATAGACATACCTTATGAAGGGGGAGAATGAGGAAGGCTCCACCACCGCTGGCATCAACAATTATGGCAACAAACTTGGGGTTGACTGAACAGAGGGCGCTGTCCCATGTGACCTTTGACACGCGGATATCATCGTAGCACTGGTCATTCTTAGCCACCTGGCCATAGACGTGACGGAATTTGCTCTGCCGTACAACTCTTATTTTACTCATATCTGTGCAAAAGATTTAACATGTTGATTAGAAAAGTTATTCAAAGACCGTTAAAACATCAGTGGTGACATATACAAAATAAGAAAACCACAGTAAGATGCAACACAAGCTTGAAAACATAAGATATGTCATTCACATATTGCACTAAAGCTTTCAAAAAATGAACTAAGATCATATGTGAGCTTTTTCCACAACAGAACTTTTGGCAGATGGTCTCCGACTGTTAAAAAATATTACTGTTCTCAACTCTAAGGGTCTCCCTGGACCCTAGATGCCCTGGCTACTAGAAAGAAAAAATAATCAAAAAGTCATTCTGAGACAGTATCTATGGTCTCTTTTGAACAGAAATGAAAGGAGTCATACTTTCAAGTGAGCAGCTAAAACGAATTTCACAACTGTAACACTCAAAATATTCAGAATTCATAAAAATAGCATATGAAAAAAAACAAAACAGAAAAGCTGGTTGATATTTCATTTGATCAGTTATTTGTTATTTATTAAATGTACTCATCTTTAGCAATGGCAGATATTATATACCAATAGAACACCATCATCAGCATCATCCTGTGTGATCAAATATCATAGGCACCCTGATAGCCAGAAAGATGCCAACAGTATGGTTTTGACTGTTCTGCAAAGTGGATTGTAAAATAAATGAATTTTACATAAATTTGTATAGTTAAAGAAAGTGCTAATCTTCTCATAGCTTTGTTTGACCCGTATGAAAACATTTGGAACGCTAACCACAGTGTCTGGCATATTAAAAGTTCATCTGACTGTGCATTTGGCCATCAGGTGAAGCAAATGGAACTAGGATAGCTGCTTGTTCCACACTGTATACTGTATGACAAAGACAACACTAAAATGAAAGATGAAGATCAAACAAATGGCTAAAATCAGATTCAAATCATCATCAAATAAGAAAGGAACAAGTTCAAGTGGTCTGTAGGAGCCATTCATGAGGGTGGACTGATGTATATGTTTCTGATGGTCCGTGTGTGGGTATTGGCTGGTGGTGGGAAGAGTGGCACTGGTTGTGTCACTTTGAAGTTAATAATTAATGCCACTCACCTGTTTTCACAGTTTTTGGTTTGTTGGTTACGACGTGGGGTGAACACCGGAGTGAAACTTTCTGTTGACCGTTTTACGCTTACGCTTATGCTTACATTTTACGTTACGCTTACAATTACGTTTACATTTGCATTACATATTGATTATCTGTATTATTGTCTTTGTTTTCTGGGCACTCAGAATGTAAGTATCAATTGTGGTGAATTGTATTAATAAATAACGATTATTGGCGAGATACAGAGGTCAATTTAGCGCGTCATCAGGTAACTCCCGTGTTTAGCCTACGGCGGCTGTTTCGCTTGTCAGCCGCAACATGGTCTGTTTTGGGAAACTCAAAACTTAAGTGTTTGACAGCACTTGGTACCAACTTCCCAGCCTAATTTGCCTACAAGCATGATAAAAATCACAGCACAGGATGTGTAAATTTTCCATTGTGTGCGCGCCTGTGTGTGGAAAAAAAGAGTGAGAGAGAAACGCTTGTATGGCATGTTCCCGACTGAAACAAGAATCACAACATAAGCAGGAAGTTCTTCCTATAAGGATGTGGGAATGTTCTATCAGCCCAATTGTCTGGAAAACACATCAGTCATGACTGCTCACTTTTGAAGACTCCAAACATGACAGATTTATTCAAATTAAATAAAGCAGCTAAGGAGATTTAACCGTTTAATCTTTCATAAAGCTCAATTTGGGATATAAAAGATTATGTAATTCTTCTGAATCTAACTACTGGTGAATGCAGCTGTGGAGAGAACTGAATTTTTCAGATATCAGGAAAGGCTAAAACCAAAAACATCTTTGATCAAATATCCTGGAAGCTAAATGTTAGGAAACATTATTTATATGTAGTCTAGTGCATATTTACACAAGTTTTATATCATGTAGAGATGAGGTATATAATAATTTCTTTTGACCTTTTTAAGTCTCTCCTCTTACACAACTTTCCTTTTGACATACAAAAGGCAGATTTCTCAATACTGATTACCTGGATGCGATACCGCAGAATAAAATCTCAGCAATCCTGAAGGAAGAACTATGTTCAAATGATTTACATGTTACACCTGATACTTTTGATTGTACAGTATGATATATACTCCCCTCTTTGCTTTCTCCCCTACATTATTCCTGGTGTGCTTGTGAATACACTGTTACAGTGGTGAAACCATAACTGAATTATTGTACAAAAATTATTAACACAATTATTAGTAAACAGTAGACCAGAATATTAGCCAGCTTCCCACAGATCACATAAAGCACATGGATTTTGCAATGAAAACTGGGTTTCTGCTGATATTGTTTTACCAAATGTAATGTCCAAGAGCAGCTAATATATAATTATGTCATTCTGAGGTCATCACAGCGGTGAGTGCACTGCAGCAGCAGTTGGAATTTCAAGATGTGACCTGGGTACTTTCCAAAACAGGCCAACCGAGTTCCAAATAGGGATGGAAATTTACCTTTAACAATAAGTATGTTGCTATGTAACGGTTTATTTTTTAAATGCACTTTCTCAAAATACAAACACTAGCAGCACCATGAAGATTCAGCTCACCTCCATCTAACTGTTCTTGTCATGATTCAATTAAGCAAATATGGTATAAAACATTATACTGGGGAAAATATTTCATGCAATTGGAAGAAAGTTGAATTTGGCATATAAAGGAATGACCTATTCTCTTGGCGGGAGTATTCTTCCCTAAAAGGCGAGCAAAGAAATGACTGACTAAAGAGACCAGTGGCAGGTCATTACAAATCTAATTGGCAGAAGGTCTTAAGGTAATCAATCACCACTGGTATGTTGTAGCTATCCTAAGTTTTGAAAAACATCCTTCTGACAAAGTTCCACAATCATGATGCAGAAACTGACTAGTGACAGGCAAATCAGTAGCCTTGCCCCTCCATAATAAGTGGACCTTATGATTCCTCATCCTGCTTGACTCACTTTAAGCAGTTAATGACTGCCCATTTAAAGCATGCTGCTCTTTATATAATTATGCTAATATTCTACTGTTCTTGGCTTTATTCATTTGCTGCAGAACAGTGCACTGTTTCATACAGAAACTTCATCATAGCAATGTGACTAGTGCAGACAAATCACAGCATTCTTGAGTCACAATGGCCTGGACAAGGATAGACAGTCACATTCTCCTTTAGCTATGCAAACAGGATGAAATGATCCAAAATCACGTGATGTTAAAAACCAGTTACTCTGAGGAGACTACAGAGAACACCTACTGTACATGTCTATCATCAGATGTTCTGTGTATAGTCATCGAAACTATTTTCACAAAAGTTGAAAACATTTGAAAATCAATGTCCATCAGGCTAACCAATCATTATATTTATACTTCTGTAAAACTAATCTTTGTCTTAGACAACAAGACTGAAGATACTGGATATGAGATCTTTATGGTGAAGGGCATGGCTGTACTGGTATATTGTACTGGTAAACTGGCTACAGGTTCAGTGCAGCTTGTGTGGGTTGTAGATGAATAATCAACACTGCAACTTGGTGAGTAAGTCTTGCTGCTTGGTCACAGTATTCCCTGAAAGCCCTATTCAAGAATTGTAAATTTCTTTTGTCACTTTGGCTGGCTCTCTGTGGTTCGATTTAACCATTTCAAACGAAGAAAAACAAAAGACAGCTAGAAAATTGGGTCAAAGGAGATAAATGCCCCGACTAGAAAGACTCTTTCTGCTGTTTTGTAAGCCAAAACCTGCTATTAAAGGTGAGTTCAACAATTTCAATTGACAACTATACACAGGTGGCCCAGCCTTACTTACCAACACCTGAATATCTATTAAATAACATGCAAATAAAACATTTACATCATTATATCATTAACATTATATCATAAACATTTATATCATTTGTCATCCATTAGGATGACAAATGATGTAATAATATAAGCAAGAGTTGAGCTGAGGTTTTCTAGCAATGTGATGTCGTCAGACATTCTTCAGAGATACACCTTTGGTAAATACAAAGCTACCCAATGACACAGATTTACAGCTCACCGATCCACCCCTAATTCAAGCAAAGAAACCCAGAGTATCTGTTGGGCGTACCAGAAGAAACAGAGTTATGTGCCTACTTGCCTTCTGTGAGTGCAGAGTTAATCCTGATATGTGGAGAAAAAGACCCCACAGCATGAGGAAAGGACTCACAGGAAATGGGACCAGTGTGACAGTTTTTAGGATCCTTCACTGCATTCTTCACCTCCATTCATGACCGACAGTGATAATGGAATGAAATGAAACACACTTTATTGTCCTCTTTGGGGAAATTATCTTTTCACTCTTCCGTTGTACTGTATTTGTATATATGTGAACATGTGTGTACAGGCCCATAAAGCTAACACACACACCAGGGGTCTGTAAGAAGGCAATTTTATATACAGTGGTACCTCTACTTACGAATATCTCTACTTATGCAGCACACCTGCCGTACAATACCGACATATACCCTATACCGGTACCTACCGGAGGTGTGCCAGACGTAGCCTCACATGTTCTCTAATTGGTCTATCGCTGCCGGCGTACGTAGTGACGTAATACGTCCTATGTCGGCGGACAATGGCCGATCTGGCGGAGCGCTGACTAAAGTCACACAAAAACATTTTTACAGATTTTGGAACTCAGTGTACACATAAGACGCTTAATGTTAAAAGGCGCAGCGTTGATTTTTGAGAAATTTTAAGGCTTTTAATCTCGTCTTATGGTCCGCACAATACAGCACCTACATATTTATATTTACAAGGAACGTTATTAACCGGTTCAGGAACTTTATTTTTTTGTTCTAACCGGTTCAGGATCGTCAGTTTATGGGTGGAACGCAAAACCGGAAACGTTATAATTCCGTTTCTGTTCGTAACGAACAGATTGGCAAAAAATTCTGGTTCAAAGCCCTGGTAAAAATACAGTATCGGCTGATACTCGCAGCTCCCACAGGTTCCTGAACGCAACATTCTCATAGCTGCTCTGCCATTGGCTATTACCTAGTATCTTCCTGGCATCCCATTGGCTAAGAGGGATGCCACTCCACCTCTGTGTGGAGCTAAGTCGGTGTTTACGCATTCGGCTCTCAACCTGTGAGGTGTTCTGATAGTTTTGCACAAATATACAGTATTAACTTTTTGAGTATTCGCTATGGAACCCAAGAAAGTGACGGAGAAAAGAGGAAAAGACGAAGAAAAGAGTCTTTTGTCCATACAAACAAAACAAGAGATAATAGAAAAGCGTGAAAAAGGGATGCGTTTGGTTGATCTCACCAAAGAATATGGCCGTAATGCATCTATTGTATAATCGCCATGTTATTAAAACAAAAGGAAGTTTAAGGAGTTTAAGGCATTGCGTGGGTGGTTGGAGAAGTTCAAAAGGAGGACTGGAATTCACTGTTTTTCGGCATCGTGACATAGGAGCGCAATAACCAAAGAGGGCAAAAAATAATGGGGACAGCAGTTAAAAGGTAAATGACCGTCATTATTATTCTTTATTCTTTGTTTTTTACGTTATGCACATATCTCATTTATTGTGCAATAATCTAATCGTAACATGTATTTGTTACATGTTTTGATGCATTTTATGCTTTATAAAACATTTATATCGGAATTTTTTGGGGCTTCAAACGGATTAGGTCATTTGCATGGAAACTACATGCATGGTCTCTACTTAAGTAATTTTCTACTTCAGTAATTTCTTCCGGAACCAATTAATTTAGTAAGTAGAGGTACCACTGTACACAGTGGGAGGCAGCGAGACAGGCAACAACTTCTTGGTGTGCTCTCGCAGAAGTCTACAAAACAGTTATTGAATGAAACAAGTTCAATACAAGAGTCAAATGGAGATGACCCATTGCTGAATCATCAAAATTCAACATGTTCATCACACAATGCAAGACAAACCATGTCTTGAATATATTTTAGTGTTTTTTTAGTGGAAGAAAGTTGAGCAGAAGTTTGTGTTGGTGTGGCCCTATGACACAATTCAGGTGGCCCCATGTGAAAATTAATTACCTACCCCTGCTTTACCCTAACACAACAGTAGTTACTGCCATGTTGCCATAAAGTGGTATCAAAGTTGTAAAATTACTCATAGTAGGTTCTGTTAATAAAAAAAAAATTAGAACCTTTGTGCTGCATGTAAGTGAGAGTCGTCCCTGCTCAGGTTCAAGAACACAGTCAAGTAGTACAGGAGGGGCTTTTTATTTCATCTGAAGCCAATGTCGATTCTTATCCTGGGTTTACTCTTTTAATCAGTTAGGGGAATAAAAAAGACTTGAGCATTTATTGACACACTGCCTTTACTGTACATATACTGCTAAACTTCCCTCTGTGCTACAGACTTCCACTCTCAGTTTTAATGCTGTCACCCAGACACCTGTTCATTGAGCACATAACAGCAGATGTAAACATTCTGATGTTAAAGAAGACAACTGTCATCTCACAGACCGTATGCTGAAGACATGCTTTTACCACAGAGAAAAATTATAGCCACAGGGCTGGAAAAAATTTAAGAATGATTGCACAAACCAAAAAGACAATTCTACTATGGAATGCAGGGCTCATATTTTTGTCTGATCTGTCAGATAAGTAGTTGGTTGTGATTGCAATTGTAAATTCTTTGCTGATGTATTTTTTGTAGTTACTGCTTAACTTCAAAGACAATGTGGCTGCTTGCATATTCTACAGTTTAAAAAAAAACATAATATCTGGAAAGTTTTAAATTATAAATTTAGAAGATTCCCAGTCATTACTAGCCAAAGACTTAGCTTTCCCACAGTTTGCTCTCTATGCTTCCAACACACACACACACACACACACACACACACAGTTGCCTTAGTGCTCCCCCATGCAATGGTTACTTTTGCCTTTTGTCACCAAGACTGCATGAAACACCAACTAAATCCCCTTCCTGTAACCAAGGCCACGGACCACCATTGTGATCAGATTTCAACTGCATTCCAGTGCTTTTTGCAACAATGAGATAAGGTATTGTCCCCCCCACCCCCAATTCTCTCCAACCCCAAGTGACCATGCAGTCTTTGCTAAATTTAAATTTTTGCAATACATTATGGTTGAAATGGTATGCACCACTAAATTTTATTGTAAGTTTTAAGTACTATCTTTATTATCGCTACAATAATCATTTTATTGGAAAGGAATGGAAAATTGTTTAGAAAAGTTATGAAACTATTAAAGTATGATTAAAAACCCCTCCTTTTGTAAAGAAATTAAACAGATGTGTGGAAAGAACAGAAACCGGATGTTTAAAAATGTAATGAAATTTATGAATAAAAAATTCCAACTAAAGTAAACTCTTGGAAGAAAACCATGTAAATAACACTACAGTGGATTCAGGAAATTATTTCAACAATGTATTTTATGAAAATTTTAAGAGAAAACTAAGAAACTTCAGAAAGAAAAAGAGGCCTAAATGTATCCACCTTTTGGGGAGGGGTCACATTGTGTCTACTTTATCTGACTGTCCTGTCTGACAGACAGTCCAGGAGTGACGGGGCTCCTGGGTTCATGTTTTTCAGGAACTGGCCATAAGCAAATGTTCATGGTATAACCATTAAATGTTACACCACAAAATATATAACCGCTGCAACTCCCAACTACAATTCTCTTCGGACAACAAAAATGGCAAACTGAAAAGTGCAGACACTATTTTTTACCAGTTTCCTGAGATCAGATTATAACAGCAGTGGATATATCAACTTTGGTAAATACTTTCAGAAGCAAAAGAGTGTAACTGTAATGTTGCATTAATTTTTTCACACCAATTATTACAATGTATGCTTATTGAACAACTAAACAGCAACAAACTCTTAATTTTTCCCTTTGTGTCACATCCTAAATCCTATGAGTAACAGGTTTGGTTGTATTCACAATTATAGGTGTTGAGCACCAGCAAGTTGGGCGTCATCTTTAAGAGGAGGAAGGAGGATTGTTATTTTACATGAGTCTTGAGCACATAAACTCTGCCACCAGTGACTCATCATGTTCCCTATGTTGTCTAACTATTAGAAGGTGGCATCCAGGCAACTGATGAAGTAAAGACTTGACCCATTTGATTAACCCCCCCATCCCTCAAAGTGGGGCTTATCAGGAACTCCATTGTGTAACAACCTGGCTGAAAAGTATGACAAGAAATATGGCAATAAGGAAAACAGTACCCGTGTGGTAACTAGTAAGAGGTGAGTGTATGGATGTGAAACACGATCACGAACAAATGCAAGCTCTGCTGAAAAAGAGCGGGTAAGAGACATGCAGGTCTGCTATTCCACTTCCCGGGCCCGGCCTGCTCAGGTACATATATGGCATCTTTGATCAACTCTCAACATGCCTGAAATTGATTTTCCCAAAGCCCGATTGCTTCACACATGAGAAACTGATCTTGTAATATGCAATCTTTCCAACTGAACTACTATTGTTCACATAATGAGAATGAAAACAAAACGAAATAGTAAAAAATTCAGTTTTTGTGATGCAATTCAAAAGTCCTTATCCTAAATCACCAACCACCCAAAAGAATGGAGGTTTATTTTACCAGAATCGTTTACAGCATTGTTCACAGTAAAACTATATGGTTTGCTATTGATCAAGCAAAAACTATGGGAAGATACTATATTAATAAATGTAAAAACTTTGTAAGGAAAAATGCGCTACATACCAATAATTCCTGTCTGATAAATTATCTGCTAAATTTGGCTGACATTTTGGTAAAAGTTGCCAAGTCCTAACACACTGGTGATTTGTTGTGATTTTTTTTTTACTTTAGAAAATTATTGTAGCTTCACCATCATGACTACTGACACACATCCAACTGATGAAATTTGGCATAAAAATGGACCTATATGCAAAGATTTTATGGGAGCAGTAGAAAGAGAAAGGAGAAGGAGAAACACCTGTGTCTGTTTAGTATAACGGATGAGTGCTTCTCTGCAGTTTTACAACAAAGTGAACCATGAAACTGGGAACCTCTGCAACCCTACAACACATTATACACCGGTATTTAAATGAATGCTATTGTATACTTTAACACTTGGGGAAAAGAAATGACATTTATAGACACATGGGCAATGTGATGCAACTTCCAACTAAGAGCTGGATGACACAAAGTAAGAGACAATTATTAAGTCTAATAAAATTCCTAAAGTAGGAACGGGCTACGGTTTGTGTATCAGCAGCCTGTGTTGTATGAATAAAGATGTCAACACCAGATGTCAAATAAAGTTTTTCCAATGTCCGGGAAAAACGGGGGAAAACTAAGATCTCAGCTTGAGACAAAAAACAGAAATGTGTCTGAAAACGTTTTTGTTTAGTTCTCCAGCACCAACGTCTTTCCAAATCTATCAGTTTCTGTGCTTTGAGACTTAGCAGAGAAAATCTTAAACTTCTTATCCTACTTAAAGTCAAGATTTAAAACAGACTACTTGCAAATCCTACATAATCACAACATGAAAAGCTCTAGTTTTTACGCCTGTCTGCGTGTGTGTGTATTTATAAAGAGCAAAGCAAGGTCAACGTAAACCACTGCCTAACTTCGTATTTTGTACCCTTATTTTGTTTCCTCATTTCATATTCTAATACCAAAATTGTAACACAATGAAAGAAATGCAGAAACTCTGTCTACCATTCAATCTTCTTAAATCAACTGCTAATACTACTGCTTGAGAGTATATAACACGTATCTTAGCCTTCCTGATCCCCCCTCAATGGGCAGTGCAAAAACCACTGTTCCATTTCAAAAGATGTTGTCAGCTGTGCTGGGAAGGACCAAAGGAAGACATATCGTTAGTTTGTATGCATCTTCTGGACTGGCTAGTGCAGGAGTGAGACCATCTACGATTTCAAGCTAAAAGCTTTATTCTATTTTTTAACATGATAGCAGATATGAGAGGAAATTGTACAGATTAATACATATGCAAAACAAACACATGGAAAGCAACAAGTTGTGACAACTAACATTTAACACTCATTGTGGCTTATTAAACAAACAAAATCCAACGCTGATGAGCCGAGCTTTCCAACAGAGTGTGGTCTGGGATCATCTTGCACAGACATGACTGGACACAAACTGAGGCATGACAGACATGTTCGAAGAATGCATTCTTTGAGTTCAACCTTGGTGCAGTTGCCTGACTGTTGACTAAATACTTGCCTCTGCAGGGGCATCAGCATCCATTAGCATGACATTAAAATTACAGAATGGTCTTCCATGAAACTAGGATGGACAATGCGATGGTAAAAAACCCATTTCATTTGTGAGTATTCAGATAAAATGAAGAATCCAGAACTGCTCTCATCTTAAATACTGTAAGATATGTGTTTTCTGCTTTGTTTTAATCCATCAAAAATAAAGAATACAGACCAATGTGTATATTTCATATTCCTTTATACAAAGTGAGCTTCCACACCAATAAAATAAGGTTAATGGTTGTGTTGAATACATCATATAAATAAAAAGGTAGATCTTAATTACCTTCTTGAAACCAATTCAAATGATTAAATCATTCCAAGTTTAAAAATGTAATCAAACCTAACCACAGCCCACATCAGCACAATTGGCTGTAGCCAACAGAAACCAGCACTCCCTCAAATCTCATGTCAGGAAGCAGAATTTCCCTCTGCTTCCTGACTCACTTCCTCTCTCAGCCCAATGTTAGGAAGGGAGACTATGCACTTCTAAAGACCGTGTACCGTAGTACTACCAGAAGAGAGTGATGCATCTGGAATGGTTAGCAGGCCCAAACACAGCTGCAACATCAGTGACTGCTGACCTTGGGGTCACTGACAGTCTTCACTCGCTCAGTATCCCACAATGAGTCTCAGCAAGGAAAACTCAAAAGCTTATTACACGTATAAACTGAAGAACCTAGTTCAAGACTCCATATCAGAATTATGCTATTCATTTTGCATAGGTTCACCAACAAATCAAAATGTAAATTGAGCAAGAATAGTTACTCACCAAAAGAGCAGCTACAAAGTGGAAAATATATATACTGTATATCAGATCTGGACAATATTAATGTCATTCCTACATTCAGTGGTGCAAATTTTAAAGAAAAAGTTCTCAGATAACAAGCATCATTAAAACAGTGCCAGGCTTAATGTGTTCAAGTGGAGGAACACATGACAGACCACAAGTCAGTGAGCACCAGCATCTCTAGGCCCGTTTCCACGTCAGGTTTTTTCCAGCTGCTGTTGGGCCATTTTCCCAAGACCAGTGTTGTGCATGATTGCATTAATTGAATGCGCTCGTGTTTTTTTGTGAACACACCGATTTGCAACTAGGAAATGTGACTCGGAGGGATGAACCTTCACTTGGGGGCAAACAGTGCTTTGTGAGAACTAACGCTCGTGTTCTGTTGTACAACACCTTAGGCCTATCAAGGTCACATACCTCGAATGAGATATCTGTATTTGTTTTTATTTTTACAGCTTAACATTAACTGGATGCTGGGATTTCCATTTTTTGGGAACAGTATACTTTTTTTTTTTTAGTTTGTGTACTGGTCTGATCCCCTAAGAGAAATTAAGAGCACAGTCTAGTAGTAATTCTTCAATCAAACTCATGCATACATATTATGTTTACAGACCCCTGTAGCACACACACACACAAGGGGGCCTGTGGACATGCAGTGGCGCCTTGCTGAAGGGTGCCTCGGCAGTGCTCCGGAGGTGAGCTCCCATCTCCCACTGTCAGCTCATACTCCGAGGTGTCTGGGCATGAGTGGGAATCGAACCACCAATCTTGGGAACATTGAACGACCCACTCTACCACTGAACCACTGCCGCCCCCATGATCCTGACTATCGCATTCATTCCCAAAACACCTACTCACTTAATTTCTTCATTATAAATGTTTTCTTTATTGATTAATATTATTGTGACACCACTGCCATTTGACTATTCTCTCTTTGTATTACAGTAATAAAACACTTCAACTCAATATTCATGAGATCAGAGTAATCACGTAATATTTTACTAAGTGTCACAGACTGCATCTGATTTAATTGGAGTATAAGTGAACTAAATATCTACTTAGTGGTGAATGAGTATAAATTAAAAAAAAAAAAAAGAAAAGACACCAACAATTACAGCGTACTGAGCAACGCAGTCAGGGGCAGCAACGAGAAACTACAGTACTTATATGTCCTACATGACTGTATAACCACATGAGAAGGGTGAGGCTGTCATCTGTATTCATTCGGCTTCCTTTAATTCCAAAGATTCTCCACGTGCTGTGTGGAACCACAAAGAGTAACTGTGGAGGAACAGTTACTCTGAGTTCAGGTAACATTCATAGTTGCTAGCAGAAGCTGCGAGAGCTTGAAAACTGTCGGTGCATGTATCTCCCATACCAGTGCAGTAATGGGTCAAATCACAACCTGACATTTACATGAATGCTCCGTATTTCAAATGAAAGAAATATATTTAACAAGAACATATTTGTTTTGGATAATGGAAACATCCATTTCTTAGACATTTATTCCGTAGGGAGCCTTTTGTTGAGAAAACACTAACAATCAGGATATCACACTCCCAGGGCGCGGTTGTGCTTGTGCACCTCCGTGTATGTGGAGCTATCGTGTCGAGATAAGTTTTACCCGAGCACTATCAGTAACATTAGCTACCCCACCCCGTTAGGCAACGTAACGTTAAAACAGCACCTTTCGCATCGTGAATTACCCATCCAAGATCAGAGGGTATAAACACATTTCCTTGCTTGGAAATAACAGTTTCTCTTTATACAGACTCGAAACTTTTACCAATGTCACGGTGACGGTATCTGAAGGCTAGTGCTAGCTTAAAAGACAGTTGACGTTCTACAGATTCATCTAAGCTAGCGTGTGCACTTTCTTGTCTGGGAGACTAGAGCCGGACAAATGAGTGATAATTCAACTAAACTAAGAGCACAAAACAGCTTTAGCTGTCACAAACGATCTAAATAATCGAAAACCTACCTTCAGTGGTGCAATTTAAGTATTCCCGAGAGCTGAATGATGTTACACAGCCTAACGTGTTACCTAATTGATTCCTCCCTCTGCCGGAGTCACTGCTGTGCCCACACCACCAGCTCCGCGAGCTCTTTCCACACTCTGGAGTTATGTCCCGCCGACTTAGTCTTGGCGAACTTTGATAGGCTTAACGGTCTTTGACGTACAGCTAAGATAACCATTCAGGGCAGCCTTACGAAAATTCCGGGAACCAAATTCACGTTGTCTTGTTTTGAAATCCCAGGCAAAGAAAATCATCGTTTTTACGGTTGTTTCAAGATATTTAAAACTCATGTGGTATTGTTATGGGTTATGGGTTAGCCTTGTTATCCCCATTTTTTCTACACTCCACTTCTTATCATTTCTCTATTACTTAAGAAAAAACAGAATAGGAACGGGATTTTATTTCCAAAGTAATATGTATTTATCGATTGATAGAATTTTTAAAACAAATTTAAAAACTCACTACCTATCCGACTACCTAAATTGTCAGCAATTGTTATGAATGCAAATAACGCCTTTAAAATACGATTAAAATCAGAGCAAGGCAATGATGAGAATGAAAATTAATCAAATAAAATAAGAGTGTTTCTGCATGTACAAATATGCGCAACTGGGAGCGTTTGTGGATTTAGCGTTAATATAAGGATACAAATCCGTATCTGAGAGGCTAAATGGTTCTTTGTGTTATTTGTCAAAACATGGCAACTCATTTAAATGCTATTACATTTCTAGGTATCGTTTTTAAGAAATTAAAATACAGTATTTAGGGAACATAATGTACCAAAAATGTGTTACAGCACCACAAGATGGCGTTGTTTGACATTCAGAGTGTTGCAGACATTTGACATTCAATTGGTCAAATTGTTTTCTTCTACACTCTTCTTTAGTCTTGAAATTGGTAGGTTATAATGAAGGTAATACAATGCTCTTCCATCCCAGATATTCCTCTTCATGTGCCAGGAAAACAATTGTTATTGTTTATTAAGAACAGATGACTTACTAATTGACAAACAAACCACTTAACACGGTTTCCACTCATTTCACTCATTACATTACATCCATAGTAATAAGCTAGATTTCTTCCTCACCTTTTCTCACAGATTGTTTCCTCTCTATTGTCCGGTCTGGAGATTTCTGAGCCGCATCAAAAGCCGCTTTCATCTGTGCTACCTTGATAGACTGGCCCATCTCATCAGACTTGACTTCAGCTGGCCTTGGCCAGTCGTGGTGCTGTAGTTTTTCATGCAGTTGAATAGTTTCCTTTATGAGTTCTGAGACAGGCCTGGACTTGGGAATGTTTTGTGACTGATCTCTCTCTGGCACACTGTCATCGTTCTCTGTACCAAGTTTCTGATCAGGTTGCCCAGGCCTCATGTTTTCTGTTTGAAGTGCCATATTAGGATCCTGCTTCATGTCTGCTGTGACTTGGGGATATTCCTCTGAGATAATAGTGCCGTCATTAGCCAAAACTGAACCAGTACCTAACATTGGCACAGAGGGATTCCCGGTGGAGTCCTTGACCTGACTTCTCTTCAAACGTTGATCATCTGAACCTTCAGACCTAGTTGATTTTAAGTCTTCTTTGGTCTCATTGTTGCTCTTTTTCTGCAGAGGTCGTCTTAAAGTAATTGTATCTCTGCCCCCAGCAGCAAGTAAATGACACGGGTCTGCAGTTTGTGCATCATTTGTTGTGGGAGGAGTCTTTGCATCAGGCACTGAGGAATGAACCATCCCGCCACTCACCTGACATGACATTCTTTGATCTGAGATAGTTGATGAGATGACATCTGAATTTACCTCGGTTTCCTCCATGACCAAATCACCTATTAAGCTCTTGTTATTTGAACGCTGCCAGTTAGATTTGGAATAATGGGAGTTTGGGATTGAGTTCTCATACAAATCATGTCCAGTCATTCTAACCTGTAAATCCGGTGTATCTGACATGTCAGCATTATCTGACTTTTTCTCATCAGAGTCCTTATTGTGATGATCTTTGGCTCCGAGGTTTTCTTTGAGAGGTTTCTCTTTCCACCCCTTCATATCCCATACTGATGGTGTATTTTCATCCCTTTGGTCAATTTTATCAATAAAAAACTCTGTTGCTACATTATCAACGACTCTGCTAGCAGCATCTGTACTGTCCTTTTCACACATGTCAGCCTCTTTCATTTCTGGATTAACTTGCTTCTTGTTTCTCTTTAGTAGCTTCTCCAAAATAGATGTAGGTTCAAAGGGTGAGGCCAGCTTTGATTCTGAGTTTGAGTCTACCTCTTGATTTATGGTTGTTACAGGTGTGTCCCTTTGTTGATAAAAGCTCACTGATGCATTGTAATCATCAGTATCAGTGGCCTTTGGTTTTGTAGAAGAATTGTCATTGGAAACTTGCTTCAATTCAGACATAAGTCTTTCCTTTTCTGAATGACTCTCTGTTCTTTCTTTTGGTGGTCTGCAGCGGGCCGTATCACTCATGTCTGATAAAGATTCTTTCTGCAGTCTGTTTTTCAAAGGATGTTGGGGTTGAGCTGTAGGCGGCCCCTTCCTCTCCATCAAACGTGCCACTGTTCCTGCACAGAGTTTCGTATCTCCATCCACAACGTCAGCCATGATGATGTCATTCTGGTCTTCTTGAACAGGCTGTAAAAACTCACTTCGTGCACGGGCTTCACGTCTGCTCATCTTTGCCATTTCAGGGTCATCTTCAGTGTTTTCCAGCAAGTTTGCGTCCTCTGAGGCAAAAATTGGATCATTATTTTCATATGAAAATCCAGCTAAGTTGTTGTCTTGGATCTCCTCATGTGGGACAGTTCCCTCCATCCTGGTCTTTGATGATATATCAAGCTCCTCCTCAGTCTTCTTCTCCTCTCTCTTGTTATGATTGAACAGCGTGTATGCTATGGATATTTCCTCAACCTTCATACCAGTCTTTTGGTTTTCGTCTTTCTCCTGTGGAACCAGTAGAGCAGTCCTGCCTCCTTGTCCTGTTCCTCCTCCCTCCTTTCTTGCAGCTCCTCCCTGTCTCACCTCCTTTGCAGCAGAAATCCTCACCCACAAACTAATGGGCTTCTCGCTAGAAGGTGTTGTTGGCTTCTGACCAGGGCTCTTATCCAGATCTTGAGCGTCTGGCGCGTCTGGCTCGCCTGAAATTTCCCCAGTGTTACCCACTTCCTCTTCACCAAAGCTTGCTTCCTCCATGATGTCACCTGTGTGACCGCCCGCACTTCCAGAGTTGGTGCTCGGCCCCATCTCCGATTCTTCACTGAGAGCTTGTTCTCCCCCCTCGAGTTTGTCCTGGTTCTGCCCCATACTGTTCTGTGGAGGAAGACAAGGTTAAGCTCACAATCAATCAGGATTTAAAAAGAAATGGAAAGTTATTGTTGGTTTTTTTTTTGTTTTGTTTTTTTGCTTGGCAAATGATGATGATTGATCTGCTCCGTTCTACAAAATCTGTGTCTGTTATGTTACTGACCCTCATGTGGTTTTTGTCAGAGAGGAAAAGCAGCCAAAGTTTGAGATACTGTTCAGACATTAAAAAGAGTGCGAGTCTTGGGAAGAGACTATAATAAATGTAGAAAACAACTCATCGTCACACAGGATCTATTTTCATGGAAGAGGTAAACTGGAGTATCTTGTGACTTTAACTGCCATAGTATACGCTCTGTTGGGTTATTCATGCAATTACAATGTCCACAGTTACTCATCAAATTAGTCACAAGATTTTTCATTTCACTTGTGAATTTGAATCTTTTTTTTAGGGCTTATGATGGATTCTGCAGGTTACAGTGTAAGCAGAGCTGAACTTTCACTCATTCAAATTTAGAACATGAAGCTTCATCCTGAGAGTTTTGGGAATGATGAGTAAAATCTTTGATCAACAATTATGGGATATTAATTTCACAACTAACAGGAACAACAGGAGCACTAACATTGACTAACTTGTTTTCATAGGCATTGAGCCATTTGTACAAGGCCTTTCTAACAATTCATAATATTTAAAGTGCATTAGAAGCGACTGATGAGTTTGATAGTATTTACAATATAGATGAAGTACTGAGTTTAGCATTTAGACTTAAGACGACAAAAAAAGGTGAGCCATAATGTAAATACCATTATAAATAGCAAAAGTTAACCCACATATGACCAATATTAAAATAAAGATACTATCTGTAAAAATAAATTGGAGTAACAAATGGTGAAATAAGTTACAATAAGTCTGTATGTAAAGATGATAAAATAATGATGTTTTATTTTAATAATGATGTTTGCTATGACTTTACATAATGTTAAAATTTTAGATAATGTTTGGGTTGGCTGGGATTTTGTTTCCATTAAAGCTGATCAAAAGCATCTGTTCTTATCCAACTGTCAAAGTTTTATGCGATAATTATACTTTGAGCCTTTCTGAGTTCTCATTCGTTTAAAATAACGTGATATTAGCAAATTTTATCAATTTACTGATTTAAATGTTAATGGTTTGTTAATGATTTAAAAAAACATTAACAAAGCCCTGCACCATATTCATCTAACTTTGGTTCTTTATCAGTTCATCTTTTCTTAGGGACTTTACCCTTTTCTATTGACTGAAGTTATTGCTAAGCAATAATAGTTCGGATGCTGATTAGTGGTCAGAAAATATTGGAGTATCAGCAGCTGCGGTACAAGGGGGTCAGGAGGTAACAATTGTTGACAAGAAAATAGAGCATGATGATGGCAAAACCAAAAAACATGTGTCAGAGACAAATGTTTGCATGATTGTTTAATTGTTCTCACCCACTAAACTGCTGCTGTAAGCAGACAACATGGCGAGACACAATGAACAATGATTTGGACCATGAGTCTGCTTCCTGTCTGCGCGGCAACATATGACTGCTGTTGTCTTATCATCTGACGGGCCTGCGCACAGGCCAGACACATGGCTAAGAGTTAATTTATCGCTCTACACTGGAGGCATAGTTGTGTGAAAAGACTCCAATGAGTTGTTTTTCATGCTGCATTGCTGAGACAGAGCAGATACGTGTGAGGAGGTGGTAACAAGATCAGATAAAGAACTGCCTCTTCTCCCCCTTCAGATCATGTGAAGTCAGGTTAAATCCACTGAAGACCTCAGAAAGAATTTACATTCATTTATTTTCCTCAACCTCCTCCGTCAAATAGTGTGGTGAACCCTTTCCCCTAAGGCCTAACCCTGTTAACAACTGTTGTATTATCCTGTTTCAACCTTCCTGAATGTCAAAAGCTGATCACTTGATCAGCTTGTGCTTTGCTGTCTTACTTGTTACTACACACAGGGATAAACACCAATGAGCCGAAAAGTCTTAGCTGCTGGAAAACGGACAATCTGATGTTTTCGACCATCTTTGAACTCAGATTTGAACAACCCAAAACAATGGGCACAGGACCTGGTACAACTTCCTGCTCTTACTATGACATGCATAAAATATTGATCTATCAACTTTGAGGACACTTACCAGTTAGTCGTTGCAGGCGAGTCAATGTCTTTCTCTTCGGACTGACAGTGCTCTTTGTTGGTTGTTTGGTGATGTTAAGTCCTCCCACAAATGGACAAGCAATGGGAGTCTCACACTTATTACATCCATGTGATGTCACACCACATTTGACTAACAGAATCAGAGAAGCACAGCAAGAAGTGAAGGATCTTTAGAGAGCTATTTTAAATATTTCATTTCTGTATATATCTTGTGTTGGATTAAGCTCCATATAGGAATTTTATCCTGAGCTAAAATGTCAAATAAATGGGTTTTCAGCTTCTGTTCATTTCATTTGCAGTTAAAAAGAAAGGTAGGATAAAAATAGATACAACCAAAATACAAGCACAAGTGAATTAAAAACTCTTTAAGAAAACATAACTGGATTTTTTTTTAAAGTTAAAAACAATCCTTGACAGTAAGTGTGAACACAAGGACTGGCATTTTTCCTCTTTCCTTACACAGCACTGTTTGCCTAGCCTTAGGTTGCACCAATACTACTTCACTCCAGGAACGTAGTTAAGATAAGTAGGTGTGGAAAATGAGCTGACACAGCTTGGACCTCTATTTTTTTGTTTTGTGTGGTCTCCATAGTAACATCCAAAGCAGGATAGGTCTTCAGGTAATAAACCAAAGGGGAGGTTCAGCTGCCAAGAATTTACCGTTAGCAGCAGAGGAAGAGGAGCCGACCCACATCCAGGGCCTGTAGACTGAAAGCTGACCCGTTGACAGACAGGCAGCTAGAAGTTCTGTACTCTTGGCAAATGGTGTTTCAGTGTTTAAGAAGAGTAGCAGGTTAGTTTAAATCATGTCTAGACAAAAGTCAATCTGTGTTTAATTTAAAAATGCTGTTAATTAAAAATGGAATCCTCAGGCTCCGAGGTACAGCGATAAAGTGTTTTACAGGGCTCCTTATTTAATCCCTCCTTTTAAAGGATTAAAGCAGTCAGGTAAGTTTGTTTTCTGGTTCACAGCTCTGAAAACATCAGGTTAGGTTAAAGCTGAAATGCTTAAACATGGTCACGTAGAAATAGAATATTTCCTATCTCAAGGCTTCACCACACAATACTTATAAAAGCAAGAACGGTCATATAGGAGAAACAATTCACTGATGTTATGTAGTGTGGAGAAGCCAGATGTTACATAATGTGTCAGTAAACAGATCTCTGCCAAAATATACAGAAAAGGGTACGATAACGTAATGTCAGAACGCAAAGTCAAATCGTGACGACACAGTCACAATTATCATGTAAAACACATTTATTTCCATACTGACCACATACAGTACATTATTTTGAACTTAAAAAGTGCAATATGCATTCAAACTACAGCAATGGACAGTACAAAAATTACTGCATACTTAAATATAAAAAGAAAATTGTTACAAAACGGTGCAGTAACCTATCGTGATTGTTGTCACATCATGTGACAAAAGCTTTCAAATTCACTGGTGATATGAGCGTAAGAGCTGAACAGCTGTGATCCAACGACTTCACTGAGTCTCTTTCATTTCTCCCAAAAGGTGCGAAAAGATGTGACAGCATTTAAGTACATAAATGACCGACGTTACGATTCACATACTTTATACAGCTTCAATTGTGTTTCCAATTTGTCAAACACAGCCAAAGAACTTTGGTCTTCACATTTAAGAATGTAAGTCAGGATGGTTTGGATGTAAAGTGTGATGTCTTCTTGTGAAAAATGTTCAGATAACTTTAGCTTTGAAATGGTTTGCATAAATAAAATGCCAAAAGATCCTTAGCTCCCGTCACACAAGGCCTTTGATAGTGAGTTCAAGCCATGCAGAATGACTCCTTTGTCCCCTCTCATGAACAAATTAAAGGAAATACTGAGGTCAATAACATTATTCAGATGTTATTTTGGCAGAAGCTTGCTGTGTAAGACTGTTCAATTACAAAGCAGTGCAAAATAAACAACAGAAATCTGTTTCTGTTGAAAACAGTGAAGAAGCCTCTGGCAAAACAAAATTTACAACCTTTTCTCTCCTTTCAACCCATTTACTCACTCAGACTCACACACTGATATGCTTTAATGCATAAACACATGCCTCTCAATTAAAATGAGTCGACTGATTTCCTCACTTTAATTCGACATCGGTAAATGAACTTAATAAAGCTCTCGACTGGCATTCAGTTGAGGAAGAGCTCCATGAAAGCAACATGAGGTAACAGTAAAATTTACAACCGTCTAGCATCTAAAACAAAACTGTGCGGTAAACAAATCTACATTTATTAACACTTTGCATGTTGTCAGGTTCTACTGAAGGACACAAGTTCAGCAAAGTACACGACCACTTTGTACCCGACAGGTAAAAATAATCTACGTGCCAATAAACACCACGATTTGGTACATATCAGGTACTGTCAGTTAAAGGTTAGAACATCTTGTACCATCTCGTCCTGCAATCTGTGCCTCTGGTCTCAGCAGTAAGGCACTTATTTGTCCATGAACCAAACCCAGTTAGATGTGAACTGATGGCTTTACACATTTGTTAGATACAGCGATATCACTTTTCTTCACAGTGAACAGCAGTTAGAGAAACAATGTGGCAAAAGAGAGAGGACACTCCTGACAGCGACACTTGGCAATGTTTTCTTTTTTTTTAATCTGTTTTGTTTGACTGAACTCTACAGACGAAGGGATGATCGGAGTGTTTCAAATCTCCGCTTGATGCGTTAGCTCCTGGGCTCACTCGGTAGTGCTCTCTCCGGAGTGTGCAGGTCATTACGGGGCCGGGACAAAGCAGAGGTGGTGGGGGAGCCCCACTCCAGGCAGGGGTCTGGTTCTGGCGACAGCGAAAGGAGCAGTAGTGTCCCTGCGTCTGAGGAGCAGGCTGAACATAAATCCTCCGAAGAAAAGTTGAGGCTGCCCAACTTGGCCAGCGAGTTCGACCGCTTCAGCCTGGAAGGCACCGTCAGGCCCGCCAAACGCATACGGGTCTCGATCTCCTGCGTCCTCTGACGCACGAGACCAGGTTTCCCCCTAAGACTGCGCAGACTGTCGCTGCTGGAGCTGCGTGTCAGGGTGGAGCCGTGAGGAGAGGAGGTCGGCGTGAGCAAACCAGACCCCACCGCCCCCAACAAGGCTTCATTGGTCAGTGGCACCACCAGTGGCTCTAACCGCACTTGGCATGACGTAGAAGATTTAGGGAAGTCCTTAGTGAAGCCAGAGAATTCCTCTTCAACCTCAACGTGACAGGGGCTCTTCACAGATCTTTGACATGCATGTAAAGGGGAGTGAAGTCTCTCCGGGGATAAACCTGAAAGTCTCTCTAGTCTCTCTGCACGCCGGCGAACCAATCCGGAAGTCTGCAGCTGCAAAAGCGTCTGCTGTTGGCCGACGTAGCACGCCTCGTCCTCCACGTCCATTCTCATCAGCTCAGGAAGTTCATCTGACAAACATTTACCGTCCTGATTCTCCATCGTTGCTTTCAATGCTTCCCCACTCTCCTTCCACTTCAGCGAGTTCAATGAGTTTCCTGGTGGTTCGTCTGTATTGAGGGGAGCTGTGAGTGCGGCAGCAGAGCCATTGACACAGTCACACAGAGGGTCATAGGAGTGCAGCAGTAACACAGAAGATAGGAGATCTTCAGAAGATGAATGGGACAGTGGGAGTGAAGTACTCAGGATGTCAGGAGGGTTGGGGTTAAGGCAAAGCTTTGAGACGAGGTGTGGAAAGTCTTCTTTCTGCATGGAAGGAAGGGTAGAAGCTGAAGCTGAAGGAGCATTGGAGGAAGCGTTCAGCTGAATTAAAAGAGAAAAGAAGACGTCAGAGAGAATGTGGTCTTTCTTTCAAACTGGATTTAACATTAATAACAGCATTTTCATTTTAAAGAAAATGTCAATCAAACCAAACCAACTTACGTTAAGGTTATACGGCGTGCTCAAGTGGTTATTATTGTTGAAGTTTTCGTTTAGGGTTGCCAGGTCGATGCCATTCCCACCTGTATCCACATTTTCTGTTTCCTCTCCTCCGCCTCCTTCTCCTCCTCCTCCCTCATCTGGTTGCATGAGTACCTCCATCTCTGCCTCTTCCTTCTGAACCTCCTCCTCATCCTCCTCCTCTACGGTGCTGAACTCCAGCCTCAGACGTAGCTCCTCCAGGGGCTCAGACCCCCGGGAGCTTGTCTGAGCAGCAGTTCCCGCTGAGGAAGGCCCAAAGTGGGAGAGCGAAAGGCCGTCGCGGCCCACGAAGGCCTCGTCGTCCAGGAGAGCGTCTCGCTCCACATCCTCAATCTCTATAAATACTTTTTCCATGCCAATGAGTGGGGGGCCACGCACAGGTGTTGATGGTTCGCTATCCAGCGCCGAGTCAGAGAGTCGGCGAAAATAGTAGTTATTGTAGGCGGGGTCGATCTCCAGTGAAACATTCCTACATAGCGAGGGACACGCCGCCCCCCTCTCAGACAGCACTTCCTCACAGGAGGGAGACATCCCCGGCTCGGGAGTGAGATGTTCTCCCTCCTCCCCCCCACAACAGTGAGTCGACCCCGGAGGACCCTCTGCCATTTCACAGTCTGCGTCTGGATGCCAGAGCTTGTTGTGACGCTGTTTACTGGAAATATACAATTAGAGAGAGCCAAGGTCAGAAAGAGGTACACAGCTGAGACAAAACTACATGCATGAACACACACACATACACACACACACACACACTTAAGGCAGCACCTTGCATCCAGGATACCCTCGTACTCCGCAAGCTGTCTCATGAATCCCGGGTTGGGTCGTGTGATGTTTCTCTTTTGCTTGACAAAGTTGTAGGCCTTCTCCAGCGACCAGCCAAACTCCTTCATAGCGTAAGCGATGACAGTGGAGGCAGAACGACTGACACCCATCTTGCAGTGAACCAGACACTTAGAGTGGCTCTTTCTACAATGAAGAATTTTAAAAGAAAATGGAAAACATAAAAAAAAGTACCCCAAAAACAAAACATTTCTTCCAGTTTGTAACAGCGTGGACCAAGAGCAAAATATTTTGGGAATCCACAAGTTATTGCTTAGGTTTATACACTAAGTTACAGCTTGACGCACGTTAAATAATCCTCTTAAAGACTTTCTACTCCTTGCATCTACATGTAGAAAACAAATCTGATCCTCCAAACACAACAGATCCGAATTGAATTTTTGACACTATGACACTGCAGACATGATGGTGTTATAAAGCATTTCCTCAGGACTCACTTTGCTTTAACAATAAAGTTGTACGTGTCATTCCAGTGAGCCAGCAGGTCAGTTGCGTCTTCATCGTAAACACGTATGTTGTGATAACTGAATGTGCCTGGAAAGAAGTTATCTATCTCCCTGGTAACGTTGAGGATATAACCCACCCTGGGGAGGAAAGATAATGTCAGCTCATCAACAACATTCCTTCTTGCTCAAATCATTATGAAAATGTTTTTGTATGGATATCTTAGTTGCTTCATAGTACAAAATAAATCACCCTGTCTCTTGCAGTTCCTCCAAATTAGAGGCATTCCATTCAGATCCCTGCAAACAAAGAGAGAAGAAAATACTGTTTAGTCTCCAACTTCCTCCAAAATAATCACTTTGAAAGGAAGTAGTGTTCCTTCGGGATGGAAAGAATCATCGTATCTCAGTTTTTCACAGGAAACAAAAAAATATTTGGGATGCTACTACTAGCCCCACCAGATAGACGTGGTCAAAGATGAGGGTGGCTTTGTCCATCTGGCCCAGGATCAGCAGCATCTCGTTGTCGATGAACTCTTTGTACTCCTTCAGGTTACAGTTCATGTGTTGTTCCAGCTCTGTGCGGATCTGCCAAAAAGTTGTGTAAGAAACGCACAGATTTTTGTTGAGCATTCGGATATGCTTTTATCTTCATGAACAATGTAAGGTGATAAATAAAGCCTTTAAAGACTTTCAAACTAAAGTCTTGAAAGGCAGCAGCGTTCAAGACTTTAGTATGTTAATGATATGATATAGACTAATTTTTTATGTAAATAAGAAGTTATTATACAATTTCTTATAGGAATATTGGCAATTTAACTTTCATGAAATTCAACTTCCAGGCCAGTATGAAAACAAGAGAATAAAAAGCCGAAACAAACACCAAAACTACATTGTGGAATGGTAACGCAGTGATTTGTGTCTGTATCTGTGTGTGTGCACTGTGCATGTGCGCTAATGTGTATTTTACCTGTTTGCAGGTGACGTTCTCCAGGTCCTGGCACGTCATGATGCTTCTGAGTTTAGCTTTAATAAGGCACTCTGTCCTCTCCCTTTCTGAAGGCCTACCAAAGACATGGGTCTCGGTTTCAGCTGTTCAAGTTCATTCAACAACAAATGATCTGTTTCAGTCCTTACATAAGGAATCCAATTCAAGTTGGTTTGTTTTTACTGACTTGTCGACAAACATGGGAGGTGAATCTGGCCGTGTGGTCTCCAGGTCTCTCATGGCATTCCACTCGTTGATGCAGCTCTGGTCTGAAGCGATGCAGCTTTCGTAGTAGCCCATCCAGGTGAGAGCAATGCCACCAGGGAAGTAGTTGTATCTGCGCGACACCTCGCATACCTTGTGCAGCACCTGCAGCGCAGACCTGGAGTGTGTTTATGTGAAAGGCATAGATGATAATTGGGGGTGATTAATATAGGTTTTGGAGATATTTCAGCAAACCTCATGAAACTTTAGTGGTAATAATCTGTTAGCAGGTCCATGCATGTGCATCTTCATGTCAGCAGGTGGCAGAGTGAGTCAGAGTTGTCTCAACATGCCTGAATGCAGCATTGGCTTATGTTAATCAGGAAGGATGCTACGATTTCTGGGATCGAAGCTGCAGGGGTTGCTGGGTACTCACCACATAGCCTGCACCGACACGGGCTTGAAGACGTGAGTGCGACCCGCTGTGTTCACCGTGAAACCGCTGACGAAACAAAACAGACTGTCATTCCCAAGTCATCACAAACTTAAACGTGACGTCTTTGTTCGGAACTCACCCATCGCCATCCAGATGGATCTTGGTGTCGCTCCACAGAGGTAGTACCATGCCGATCGAACAACTTTTGCTGGTAGAAAAGAAAAACGACAACATGTCACAGCTTACTGACGATAAAGTAGGTGGGACTGAGCAACTAAGGAGAAAAGAAATATGAACAGAACCTTAAAAAAAACAACAACAAACTGCTGTATGATTTTCTGTGCAGGCTGAGATAGAATCTCTTTGGAAGAACATCTTAAAACACATAAAAGCAGCCGTCATACTCTTACCAGTCTTTGCTGATAAAGTCGATTCCCAGTAGAATGTTCTCTTCCGTGTCTTGCCGCCCGCTGGTGTACACCACCACCATGTACCGCACACGATCTGACCACACACTTTCCAGCCGTACTGCCTGGAAATGGGGGAGACAACTTTTTAATAACAAACTGTGTGTCCAGTTTTACTTGTGAGGCAATGCAGAAAAATATTTCCTCATCAAAGAAAGCTAGAGCAGAAATTTGATGTAATGGTAAAACCGGAGGCAGCAGGATGTGAGCACACAGAGCTGGCAAAAGTAAAACATCTCATACACACATCCCATGGAAACATTTGGTAATGCTCTCCTACGTGTGTTTAAACCTCAACAACCTCACATGAGCTCGTAAATACGGAGAGCAAATGCGTGTCTTACACAATAAAGTACACAATAAAATGTGTTTTTCAGGTTGTTGATCACTGTCTCGTGTGTGTGTGTGTGTGTGTGTCTGTGTACATTTCGGTTTTGATGTACTTATCCACATTTGCTGCTTCTCACCAGTTTGATTCTGTCCTCTGAGCGAAGGATGTTTATCATCACTTGCAAGTGCTGAGGTAAGTCACCTGTTGAGAGAGAGATGATCGTGATGAATGATCCATCGGACATTCAGAGACACTTTGACCTGAAAGTTAACATCCGACCACAATAACGCCTGAGGCTCATAGACAGTGTTGATCAAGACTATTAACAATTCTCAAGCAGCTACTGTGTTAATTGAAAAGACACTATTTCTTTGTATGAGGGGCGGCAGTGGCTCATCGGTAGAGCCATCGTCATGAAGACAGGATCGCCCAGCCATCGGGGGTTCGAATCCCAGTCCCGCCTGCACATCCATCGGAGCGTGAGCTGACGGTGGGGGGTTATCGGCTCACCTCCCAGCCACTGCCGAGGCGCCCTTGAGCAAGGCGCTGTCCCCCCTACAAAATGCTCATTGGGGCGCGACCCTCGTGCACGACCCGTCACTCCACCTCCCTTGTACCACTGTATGTCCTCTCTGCTTACTGCTTACTAATTGCATGCCTACAGGCCCCTAGTGTGTGCTGTGTTCAGGGGAATGTAACCTGTAACCCATGTGTGTAATTAACACATATACCTACATGTAGGAGTGTGAGTGTAAAAAGAATTTCCCCAAGAGGGATAAATAAAGTATAGATTATTATTATTATTATTATTATATAAAAAAGACACAATTCAGGAGCTTGCTTGCTCATTTTACATCCTTTGTGTTTGAGGTCTGATGTCAGCCATGTCACTGAAGCTAGATAAAAACACACACTGGAGGCGTGTAGACGGACCAGCAACAGTAATTCTATTGTAGGAGCTGACAAAGAGCTAACTATGCTGAAATATGTACCTCACTTTTTCCCTGGTTGTAAATATCTCACTGAAATTGCAGCAAAAAAAGGAACAGGTGAATCATGTACCAATCTCTTCAAGTACTGGCTCTACAAAAAAAAGCATATACGGTGTGTGTGTGTGTGTGTATGTATGTATATTATATATATATATATATATATATAAGCAAGGATGACACACATTGTTGGAGAAGCACAGGTAACAGTGTAACTCTGACGTGGTAACCCAGATTTTGCACGAAGATTCAGTTGTTTTTTTTACTTACAGACATGTAGAAACTGTAAAACAGCGAGTACATTTATAAACATGTAAGCCAACTAAAAACTGTTTTACCTTTTTTTGATGAATAACATGAACACTGAAATTCACTGTCGTATAAATCTTGTAAAAGCTTTTTTTATAGTGTTTTTGATGGTGCTGATAGAGAATCGAACTGTTTAAAGAATCAAGGAAGCCAGCCAAGATGGCATCTGTTAGCAGCTGCAAGATATGAGAGGCCTCCAAAGAAACATAAATATGTCTCCACACAGTCATGAATCATGTGTCCATGTGGATGTGAGAGATTCAAAATGATCACCTGGACTTTCAGCTTCGATTCAGACTAACCTCTGGTCTGTATTACTTACTCCCAGGGGTGAAAGGAGACTTACTTACCACTTACAGTATTTGCTCATGTTTATTTCAAAATTGCTCAAGACCAAAAGAGATTTTCTCTTTAAGTTATCAGAGGTTTGACACCAGAGCAAAGTGGTCACCTCACACTTTACTTCCTCCTCCAAACATCTTCTGAGGACAATGCAGGACAGCACATATGTGCGTGAAGCCATGACAGCTGCCAAACAGCTTGACAGCATTACGGCTGTTGGATGCCGCTGGTTCTCATCATGTAACCAGACCGTCCGGTCAGTCTTGTGTCTTTAAATCAAAATTTGTGGCTGACATTTAAAAAAAATCTTTGATTTAGTTCAGTCCAGCCAATCAAATGAATACAGTGCTGCGTACATGCGACATTTAGCAGAGCGAACGAGGCCACAAGGACGGTCATAGTACCGAACGAACACAAAAACAAAAAATTAAGCGTACACCGGCTGTAACTTTCCTTTCCCTGTGCAATCACACAATGCCAAAAACCCCCTCTCATCCCATTTAATTTCTAAATAAATATGATGTAAAATTCAGTAAAATTTAATTTTTAAAACAATCTAATTAAACACATAATGGTAATATCCATCTACATTTACCATTTGTACCCTTCACCCCTTACAAAGCAGGGATGTCAGTCGAGGTAATAAGAACAATACGGTCCTCCTTTAACCCACAACAGAAGTTTTGCTCAGCGTTACCGAGCACTGGATTTAAACGCTAATCTGCCTAAGCTATACGTCTGGAACATGCTTATCATCAAGGCAGCCTCCATCCTCCTTACCTCAGCTGAGAACATCTGCTGCAACAAATTACTCACTAAAACTGTGCAGGTTTGTTGAATGAGGAGACTGATAAGAGCTACTCCATCCCCAAACGTGTTAAATCATGTAGATAAGGTGGTGCTTCGTGGACCTCACCTGCATGTTTGTGGTGAGGATGTACTTTCTGGCCTTGGTGACTGCTGCCCTGCTGCAGGAAGAGTGCAGCACCCTTCACCATGAAGAAGCTCTCGCTCAGGCTGCAAGACAAACAAGACAAAGGAGTTCAGAGCACCAAAGTGCAGACGCCATACATCAGACACCAAGCAACAGCTCAGCACAGTTCTGTCAGCTCGCTGGTTGGATAGAGGTGGAGAAGTGGGACACAAGATAAATAAAATATTTAGTTTTAACAGGTCGGCTGAATTCGGTAAACTGCTAACAGTCGTGTTCGCCTGCTGATGGCGATTCATCCCTGTTACTGAGGCACACCTTAGTGCAGCAGGATCAATTAATCCAAGCCTGGATGCTGAGTGTCTTCATTCTGCTGCATTCAGATCTGACTTGTCAGGTCTTATAGTTGTTTATTGTAAAGCAACACGACCCGAATACCTGACCTAACTGCAGTCGCTTTCACAAAGGCCCAAAGCAGCAAACACCAGTTCACACATCCCTGGAATGTGGACTGCTTATACTTGAACATTGGTTTGAGACTGATTATCAGTAAAAAGGGACCAATTTGCAATAGATTAAAAGTAAAACTAAAAAAAACTTTAGAATAACCTGTAATGGGATATAAATTCACTCAAATAGAGACTTAACTTATTTTAAGGTGCTTTTCATGTGCACAGTTCATTAAATAGCTTACAATATTTTCTGCACTATAAGGTGCACTGGATCATAAGGCACACCTTTAATGAACTGTTTATTTTATTATTTCATATATTAGGCGCAATGGATTATAAGGCGCACTGTAGGTTTATGAGAAAATTATAGGCTTTTAGGTGCGCTTTATAGTGCGGAAAATACTGTACTCATTACTGCACAGATTAATATGATCATGAACATTAAATATAACTAATGTAGCCGCAAGAGGGCACAAGCCAGTGTCTTATTGTGCCGGTCCCAAGCCCGGATAAATACAGAGGGTTGTGTCAGGAAGGGCATCCGACGTAAAACTTTTGCCAAATCAAACATGTAAATCAAACCTATGACTTCTTTACCGGATCGGTCGAGGCCCGGGTTAACAACAACCGCCATCGGTACTGTTGACCTACAGGGTGCCGGTAGAAATTGGATTACTGTTGGTCAAAGGAGAGGAGGAAAGTGTGGTCGTAGGAAGAGAGAGAACAGGATAGCCAAATGTGACACTGAACATTAAATATAAGTAGTGTCTTACTATTATGTCAAATAAATACTTTTGATTACAACCAATACCAGAATTGGTCAGGCTACTGTCGTTGGGTATTAGAGCTGTCGACAGGCTGTATAAGTAAACAGCCATAACAAGAAGTGAACCATTCCTTCCAGGCTGAATTCAGTTATTCCAAAAAGACTGAGACATTCATAAATCTACCTGGCGGCAGGGCGGAACACATCCGCCAAGTGGACGGTGTGTGACGTCTGGCGGACCCGTACATCACCAGGAAAATAATGAGGTGGTGAGAGGCGAAAACCAAATGTGACATTAAACATGGCGAAAACATTAGCATCTGATCTGTTAGCAGACTGATGCTGCTATTAGTCTTTTATCCTCAAAAAAATATATAACCACGGACAAGATTAAAATGATTACTGGTATTAGCCTTTTGTAGGGACCCCTGACAACGAACTAATTATATGGATCCATGGCCTCATCATCAAAAACACATAACTGATTGAAAATGGCCTTCAGTTAAAACTCAATCAAAAAACTCAATCAAAAGTCTTTCATCTAAATCTTTCATCTAACATCATACTCTAAATGCAGCTTTATTCCCACTCTGATCACGCTTTGAGACCCACACACAAAAACAGCCGGTCGGGACAAATTTATGACTTTGTGGGAACAATGGGCCTCGTTTTGTGCACCTCATAATAAATTCCCTCCTCCTCAGCACAACAGAAATAAGTTCCAGAGAGACAAAGCTCGTGGGAGGACAGTTGTCAAGAAGAGCTTTTGTCTGTACTTTGGTGGATTTTAGTGACTGGTGCTGCTCTATGACAGATTTATGATTCAGTAAGAAGCCTGTAGACTCAGGGACTGAAGAAGAATGAGGTAGCAAGAAGTCAGAAGTCAGGAGTCTCATTCCTGTAGAGGACGGTGTTGTTTGTGCTGGAATTAGCGACGCGACCTGAATCTTGCAGGTCTCAATCTTTGACATATTCTCAGAAGAAAAACATTTAAAAGGGTGATATGGTGAAATTGTAGAATGTGCTAAACTTTCCGTTTTGTCTAAATCAAGACAGGCTTCACTGCTTTCCAGTCTGTGCTGAGACATCCTAATTAAACATCCTCAGGCCTACTGTCTCTTTCCCAACAGCACCCTGCTATTACCTTACCAACAAACTCTAAGACTAAAAATACATACGGTATGGAAACAAACAAAGACTATTACAGGAGAGCTTGCCGAAATACCTCAATGATTCTACATGATTACAGTCTACAGTCCCCGGTGCTCCTTTACAGACTTACAGATGAATAGTTGTAGATATTAAGAGCGAGTTATCGACCAACGAATCTGTGCCATTACTGGATGATAACTTCTTTTGACTACACTCCCATCTAATCATCAGCCACAGGTGCTCAGTGATTGACTCAATCTGCTGGCCTGAAATAGCACCGCTGCATCTGTCGCAGTCGACATTCAATATCTCCGAGTAAAGTAAGAAAAACTACGCAGTCGAACAACTAGAATTTGTTCATGCACAAACCTGAGTTTAGAAGGATGATTTCAACCCTGCTACATTTGATCTTAAACCAGACAATTTGATTCCACTACTTCACTCAGATAAACGTAACTCACATGCGGTTTATCTCGCTCTGCGTCAGCACGGCGTTCTCCACAAAATACGGAAGCAGCTTCATCATGGCCTCCGGAATGGGTTCTACAACTAAATGCATCCTGTTGTCTGGAACATGAACTGAGGCCTCTCTGCTGGGAGCTACCTCCTCTTCATCAGCCTCCAGAAACAGTCGAGTGCAGCAGGAGAATAAAGACAGGCTCAGGTGTTAGTCAGCACTCTGGTACTGACTGACAGACTCACTGACCGCCTGCATTCATCTGTGCTGGTCAGTTAAGACGTGCCGTCTGTTCAGCCTCTTGTTTCCTCCTCCTCCTCCCTCATCTGAACATCTCTGGTGTGTGAGAGCGACTCACACTCCTGCCTGGAGGGACAATCTGCAGTCTACACCCACTGCCTCTTTCACACAACTGTGCCGGTCGCCTCCGCCCCTCACTCTGCTGGGTCCATATCACACTCTGCAGCGTGACCACTGTACTGCAGTTTCTTCATCCACATCCATAAGAAACATCCATTTCATTGATACTGCCATCCACCATAAGGATCAACAGAATCTGACGCAATGCCTCCAGGAATCTAAATACACGGCCAAGCACTGGTGGGAAAAGCGTCAAACTTCCAAAATTCCTCAATCTCATCAAACCCTAGTTTGTGGGAGAGGGATTATCCCGTCTCTCTTCTTCAAGTGGTCAACACCGGCTGTCACTCATGTACCGAAATGTGTCAGATTATCAAAGATTACATCCACAGGGAGAGAAGGACATCTTTATGTCCAGTTTTCACAAAAGCGATTATATTTTTCAGAAGCATGGAACAGTAGACACAGTAATTACATGAAATAATAATATAACTGCACACAATATGAATTGTTATAAATTAACTGACAGATTAGTGCCTTTTGGGGGGGTCAATAATAATACAGGCTCTAATTATTTCCACTTTCCCTCTCGCTCGGCGTACATTGTTGCAGGCACAAAGACGCAGCAGAACTCCTGTAATCTGGGAGGATTTGCTGACAGAGATTCACAACAGCTCTGTGACACAGATAGCAACCTAGTCCTCTTATTCCCCTCGACAACAATGAATCAAAGCCTGTAACGGCCGGTTGCAAACAGATATTTAGTTCTTCCAGATCACGCAGGTCCAGTCATGTTCCGTGTGGAAACTTGGACGGCTCAGGTGCACATAGAGGTGGAAGAGCCTGATTGGATGAATGAACTTCCCGGTTATATGAGGTCAGGCTTTAGTAGCAGCGGGCACGAATTATGGCATGTCATAGAGTTCAAGTGTAGTTTGTTGTTGAAGCAGTAGCCAGATGGATTGCTGAATGAGGCTGAGCAAGGCCAGATGTCCACTAAGCCACTGCTCTGGATCACCTGGTGCACAAGTATGTGAGGCTGGATTTCACTGAGGCCTCACTAACAGACAGGCGAGACATGGGCAGAGGTAAGGCTCGCTGTCCTTGTGTTTTATACACAGCAGCACAACCGGGAAGAAAAGGCCTCCTCCTGGGGCTGTTGGTTACATAATGCTGGCCTTTTCTCCCTCACACTGAAAAGTGGGTGAGGGAGAAGGAGGGAAAGGACAGGGGAGGAAAAAATCCTCAGGTGTCAGCAGAGAGGTGTACAGGCTGAGCAGGAAACAGATGACATAATGTTATGAAGAAAATGACAACATGCAGAGATGGCGCTTTAGCTGCAATGCCAGCCTGTGTCCAACATTAATATATTTTCTACATTCAAGCCCAGTGGGAGTATTTTCATCTAATATGGCATTTTAATCAAGACCAACATACATTTTTGTTCAATTTCTTGCCAACTTTTCTGTGCACAAGGTGGTGGGATGAAATATCCTGGTTCAACGCCACCAACAGCTTCACAGGGTTTATTCTGGCATCAATAAAACCGCTTGTTATCGTTATCAATGTTAGCTAAGAAAGAGCGAGTACTGCCATTTGGCAACGGCATCGCTGTCTGTCAACAGATGCAGTTGTAAATCTAGTGTACTGGAGCTACACACCCTCACCTTAGGAGAACTTTGTCATGTGCCAAGATCAGTTACAACATAAATTTACTAGTAATTTTCCTGCATAACTTGAATTTTGCAACCCAAAAAGTATCTTGAGGCAAGATGGGACTCGTTTCATGCAAAGCTAGTTCACAGACTTCCATCACTAAGGTCTACTGCACAAGCTGTTGCAAAACTAAAAGGGATTACACTCTTACAGTCCCCCTTTCATCATCCCGGGGTCATCAATGTTCTTGTTCTAGACAAGCCAAAAAAACACTGCAAAATCCAAATCTATTCCTAAGAATAGATCATTCAGCATTAATGCAGAAGTAGATCAGCTGCAAAATAAAAAAACAGCGATTGTAGATGATTGTCCACACAGCATTTTAGTAGGTCATTCTAAAGGTTGTCAGATACAGATTTTAACACTGACGTCATCACGTTTTCACATGACTGAGGTAGTTTGTTCCAACTTGTAAAACACTAATCTCTTATCTTCATTAAATCTTCGAAAAAAATGAAATCATCGACTCCTAGGGCTACAAACACACAGCTCAATACAAACAAGGGCACAACATAAACACACATAGGAGCTTGATGAAGTTCTTTACCGATGGATGCTGTACGGTTTGTTTAGAACAAATCAATGTAACAACTGAAATAAAAATCAGTAACCCACCAATGGCTGGACTTAAAATCAAAGTGAAAATGCACTTCTCAGGCTGATATAACTTATATTGTGAGTCAGTGGAGTGTATTGCCCTCGCCTGCCTGTGTGCATTTGGATTGGTTAGCTGATGGTATACTCAGGGAGAGAAATACACTTTATGCTATCCTGGAGGTGTTGCTCATAAAACTGGAGAAGGATCAGCTTTTGCTTTTGTCTCTTCATGGCAACTGTTGTCACTTTCATTTACAGTGAAAGAAGTGAAATTTTTACCTCCGAATTGAAGAGATTGATATCCTTGAAGTTGAACTGACTCGGTTCTGTACTGAGATGATTACATGTTTGAAGAAAGCACTCAACCTGGACAGACTAGATCATTATGGTGGTGTTTGCAGAGGAATAAAGAAAATATTGTAAGATATTTGCTTCATTCATGAAGATATAAACTTATAGTAATAATAATGGATTAGATTTATATAGCACTTTTCTGGACACTCAAAGTTGCTTTTTACATTGGATCCATTATTCATTCACTCGTCATTCATACTTGGTGATGGTAAGCTACGTATGTAGCCACAGCTGCCCTGGGGCAGACTGATGGAGGCTTGGCTGCCAATCTGCGCCTACAGCCCCTCCGACCACCAGCGGAACAATCACACACATTCACACACCAGCGAGTGCCTCACTGGAGGCAAGGAGGGGAAAGTGTCTTTCTTTTAATATGCAAAGGGCTTGATAAAAATCTTATGACTCAGCTGATTATAGATAGTTCAAGGACCACTGCAACCACTGTTGAACGACAACTTGAAAAAAACACGTTCCGGAGGTTATAAGGAATTTATGACTCTGCCAAAGAGACAGACAAATCAGTGTTTTATCAAATTGATGTTTTGTTGTTTTCCTCATGCCAGCTAGTCTGTTTCCACTCCATATTTCAGTAACTGGCTCTAACAGATGAGTTCAATCCGTCAACAACGTGTGCGTACATTATTTGACCTCTTTCACCATGTCCCATGCAACAGATGAAATAAATCAAAACTCAGAGTAAACTTACCTCTGATTTATTCTTCTTTCATCTTCACTCCCAAAATCCTGCAGTGTAGATAAGGGAAACATTGAACACCACATCAAATTCATTTTGTTATTAATAAATATTCCAAAACTATAATTTGAACAGAAGTTTTCAGCTCGTATATATTTTACCAATCGTAACATCTGATAAAAGCAAAATACAAGAAATCCTTCCTGAGGAAGCTCAACATACTGTATGTACAAGATAATACAAACATAGCATTTTATATTTTGTATTACGATAAAGATGACAAATCGCTATGCTGGTGTACTTTTCATGGAAGCAACACTCTTTTTGTCATTACATAATCCGAGAAAGCTGTAAGTTTGTTTTAATATAACAACAACTGCATCAAGTGAAATGCATCAAGATTCCACTCAAAGTCTACTTTCTCTTTTTCCCCCGCTGTCAGATAAAGTGCTGCAAGCAAACACCGGTGGCATCACTGCATGTGCAGGTGTGTGTGTTCTGTGTTTGACAGAATCCAAATCACTTGGAAAAGATTGATAGACGCAAACATAGCAGACACGACATCAAAATTCATCAACATGATGTCTTTTGAATGATAATATCCTTAAAAAATAAACTGCCTTTCTCGAAATGAGAAAAACGGAGCACAGTATTATATGTAAGAAAATTGTTTTGCAAGAGGAGCTTTCCTTTAAGTGTGTGTTATGTGAAATCAAGTCATTCTGTTTACATCTGCTCCCCCCTCCTTGCTTTCCACTCATACTCGACCCCCCCCCCCCCCCACACACACACACACACACGAGTGGATGACATCATAGCTGCAGCAGCTTTATGTATCACACCTCAGCACACAGCCGGAAAACAACTGCTTCACAAACACAGGGACAAACCCTTTTCAAATCAATGGAGTATATAATTTCTAAAGGTGCTATCTCTTTGGTATAAGGAGGATAAATGCATGGCACTTAACGTGATGATGGGAAAAAAAGTAGTTTTGGTTCGATCCATCTCTGGCTCAAACACAGACCAAATTAGCTCTGGATGTTTTGCTTCATCTGATGTAGTAAAAACAAGGTTAGCGACACCATTATAGTTGGTAGTTAACGCCCTCATCTGGTAGCACAGACAAGGGACATCATTCTAGTTGAAAATAGCAGAGACAGTTTGAATGACTTTAGATCTTTGACCAAACAAAAAATCATATAGTCCCGAGTGATCAGAAAACAGGAGCTCCAAAATTTTTTTTAAGACTTGGGCAGTGAAAACAAACTTTAAAATGTACATCTTTACTCCATTTTAGCCGTTTAACAATTTGGAAATTTCATATTTTTCTATCTATAGCGGGAAGACAAAGAGAAAAGCACATGGAAAAGTGACAGAAATGTCTTGTGATGGTATCTGACTGCATTCGTTGCCTGCTAAAAGAAGAGTACAGCTCCAGCATCATCCCACCAGAGCAAAACATCACAATCTCACGTTAAGTTTAGCTCAGTTGAGATGAATTTAACATCAGCGGGACGACAGGAATGTCGTGAATGTCCTGTTAATGTTTGTTTGGTGTGTCTTAGTAAAAAAAATGTTGTTTTCAATGTCAGTCAGTCAGAAACTGCTAACGTTAGCTAGCTTCTGTCATTCACAAGGCACTAGCGTCTTTTATTTTTATTATATATTATTGACCAACAATTTTAAAAACATATTTGAGATTTTATTTTATTGTTCATTATGTTTAAGGCCAAAAAGATTAATCATCTGTGCTGACATATCTGGTTATCATTCAGCAGGAGGGGGTGCTAGCCACCGTTAGCTAACTTAGCTGTTGCCGCTACGATGCTAACTAATGTAGCCTCAATCAGTGGGCCTCTCTCCCGCAACATCTCCCGCATCCTCCACCTTTCACGCAAACCCTCAACATAATAGAGCTTCCGAACTGACCTCCCCCGCGGCCGTAGTTGCTGTGCTAGCGGTGGAAGCGGCGCTTGGTGTAGGGGACCGCTGAAGAGTCACCAACGCCATGGCTGCGCTGGAGGTTGACGATGTGCCGGCAGGGTGTCACGCCGAGTTGTGAGCGCCTGCGCGCGGCTCCGGTAGAGCAGCATTGCGCCGGCTGAGGTCCTCGTGCCCGGAACTTTCAAGCTTCTCCTTTAGCATCTTTATCAAAGATGATGATCACTAACGTTATGTAATCAGAAAACATACAATATAATATAATGTGTAATATAATAAAGAAATAACAAAAGAAAGATGGGAATAGTGAAACAAGATGGATGGAATGAGCAAAAAAATGAAAAGCTGTAACTATAATTATAATTTTTTAAGAAGTAGTATAAAAATAAAAATGGTAACAACAGCAATAAAAATAATAGCAATAAATTGATGGTGAAGAAAAAAAAGACGTAACAACGCCACAAACAAAAGTATATAATATTTTACAGTCAGTAATTCCAGTGTCCAAAACAGGATTGATTACATCAGTGATCCCTCTCCTTATGAACAGGAACAACCTCAATATCATGTTGTCCTGTGGGGTGTGAAAGAGTTTATTCTGGTCATGTGAATGTGTTTGTAATTTTACATTTTAAAGTTTCTTTTAAATTGTGGAGTAGTTGGATAAACCCATCAAGAAAGTATCTTGTATTTCTTGTGGCGTTTGTCTTTGCTGATAAAAAAAAAAGTATTATGGTAGGAGTCAGAATAGACTCATAGACAACAATTACATGAAATACAGGATTCTTTAATTATGTCAGTAACATGTGAAGTTGTACTTTGCAAAGATTTAGATTGACCCACTGGTCATAGTGTACCTTTGTCCACTTTAATGTAACCCAAAACAACAGAGTTGTTTTAAATTCTGCCACAGATTCACGTGAGAACTTGCAGTAAGAATATCAATAACCACGCCTTTAAAGTAAAACGAGGTTGTGATATGGTTGTGCCTTTTGTTTGTTCTTAGACTTGAAGCCTGTCTAAGCTTCATACTGAACATGACTTCTGCTGGGTCAAAGGACTTTTCGTGCTCCCAGACAGGGAACGGCTACTACAACGTGCCAACCAATCACAGGGCAGTATTACCGATACTAGCTAATCACAGCAAAGTAATACAATAGCCAATCAGAGCACAGTAATACAACAGCCAATCATGTAAGTGGGAATGGGCGCAGGGAAAAGGCTGTGCCGGCTGTACTGGACCACACAGTAAGTTTATCGGACTCCTGCAGCCTCTGAAGTTAAGTTGGGAGAATATTCTGAAGGTAAATAAAATATTCTTTCTGTTAGTTTTAAGTTATTAACATGACCGCAGGAATAACGTGCATACATAAGTACATAAAGTACAGTACAGTACATACAATACCTAACAGTACGAATGTCTTCCTCTCGGTTCAAAGTTTTGCGAACGGACAGGTCCGTTATAACAACGGCAGGTTCCGTTATTGATAGCTGGGGGGAACTGGTGTTTTGTTTATGTCGTGTGTATGACCTGACATTGCCTTAAGCGCAAGTACAGCGCTACATAATGCCGAGTAAATATATATGAAAAAAACAAAAACAAAGCCTGCCCATGAGAACTGCACACAAATAGGGAATCAGTACAAAATAAGATTAAAAAAAATAGAAAAGGTATATATTTTATGTGAGGACTGGGCATGGAACTTCTTAATATCGATCAGTGTCGCGTTATGGATCCTGATATTAGTTTGGTGAAGTCCTCAGCTGGAGGACTTTACCAAACAACGCGATGTTCCTATCTTCAACAAAGTTAAATTAAAAGTAATTGTTGAACTGACGTCAGTTCTTAATATCTGTTTGTTTGTCTGGACAAAAATGATTGCCGGGGGGGGGGGGGGAGGAGACACACCTGTTCAAACGATGTTGCAAGGCAGCTTCACGTTCCATTAGAAGGGACAGCAAACTGAGCAGGCTCAAGAGTTGATCGTGTGTCCTCAGAAGACCCTCAGTGCTCAACAGGAGAATCATGAGTGGGTGCCAACTGCCCGTTGGAGGGACCCCGCCCCTAGCACACGCACACGCACGCGCATGCATGCACTCTCTCTCTCTCTCTCTCTCTCTCTCTCTCTCTCTCTCCTCTGTCCAATAATACATCATAGTTACTCAGATGCAATGCATCATGATAGAATACACAGCAATGTCAGTACACTTGCTTTACTACTATTTTCTATTCAAAAAGTGCCACGTCAATACTCTGAATATATACAGTGATGATAATAGTTACAGAAAAAGTAGAGCCACATCCAGCAGTCTGCTGCAATACAACAGTGAATCTAGTCAACAGTGAATCTAGTAATCTAGTCTAGTCTAGTAATCTAGTTTTTTTCATGTAGGGTGCTTCTGTATGTGAGTCAACTTTGTGTCTTATGTTAATGCAGACATGCGGGTGGCGGTGATCGGAGCCGGGGTCATCGGCTTATCAACAGCTCAGAGCATCTATGAGCAGTATCACTCCACTGTCAGTCAACTTACCATTGAGGTGTATGCAGATCAGTTCACTCCACTGACCACCAGTGATGGAGCTGCTGGACTCTGGCAACCGTATCTACATGCCAATGGCAACATCCAGGAGATGTATGAGTTTTCTCTTTCAACCTTTTATTACTCGCCTCTTTATCTGCAACACCATTTTAATGCTGTATTTGTCTTCACATTTAGACAATGGAATAAAGAGACATTTGACTACTTGTTGAGCTTTTTGAATTCTCCAGAGTCCATTAAAATGGGCATATTCCTTCAGTCTGGTTACAATCTGTGCACTGAAGCAGCTGCCGTAAGTACTGCTATGTTCTGTTTAGTCAGTCGGACCTTTCACGTAGTTGTCTGACTTTGCCTTTGACAGCAAATGTGTTTAAGCTGTAAAACATATCACTAATTAAA
This sequence comes from Antennarius maculatus, assembly GCA_013358685.1. NCBI lineage: Eukaryota > Metazoa > Chordata > Actinopteri > Lophiiformes > Antennariidae > Antennarius > Antennarius maculatus. The sequence continues at coordinate 21,119,667 of CM023608.1, forward strand.
AATTAACTGGCCCTAATTCACCTGCAGTTAAATGTACTGTACCTTAGAATTACAGATCATTAACAAAACGCAGCCTTGGCCAAGGCTGCCCTTTGTCACCGATTCTGTTTATAACTTTTATGGACAGAATTTCTAGGCGCAGCCAAGGCGTTGAGGGTGTCCGGTTTGGTGGCCCCAGTATTGCATCTCTGCTTTTTGCAGATGATATGGTACTGTTGGCTTCATCAAGCCGTAATCTCCAACTCTCACTGGAACGGTTCGCAGCCGAGTGTGAAGCGGTTGGGATGAGAATGAGCACCTCCAAATCTGAGACCATGGTCCTCAGTCGGAAAAGGGTGGAGTGCCCTCTCCGGGTTGGGGATAAGATCCTGCCCAAAGTGGAGGAGTTCAAGTATCTTGGGGTCTCGTTCACAAGTGAGGGTACGATGGAACGGGAGATCGACAGACGGATCGGGGCAACGTCTGCAGTGATGCGGACTCTGTATCGGTCCGTCGTGGTGAAGAAGGAGCTGAAAGCTCTCGATTTACCGGTCGACCTACGTTCCTGCCCTCACTTATGGTCATGAGCTGTGGGTCGTGACCGAAAGAACAAGCGGCCGAAATGGGTTTCCTCCGGGCTCCCCCTTAGAGATAGAATGAGAAGTTCGGTCATCCGGGAGGGACTCAGAGTCAAGCCGCTGCTCCTCCGCATGAGGAGGAGCTAGACGAAGTGGCTAGGGAGAGGGAAGTCTGGGCTTCCCTGCTTAAGCTGCTGCCCCCGCGACCCGACCCCGGATAAGCGGAAGAAAATGGATGGATGGATGGATGACAAAACGCAAAGAAGTCTGAAGTTCATTACAATTTTCTTGCAAATGTAGAGCAAACCCCTTGAAGGACTGTTGAATTGTGTATACTGTCAGTATATTAATTAGATTTAAATGTAGAATAATCATCTTAACAGTACATTACCGTGAACAATGGATTTCATGCTGAAGTCACATTGTTTCTCTCAGATTGGCGGATATAGCGGTGGTGATCTGAAGATGACTGTTTCAGTTTATTGCACACCATCAATGCAATAAGATGTTGTTCAGAGTCCATGATATATTTATAGCCATGTTATAAACACAGCAGTCCAACAGTTCATTTTCTGTCTCCTAGAAAGGAGTTTTTATGATACCTGGATGATCCAATTTGATAGGGTGACCGCTTGGTTTTTAGACCAGACAGAGAAATAGCCAGTTCATTTTTAGAAACAGTCTAATAAGGTAAGTTTAATAACATCATGTGTACTTCACTAAAACAAGTCTAAGGAAGTAAACATGATGTTATCAATATAGAAAGGCATCCTCATTTAAAAAAATATATACTGTACATGTTTTTGATTAAAGAATAATCTTATTTAAGGGTGCGGTGGTCTTATTTAAGGGTGCTGATGTTCTCTCGGAGTGTACCCCGCCTCTGATTCAATTCCTTTGCAGGCCACCATTATAATAGTGTGTGTTTGTCCATAATAATAAATACACAAGCTCAGCTTTGCTCAACACACAGATGTCTGTCCTCCTCAGTAGCGCGTCATTAAATACTCACATTAGACCTGCTCATCAGTTGAAGACCTGCTTTAAGTGGATTGTTTTTGATTGCAGGAGCCGTCATTTAAAGATATTGTCCTGGGCTTCAGGGAGCTCACAGAGCGAGAACTACAGATATTCCCTGGATACAAGTAGGTTGTTCCAGGAACACACAGTGAACATAAGTTCTTCTATGTAAGACAACAAAAGAAATATGTCACTGTCTTTTCTAATACATTCCAGTCATGGATGGTTCAACACTGCTATCATGTTGGAGGGTAAAACATATTTGCCTTGGCTGATGGACTGGTGAGTGATTAACCTCTACTCTGAATGCCCCATCTTTTTCCCTGTGTTTTTACATCCCGCTTCAAAGCGGTGATGTATTGTGATTGTCAGTGTTTTTGTGTTGTCCGTTCGTTTGTTCATTCATCCGTACGTTAGTCCACCAAATATCTTTGCAACCATTGCAGATAAAAAGATGAAACAAAAAGCAAATTACTCAGGCGGCAAAGGGGATAAAAATGAGATGATGACCTTGACCTTGAGAAATGTATGTCAAGGTCTAATTTCAGCTTTTGTACTCTCAGGAACCAGATAAGATAGAAAGACGAGGGAGAAGGCCAGTGTGAGTAAGACCTTTGATCTACCTGTGCACGAGCTTTGATCTATGTTCTAACTCACACTGGCCTTCTCCATATGCGCTAGTCTATGCACTAGTCAGGCACTACTTTCAGGGTACCCTGACCTACCCTGAAAGTAGGTCAGGGTAAGTCGTTGGATGTTGCAGTCTCTGACTGCCTTGGTTCTAGTTCTCTCTTGTTTTTTTGCTGGTGCCACCTCTGCCACGTGTTGTAGAGGTGTGGGTGACAAAGCCGGTTGATAGCGCCTTCATGTCCTTCTGTGTTGTTACAGATGATTAATTAAACTCTCATGCCTTCATCTTTTTCGATGTCTCCGACTATTTTCAAGAGGTTTTCTCATGCTCCTAATCTACATTTGTTGTCTTGCTCTTCTCAGGTTGCACAAAAGGGGTGTCAAATTTTATCAAAGGAAAATCAAGTCCTTCAAGGAGGTTTGTTAGGACTTCAACATTTTTTGCACTTTATTTTTTTATACTGTATTGTCATTTTGATTTAAAGATTGTGTTTCATGAGGAATAGCCTATGACAACTCTAAATGTTTCATAGGCTATAAAATGTGTTTAATGGTCATGCTTATAATGCTTACCTATCATAAGCTGGCAGAGACTGGGGTAGATGTGATAATGAACTGCACCGGCATGAGATCGGGGGAGCTGCAGCCGGATCCAGAACTAAAACCAGCCCGCGGTCAGATAGTGAAGGTGAGGGAGGCGAAGTGCAGCTGTCTGTTAAAACTTTACAGAACCAGCAGTAAAGGCATCACACATTTGCAGTTGAGCCTTGTTATACCTGGCTTTTCAGGTGGATGCTCCATGGATCAAACATTGGATCCTTACCCACCATATGAAACCAGAGTTCTACGACTCGCCATACATCATCCCAGGGTAAAGTTAGAGACACTGCTCATCTTCTAATGCTCAGAATGCAGGATAAGAATACTGTCATGCTTTTGTACGGACTATATTGCACATGTTGCGCTGTGTGTCACACGGTTTTAGCTTGTGGGATCAAACAGAACATCTGTGTCTGCAGGAGTCGTCACGTGACAGTCGGTGGCACTTTTCAGATTGGAAACTGGAACAATCAGAGCGAGTCCACCGACCATAAGAATATCTGGGAAGGGGCTTGCCAGCTTTGTCCAAGTCTAAAGGTGAGATGAGAGGCCAGGCTGTTTTAATGTTTTGCCAAAGTGTTAATCTTGTGAAGAATATATTTCAGTATTCTTTAACCCTAGCATGCTCGGATAATAGAGGACTGGACTGGCCTTAGGCCGACTCGTGACAAAGTCAGACTGGAGAGGGAGACCATCCAGACTGGTGCAACGACAGTCGAGGTAAAGTTAGAGCCAAGCAGCACTTTAAATATTTACTTTTGTCCTTCACAATATTATAAAATATCCTGACTCTCATTCAGGTGATTCACAACTACGGCCATGGAGGATTCGGACTCACCATCCACAGAGGCTGTGCTCAGGAGGCAGCGAGGCTCTTTGGTCAGCTTGTGAAACAAAAAGGCATAGGTCCAAAGGCTCACTTGTAAATTTCTCTTTGACATAATTGATTTGTGCTCAGTTGGAGAGTATTTTCCCATCTCCACCTTGTATTCTAAATTTCACTTTATCTGCACCTAATAAGGTAAACACATACAGTGCCTCGAGATACAAGCTGCTTCACATATGAATTTTTTGAGATACGAGTTAAGACATGTTGAGTAAAAATATAGTGCTTGTGGCTTTTACTTTTCTTTTCACACTTTTTCCTTGTTTATATAACTTTAATAAAATTAATTACGCATAAGCACTTGTGTCGACCCCTGAAGGGAAAAGCCAAAAGGAAAAGAAGAAGAAGCACTTTTTTTCATTATTTAAAGGGCTTTGGGGCTTTTTTTTTTTTACAAGGCTGGAATGGATTCAAATGATTTTAGATATTTTAAAAGGGGAAAATTTGTTTGACCTCCAAGTCACAGAACACATATATCTCAAGGTACTACTGTATTTAGCTCACGAATTATTTAGTTAATACAATACATTTAAATGTAAATAAGCAGATGAAACTGCTGCTCTCTTTGAAGATTATTTACTGTGGTATCATACACATTTACATCTAGTGCATTGACAAGAATGTGTGTTCACAGACACAATGCAGCACAACACCGGCAGATTGCTGAACCTTTTTAAATGTCATTTAACAAAACTTTTCTCCTTGTGGAATCATAGAATCAGACTGTTTGTTTCAAACAATAGCAGAGACAACAGGTATTAACAGTATTTACAGAATGACACAAGGTCACATCCTTATGAATGCTTGTATTTATATACAATATGTTTGAATCCACCGATGCATCTGCATGTACAGACCCTGTGATTTTTCTAAATGTCAGTCGTACTAACAATGTGGAGTTGGCTTTTGCTATTGTGCTATAATTATGACATTTTGTCATCCTTTTGAAAATAAAACAACCTAATGATGAACCAGATGTGTGGTGCCATTTTTATTATGAGAGGAAGGTCTGCCTTTTCCTCATTTGTGGAAAAGATATCAAATATAATCCATCATGAAATGCGAAATTATCAAGAATGGATAAAGAAAATATTTAACTTTCAAAAGGACGCTTACTGTATATGATTCAGTGACTTTATGTGCAACCTTGCAGGGAGGGGATTTCACCACATTCACAGAAGTGAACCTTAAGTAAAATACCAGTTTGTTGCTTTGATTATCTTTTTTTCATTTAGCAATGTTGATTTTTTTACAAAGCTGAGTGTGCGATTAGTGTATTTTTTTTTATTTTAACACAGAATTTGCGTGCACTAATTCTTAATGACGCATCAATGAATGCTATGCTAATAAAAGTAGCTTTTGAGAAAGTCCCTCAATCTCTAACAAAACGGTTAATTTTAAGGCTTTTGCAGAAGAAGTTGGGCATTTAAACATTTTTTATCTCTATTTTCAAAGGATTCAAAATACTTTGCCAGGGATATTTGAATTTTCACTTATTTGTATGTCATTGACCATTTGTTTGCTCTTATTGTATACGTGTAGGATATTTGGTCTTTTGCAAGTACCCCTTTGCAGTTATTTGGTGGCAACATTGTTGCAGCAGTGGTGGTTAAAGACTATATTATATTAATACATAATACTGTGCCACCTGGTTGTCTGAAGCCACTGTGGTGACCAAACCAACACGTATGGGACTGGAGATGGACACAGAAAGCTGGTTTAGTCGGGGTTTTTTTTGTCTCTCCTTGTATCGTTTTCTCACTGTTGTTGTGTTTGGGACTCCATCTGATGTATCCTCAGCTCTGGGGTCTTGAACCGGACTGAGGGATTCTCCCTAAGTTGTGTGACGGGTCCCGGCCCACCATCTCTTGACCCCACTCGCGGTGGCTGGACTCCTGCAGACCCCGGCCTGTTGTCTCAATTGGGAGTGCACAGGAGGCGATGGCAGCAAAGAGGCAGCAGCAGCAATACACGGAGAGAGCCAGGTACACGGACGACTCCAGCATCACCTGCATGGCGACGCACACGGATGAACAAAAATTCTGTTTTCTTGCGACTGAGCAAAAAATAAGAGTTTTACCTGGGCAACGAAAGGTGTGATGAGGGCACCAACTCTGGCCATTCCACTGCTCGTCCCCAGGCCTAAAGCTCTGGTTGCGGTTGGATACACCTGCAGAGTTTTAGAAAATACTGAGGAAGTTGCTCTGATGTTGGCTCTGCAGAACAGAAACACACTAATCGTTACTGGATGTCTCACCTCTGGAGTGTATACATACGCAGCCTGAAATCCTCCTGCGATGAAAGCCCTGGCGATGAATATCAACACTGTCATGGATGCCCTGCGACACAGAAACAGTGAGGTTGGATAAGTTATAGATGCATAGTCTTATATTTAACATTCCCTGAAATATATGTCTTACCTCCCAACGCAACCATAGAGAGGAATCATGCACATCGAGAAGATAAAGAAACACAACGCCATGGTCTTCCTCCTTCCCAATCGATCAATAGCCCACAGGGTCACCAGCAGTCCTGATCAGATCAAAATACAAGATTGATTTTTAGGAAAATATTCTAATCAGGTGAATTTTTATTTTATAGGGCAAGAATTGCAGAGATTAATTTATGCTTTTAATTAAAATGATATGAACACTGTATTAATGTAACTACAGTATTAGTAATACCTGGTGGAATAGTGGGTCAAAAGGACCCTAGCTTACAATAAAATGTAAGATATGTGTGAAACATTATATATTAATATTATCATATAAATTTTACTGTTAACGTTGATTTTTTAAATTTAATATAACTGAAACATTGCTTTTTTGTCTGTAACTGAAACACATCGATAAGAAACATACAAAAAAATGACTTTGAGTGATGGGATGACAAATTATTAATTGATACCAGGAAATTCGGATAAAGTAGTCCAGAGTAGATCTTTGTAGTCATCAGAGTTCAGATATTTACACTCCAAGCTGCATCGGAGCTCTTTTTTGTCACCTTTGGACACTAGAGGGAGACAGAATTCAGTTCATCTCGCCTCTGTGCTGCTCTCGCAAAGATATTCAGGAGATTATAAGTGCATAAACCCTCACAGTGGAAGACATTTAGACTGTGTAGAGTAGGAAGATGACAGGTATAAGCAACAACAATTCATTTAGTCAAAACACTTTAAAAAAATCTAACAAATTTTTTCATTTTTTTGTTCGATACAGAAGTCTCTGAACAACGTCTTCTTTCCTGGGCTACAAGTGTGTGACTTGTAGCCCAGTGTGTGACTGTGTGTGACATCTGTTGGTGTTGTTTCGGTGCTTCACCTCCACATGCACCTCCTTCCTGGAACAGCTCGGTAGTGAGCAACACCAGCCCGTAGTAAGAGAAGGCGTTAGCAAACCTGAGGAGGCAAAAGGGCCGGATGAAGCCATGGTAGTTCACACACACAAAAAAAAAACAGAGACAGAGAATATAATTATCCGGCATCATTACCAAATAAACCACAACAGCACTGTGGTCCAGCGAAAATGTGATGAGAACAAGTCTTGAATCTTTCCACGATCCTCCTTATTAAAAAAAAAAAAAAAAAAAAAAAAGTGAAAAAAATCTCATTACAAAACTTGACAGAAAGAATTATAAGACTTTAAAGTAAGAGCAAACAGGCTCTTACCTGCCTTGCTGCTATAAGTTTCCCCAGTGGCATGGGAGCTCCATTCTCTGTAGCAATGCGCTTCAATGTGGCCAGTGCTTTTTCCTGGTTCCCTGTTAGGACGTCATATCGAGCGCTCTCTGGTAGCCACTGCCACCCCCCCCCCCCAAGAAAAAAGTCCAAACCGACAAAAAAACAGATATAATAGTTAATAAGGCTGTCATTTGATATACTCATGTAATTTAGAACATTTCGCGTCTGACCGTGCCCTACTCACAAAACTTAGGATTGCAAAGATGAAGAGCGGAATGGTGGAAAGGCTGAGCAGCCAGCGCCAGCCCAAAGTGGGCATCACCAGGATGGCTAAGAGGACCTCAAACACTGTGCCCAGCGCCCAGAATATCTACAAAGAAAAATGTAGATGATATTAAAATAAATATTAAATAAATATTAAAACTGATCATTTCAGTGCAGTAATGAATGATCATCAAGCTGGTTCGTACCTCAATCAGCAAGATGCATGTGGCTCTGGACTTCATAGGCAAAAATTCAGCATACAGTGTCACCCTTATGGGGGGGAAGGGATTTCACAGTCAATTTGAGCTCAAATACTTCATCACAGCATTACTGACTGGAGAGATAAGACAGGGTGACTCACGACTGTGGGGCTCCTCCGATCCCAAAGCCAACCAGCGCACGTAGGACGAGGATCCATGCATAAATAGGTGCAAAAGCACTCATCAGTCCATAGAACATAGTCCACAGCACACTCATCTTGAGACCCTGTGTGCATATGATCAAAAGAGAACAGCTGGAGGTGATGTTGGTCTGAGAAGGACAGCATGACGTCTCTGATTCTGATGTCTTTTCTTTCATTCAGAATCCCTCAAACTATGTGTTTTATGCCAATCTCAAGGTTGTGTTACTGGAAACACATTTATCAGAGGCTTTTGTTAGAACTTACTGTCTTCCTGCCGTATTTGTCAGACATGTTTCCCCAAAGAGAGGAGCTGATCATCATCCCAATGAAAACTGCCTATATCGGTAAAAAATAAATCATGATAGATTAAGATGCAGCAGATTAAACTTTAAACTTCAATTTGTATGCAGTACTTAAATTACAAACATCACAGTGTGAATTTTCAAAATGTAGACAATACTGTAGGTTTTTTTTCTTGTGAGCTGTTGGGATTCGCTGAATGTGAACTTTTCACCTTATCTTCCCGTTAATGGTGAATATTTTATGAATCCTTTCTCAATTAAGTGATACCTTTTAAAACATTCATATTTGTACTTTTTTAACTTAAGTGAGTTATTTTTTTTGCCAAGAAAACATAATAATCGGCCAAATGAAATTAAAGCTCCCAGGGAGGGGCAACTAAAACAGCATAAATTTACAGTTCCTTGAAAAATATACTGCAAGACATATCTGACCCTTAACTATTAGCAGCCTGCTGTTTCCAAAGTGGCTCTAACCATTCAAAGCAAGCACTTATTTCAAATAAGAACCTAAGCACTTCATAAGGATCTGGACAGTCATACGTATATGGAAAATTACTGACATTAGAGAGCCATTACCGATGTGAGCAATGCCACCTCAAGGCTGGGTAGTCTCCATTCGCAGTGGAGCTGTGGGGCTAAAATGCTGAGGATCATCATCTCCATAGCATCAGCCATCTAGACAAACACATAAGAAAGACAATATTGGTTGAAAGGATCCACTCATACACAATATCTGAACTGGTGTGATTGTAGTGAAGAGCAGTCCTCACCCAGGACAGACCAGTGAGGATGGAGAGTTTCCACTGAAATGTCCCGAAGCCTATGGCCTCTACAGCATCCTCCACCATGAATGTGTCTGTAGGAAACAGATATGACTTAATTTAAGATATCTCTATTTCAGTGATGAATGTGAAATTGAGATTCAAGTAAAATAAAGAAGTAAAAATAGAATTATGTGTGTAAAATGAAGCTCTTCCATATTGTACCATCAGTTGGATTTGCAAACTCTCTTGGAACAGGAGCTCCATCTGCAAGTGCCACAGACTCCAGATCGGTCTGCTCTGCAATCTTGACCACCTGCTCTCTGTTCTCACCATCATCATTGGACTGGGTGCTCTCCCCCGTGCGACGGAAGCGGACAACACTGCAAGGAAGTATCATAAAAATAAAGCTCAGGTTACATAACGGTCTCTACACCAGCACCACCACATCAGAACAGCTGATTGCTTCACACCCTGATCTTTACCGCTTGGTGAGCTATTTAAATTCAGAGACATGTCTGTTTTAGGTGGAAAGTATAATTTTCTCCCACATGGAGACAATAAGGAGTTTGTTGAGGAAGAAACACAGTAAGACTACTTAAGAGAGTGTTGGTGATGTCTTAATTACTGTGATTGTATAACATATAACTACTGGTGAGAATCAGTGCTGCAGAGGAGCTGGTAGGATTCAAGGCATTGGAGAGACATACAGAGAGTTGTAAGTAAAATGATTCTGCTCCCTGTGTATTTATGAGCTGTTTTATGACCTGTTTACATGCTGTTCCATCAGGTTTGCAATTAGTTAGACCATCATTTATATTTTAAAAGGACAGTGACCCCAAACACACCTCCAGGCTGTGTCGGGGCTATTCAGCTGAGAAGTAGAGTGATGGAGTGCTGCATCAGATGACCTGGCCCCCACAGTCACCTGATCTAAACCCAATGGAGGAGGTTTGGGATGAGATGGACGCCAGATTGAAGGCAAAAAGGCCAACAAGTGCTCAGCACCTCTGGGAATTCCTTCAAGACTGTTGGAAAACCATTTCAAGTGACGACCTCATTAAGATCATGGTAAGAATGTCAACAGTGTGTAAAGCAGTAATCAGAGCAAATGGTGGATAATTTGAAGAATCAAAAATATATATATATTTTTTTGAGTAACTCAACATTTTCTTTTGTTTCCTACATGTTCATTCATAGTTTTTTTTGCTTTCACTGATAATCTACTCTCTCTCTCTTTGTGTGTGTGTGTGTGTGTATATATATATATATATGTGTGTGTGTGTGTGTGTGTGTGTGTATATGTATATATATATAATTTTTTAAAATATATATTAAAACCAGTACAGATGACTATTTTACATTAAGTGCATGTCCAGTGTTCCTCATGACGCTCGGTCGGACTAGTATGTCTCAGTCTTTATAGTCTTTATAAAGACTATAAAGCAAGGAGGAAATAAGTAACGTAGGTACTGAGTCATGACATGATTACTAGTTGGAAAAATGCTCAGCTTTCAAATGACAGTAAGCATGTTGGTTTTTTTTTTAAATAGAAACAACACAGTCTTCTTTAGAAAATGCTAACTGTAAACAAACTGCGGAGTCTGGACGCGCATCCATTGAGCTAATTATCCAAACACGAAGCTGTCAGACGGCGACGCGTCGGCCACACAGGCTGTAGCGGTAAGAAATCAGAGTGAATACAAACAACCAAAGGTGTTCATTTTAAAAGGATAACTCTACTCACGGTAGCTGTCTCAGCTGGAACAGATCATCGTCCATTTTGGTGTTTCCTGCGTGGAAATCCGTTTGGCCTCATTGCCGTTTACATTATCACGACGAGCAGCGATTTCAGCACCAACGAGAGCGACCCGCTCCACGTGTCCGCCGACAGCCAATGGGGAGCCGCCGTGACGGGGTCGCGGACCGGGGGTCCGACACGCCACTGAGGGGGCTGTCTGAGAGATGGTTCCAGCTGTGCACTTTTACTTTCATGGTAGGACTTTTTAAGTCTATTTTTTAACACCTACAGCCCAGTCTTCCCCGCCATGTGTAATGCCTGTTATCTGTTTTTATTTTTCTCTGGCATTGGGTCGTTTTTTGTCTGTTAGCAGGAATACACAAAAACAATTTACGGAGGGTTGGCATGTGACAGAGCATATTAAATTTCATGTTGGATCCAAAAAATGGGGGCGGATATATTTTTCATTCATTTTCATGTACCGCCGCTGTATCCGCCGTAGCGGGTCACGGGGAGCTGGAGCCTATCCCAGCTCGCATAGGGCGTGAGGCGGGGGACACTCCGGGCATGACGCCAGTGCACCGCAGAGCCACATACAAAGACATACAAACACTCACTCCTACGGGCAATTTGGGACCGACCAATCAACCTGAAGCGCATGCCTTTGGAGGTGGGAGGAAGCCGGAGAACCCGGAAGGAACCCACGCGGACACGGGGGGAGCGTTCGAACTCCGCACAGAGTGGGACTCGAACCCGGACCCGCCGTGTTGTGTGTTTGTTGAACGGTTTTTTATAAAATTTAGAGGAAGATGACTTCTGGAATTGAGTGGATGCATACAATTTCTGCCCACTTTCTTTAACATTTAAATACTCGTAGAACTATTTTGATGATGTCTAGGTCTTGCTTTAATTTGCACTGAGATTTAATTAAATGGGGCTGTTGGACCTTGGCTTTGGTAGTTAAAGCAAAATCGAGTTTAGTTCAACACCACTTTTCAAATATTGACAGTCTATAGTGTTAGCACGTATTTTCTATGTAATTAAAATGCTACAGGACAGGTGCGTCCGAGCATTAAAACAAGTGAACGACAAAGAAAAGGGAGTGAGGGAGTTGTCAATGGCAATCAAAATAAAACTTGGGGATGTTGATGTAGAATAGTTAATTATACATTTTTAAATGCGTCGAGGGATAAAAATAAAACATTTTATTTAAAAGATTTGTTAGGATGATGTTTGCGTCCAAACACTTTCCTGCCTCATTTCCGCAAGTATTTCATACAGTGCACGACAAACAGAAATAACAAAATATTAATATTTTATAGAAAAAAATGCTGAACTTCCTGGAGTGAACACAACTACTGCAACTATTGCAAATAAGGGTCGCAATGGTTTGAAGTCCAAACATGTTTTATGTAATCATCCATCGGGTTGTTGAAACAGTTGAGTACTGTATTGTACTTTCCCAAAGTACACAATAATGTAGCTGGTCGGAATGTAAACCGTGAACACAACTGTACGCTCCTCATTGGGTTCCTTCCGAAACACGTCAACAAATACAGGAGTTCCGCAATGAGCGCAATGTTGTGGTTCAAACCAGATAGCTTCGATAAGCCAATTGGGGAGTTCCTTGGCACTGGACCCGTAATCAGGTAAAGCTTCCTCCCGTCAAACAGCAAACGAAACCTCTTTTTAGCGCACTGGGACGGGGCTAATGCGGGTTACGACGTCGCTGAACCTTAGACCTAAAGTATAACCCGCGCTGGGCGGACAGCAGACACACGCAGTTTGATTTGACGTCAAAGAGCTCCTTATTAAAATGAATAATAATGACATCTAATACTTAAAATACAAGCTAACAGCCTGGGTGTATAGTTCTGGAGGCTACATAGCACACCCACGGCCGACTGACCTCGCTGTTGTCGGTGAGTTAGCCGAAGCGCCAGAAGCTAGCCTTTTTGTACACATCCATGTTAACTGGATGTGTACAGAATCAGTGTTTACTTCACGTAAACAGTTAAAGGGTTCAATATGCCGTCATTGTCTGTGTATTGCATTCATTAAAGACTAATGTGAAAACAAAGTTTTTCCATGTAGTTAAAATCCTGTCACGAACCTCAGCCATGCTCTGGATGTGTTGTCATAGATTAACGTAGAGGTTAAATGTTAATGTGCTGTCGTAGAAACTTTCTAGCACTTGTTTTCCTCCAGATCCTAACCCACCAGTTCACTTTTCTTTTTGATAGTCAAGGAAGGACATAAACAGATTAAACCTGATGCATCCAGATGTTAAAGCTACATTGCTCCTGTTGTTGCTACATGTGCAAGCTGTATTGACAGCGTCTCTATATGATAATCTTTTCATATCCAAGTAATTTATTTATAGAAAAAACTGAAAACAAAAGATAGCCAAAGAGTTTTCTTTAGTATATACATATTTATACATGTACAAATTAGGGACGGATTTATGAATGAAAAGAAAAACAAAACAAAAATATAAAAAATGAAGACAGGATAAGACATGATGTATGAGTGACAAAATATGTCAGTTATAGAGATACTGAAGTAGATTTAGCATCTAATCTATTTTTATCTTATTTTATTCCTCCATCCCAAATTGTGCATTGCACGTAGTCAAGGTTGCTGTTTAGTGAGACAATTTAATTCATAATTTACACGAAGGGCATAAAGACTGTGGATCCAGACAGTTTTTATTTGAGTCACTATATTATTATTTTCGTAAAATCCTTTTTAGAATACTTTTATCCTAATGTTTTCTTTTCAGAAACAAGATGTTGAAAAACTGGGGTGTCATAGGTGGGATAGCCGCTGCAGTTGCAGCTGGAGTTTACGTTTTTTGGGGCCCGATTACTGAGCGAAAGAAGAGAAAGAAAGGTAAGAATCAGTGTAACAGTGATGCGAGTATATATGGGGATTTGGTTAAAACTTAACTTGTGATTTCTTCAGGCATGGTTCCTGGACTGTTGAATTTAGGGAACACCTGCTTCCTGAACTCTTTGCTTCAGGGTTTGGCAGCATGTCCATCCTTCATCAGGTGGCTGGAGATGTTTTCAGGTTTACCAGCAATCCAGTCATGCAAAGACAACCGTCTCTCCATGACGCTGCTTCGGCTTCTCAAAGGTATGTGAAGCAGTTGGCGGTGTAAGTGTAGAGTGTAATATTCCCTTCTGGTGTTGACTGTGGTGATGTCTCTGTTTCTATACTGTCAGCTCTGTCCAGTGATAAGCCTGGAGAGGACGATGTGCTTGATGCGGGATGCATCCTGGACGTTCTGAGATTGTATCGGTGGCACATCAGTTCATTTGAAGAGCAGGTTCATCAGTGACAGTTTTTAATGACGTTCTTGATGTTTCATATACGACATAAGTTGCAATACCCTTTTCAAGTATTGAAATGTGTCTGTTTCTATTGTTTCATCCTAAGGATGCACATGAACTCTTTCATGTCCTCACATCTTCTCTCGAGGAGGAACGGGATTGTCAACCCAAAGTCACTCACTTGTTCGACATTAAGTTACTGGAGGCAAGTTATCAGGCCCCCAATTGCTTGTCCACATGACACTGCACATGTTGTGATGCGTTCAGTATGCGCTTCAGTTCAGTTTTGCCATTTGGGCCACAGGTGTCAAAGCCTGTGTACCTCACGCTTCTTTTTAAATCTCAACATGTGAGCTGCTGTAGCACAAATGTTAAAATGAGAACTCTGGTTTTTCACTCTGTTTGTTTATGTGCTTGTTTTATACTAGACTCGACCCAATCAAGATGAGGAAACTATGATCTGTAGAAGTCGAGGTAAGGAGGCAAAAATAATTTGAAACCTGCAATATGAAATTGTAGAGAAAACATTTAAAATGTTTATTTCATTTTGCAGTTCCTCTTCATCCAATACCAAGTCCTTGGAAATGTCAGAATCCTTTTCATGGTCGTTTAACAACCAAGATGTCTTGCAGGCGCTGCGAACAACAAGTGAGGTTTTTATTTTCTTGCTGGAAAGAGCGTCGTACCATCGGTTTAATTTTTTCTCAATTCTGATTTATCAATTTCCAAAATGTTGTTCTCAATATTATTTTATATCAATTCTGTATTTTATTATTTGAGCACATTTTGCCATCAGAGTGTCCAGTCATATTGTATGAATAAAATTCAGATCACTCAGGATGGCACAAAGTATAATACAACAGTCTTCTTCAGTTCTTGAGAATCTTGTTTTTTTTTCTCTCTTATTGATTTACCTCGACCTTGATGACTGAAAACCTACACAGGCGTGTTCTATGAAAAGATGGAAAAACTCCAGAATAGTAAATTGTTATATGGGGAGCAATTTGGATATTGTGTCGGCCAGCTACAAGTTAATTAATTAACTTGTATGATTAGATTTTCCTCTCTCTCTCTCATGGTGATTTATACATCTGCTTTGCTTTTTTTAGAGTCCTGTTCGGTATGACTCATTTGAGAGCCTCTCCCTGTCAATCCCTTTGCCTCAGTGGGTAAGTCAGGAACACAGGAATAATGAGACTGTGACAGTACTGATACTCCATGTAATTTGTTTTTGCTGTTTTTGCTGCATTTTTCCTGATTTGGCCTCTATTTGTTGTCAGGATAGACCGATGTCTTTAGATCAGTGTCTTCAACATTTCATCTCCTCAGAAACCATCAAAGAAGTGGAGTGTGAAAATTGCAGTAAGGTATGTTGACATAATCATCTGATTATTATTTCTTGGAACTTAGAACTTGTTTTTAATTTTTATTTTTTAATTACTTCTCTTCAGCTTCAACAAGGGGCACCAGTAGATGGGCAAGTTCTAGAAAGCCAGAGGACAACATTTGTTATGCAGCTAAAACTGGGAAAGGTAATGTTATGTTTCCATATATTTAATTAAATACCAGTAGCCTAAGACGTAAATTACTAGTTAGAACATTTTTGCATGGCTAAAGATGGAAAAGATTGGACAAGGTTCTGTTTTGTACTTTTAGTAGAATTTTCTTCTCTTATGTTCTCCTTACTTTTTGTAGCTTCCTCAGTGTCTTTGCATCCACTTACAAAGGCTTACATGGTCCAACGAAGGAACTCCCATTAAAAGAGAGGAGCATGTGCAGTTCACAGAGTTCCTACCAATGGACCGCTATAAACACAATGCTGCTACACAGAAGTGTCAGTGGATCAGATCCGCTCCAAATCCCATCAGGTCCGAAAATTTAGATGAATCGACAGAGAAGCCAACTGCCAATGGTACTGCTATGTTGGATATTTTTAATATCTGTAATATCATTCTACTTCACTTTGACTTTGTTTCTGTTTTTTTTCTGTTGACACCATCCTTTTGTTTGTTTTCCAGGTGGAGAACTTCATAAAAGCAACAAGACATTTTCTAATGGAACCTGTTCGTCTATATTTCTTCACTCTCCTGGTGTGAACCCACACCTCAGCCTCACATACGACTACAGGTAAACCCAATATTCATTGTTTCGGCTTCATTTATCTGTTCAAGTGCAAATGGTTGTGTAGAGTTCTCCAGGAGAAAATGAGTGGTTTCATTGAAATGAAAAGTATATGAATCATGCACTTCTTGTCTTCAGTCATCAGATCTCAATCTAGTTTAACACATCAGAGTTCATGTGGACTGACAGCACAGCACTTCTAAAGACACTTGACTTAACTTCTTCACTTGGCTCCTAGGTGTATATGTTTTTAATCATAATTTATTTCTTTCCAGTTCTACAGAGTACCTCTTTCAGCTCACAGCTGTGCTGGTTCACCACGGTGACATGCACTCAGGACATTTCATCACTTACCGCCGCAGCCCCTCGTCACCTCATAAATTGTCGCCATCCTTCAGCTCCCAGTGGCTTTGGGTTTCAGACGACTCGATACGAAAAGCCACTCTGCATGAGGTGCTGTCCTCCAACGCTTACATGCTCTTCTATGAGAGAGTACGAACACACAGCCTGTCGATGTGCGCACAAGATTAGCCATGAGTTTACAGCTTCACATCAGAGGGGACTTCTGCCTTTAAAGTTAGACATTCATGGCTTATGTGCCACTTAACAATGTGGTAACAAGCAGGTGGATTGTGACTTAGTGACAGTGAGACCGTTGTTAGAGTGGTGGTCATTTTAGGACATGGATCACGCAATAATGGTCTGACCCTAAAATCACTGTTGATGATCAAAGAAAGGAGCTTCCAGTCCCTTTTTTGACACAAACCAATTTCTGTCATGTAACATTTTGAGAAAATTTAAAACACCTGATGATCTAGTGCACTCAAAGATAACATCCCTTCGCTTTTTTTTTTATTTATTAGCACCTCTACGGTGATGTATTTTTTTTGTTGTTGTAAATTGTACCGCATTATATTTAAGGTGCTGCTGTTATTCTGTTATTTGCGAAGGACAGATGTAGCTGATCAGCAATTCTCAGTGATGTTACTTAGAGATTGTTACTCATTTCCCTCGAGTGCGGTTCTTTCACCTCGTAATAACCGAATCATTCCCGGGAAGTGTACATAGATTGTAGTGGACATCTTCCATTTGAAATGGTTCATAATATATTCTTCTACGGTTCCAATTGTTCTCATGTGACAAAGTTTTGCAGAGCTGCACATTTGAAGTAAAGTGCCATGCTGATTGTTAACTCATGAAGCCATTTGTGCTACAAATAATATCAAGATATGAAGCACCAGAACCTTTTTGCTTGGTGTTACTGACCAAACAGATTTATAATAATCTGCTCTCAGTTGACAACACTGGGGCAAGCTATCCTCAATATTTTTAAGTGTGTGTAACTGCCAGCATGCTTCTACCAAACCAGTTATGTCACCTTGGGAAATTATGCGTAGTGCAAAAGTCTTTGTTAATATTATCAATTTGCACTAATGTATATTCTGTCAGATTGTATTTGTTTGCTCTGTGCAAAGACTGTTTTAAGATATTAAATTTTTTTAAAAAATCTGTGCACTTTGGAGTTACGCTTAGACAAAGATACCAGCTTTGAGACATTAAGTTTTCGGCTTGTCCAACATTGGGTTGGGTTGGACGGATGTTTTAACTCTCGCGAGACTACCATATCCAATCAACGCGAGTATTCCGACACCGATCAAATTCATCGATCGCCTGTATACAGTAACTCCTGTATTTGGGCATGTCTTCCACTAAAACAAAGACCAAACGTGGCATAAACCAGACCAAAAAAAGAAAAAAGAGTTGCGCTGCGGACACCGTGGATCTGGAAACCACTGCGAGACAGGTTCGTGTTTCGCGATCGATTATTAAATAAGATGGATTCAATAATGTGGGCTGAATGACAATATAAAATCTGGATTTCGTTAAATCTCATTAAGCAATACCAGTCACAAAAGACGATCCAGAAACTAAAAACATAATTTATATGCTCCATGGAGCAAACTTCGGACAGAATAACAAATGGGATGACATGGTGGTAAGAGTTAGGAAGAGGAAATCTATTGTTACACTACTATATTCCTCTTCCTGGTTGATTAACTCGCCTCCGAGCGCTCCTGAACGCCTCCGTGGTTCTGTGTTTATATAAGTCACGTGATTTCACGTCTTTCTTTTTACTGTGGTTATTACTGTTTTACGTAATTCAGTTCACCACCAGCATAAATAGTATAGTCATGCACGGCAAACGTCAAACTTTTTTTTGTCCTGTTCGGCACCCTTACCTTTGGTCTGTCTGAATGACCGCAGCTTTTGTCCACAGGCCCCCACTAAATGTAGAAAAAAATATTTTAATAGCAGACATAGGGCGTCCACGAAGGGTTAGTGGTAATAAAACTAAATAGTTAATAGTGATGTGTTCTCCATTCATCACTGCATTAAACTAAACTCTGGATGACTGTCTATGACTGAATGACACATATTTACAACACCATCTGTTACATTATGAATATGTATTTTATATTAATATTGTTGGTCTGTCATTCTGCCTGTGAGTTAATCGACCACAGGACCGTCATCGATCTAAACTAGGCGGTTACTTATTGCTGTGATGTAAATGATCGGAATCATTGACAATCCTGTTCTGTTTGCAGCCCCAGGTTCCAGCTCAGTGTCTCTCCTTGCATGCAGCCTCAGGTCCCTCTTTCCTCCTGTCCCTGGTGTTGCTTTGGCTGTGATTCCCGGTTTCTGCGTATGTTGGTCCCACTAGTGGAATAGTCTTATGTATCACGGGTACCCTCTGTTTGGTGGGGGATTCTGCTGCATGACCCTGACCCAACACTCCAGCAGCCGCAAGACTTAATCGTCAACATTGATTAGGCCCATTAATGTTTTATTATTCAGTGCTGCATGTCCTGTAGTCTTCGTCTTGCTCTGATCACTTGTCCCATCACTACCCCCAATAAACAATTAATGGGCTAATCTTTCAAAGAGGAGGCTCTTTCTACTTCTCTCGCTCTCTCTCACACACACACACGCACACGCACACACACACACCTAAGTAACACTTGTATTTTGCAAGATCAAACTGCATGTGAGTAAAAAAATGTTTTTATTAAACTTGGCAAATATTTTTGCAGACATACTCAAAATAATAATAACTAAATTATGGGTTATTTGTCAGATATTCCCTGGGTACTGGATTGCTGAACCCTCCAATAATCCACATTTGGTCATTTCTTTTTGCCCAGGATGCGTCTGAAGGTGAGATTTATACGAGGGAGGGAAATCTTCTTGCGAGCAGGGAGGCTGTGATACCAGAATGTGTTGGTTGGTGAGTTCATGAGGAGCAGGCTTCCATGGGCGAGCTCCAGCCTCAATGGTGCGATCTCTCGACGGATTTGTTTTCCCCGAGTGTCTCTGTGCCGGAAGATAAAGTCTCGTGCCGCTCCTAGGGAGACGGAGGCGATGGGACAGAGGGGGTCCAGCTCTCTCTCATCATCACGATGCTCACCCATGTGATCATGCCCATCTTTGTACCTGATGGAAAGAAGACCTTTTTCAGTGGGAGGGGAAGAAATGAAATTTTTTGCTTTAAAAATAATTTCTTACCTGTTGACCAGAACAAAGTTAAATGTTTGTCCAGTTGTTTTTGTTACCACATTTCGAATATATTCCAAGGTTGATGTCCAGGGGCAGGCTAGACGTGTCACCCCAGAATAAGTGTAGGTTAGGTCTGAGTCTCCATATGTTGCTTGCTTTCTGGGTATATTGTACACTTTTCCAAAAACCTGGACCTTTGCTTCTACCCCTGAAAAACAGAAAACAGTCACAAAAGTTCAGAGTAATTTCTGGTCATACCTTTTCAAAAACAGGCCTGTTGTTGTACCTGTTGAATACACAACCTCCTCCTCCAACTTTTTGAAAAGACAGTCTGCTTCCTCTTTACGGAATAGCAAAGCATAGTCACAGTCAAGTCCTTCAGCCTCTATCTTCTGCCAGGGAACAGGATGAGCAAACTCATCTGAAGTGTTGTGTTCTTCTTTGTTGCCCTCCTCCTCCTCCTTCTCCTCCTCCCCCTCTTCCTTCTGCTTCTTCATCCTGGAGTCGCTCTCCAGTTTAATGTTCTTCACTGGACCTCTGGCATTACTGGTGCAGGAGCGTTTATAGTGGTCCCGCACCACAAACTTTTCCATTGCTGTCTGTCTGTCACTCTGAGGAAATTAATTGTAGGGGTTTTTTTGAGACGAGGATCATAACAAAGAAAAAAAAGATTTAAAATGCATCTATAATGTAGGTCAGAGAACTGGGTTATTTGGGTTTTCACATTAATTTGTTGACTTTGTGACTTCATAATGAAATGTATGACTTCAACAGCAACTTTCAATTAATCTGTTAATTAGTTTAACTGAATGAAATTGGTGGTTTTACATACAAAAGATAAGGGAACAGTAACAATGCCCATTACAATTTACATAAGCCTAAAATGACCAATTACTGTAATATGGAATACTACTAGTACTTATGTTTCTTATTAAATCAATACAATCTAGCAAATCCAAGGTAAAACCACAGACACAATATTTGGATCACGACTGTCTGAAAAGGAATCCAATTTATTTATCTACATTTTACTTGATTATCACCTAAGTTATTATAGCCACATAGAACACTCGTGAACATTTGGCAACAGCGTGTCTTGAATGGCCAGCTCATTAACATATTAGTGACGTCACTTTCTTTTGGCGCGAGTTATTCTGATCGAGGAGAAGCTCAACGTTGTTTAATTCTCTTTGGCTGAGAAGCTGACTTAATTTAATTAAGATAGTTTACCGTCAAGGTGCCTTTCAACAAAATGATCGGACAGAAGACAATTAACTCGTTTTTTTCGCCTGTTTCGAAAAAGAGAATTTGTAAGGATTTAAGCGAAGCTGAAGAGGATGTTAATGAGCCGGTGAGTTGAGTCAGTTCTGCTTCAGTGTGGCTATAAAACAATGAAACAAAACACATTGTTTTTCACTGACTGTGAAGTTGTACAAGTACTGGTACCCTATTTCAGACATTTCAACACGATTTTCGCAAACTAAGCTGCGTTCAAACCTCCCGGTGTTCGCCCTTGTCCTGTTATGTTTTTTGTCTTACACAAGCTACCGTACCGCGGGAATGTCCGTCTACTTCGGTCGACGGTTTCATGCAGCTGTACGCTTACCAACGTCTTATTTTACCAACTATTCTAAACTCGTACAGAAGAAGCCGAGGTCCTCCCCGGTGGAGCCAGAGTCATGCAGCCCGTCTTCCGCGCCTCTGACCCCGAAGCAAATAGAGCTGATCGCCCGCAACAAGCGAGCCGCCCTGCACAAACTCGCGTCGGCTCAAACTCCTCCGGGGTTCGGGGAGAGCTGGAGGGACGGACTGGCCGCAGAGTTTGGAAAGCCGTATTTTCAAAAGGTGACAATGGTCGCGCAACACACGTCCATCTGTTGTTTTGAACTATTTCATTTTTAATTTAACTTTTATCTTTTCTGCAGTTGATGAAATATGTTTCTGAAGAGAGGCGACGCCACACGGTGTACCCACCAGCAGAAGATGTCTTCACCTGGACTCAGATGTGTGACATCACGGATGTACGTGTAGCTGCACTGTTATTCTCCTTGGTATTAAATGACGCGTCATACTGTGACGAAAAGCTAGTCCGCCTCTGATTGGCTGGACGTGAAGACGTTTTCAAACTAATAGTTTTTGTTTACGCTGAGATAGAGGAGCACAAATCTGTCAATCTGGATAGCACTGGATAACATAGATTAGATAATTGGACAGATTTTTTAAAAATCCTATTGCTAATGCATTTTAAGCAACAAATCTGTAAAGTATTGCCCTGAACCATGGAGTGTTGTTAACGGAATAAAATCAACATCGTTAAGGTACTGAGATAAAATTATGTGAATATCAGTGGCTCAAAACTGCTTGTGGTCTGTGTATCCCACCTTCATAGTTATTGTGATGTTAAAAAAAGTAACTTTTCAAGGTTTTCATTGCGTGAGCTGGTTGACAGGGAAGTTTGGGTCAACTGAATTTGTTGAACCATGTTTTCCTGCTTTAGGCTATGCGCATGTTTTGAAGAAAAGTCATTTGATTCTTCTACCTCACAAAATAAAGTTACCATTGTTGTTTCAAATAAGATAATAAATGAGAAACTTTCTCCCTAATTTCAGATCAAAGTGGTGGTTCTTGGCCAGGATCCATATCATGGTCCAAACCAGGCCCACGGATTATGTTTTAGTGTTAAGAGACCTGTGCCTCCTCCACCAAGGTTAAAAATCTTTTTCTTTCCCTCACATTCAAACTTATTCCTTTGAGTTCATCCATTTTCTAATGTTAAGATTTAAGCATACATACTTATTACATCTTGATTTTTTTTCATGTCCAGCTTGGTGAACATGTACAAAGAACTGGCTACAGACATTGAAGGCTTTGAGCACCCTGGACATGGAGATCTGACTGGATGGGCCAAACAAGGTAAGGAAATAAAATTATGTGAATGTGAACACAACAGGAGAGCTGGTGGCCATTTACAGACCTGACATCTTCTCCATCTGTGACTCGGCTCATCAGGTGTGTTGTTGCTCAATGCTGTGCTGACTGTCCAAGCACATCAGGCCAACTCCCACAAAGACCAAGGCTGGGAAGTATTCACAGACGCTGTAGTGCAGTGGCTCAACAACAACATGGAAGGCGTTGTCTTCATGTTGTGGGGTTCATATGCTCAAAAGAAGGGTGCTGCTATTAACAGGGTGGGTTTACACTGAGGTTATATGATGATAAACTAAAGGTTTTTGTCACATTACTGCATTTACATTAATGTTCTCTTGCTTTGTAGAAACGCCACCACGTCCTTCAAACTGTGCATCCTTCCCCTCTGTCTGCTCACAGAGGCTTTTTTGGATGCAGACACTTCTCGAAGGCCAACGAGTTGCTGCAGAAATCTGGAAAGTCACCTGTAAACTGGAAAGACCTTTAGCTTTTCATGTTCCTCACCTTTTCTGACATGTCTTTTGGTTTTCTAAAGAGCAGAATCCAATCATAAGCTTTTGCTGTTCCCTGATTTACAATAGAATGTACAGAGAGGTCTTAAGTAGTTCATGTTGGTTCATTTTGCCGTTTTCTGTACATTGAGTTTTCGTGAAACTGTTGTGACATACATTTGTGTTTTCTGAACTTCTTGCTATTTTCCACATTGTACATATGTTTGTTTTTATATTTTCATTAAAATGTTGGTTTGTTAAGTTTTTCCAGAAGTGGATGCTGTTTATGAATATTTCAAAATTTTCTCAGTATAATATAATCTGGCATGCACTCATTTCTGGTTAATATTGGTGCAATCCAAGCTTCGGATTGTAGGATTTCAGGATTAAATTGGTTGATTTCTATGCCTTCGCTAAAGGTGGCATGTAGGGTTATTGTTGTGCATCTGTGTTCTCAGACATATATTTGAGACGTGAGTTTGAGGGCACCTGCCAAGCAGAAGTTTTAAAAAGTTATTAAATGCTTGACTTGCGGTAAATCTGAGACACCACTGTTACGGTTCAAATATACTACTACTAATAATAATACAGTACTCATATACTGACTCCTTTTAATTTCTTCTGGTTAAATTCTCATCCTCTGTCATTTCCTTTTAAACGAATGACATGCTATTAAGTCCCTAACTGTGGAAGTGTTAAGTTTTACTACAAATAAAGGGGCAAACACTGAACTGTAAACTGATTATTTTTATGTTGAGATCTTGGGTGTCTTGTCTATGTGATGTCATGGTGAAGGCACAGTCACATATAATTCAAACAGGCAGCCATGAATGATGTTTAGACTCTGCCATAGCTGCTGTTTTGTATTCATCCAAGCATATTTTCAAGCATAATATGAAAATGCTGAAATATTTTACTTTGCATTAATAATTAGAGGAAGAACTAAAACAAATCTAGCTAATATTAGCAAACCTTGTACATTTGAACACAGTACGCAATTTCTAAGCACATTACTCTCAAATATGTCATTAAAAATATGAATCCTCGACCTTGCGTCGGGGGTGTGGCTTCGCCAGTGATGCAATGACGTCAACAGGAAGAGCAGAATCGTGTCTGTCCCTGTCGCCAGTTCTCCTGCAGAGTCTGAAGTGAGACGAGTAAAGATGTCTGTAGAAAGTCTGCCTGTCCGGGATGCGTCCGTTCATGTCCGTCTCTTACAGCAGTACCTGGTTCTTTTGAAGAGATACCCGATCCTCACTAAGTCTGTGACAAGGTGGGTGCTTTTATTAGTTGTAATTTTAGTTGGTGGTTTCACTGACTGATTAAACTGCAAACCTTTGCTACTGATTCCTCAGTTCCACAGACAAAATAGAAAGTTTTACTTCACTGAAACACTGATAGAATGAAAACACTGCGTCCTACATTCCGACCAATATCAGCATTTTGTTATTCGCACGTTTTTCTTGAATTTGTTTTGCGCTGTTTGGCTCAACCAATCAGCATCAGCGAGGAAAACCGCCCCTGATCATGTCACCACGTTGTCTTTATGTTAGAAGTGTAAAACTAATTGCTGCATTTTGATAAATCTCTTTATTTATGTGTATAATTTTCAGTGGCCTCCTCTCAGCTCTAGGGAATCTTCTGTCTCAGATTCTGGAGGCTAGAAAAAAGGCCACGCGTGGAGCCCCAGTTAAAGCTATTGACACAGCTGGAGCTGGACGTTATGCAATTTATGGGTGATTATCAATCATTAATTTAACGACAAAGTTAAATCAATAATATGTTCATTGTAGGGATTCCGTTTTAAAGGTTGTAACTCTTGTCTTGTGTCCTACAGGTTGTTGGTTACAGGACCTGTGAGCCATTTCTTCTACCAGCTGATGGAGGTGTGGGTTCCCAGCACAGATCCACTCTGTATCGTCAAGCGTCTGCTGCTGGACCGGCTGGTTTTCGCCCCTGCGTTTCTGCTCCTTTTTTACTTTGTTATGAATATCCTGGAGGTGGGTCATCTCATTATTAGTTGGGATTTTTTGGGTTCTTCAAGGAAAGTCAGTAGTTGTCAAAATACCTGCAGCAGAGACTGAGAGATCCTGCCTTTGTTTAGAATTTTTGCAATGTCAGTAGTATTACCAAAAACTACTGACGTGGTTTCAATGAAACTTTGTGGATGTTTCTCAGTCCAGAATACACTTGATAAAGTTTGGAGATGAGCCACAAATTTAAAAAAAAAATTGCAATATCATTTTAACATTTTTCTGTGAAATCTAGTGTACTGGGGCTTCATGGTGCATCGGTGTCGCGCCTGGAGTGTACCCTGTCTCTTGCCCCAAGTCTGCTGGGATAGGCTCCAGCAACCCTGCGACCAGCAACAATGAAAGAAGCAGTTAATGAAAGGGAATGAATGAATAAATCCAGTGAACTTAAATTATAGTTATATAAGGATGAGTGTGATTTAGGAGGATAGATTCAATTACAGGGTAAAGGGAAGTGTTTTATCTTGACAGATACATGCATTCAACTCCTCCTTGGTCCACTGTCCTGTGTGATATACATAACATTGAACTTGTGCTATTCTTTTTTTTTAACATGAAAAATAAATTACATAAAAGTTGGAAATGTGCAGTCGTTTTGATCTATTCTCAGGCTAAAGGGTGGGAAGACTTTGAGAAGAAGATGAAGGGAAGTTATTGGACAGCTTTAAAGATGAACTGGAAAGTTTGGACTCCTTTCCAGTTCATCAATATCAACTTTGTGCCAGTTCAGGTGTGTATTTAACATACATTTTGTTATGATGGATAAACGATGAGTCACATTCTGACACCGCTCATTTTCCTTTTTTCTTGCTTTCACAGTTCAGGGTGCTGTTTGCCAACATGGTTGCCTTGTTTTGGTACGCCTACCTTGCATCTGTGAGGAAATAAACCACCTTCATTTCTCAGGAGATAACTCTTCACAGCCTGCTGACTGTATGACTGCATAAAAGCTCTTAATCTGGGCAATAATTCTCACAGTGCAGTGGCGCCTGTGATTATCTTCTAACAGACCAGTCAGTTTAAATCCATGACATCATGTTCCTGTTTGCACACATGATTTTCATAACACAATTAATAAATCTAAATGTTGTTGTTTTTTTTTACAAATGTCTGTAAAGATGTAAACTTGTGATTAAATCATTGACATATTTTCTACACTGGACGTTAGGTTTAAACTTAAATAAAGTGCCTTGTGAATGTGGTTTGTACTGCCAAGGAAAGAGAAAGAGGATATGATAAACATTATAATGAAACAATTTACATTCATGACTTTTTCTTTTTTCTGATTTACCTACAAAGTTAACATGAGAATTTGTTTTTAAATAAAATGTTTGTACAAAATAAATATTTGTTTATTAAAACAAAACAACTCCAGGAATATACTCATCTTTCCAAATGCATGCACACAAATAAACTCCTTAAAGTAGCCTTAAATATCTAACTGCTGCAGAACTCCAGCCTTAAAAACAGTCACATTACAGCAATATTTGAATATAAACAACAGTTTAATAATGGACATGAAGGTAAATTAAACATTATTTAACCCAAATCTGTTCATGATGACATCATTCCATGTTAATACAATGGTAATAAACGACATTCTGGGTAGTTAAAGCAAAGTGCTGTCTTTAAATTCTTAGAGTTCTTGCAGTTTTTCCACACTTCTATAAAAGAGAAAGAAAAAAAAGATTCTATTTTCCTACGAATTTCAACGAGTCTTCAAGAAAGAAAAAAAAAATTGACTCGTCCTAAAGAGCAGCAAATGTTTCAACAAAGCAACATAACTTTGCTCAAAATATATTTCAAAATAATAATTCTACGAACACATTATTTCCTATTTATTATGTGGGCAGAAATGCATACTTTGAAAGACTATAAACTTTTGATTTGCAAATATTACTCAAACCCCCGGAAAAGAAGAAAACGCAGGAAGTTTCTTCCTGTTTTTCACCAAAATGTATTACGTACTTCCGTGTCGATATGTGCACGTGATGCATCACGTGATTCCCTTGCTCTGACACTGTCAAATTAACAAGACCTATTTGACACAGGGCTGTCAAAATAACATTACTTATTAGAATCAGTAAAAATAGTAAAGTCATTGAAGCAAAAACAAAAAACTGGAAGATGAATATCTTAACACCATAAGCAGAAGTGTCGTGAGCCTCGTCTCAAGCGGAGCTCACTGTTTGCTGTGGGTCCAGGCGCAGACAGTGGAACGTCCCATCCAGCATAAAAATAGTTGCATCCATGATGAAAACGATCTGGACAGACATTCGGTGTGTACATTAAAAGTTTGTTGAGAATAACTGTATTCATTAACCGCATGTGATTATTCTTGAAGATATGTGCGTATTATGACTTTTATGTCAGCAACACGTCTCGGGTCATTTGGACTAGAACAAGTAACATCCAGTTGTTCCGTTTGTGAAAGCGGGTAAATAGTCAAAATTTGACAAATCGTTATTCTAAACAGATCACATAATCTTTTTTTTTTTAAATCGTCTTAAGTGTATTAAGTCGCATTTCTACTGATATTTCTTAACTGTCGCGGATTTGAGATTGCTGTCTGAGAAAGTTTTCGTTTTCTAAAGAGAGCGTCACCTGACTAAAGCCTGTCGCGTCTCCAGAAGCACTCGACCCGACGGGACGCACAAAGCTGCGGACGTTCCGCGCGTTTCCGCGGGTTGGACGCATTTACTGTGAAACTGCGACGCTTCGCTGACGTGTTTAAGTTTTGTTTTCCTTGCTGAAATAACTTTCGGTTTCCATTCACCGGACATGATACAGCATTGTGTATTTTTGTCACAGGGGCACTGTTGTGAATCTAACAGGTCGACCTAATAATTCAGTTTTAATCAAAGGAGTCACATTTTTTGACACAGGTCAAAAATCACCACTGGAAATTCTAAATGGGTTTATAGAAAGTAGATTTTTAAGAAAGTGTTTTCACCAATCCTTTAATTTCAGTTGCAAATAACGATGTTTTAAAAGTGAAATAAATCTTACTTATGGTTGAACCTATTTTGTAAACAGCACAACTAAATAACAAGGTACAGTATTATCACAGGAGCTAACCTGGGAGGTATGCAGTAAGAATATACATTAAGTGTGTGTGTTGTGTGTCTTCATCTTCCATCCTCCTCACTGACTTCAGGTTCTTAGGTATAGCCTCCCACAGACCTCAGAGCTCAGATGAAAGGGATGACCTTGAATTCCTCCAGGACTATCTCAGACTCTACTGCCTGAATTCCAGCCTGCAGAACATCAGTCGCATTACAGCAGGAACTGTGTTTTGAATCTATTTGGCAATAAATATCAGTTTAAATAGCGAAACACAACATTTACAAGTGCTTTTTCCAAGTATAACACAAAATGCTGCTGTGAATGAAACATCATTCAACCCCTGAATGACAAGCACATCTCCTTCTCAGATAACCATTTAATGGGAAATTCATCCGGGTTGGCCTCAAACGTCAGTCAGATCTCTCCTGCCCAAACATGTACCAATAAAAAAAACTATAGAACAATTTTTAAATTGTTTTTGGTGATATTTTACAAATAATGATGAACAAATAAAAATGACTCTGTAACTTCAGAGATTTGTGAATTTATTTTTGTTCTGTCAAATTAACAAGACCTGTTTGACACATGCCATAAGTCAAAAATGACATTAGAATTAGTATAAATGAATATATTGTCAAATCTTTCTGGCAAGAACAAGATATTACATAATACTGGGAATGTGTTGATCACAGTAAAACAGCAAAGTAATTAAAAGCAAAAACAAAAAGCTGGAAGATGATATTAATATCTGAACGCCATAAGCAGAATTGTCCTCAGCCTCCTCTCAAGCGGAGCATCAGGTCGATAGTGCTCAGCTCTTTCACATTGTAGTCTGACAGTAGACAGCCATCCATCATCTCCCTGCTCTGGTAGAGGAGCCTCTGCTGGCTCACCTGCACCCCCTCTCTGTACTGGACCTTGGTCTTGAAGTTGCTCACAGTCTCATCAGGTTTGATCTCATAGGTGTTCACTTGTCCCTTCTCGTTCCTTAGGAACACCTGAATGGTGGCCGGCTGGGTGACCAGCAGAGACACCCGGGAGCCAGACTGTAGCCCGTAGGAGCCGAGGGGCTTGGAGTCGTCGTTGAGAGGCGTCTTCTGGCCGTTGTCAAACACCAGCCTCTGCTTGTGGGGGGGAACTTGGAATATATCTTGGATGCGTGTTTTCAAAGAGCCCACTGTTTGCTGTGGGTCCAGGCGCAGGCAATGGGACGTCCCATCCAGCATAATAATCGTTATATCCATGATGAATGTGACCTGTAAAATAATCCAATGAGATTTATTAATCATTTGAGAAAAGGCATATTTAAATACAAAATTGTATTTTCTGCAAAGAGCGCTTCTTACCTTATGATCACTTAGAAAATACTGCGTCAGAAATCGTCTCCTGAAGTTTTCCAGCGGCGTAAAACAAGCTGTGATGTTGCGCGTCCGCTCTACCAGCAGTTAGCGCTCAGCCCAGCTTTTATAGAGCAACAGTCCCCGCCCAAAACCAGGACACATTCGTTTTCCTTGCTTTAGCAACTTTCAGTTTCTATTTTCCTTACGTCACGCATTCCGTGTTTTTATTCACGAGTAATACTGAACCAAGACACGTTAATTCATTGTGCGCAATAGTTACATGACAGAAGTGTAAGGTATTTATTATAACAAACATAACTATCACGACAATGCGAATGGTGTACTACAATTGAAAGTACAATCTAACAGTTTTATTTTTTATGTCAAACCTACAAGAGACCTCTCTTCTGCGATCACGAGGAAAGGCTGACGTGACGTCACGTTTGTACAATTTTTTTCTACAAAAAATGAAACAGAAAAAAAGCCGACGTTTAATTAATTTTTTCTTAGTATAATGGAAACTGGAAATATCAAGGTTCTAATGTACTTATTATTCTTTCTAAAGCCAACTTTGTGGGTCAGGGGTCTTCTGAAGCCTATCTCAGCTGCCACGGCAACAGTCGATGTAAAACCTGGATGAGATGCCATTTCCTCACAGGGTCACTTATGATGCACTTAACTTCCATTATAATGTTTTTCCTCATTGTGGTTTCAAATAATATGGCACTGATATCTGCTGTATAGCAGGGAACCCCTTGAGACACATATAGCTGCAAAGAAATGGTTTTGTAGTATGACATAGTCCTGAAACATAAAACTCAATTTAAATTGAAATATAGAAAATGAAACACTTGTCCAGCAGTATTTATTGTGCAATACAAATAAATAATGAGCAATACAAATTCATTAACATTAGAACTCGGAGTCTTTTAGCATGGCAACCCTCTCCTCCTTCACTGGCAGAGGAATATTTCCTGTGGAAAGAAAACAGATAGTAGATCAAGACTCAAATAATGAAAAATGTAAAACACAAACTTAATCTTATTCACTTACATCTCACTTCTGCAAACAATCCTTAAAGTCGCAGTGATGTTTAAAAATAAATGTAATTAGTCTTTACCGGGTGGTGCCACAAAATATTCTTCCACTGAGTTTTTGGACATCTGAAGGAGTTCCTCTGCACAGTCCCCTTCCATCACTTCATCGTCTCTCAGGTATAAAGTCCTGAGTATGTGAATAAAATTAAGTAATTAATTACATGCTTCGTTATAACTGTTAGAAAAAAAACAGGCCTTTTTTTTTCTCCAAACTATCCTCACCATACCTATCCTCCAAAACAGAATCCATCGGTTCAACTCCTGACGTGTCAACGACATGAAGCTGATCTGCAAACCGTATAGCTTTCTCCAAACAGTCCAGCCCCTGTTTGTTGCGAAAGTCAACTAACGCCAGTCGTTCCAATTTGTCCACCAAGTCATCAGAGATTTGGGCAGGCTGTAAACGCAATACTGCAGGGATTAAAAATGTGTCTGATTGGTTGTCTTCACAAATCACAATAATTAACCATCAAATAAAGTACAGGTACAAATATTGTTCTTGGATACTTTAATGTTTTATATTGGTTTGTTTACAGCCCTTGAGTGTATATATAAACAACCAACTATTATTTTAACCCAAATTGAGATGGGTTTCGCGACGTTTTAAATTCGTTTTTAAAACCTCTCATTCATTTTGACGCATTCTGTCACCTTGCACGAACAACACGTAAATACACCGCGGATTTACCGGAGGAAGACGGTTCGCCGGTACCGGTCCCCATGTTGGACACTCTGGTACCTAGAACGAGTCAGGCTTGTTAAGACTGACATGCAGTAACAATGAATTACAACGAGACACAGTTTGATGTTAGTTTACCTTGGATTTATATGGTTTAGAGCTGAAGAGACCAGCTGAAGTTGTAATGTGACGTTTACAGAAGTTCCCCGTGTTAGACACAGAGTACACAACGTGGAGCGTGATTCTCAGTGACGCCACACCGGAAGAACGTTTAGCTGCGAGGTTAAACACGGACATTTTCAGCGAAACTGAATCGCAAGTTATATCCGGGTTGAATAAAAACGGTATTACATTTCCCTAGTCTTGACAGTGCTGGAGTCCAAACTCCCTGTAGAAGAAGCTAACAACAAACCACCGTTAGCGCACAGGAAGTACGATGACGTCACAGACCTACGGAAAGCGATAAGTAGAAATTTAAAGCTCCTTTTACCGTCTCTTCTTCGTCGCAAAGAATAGGCGTAGATTAGTTTTATTTTAAATAGAGTAAGGTTGTCTTTAGCATGTTCAAAATTTAATCACTATTAATCATTATAACATCTCTTGAACAGGAATATTGGGCTTGCTTTGCTATGAATATTACTGCTTCCGAGCAACCGTCAGAGCCCGGATAGCTCAGTCGGTAGAGCATCAGACTTTTAATCTGAGGGTCCAGGGTTCAAGTCCCTGTTCGGGCGGCGTAATTTTGACCACGTTAAGACTTGTAAACGCGCATTAACGAGTACGGTTACCTTCTCAAGATTACCTGGCACTGTCATACCTCTGTCAGCCCAGTAAACTCTAGTGCGCTACAACTCTTGTATTGAGCGTATACAGTACATGTTTTGGCAAAACACCACATCGTGAAAGAATTTCAAAGCCCTTGCCAGTTCTTTTTCACCAATTTTCCATGGAAGTTTTAGATTAGATGTTTTGGATTACTTCGAATACATTTTAGAGATGGTTGTTATTTTTTCTAGAGCAATCTAGATTCATTTTTTCGAAAAATTGTCGTTCCCGATTGGTTATTCTCGTTTATTACTACCACAAAAAAATTCGCCGTGCCTGCATAATATTAATAACACTAAGAACGACAATAACAAGTGAATAAATATTTAGGAAGTAATAGTTTACTGGACTGAAGAGCAAAAAAATTCGCTTCCCTTTCTTCCTGAATCTGTGGGGACAGTCGTTTTTCCGTCCGCATCACGTCAGTAGGATGTAGAACCAGATCCAGTCAGCTGCCGACAGGACACAGCTGTGAGTGCTGGACTCTGGACTCTGATTTTCCATTGAATCAAAACAAAATTCTGGGTCGACAAAAAAACTTACCGCCCGAACAGGGACTTGAACCCTGGACCCTCAGATTAAAAGTCTGATGCTCTACCGACTGAGCTATCCGGGCTCTGTGAACATACGCGCAATAACCTGATTTTGTATTCTTATGTTATTATGTTAATATTTTGGTTAGAATTTAAGTTAAGATATAAAATATCCTCAAAAATTCTCATAAATTCTCACTACTGTTAAAATGAGAGATGGTGAAGAGATAACAATCCAAACAGTGTGTTTAGAAGATTTATTTGTCCCAGTGACTTTTGTGTCACCAAAATTTAACCTCATTATTATTATTTTTAAATCTTGGTGGTGGCTTCTCCCCACCTATTTTTGCTTTTCAGCTGCAGTTTACATAGTATATATGGCTATAAGAACCTATAAGTGTACTTGCAGCTTTAAATTCAATTTAAAAACAGAAAACTACTCTGACAGGAGCTGAACTACTTGTTTGACTGACCACACATTCACAAACATCCTCACTGAGCATCACCAGATCAGCCTCCTCTTCCTCCAAAGTCTGTTTCATGTGAGACATGTCGTCAGAGACGTCCATGGAGTCTCTTGGTCCTGATGCATCACAGATCATCATATAATGGGACAGCATCTTCTGTAGGGTTTCATCTTCACTTAAAACAGGCATTGAGCAGAGAGTAAGCATTTCATTTAAATTTCTTCATTATCTTTTGCCTCGTGTAAAAACCTTGCCAATTTCTTCCATTGCATGTGCCCCACCTTCCCTCCAAATTTTACAACAATCTGTCTTGTAGTTTTTGTGTGATGCTGTCAACACACAAACTAATTTTACTGTGGTAAAACACACTGAAATAAAATAGCTTCTAATGGCCTGGGAAAAAAACCAACAGTTACTAATAATCTGGATGATACGCATCTGTTTTTTGGACATTGTTTACATAATGTACACTGCTGCTGCAAATGAAGAAAGTAAATCCAAGTCATCTGGAGACAAATCATTGTCAGCTACAGATGTCATGACCATCCATTAAGATGTGGGGGGGATTTTGTGGGGTAATTTGTCACTCAGAGCAAAACGACAACCTCACGATGCTCCATCAACCACTCAGTTTCATTGCAGTCTGTTGAAATGTTGTTGAGATACAGTACATCCATCTTGAACAAACAGATAGACTATCATTTCATACCTTACCGTGTTTGACTCAATAAAAGCATGAGCTCTTTCTTACCGGTTTGTGGTCAGTGACATTTGTAATGTGTGGGAATGCATTCATTTTTTTAATGTTCGTATATATTAATGATGCCCTTTATTTCTGGCTGTCAGCTTGATTCAGGTAAGTAAAATGCACATTGCAAAATGTTTTGGAAAAATAATGATTCCATTTTTATTTTTTTTTATAAGAACATATATAATTTGATTTGTTAAACAATACACAATTAGAACTGGCCACAAAATAAAAAAAACAGGTTTACGATTAAAGCAGCATCTGCATGAGAAAAATGAATCAATAAATAAATAAATAAATATTTTTGGCAAAAAACATTACAATAAATTATAATATATTTTCCCAATAACAGTTAACCTTCACGACAAACACCAATAATAAAAGCGTTCATGAAGCAACACTTGAAGACCAGCCGAGTTTTAGGTGATGAATGATGAGAATGAATGTTGGAAACCG
The DNA here is from genome assembly GCA_013358685.1 of Antennarius maculatus. NCBI lineage: Eukaryota > Metazoa > Chordata > Actinopteri > Lophiiformes > Antennariidae > Antennarius > Antennarius maculatus. The sequence goes on from CM023608.1 coordinate 21,154,187, forward strand.
AGGCCAACATTGGTACTAATTTAAAGGGTTAAAAGTGTATATATTATTTTTTTCTTACCAGCTCCAAAGCTACTAAATTCATTATGTTTTCATCATAACTGGTCGTCTGCAGTTTGTTTTGAAAATCTGTCAGTTTGGTCTTCTAATTTCAAACTTGTGCTTCAATCCCACTCAGAATGAAGAATCAGAGTGACGTGGACATCTTCATTTAGTCGCTGTGACTAAATGTTATCACTGTCTCATTTGAGCTTTCTTATTCACAATCATGGAAGCTGGAATTAATAAACAGGCTACTGACAGTGAACCACACACTTAACAAAATATACAGATGTTCACTGGAGTATGGAAGATAATTCAAGAGGACTTTCAACTCAAACTTGTTGCTGTCTATAAATATCGGTCCAGACAGCCATAATCCACATAAATATAAGCTTGTGATTTTACAAGTGTTAACATAATATAGTCCTCATAAGTTAAACACATTTTCGTAGTTTTTAGTACAGTACATTTAACACATAACAAATAAAGACGACGACGCAATTCAAGGACAATTGAAATACTGTTTGAAGTGAAATCACTGATGTAATGCTAAAACATATATTATTAATACTCCTAATGTTATGTTAAATGTAACCAAGTTTGAGTTGCATTTTGGACAACAAACCAGTGTCTAAACAAGTCCCCAGTGAAATTAACTGAATTTTGGGCTACTGAGTTTAAATCATATTCAAGTTTTCTCCCATTCTTTTCATCAGTAAGGGATTGGAATAGATGGATAGGCCACTATTGTATTTAAAACTGTAATCCTATAGACTTTAACTATTAAAATAATTATTATAAACTACTATTAAAAGTTTTCATTCTCATAAATATAGTCTCTGGTTGAATTCAGCTCTGCATTTAGGTTTGAAAAGTATAACTAAAACCATTGTTTTCTCAAAATATTAAGTGCACACGATCAAGATGGACACTTATGTAGTTTCTGACAAAAATATTGAGAAATCTTGAAAGACATTGTTTCCACATACATTTTGAACATACTAGCAATAATGAAGCATCATATTGTCACGTAATGAAAACACAGTAAGATTGTGGATACAGTCAATAAGGCTGATAGCAGCAAACTGATTGTTGAGGCTTTGTGTTATGTGTCTGTAGGTGTGAATGGGTAGGTACGCGTGCGTGCGTGTGTGTGTGTGTGTGTGTGTGTGTGTGTGTTTGTGTCTAAGAGAGCGAAGTTGCTCATATATGCAGTATCTGACTGTTGAACTGCTACAGCCACGCACATTTCACTTGGAAGGAAAGAAGACAAAGAGCACAATCACTTGTTCTCTATCAGCATCTGCACTTTACACACCAGATCTCTGGCCTGGGATAAAATCTGCTTTATGTTGTGGTGCTCAGCCATTTCTGAAAGATAAAAATAGGTATAAAATTAACCTCAGGTATTTCAAACCGCTGCTATAAAAATGTAATGTCTGGAGAACATCTGAACAGACTTGAGATCATTTAATGTTCTGATAACAAAACTGAAAGACCCAGTAATTGGAAAAAAAGGTAAACACTCAGCTTGGTAGCCATCATTAACAAGGTTTAATTTGGCTCTCAGTCACCTCCACACGTGTCGCTCAAATGTAGGTGAAGTAAAGCGCTGCTAATTGGGCTGCATATACAGAGATTCAATCATCAGGGTCCAGCATTTATAGTACAGTCTATGGACAAACCTGCCATGCTCACATCTTTCAAACTCTCTTCTGCATGTTTACTTTCCAGTTTCAGATGTGACCAAGCTCATTCAGGGTCCTCATGCCCAGTAAACTGAGCTGTAATTTGTTGGATCAGTGCATCACCTATTTAGAGGGTATAAGAGGGTCTTACCATTGAAGAACTTGATGATATCAGTGAAGTCCATGTTGTTTTCCAGGATGATGTCCCTGTAGATCTCCACTAGCGCCAGGGCAATGAAGAGAACAAAGTGACTGGAGGACACACACTTGGCTGCCCAGATGGTTTCCCAGACTGCAAACACATCATCGTACACAAGCTCTGGAAGACAAAGCACACAGAACAGGAGTTGAAACATGTCAGCGTGTTTGAGGGCCCAGATGGAAGACAAATTTCTCCACAAACACAACCTCAAGAATGAATCTCCTTCCTCTGTAACTGGCAGCATCTTTTCTGTGCAACATGCTGTCGCTTTACCTCGTTTAAAATCTAGGAGAAACCAGCGGTAGCAGAAGTAGAAGTGGGTGTAGTCTCCATTCTGGTGCATTAGCTCAAACAGCTCAGAGTCCAGTATCTGCAGAGAGAGGGGATCAGAGCAGATCCGGGAAAAGAAATAATGAGACCGCTTGTGGAGTAAAACGTGGGGGAAACACGGGCTGTTTGTGGGCAATTAATGTATTTAGAATGGTGCCTGCTTGCTGCAGTACACGTGAAGACTGCCAGCGCTGCATCACCTGGATTAGAGAACGCATGTTAGCAAAGTGAGTGTCCATAGCTCCTCCATGTGGAAAGTTTTGATTCATTCTCTTCATGAGCTCAGTGAAACAGCTGAAGGCCATGGCCTCTGAAAGTAGAACACAAAGAAAGTGGTGTGAGAAAGCAAGTGGGTGAAATGTTCCATCAATTACTGTAAAAATACACCAAATGTCAAAGAAAAGGGAAAATAAGAAGTGACTCAGAGCACTGACTCACCGTCATCCAGAACAACTAGAAGTGGAGCCAGCAGATCACACATGCCCTGCACATATCCGATGTCAAGGTGCCTCCAGATATAACTGAAAATGTACAATCAAGAGGAGAGAATTGACTGCTCTCGCCCGGTTTTATCTCACACTGGTTTCTACATTGAAATGGAATTCGATTTCTTTCTTCAGTGCTGAAAATAAGTGTTACTCACCGTTTATGAAAACAAACTACTTTTGAAGATGACCAATCTATTAATAAGAAGTGCAGTGACGTGATAAGACACCTCTGAATTGTAAATATAAACTGTTATGAAATCAATTTACCCCTTGCCAGCAGGAGAGCAGCATTTATTTTTCCAATTACGGTGGCCTTTTGGCTGTGGTTGTGTGAAGGGAAGAGAATTTCTTTGTTGAATATTATTCCACTTAAACTGTCATTCAAGGGTTTTTTTCTCCACACATGAAGGCTTGTCTGTGCCACATGGTCTCAATCCTATTTACTTCAGAAGAACTGAATCTTTGAAAAGAGGTTCACTTTTAATGAAATCCTAACAAGTCAAGCTTCTGTGAATTTTAGCAAAGATCATTCCAACTCAGGCAAATCATTTTCTTGCAGACTCTTTACAGGGAGAAGCTGTGTGTTGTTTCTTTGCAAAATAGAAATTAGCATGTGAATACAGCCAGTTATGTCCTTCAGATTTAATGAAGCATTTTTTGCGAGTACAGAATTTTTGTGTAGAAAGAATTGGATGAAATGAGCACATTAAAACTCTTTATTGCATCTCTCATGCTGGCAGTATTTTACCTGCACATGATGTTACGCAGTTTCTCCAGATTGGCAGGAGTGAAGTAACAATAATTTCTGTCACAGCGCTGTACATCCTTTTCAATGCGGTGCAGATTTAGTGTATAGGAATCCAAAAGCTCTTGCTGAAAAAATAAAATAAAATAAATAACTGAATACATAACTCAAGTAAAATTGATTTTCTTAACGAAAATGAATCTGAACTCCCAATAAAATATGTGTGCATACAGAAAAGCCACTCCCAGTAGATTCTTCATTCTTGATGCTTTCGGACGCAGCCAGAGAGTTAAAGTTGGGGTAAAGACTCTCCATCTCCGGCTCCTCTGACAGGATAGACTCTGTGCCGTCTGGACTGGGTTTTCCCAGCTGCTCCCCCTGCCTGAGAGCTGTGGAAGGGGCCGGGTCGTCAGAGAAAGACGATTCTTCACAACGTCCTTTTCTGCTCCAAGGCACCATGGATACTTTGGCTTTGGGGATTTCCTCCATCTCTAAGGCTGAAGGGGACTCATCAGATTCGGTTGTGACCTGAGTCTCACAGGCTTCTGTTGAGACCCCAGGGTCTGCTGAGAAAAGGCTCTTTTCAACTTCAGGAGCCATGGAAGAGACATTCTCTTTGGATTCTACCATTAAAACATCTTCTGGTGTACTTTTCTTCGACTCGTCCACTTCTTTTGTTTTGACTGCACCCGACTCCTCGACAGCGTTGGGTTTGCTCACCAGCAACTCTTCCAATGGTTGGATCATATCTTCACTGGTCACCCCACTCTTATTTTCCACATCTGGTGCTTTACCCTCTTCTTCCTCCTCCACTGTGTCCTTTATTTTCCCTTTCCCCTGACCGTCCTGTACTGGGGTCTGTGGTGCATGAGCAACAGCTGTAGCGCTCAGGGTTGCATCAGGTGCTGCGTTGTCCTCCGTGCTGAACGAGCCATCCGACAGGCCAGAGGTGACAGAGAAGTTGCGGGAGGAGGGATGTCCAGAGTCAGGAGAACTTGTCTCATTCTGCAAAGTTCCATTGGGCATTTTTGGCACCTGTTTGACCTCTTCACCCTTGGGTTCTGCCTCAATCTGATCTACTTCCTCTACGGACTCAAACACCTGAAAGAACAAGCCAAAGGAAAGCAGGGTACTCCAAGGGAATGGATAGGAGGATGTAAAGAACTAGCAGGAGAGAGAGGGCAGGGATGAGGAATATTGGTTCAACTTGAGATCACACGCATTACATGGAATGAGAAATTCCTCATAAAAATCAGGATCAGAGTTTAACATTTCAAAAACCAGATTTTTTCTTTGTTAAAGACTGTCTTGCAGGCCATAATATGTTGAGATATAATATGATGAGATACCTGTGTACTGCTACTGGAGTCGCTCTGGAGGCGAGTCAGACTCTGCTGATCTGAGCTCTGGGAGGACTGAGAAGGATATAATAAAATATATATGAAATAACTATTTTTAATCTTCATTTGTCTACTGGGGTCGTTTAAGTCCTGCTAATTCCCACTTATTTTTGATTTAAAAACCTGAATTGCTGCTTCTACACACTACATTATGGGATGTAATTACTGCTTCACCTCGTTGCTGACGGTGGAGTCATGGTGGAGCAGCTTCTGGTTTGAACTGTCCATGCTCGCTCCAGAGGAACACTTGGCTAACGCGGCTGCATGCTGCTCTTTCTCCCGCTGACGGACAATCTCCTCACAGCCGAGCCACTCATGCATGGTCTGCTGGTAGCACACTCTGACCTGTTCATCCACCTGGGGTGGGGTGGGGGGTGGCGAGGGGGAGGGATGAAGGATCAGAGGCTCGGAAGGGAATACTCTGGAAGCAGATCCAGAGTTGCTCAAATGACCAACCTCCTTCCTCTCAGCTTGTGACATTCCAAACTGATAATGACCCAACAGGAAAGGCCACACCTCTTTGCGCAGGGAGGCGTCCACGCCGCCAAAGTAGACCAGACGAAGAAGCTCCTTCTCCTCGTACGCCTGATGGCACAAGAAATTCAAGTTCATTAGTAATCTTGCTCACTGTTTGTTTAACACATCGAACAGCTCAAGTAACACCATGACAGTCTGTGGACAGAAATATCACGGTAACGTTTACTGTCAATGCAACTAATGCTTAATAAACACAAGTGGGTGTCAGATGGCCGGGACTGCAGACCTGCTGATTCTACCAACTGTTACTCCACAGCATGTGCTGATTATTATTTATTACCTTCAGCTGAGAATCCAGATCAAAAGCATCTTTAACCAACTGTTAATCAACCAGTTATTTGTCCCTGAATTTATATATATATTTTTAATTTTATAGGGGGAGCCCCAAATGAATTAATTTGATATTTAAACTAAAGCACAAGGATGCCTCCGCTCCTGGAAAAACTCCATTTATGCTAACGTAGACCGATCACACCATGCGAACGTGAATCCTGATATGATAATGACTTGAGTAAACGTAAACAAACAGTGGAAGCATTAAAATTGACAATCAACAATTAGTTAAAAACAGTTTCCACTTTAAAAAATACTAATCTTGTATTACATTTCAATTTTAAAAAAGTATCCAGGTTTGTAAAAATGTTGTTGTTTTTTTTTCACTGTGTGACTCCAGGGAAATGTAAATAATGTCTAGGAAAGCTGCAGAAATAAATTTGTGACTGACAGGTCTATTAGTCATGCTCCATACACGCCACTAGGAGACGAGGTGTCAGCCCAGTGATTAGCAGAGGATGAATATGGATGAGGCAGGAGAGTGACAGTGAAAGACAGCGTGTCGTGTGTGTGTGTGTGTGTGTGTGTGTGTGTGTGTGTGCAGCATACTCTCTGCATCAACTTAAAATCTATGTTTCAGTGCAGTGACAGCAGCGATGCTTACAGTGCAGTCCTGGAGGAATGTCTGCCACACGTCTATGGTGAGGCCTTTGCAGGCATCGTGCGGCATGTCAGGCGCCACGATGGTGTGATTCACCAGAGCAGAGAGGTGCGTACGCACAGTGGACAGGTGACGGCAGTAAGCCAACCCTAGTAGGTGATACAGCTTAGTCATAAATGCCTTTATTATGCACTTTCCTGACATTTCGAAGGTGACCACAGGCAGATATTGATATCGAAAGATTGTCAGTGTAAAAAAATGAGCAATTACATACATCCATAAAATGCCCGAGAGATGATCTGATACTTCATGTTGTCGCACAGCATCTTTAGAGGAGTCCTGCAGGAATCAGCAGAGAATTTCACTTTTTGTAGGTGCAACTAGTCTTTTCTTTTTCTATTGAGGGACCATTCATATTACCATGAATTCACGCATCTAATTTAAGTTAAGTGCAGTGCTGGTCCTCATCTTTCAAGTGTTTGTGTTGTCATACAAAAAATAATTACCCCAACAGCTTTTTTTTATAGTCTGTAATCAGTTTTGCTCATCATCTCATTTTCTGAACTCACCTCCGTGAATTAAATGCCTCAACTCCTGGGTTCTTGTATTATTACTGATTTCCCAGTTCTGTCTGTACTGTTTGAATCTTCTTGTTGGCACTAATATTAAGTCTTTCTGCTCCTGCAGCTGTTTCTAATACAACTCATGCATGTACCATGAAGTGTGCACATCGCTCACCTCTCGTAGTTGCACCCCTTAGGTGTCGCCCCTTCAGAGAAGCTCCCCTGAGAACAAGAGGAACACGAGGACTTCCTGAGAGTGGGTTGCCACAAAGCTCCCTGATCCATTAAGTCTGGAGGAGTCACTGCAACACGAGCAAACACAAACACCATCACTGAAAAGTCATCACGCTGCTCTCAAAGCTAATTACATTTGATGTTTTAAATTGTTTGATCACAGCTGGAAGCAACTTGTACAAGCAGAAGTATGTTAATCAATTCTGATCTGAACTAAAAAAAAAAGCACTTAAGGGCACAATATTTTAATCATTAATAGCAATTAAAACATTAACACCATTGAGGTTTGGTGCATGGTTTGAAATTATGATGCTATGATACTCAAAACTCATTATTATAGCGAGAAGTATTAAGTGAGCAACAGCCCTTTGTAGTTTAAAAGCAATTAGCGATCAATCAAAATTTCATCCAGCGGTTATTAAAAGGTTACTGCGCTATAATGCAATAAAAACATTGTGACACAGGACAGCATGGGAGTGAAAAGGGCTTTAATAATGGAACGCATCAATAAACTTTGCCGCGGGCATAGGATGGGCCAGGAGGATATTAGATCTTGTGAATTAAAGCAAGGCAAGATGACAGACAGGCCACGGCGTGACAGTGTTACAGCCACTTCCTGTGAGTGAGGGGGATTCTTCCAGACAGCTGTGGGACCTCCTGGACGAAACCAGGAGGGGCATTGTCTACTGATTTGGAGGGATGGGGAGGGTATCAGATGAGGAGGATGGGTTACTGTCAGTGTAGTAAATAATGAGTAGCATTATCATAACAATACAACAACGTGTAAAGGCTGCTGAGCGCTCGGGTGGGAGTCTCACCAAAGTCTGAGCGGCTGTTCGGAAAGAGGATACGGAAGACGTAGTCTGTGGCCTCGTCCTCTTCTTTATCAGACACAGAGTCTGTGGATTCAGATCCCTGAGGAATCCTCTTCCGCAGCTTAGGAAACACTTTTCCCTGTGATAAGAAAATAACTGTTGAAATAATAACCAAGAACAAAACATTCTCAACTGTTGGAGCCCAGTTCAGCCAGCAGTGTGAATTAAAAATGATGAGCTTCCATACGGTTACGCTTCCTAACGGTGGCTGAACATGTGTGGGTGGCTCTAATTATCCAGCCTGGCTGCAGATACAAAGCTGTTCACAGCTCTCAAAATAACAGCCATTCAAAAGCCATACATTCATTAACATCACGCCAAACACTGGCTTCAAACTGGAAATGCAAATGGATTTTTATTGGTTGATAAATTGAGCAGACAGGTGAACAGTTATTTTGCAATGAGAATATTTAGTATGTGGAATTTGTGCAAAAAAAAAAAAAAAAAAAAAAAAAAAAAAAAAAAAAAAAGATCTCTTGCACCGACCTTTCCCCTCTGCGACCACAGCGGAGGGTCCAGCTGTCCGTGGGGAAGCAGGCCGTTCTCCAGGCAGGACAGGAACTGGAGCAAGTGGCCTCCTCTGGGGAAGCGAAGAGGAGGTCTTTGGATCCCATCCTGACTGACGAGCACCACCGTCCCCCCACTGTCAACTACAACAGACATATAGATTTCTATATTTAAACAGTTATTTAACTTGATTCGATTTGGTTTTCAATGACATTTTATTTTGCATCTCTTATGGTGTCAAAGTTCACAACTGTGTGGACCCACCTTGTTGGTGACAGTGCAAGTAAACTATCTCTTCTAGAGGGATTGTCATGGCATAGTCCCAGTATACACTAGAAAACATCAAATACATAATCAGTAAAGCACTAACCCGGTCTGAACATATTAAATGGACCTGCTTACAGCTAAAAACGAATCCATACGGAACGCTCGAGTATGATTTGAGAGAGTCAAAATCCCAAGGAACATTAATTTTATAGCTAATAGTCTGGAGTGCAGACAAAATGAGCAGGTGCTGAGTTGCCTAATGCAATAACCCTTTTGCTTGCAGAGAGAAACCATGCACAGGCACATAATATGGTTTGCTGGTTTGAGAGATGTCTGAGTGTCTCTGTCAGTAAACTGTCTACGGGCTGCTGGTGTGATGAAAATCATCAGATCAGCTTCATACTGAGTCCCCAGGCCACACAAAGAGGCTGCATTATCCAGTAACAGTGGAGTGTTATATAAAGAGCAGACAAAAGAAATGAAGTAATAACGCAGAGTCTGAGGAAGCGCATTGCATTTTTAGGTGTTCTTCATGTGAGAAGGATTACCAATATTGTCAAAAAAAATCAGGACAATCAAAATCCATTTGCAGTTGAACGACTGCGCACCTGCGTTCATAGTCCAAGTCTCCGACAGAGCCGTTCATGAGCTGGTTTGGCGTCCACTTCAGGGTCATGATGTCAGCATTCTGGTGCAGAGAGAGGTAACCTGGAACAGCCTCCATGTCGTCTCTCTGGAACGGTCACACGGATGGACGAGATACAGTTTAAACTGGAACAGTATTTCTAGGGCGTAGAAGGGGGTTAAAGCAGGATTTGGCAGGCAGGAGAACTTCATAACGATAAACCCAGACATTCACTAAATTATTCAATACTTGAAAAATCAAAATATACGCTCAATATTCAAACTTGGATGGTCTGCATGACAGTCAGCCTTTATAACCGTGACGCCGATAGAGACGACGCAGTCAAATGAGCAAAAATGAACATTTTATGCTGTCAATATTTGGCCCCGTGGCTGATGGATTGTCAATAAAAAGGATTCATTTATCAAAGGTGCTGGAATGCCACTTTAACTCCCGCTGATGATTTACGAGGGATGTTTTACCGGCTGTACGAGGACATTGTTTTTGCCAAACAGTAGGGTGACCCTGTTATTTTGATGCAGGGATTCCACGTATTCACGAGCTGACGGTGAGGGGGAGGGGCGTTCGTCCATGCTGCTGCTGGAGTGTCTCTTCTGGATCTACACAAGGTAAACACATGGTTTGTCAAATCAGAGAACAAACGTCACAAAAGCAACTAATGACTGTCTTCGAGATCTCAAATCGCTTTTTCAAATCAGGAAGAATATTCAATAATCTCCGTCCTCGTGAACCCAATGGCTGGTCTGCTTGAAACATCACACGATGAAGTGTGATGGTTTCAGATGCACTCTGTTCTTTCTCTTAGAATGTGGTGTAATCACTGGAGGACCTCTAATCAAGCAGGGGCCATCTTAGAAGAGAATGTAACTGATGAGAGGCGCTGCTAGAATTCTGCCGCTGCATCGCAATAAATATATGTTAATGTGGGACACGACAAAATAAGCCTGGCACTAATTGCATGTTATCATCTGCCGCGTTAACCAGTTGTTGTACTGACACACAGTGTTGGCCTCTTTGTGGGAGAATCCTGTCTGCAGTAGCCGCCATGGATACGATGTCGTTGCACCAACTCGTCTGCAGACGGGTCCGTCCAGAAATGGTCGGCTGTTTTCATCTTTGTGTACTCCAAAGCACAAGGTCCCACTGAGACAAAGGGTGAACAGTTATAAAGCACAAATGGGTGGTATTAGAGCTCGATCAGTGATGACTTTCCCCTGGAGAACAACCCATTCAGGCCGACAGGTGGAAGATTCTTGCAGCACATCAAACAACCAGTAGTTCATCAAGCGTCGAGTTACCTGACAGTCATGCATCAGAGTTGGATGCAGAGTAAATAGACAAAACAAAGCCTGTAAGCACAGAGAATTCTTGTGCCAATGGATAATCTGGGCAGGCTTGCATAAATATTATATTTGTCCAACTTGGAGAGATTTGTTCACATACAGCACCATTTCAGTCTTGAGGATGCACGATGACACAACGTGCACCACACTGGAATAACACATCATTAAGAGGACTTTATGAAACTACAAATGTTGGTTTTGATGCACAACAAGCTTTGAGATAAATGGAATACAGTTCAGCTGCAAAATTATGTTTAAGTGTATGAATTCTAGCCATTTCTATGAACTGCTGCCATCAATGTGCTTCTGTGTTCTTCAGCTTTTGGCAGTCTGTAAAAAAGATTGAAGCTATTAACAAAAAACAAAATGCAAGGTAGCATCCTTATCCAGGTAAAGGCATTCCAACAGGAGCCTAGGATCAAGGATTACATTCAAATTCACAAATTCTTACAAATGTCAAGTAATTACCTAACAAAGATGCAAGGATGGGTCCGTCTACAGGGTCCATTAGAACAGCCTCTTTTTCATAGTACTTACTGGAAGACAAATGTGAAAGGACGGTTTGGACGGGACAAGGACATCTTGTACCAGTTGAACGGACGTTTATCTGTAGTTCGATGTACCTGCTGTTTTCCACCAGGTAGAGAACTATCTTGTCCAGCACCTTTTCAAACAAAGCTGCCCGGATCCAGAGGTTTTTGACTCCCTGTGGGTTGAGGATGGGCAGTCGGGGCATCTTACGAAGACTGTCTTGACTTTGCAAGCTTTGACTTCTTCTGCAGATGAAGAGAGTCACAAGTTATAATTTAAACAAAATAAGTAAAGCGTGCATTAAACATTTCATTCAGGGAAACTGCATTTGCATGAAGATAAAACCAGTTATATAAGATTCATAAAAATTTTAATCTTTTTAAAAAAATAAGCCTTCAGCTGCTGTAAGAAGCCGCTGCTGTGAACCCGTCTCTCACTTTGTCTCGATGATTTGCTCCAGTTCCTGGGCCTTCCTGCAGAGCTCCTCAGCTGGCGCGAAGCTCTTCCCCACCTTCATAAAGAGCGCTGCGATCTTGTTGCTGCGCAGAAAGCCGGCCGCCCGCCGTTTCAACCCATGCAGAACACATGCTTCTACCGCAGCTGTGGGAAAACACACGTATGGAAGTAAAAAACTAATTCTATTTTTTCCAATCTGTACTATAATAATGTCGTATGTCAATAATGGAAGTGAGACACCGTTATGATCATAAAACAGAAAAGAAACAGACAATTTATGACAGAAAGCTAAATAAGAGGTTTTTCGTACACAAAACCATCAACCAACAACATATTTTAGTGCCTTGTACTAAAATACATCCCATTTTAGGTTGCACATCACGCAGAGAAGATTTTGTAGAAATATAGCCTGATGCATATGAATGCTTATATTCCTTCAACTGTAAAAAGTTATGATGCTGTGAATAAATACAGAATGCAGATGAACTGTGACAATAGCTTTAGAAAGAGAATGCATCTCAACCTGCATCTTAAGAAGAGAATATTAATCAGCACAGCAGTGTATAAATATGCTAATTTATGTTTCAGCTACACAATTGGAATGTTCTTGTACATTCTCAGTTTTTCTGAGATGGAAGACTACATATTTGCATTTTAATTGATGAATACCTTCTCCGGCTGACCTCTGTAGGCGCTACAGTGGCCTGTAGTGGACACAAAAACTGATAACATGAAGACACGCAAATGTCCGATGATTGTGCAGAAAAACACACGCCCCTCTTCCCTCTCAGGGCTACGTGGCAGTGCCTGGAGCTGTGTTGACATTTGAGTTCTCTTTCAGTACTAATCCCGTGGCTCTGTTCACATGAGGTCAGTGGGAAGGTTGGGGTTGTCAAGGCAACCCTTGTCTATGGAGCGATCTGGCTTGGGGAGAGACGAGCACGGGGAGGGGCTGCGGCGACACATCAGAATCTCTCTTTCCATCATCCTCACTCATTTTAACACTGATTCTCTCCTGCCTCCACCGTCGGTAAACCTGTCACTCTCTCTGCCGCTGCTGAAACTACAATCTGATAACAGGGTTTTACTTCAACACAGCCAATAAAAGTGTCATCAGCTTTCACTTTTTAGTTTAAATCAAAATAAATTCCCATCTTCTCTACATCTTCTCCCTCTCCTCTTGATTTTTGCTCCTCATCTGTCTGACGTGCTTTTTATCCTCAACATTAATATGAGAGGGAGACACAAAATGTCAGAACAAAACGTAACATTAAAAAGTTCACCTCCACTGTGCCCTCATAATTTCTGCTGTCTAGGTTCAAATGGAAAAGACCAAAAAGACTATAATGACAAAAGTATTCGCTCACCCATCCAAATGTTCAGAATCAGGTGTTCCAATCCCCTCCATGGCCACGGATGTATAAAATCAAACACCAAGGTGTGCAGATTGCTTTGACAAACATTTAAGAAAGAATGAGTCGCTCTCAGGAGCTCAGAGAATTTCAGCATTGAACTGTGATAAGATGCTACCTGCGCAACAAATCGAATCTGGTGTGAATGAACTTCACTAGCCTACACAGAGTCCTGACCTCAACCTGACAGAACACCTTTGGGATGAATTGGAGCTCATTTGTGTGACCTCACACATGTGTTTCTGAAGAATGGTCAAAAATTCCCATAAACACACTCCTAAACCTTGTGGACAGCCTTCCCAGAATAGTTGAAGCTGTTGCAGCTGCAAAAGGTGGACTGGCGTCATATTGAACCCTATGGATTAGGAATGGGATGTCATATGTTCATATGCAGGTCAAAGCAGGTCAAAGCAGGTGAGCGAATACTTTGTCAATATAATGTATCTCCTAAACCATTTTTGAAAGTTAATCCTTATTTATCAAGTTAGAGATAAAAAACTTGTAGCGTTGGGAATATTGTTATCAATGTAATGCACATACAAATAAAAACATATCGACATTAAAGGACACAGATTTAATAGCAGTGAGGTGAACAGACCTAAATGTTCTTATTTGACAATATGAACTTTGCTTAAACATTTTATGCAAAGAAAAAGAGCATGGTGTCAGTAGGAAGAGTCCTTTTGTAATCCTCCTGCTAAATACAGCAGACAGTAAACAGCCTCTCATCATCCTGTATCTGTGGCAACTGAGTGCATAAGAGTCTTGGGCAGTGACACACAGAGCGGCACACAAAAGGACAGTGAATGAAAGGGATAACATCTGATCATGTTATACATTAAACATATATATACATTTTTTTTTCAATCATCCATCATGGTAACTAGGAATTTTTGCTGGATACCTCTGATATGGATTTATGCATTCATTGCATTGTAGAATGAATGCTTTTAATGGCAGTTCAAACAAAATGATCTATTTTACACATTGAGCTCTAGTGGCTCTGGAGCTACAATCATATAATAAAACCGTGGACTCATTTACCTTCACAGAGTCCATGTCGTACATGATATAAATGTACGCACGTATCCCCAACACTGATAGGAAGCCTTCATACATGACAAACTATATGACACTGAATACAGACGGGCTTTAAGAACATAAATGTTTTTTTAACAGACATATTTCCAACACAAACATGTTTTTCCACTTCTTTCATAATTTGAAGCCGGTTATCCAGTGTGGGCAATACGACCGACAGCCGCTTTGGCTTCCTGCCATTTCTTATTATTCCTCAGGAACTACTACTTTTAAAAAGAGTTTTGGGAAATCTTAAGAAATAAAAATGGTAACCAAGCATACTATGATTAATCTACTGTGTGTGTTGAATGCATATCTCTGAGGAGGGTAATGTAAAAAAACACATAAAACACAAAAAAACACATAAAACTGTGAGTTGTTTCCCTATTGGAAACGATGTCTAGAATCATTTTCTGCAGTCGACTTTTATAAAATAAAATTCAAATGAGACATTCCTGGACATCATGAGCCAGTGGTTTTACCCGGAAGAGGCACACAAAATTAATTCTGTATTACAAAATGTTAATATTAGGAGGAAATGACTTTGATCCTTTTACGTCTTTTAATGTTTGTTTTCTCTTCCTTGCTTTTTTAATTTGCTGAGCTGATTTGTGTGTAAAGAGATTATATATAGGGACATCGTGACCGAAGTGCGTTTCTGTGTGTGTGTGTGTGTGTGTGTGTGTGTGTGTGTGTGTGTGTGTGTGTGTGTGTGTGTGTGTGTGTGTGTGTGTGTGTGTGTGTGTGTGTGTGTGTGTGTGTCTGTCGTGAGCAGTTATTGATTCTGAGAAAACAGATTTTAACTTTCTCTCTTTGCTCAGTAAATCTGTGTTGTTGTGTCTTCAGGTCATACAGAGATCATAAAAACCTATTCTGTTTCATGGTACACCGCCTTGTATGTTTTCATGGTATTATTGTGAATACACACACACACACGCACACGCACACACACACACACACACAAGCACACACACACACAATTTATCTGTTTTTTCATGTGAGACGAGAACAGTGTTTTTCTGCAGACTGGGCTTCGAGCCGATGAAACGACACATTTCCTAGAAGATGAGAAACTATTTATTCACACTGAAATCCCAAATATATCTTGTAACTGCTAAAAGATCTGGATTGAGCCAGACATCTTACTAATTTACAGACATCTTGCCTGAATGTGGGCAGCGTCTTTCTCACAATTAAAGTACACTCCATCAGCATCAACTGGAAGATAGTGCAAATGATATGTCGCTGACTGTGAATAATTCTTGCTCTATGAGAGATGATGCATTTATTTTTTGGATTGTTAAAATATTCCGAGATAAACATCGACCATCTGTCTCAAAATGAATAAGTCCAAAGTAAAAACGCTCATTAGTCACCAATTCGTGACCGAGTCTGTTTTTGTGTGAGAATGTATCTTTTGAGGAGAGGAAGATGAAATTATATATTCAGGAAGATATAAAAAGGCATAAATATGTTATTTGGTTTATTTGTTTGTGAAATTTGGGGATGCTAGAATGTTGCAAGATATACTCCAGACAAGATGACACACCTTAAAAAAATGTTTCCATGGAAACAACAAAAAATGTAGGCAAAGCCAAACTATCAAAGGCAACCATCACCTCAACACTTATTTAATACATTTATAAAATGTACAGAAGCCATATCTTCTATCCAATTTTTACATTGGTTGGATAAAAAACAATTCATGACAACAAATCAAAAGATGACTCAAAAAACAAACAGATTTTAAAATGACACAACTACAAAATAATCCAAAAGGTGTTACACAAACGGTGTGTGATTTATTTTTCTGCTGGTTACTCACCGCAGAAGGACACAATATGGCTGCTGTCCTCATGAACAAATTTCCTGGTGACAGCTTCCTCCATAATCTGCTTCACCTGTCAACGACACAGACGGTGACGGACGGCCCCGTTCATTAACATGTCACAGCCAGCACACACGCAGTCTGTCAGGGCTTTGATGGGACTTTGACTGAGTGATACAAACATTTGTCAGAATTGATTCAAGGGGTTAAAATGATGGAAAGAGAGTGAAGTGCTGAGGGTGATCGAGGCTTTTAAAAGTTAAGAGGTAGAGAGAAACTAGCGGGTGGGAAGAGTGGAAGAGTGCATGTTAAGTTGGTGGATGAGTCACCAGCTCTCATCAAAAGGACTTCTACCGGGAATTGGAAGTGGTACGTTTGGGGGTGTGGTGGCA
The DNA here is from genome assembly GCA_013358685.1 of Antennarius maculatus. NCBI lineage: Eukaryota > Metazoa > Chordata > Actinopteri > Lophiiformes > Antennariidae > Antennarius > Antennarius maculatus. The sequence goes on from CM023608.1 coordinate 21,170,684, forward strand.
GAATAAACTCAGGGGAGACGCTTTCATCTGTTACGGATGCATAAATTCCTGAACACTTTGTAATCCTGAGGGGAGCATTGACAATCCTACTCACGCAAACCTATCTTTTTTTTTAAAACGCTCATAGATTTTGTCACCGCAACATCACTGAGATGACGATGACCCTAACCCTAACCCTCCGGATGCAGTCACACAGATTGCTGCAATTTCCTGTTGAAGAGTGTCCACAGTGACCAGATCACACTGTCTGTTCACTGCCACACACATACACACACACACACACACACACACACACACACACACACACACACACACACACACACACACACACACACACACACACACACACACACACACACACACGTAGCTATTAGCTCCAGTGGTTTGAGCTTACCTCCTGCTTAACTTATTTCCAATTTACATATCAATTCCATCCTTCAATATTAGTTTTCATGAACTGATACGTACAGCTTGATCATAAAAGTGTCCTGGTGATGAAGATTCACGTTGGCTTTTCCACTACAGCCATATTTTATGGACCAATAATCTTTTGCTTTTTGTACACATATGAGATAAGGTTATAATGCCTCTGCCTGTTAGTGGTGGAATATGTATTAAAGTCTTCAAGTAATATAATGATAACCAAATAAAAAAGTCATTCTGAGTTACAGAGTGACTTCATAATGTATTTCACTTATGCAGAAGTGTCTGAATAAACTCTAAAGATGTGACAACATTAAGCAGTAAAAAAAAAAAAAAAAAAAGCCAATTGTTATACAAATCATTTATTTTCTAACACCTGGATAAAATAAACCAATTGAGCAGATTGTCACAATCAACATCTCACATCTTTCTGCGATGACGCAGGAAAAAAAAAATCTGGATGCCGAGAAATGATTGTGAAATGAGAAACTAAAGCTGGCTGATCTCTCACTTGTGGAAAAAAACAAACAAACAAAGAAAGATAACATCAAAAAAATTAAAACACTTTGAATATAAATGCTGTCAGATCTCCTCGGAAAATGAAAACTTGTCCATAAAGAAATTTTCCCTCATTTGGAATTGAAACCATTCTGCTTTTCTGGCCTTTTTTTTTCAGTAGTGTTGTTATCTTCATATCATCCAAGCTACCGACACAACGGAGACGTGTCGTCCACATCCCCTCAGAGTGCTTACATGTGCATGCATAATACATCCACCAGTTTTATTTCTGAGCACACTTGACACAGTCAAACCTCATTGATTTGCCAACTTAAGGATGTAGACTCCTTGTGTTTTCTCATCTCGCTCATCAGGGCTACAGATCAGGCCTTGGGGTATTTAATATGGTGAGTGTCTAAGCTCAGACAACCTGCTGGTTACTATGGAGACGACACGTGTCGCACAGTGGATCACTTCCGCTTAAACAGATGCATCAAAAACATTCAATCATCTTTGAATCAAACAAAAATGACTTCAATAACAGTCAACACTGAATGATTTGAATGCACTCTGCTGCCGTCATTTCCATATTTTATCCATCCACAAAACTACAAGTGTATTAATGTGGTGTCAAAGACACACAAATCTACCCAGAGTGCATCATTTAATGGTGGAATGATGTAAATACCACCCCAAAAAGATAGAGCAATGTGTTAAATGTGCAATGTAAGTCATTAAATGTGTTTATTACAGCAAAGAAGTATGATGAAACTATTTCAACCAACCGCTGTGGCTGGAGGCATCAGTCAGAATGAAAAAAGATCTAAGTATTCCAATAACCTCCTGCACAAGAACCAAGAAATTAAAGTGAGAGAAAGACCCATCCATTATCCCTCGTGTGGCCACTGGAGGATGAAGCAGCATACGGGGAAAAAGAGGTTGCTTCTAGTGTTCATCCATATGATTTGGGTTATGTATCACAAAAAATACACGTCTGTATTCTTGTCTGACTGAAAATTTCAGCATTAAAATGCAAATTAATTATTCAAAAAGGAATACACATAAAAGAAAGAACACAATGTGAAATTGTCAGGAGGCAACCCACCGCATGCACATATCATAGGTGTTCTTTTAATCATATCACCTGATCTTTTCATTGTAAATGTTACAATTTGTATTTTTCTTTTTTTTTGGGGATGTACCTTTTTCCACTCAGCGATATTTAAATGGCATCTTTCACACAAACATGTACCTGAAAGGGATGAACCAAGTTGGTACAGACATATCAATCTAAGAAATGAAATGAAATTCAAATTAAATATCCAAAATGTTAAGATCAATAAACAAATGTAACTTAAAATGACTTTAACTGTAACACTAAGAGCAACTTAGAGTGTGTATATTCTTACAAGTTACAGTGTGTATCGTAATTCTGTTTCAGTCAGGTGATCCTAACGCTTCTATTGCCTCATGTTGAAAACCTTCACCTCCTAGACGGTTGGTAATATTCAGAAAGTTGAAGTGAATATTCTCAACCATCTAGGTCCTAGATGGTTGATAATATTCATTTGGGTGTAAAAATCTATTGTAGTTTTTATGACAAGTTCCTGCATCTTGCTGCAGCAGTATGAATCAACCCAGCATTATTTAGATTACAGGAACTAAGAAATCTTTACAGAGTATAAAACACAAAACAAGGGTGGATTATATGACGCGCCACTGAAACAGCAACGCAAATGGAGCAGATCTCTGTGGCGTATTTTCCAGGCATCTCTCTCTCTCCGCCTCTCCCTCTCTCCTTTAGCAAACACAGGTGTGTGTTTGTGCTTGAGTGCCACACAAAACCATACGGAGGAGCAAACTTCAGAGGGCCACTGAGAGCTGGATAAAGACAGACTGATTGAAAGAGGGTCTCGGTATCAAAGCTAAAGCAAATAGGAGATCTCATTCAAATCCATTTTGTGCCATAAGGTAATTCTGCTCCAACACTCTCTGAAAAATGGCCCATATCCAGGTTTATTTCAGCACACTGGTCAGGGAAAGTGTGAGAACACAAAGCATAGAGATACCATATGGTTGGACCACTAGGTCTCATAATAAAGTGAGACAAATGCAAAAATATAAAATAGCATCTGTTTTTCTTGAAAGTGGGATTAGTTACTTGAAAAACATGAAAAATAATTTAAAACTGATAAGAATTTATGCCAGTTTTTAATGAAGTGCACTCCTGACTCCATCAGGTTGCATTTGTCGTGAAAGAGACTGACTGAATCTCAGCAAGGCCACATCCGCACACAGGAGGCGGCGTAATGAAGGGAAAGGTCTGGTCGCCGCTGATAAGAGGACATTCACGACCCAGAGGAAAACCAATCAAACTGAAGTCGCTGCATTTCTCCTTTCAGGATTCAAGATTCAGGAAGGGATTTTCATGCATATTTTTCTTGTCAGGAATAGTCTCAAAACTTATTCTGTAATCTAAGATGGAACACTAGGAATAAATTCAATAATGTACTGTAGGTGAGGAGAGGAGAGGAGAGAAAAGGCAAAAATTGTCAGCTCCGTGAAAACAACTGTTACACTGCCTTATGCGTCAGTTGAGTTTTTAGTTATTAAAACCAATAAAGAAGGGAGTTTAGATTGTATTGGAAAGCAAAGAGAGTTGGAAGAGTTCAGCGTGCCCTAAATGTTAAGTGATGTGTTCCTTGAACAAACAGAAGGAAACAAAAACCTCAACATGGACCAAACACAAAGAGCTCACTGCCGCAGGACGACGGACACAATGGTGCACACCTCAGTTTGATATGCGAGGCTGATATTAAACCTTCATTAAACCACATGGAGGTTTATCAGTTCATCCACTTCACTGACAGCAATCTAATTTCAAGACAAGAAAAGCATGAAATATTCTGGATCCACCGCCATGGATGCATTTATTTGAAGTAAGATAAACCCCTCTGACTGAGCTTATTATGAGTTATAATTCCATGTATCTGGGATGCTAAAACAAGAGTTGACATTGAAAGAACAAAAGCCTCCTCATTTTATTGAACCACTGCGTTTTTTGAACACAGTGGTTCAAAAAAAAAAAAGTGGTTTAAAAAAAAAAAAAAAGACTCCAAGGAACTATCACCTGGGTCACCCAAGGCAAACAGGTCTCAGGTCAAGGGCCAGACAAAGAATGGTTAAGAAGAGCTCATGAAAAACCAAAAAGGGAAACAAGTGACCCTGCCCGGAGGAAGCCTGTGGTCCACGTCTGGAGCCTCCCTGATCTAAATCCGAGCAATGTTATGTTGTTGGACTTCTGTGCTTGTGATTGTTCATAACTAAAACCATGTTCGAACACAATGATGCTCATTGGCACCAGAACACCCTGGGTCGGAGGTCAATGATCAATCTTGTGATTGTATCATCTGACCTTCGACCGTGTGTTTTGGACACTCGGTGAAGAAAGGGGTAGAGCTGTCAACTGATCACCACCTGGTGGTAAGTTGGGTCTGTTGGCGGGGGAAACCTTTGGATAGACCTGGCAAGCCCAATCGAGTAGTGCGGGTGAACTGGGAACGTCTGGGGGAGGACTCTGTCCGTGAGGCCTTCAATTCACACTTCCGAAGGAGCTTCTCATGCATCCCTGTGGGGGCTGGGGATATCAAACCTGAACGATCGATGTTCAAAGCTTCCATTGCTGAAGCTGCAGCTAAGAGCTATGGTCTCAAGATCTTGGGTGCCTCATGGGGTGGTAACCTTCGAACACCATGTTGGATTCCGGTGGTCAGGGAAGAAATCCGGCTGAAAAAGGAGGCTTTCAGGGGCATGTTGTCCCTGGGGACTCCTGAAGCAGTTGCAGGGTATCGACAGGCCAAGAGGACTGCAGCCTTGGCTGTGAAGGAGGCAAAACGGAGGGTGAGGGAGGAGTTCGTAGAGGCCATGGAGAAGGACTTTTGGATAGCACCAAAGTTGTTCTAGAGGACTGTCTGACACCTCAGGACAGGGAAACGGGGACCATCAAAACTGTATACGGCAAGGATGGGACATTGTTGACCTCGAATGAGGAGGTTGCTGGTCGGTGGAGGGAACATTTTGAGGAACTCCTGAATCCAATTACTCCAATTGACCCGTCCTCTGTTGCCGAGGTAGAGCTGGAGGATGATGGGGTATTTGAACCAATCTCTCTGGGCGAAGTCACCGAGGTAGTTAAACAAGTACACGGTGACAAAGCCCCGGGTATTGATGAAATTCGCCCAGAAATGCTGAGAGCTCTGGGTGTTGAGGGGCTGTCATGAAGGACACGCCTCTTTTACATGGCATGGAGTCTGGGACAGTGCCAAAAGAGTGGAAGACTGGGGTAGTGGATCCTCTTTTTAAAGAAGGGGACCAGAGGGTGTGTGCCAACTACAGGGGTATCACACTCCTCAGCCTCCCTGGGAAAGTTTACTCCAAGGTGCTGGAAAAGAGGGTCTGGCCAATTGTTGAACCTCAGATTGAGGAGGAACAACGTGAGTTCTGTCCTGGTCAGTGAACAACAGACCAGCTCTTCTACTCTCGTAGGGATCCTAGAGGGGGCTTGGGAGGATGCCATCCAGTCTACATGTGTTTTGTGGACTTGGAGAAGGCGTACGATTGGCTCCCCAGGGATATACTGGTAATGCAGGAGTATGGGGTGACGGGGCATCTAATCAAGGCCATCCAATCCCTGTACATGAGAGTGAGAGCTGTGAGAGCACTCGGAAGTAGATCGGACTTGTTCCGAGTGGCTGTTGGCCTTCGCTAGGGCTGCACTTTGTCACCAATTCTGTTTGTGATTTTTATGGACAGGATATTGAGGCGTAACCGTGGTGAGGAGGGTTTACAGTTTGGTTGCATTGCATCGTTGCTTTTTACAGATGATGTGGTCCTGTTTGCATCATCCGCCTGTCACCTGCAGCACTCACTGGTCCGGTTTGCAGCTGAGTGTGAAACGGTGGAGATGAGGATCAGCACCTCCAAACCTGAGGCCATGGTTCTCAGCAGGAAACCGGTGGATTGCCTTCTCCGAGTGGGGAATGAGGTCCAGTTGATGTCTTTTACACAAAAGCTCCACAGGCTCCACATGGAGGCAAAACAGAGGGTGAGGGACTACCTGAAAGCCTGTGTGATGTCACTGTTGCCGATCCATGTCACCCAACCCAACCCTAGTCTTCCTTACCGGACAGGAGGAGATCAAAGCGTGTTGCGAGATGCTCCAGGATAGATTCAGACGGCTTGGATCCAAAACAGCAGAGCTTCTGGTGCTTCCCATCTACGCAAACCTGCCATCAGACATGCAGGTGAAAATGTAGTCGTGCTGCTGAAGAGTCTAGGAATCAATGACCTTGTTCGCTTTGACTTCATGGACCCACCTCCTCATGAGACGCTGGTTCTGGCACTGGAGCAGCTGTATGCTCTGGGTGCACTCAACCATCTGGGAGAGCTCACAAAGCTATGCCGTAGGATGGCGGAGCTGCCGGTGGACCCCATGCTGACCAAGATGATCCTGGCCTCTGGGCAATAAGATAGTCAAGAACCAGCAGGCGGTCTACGTCCACCCAAACAGCTCCTTGTTCGACGAGCAGCCTCGCTGGCTCATTTACCACGAGCACCTCTTCACCACCAAGGAGTTCATGAGACAAGTGATGGAAGTAGACAGCAGCTAGATCACTGATGTTGCTCCTCACTATTTGCAGCTGGAGGACAGCAGCAGCAAAGATGCCCCGTGAAACGGGGAAAACAAAACAGGAGCTCAGTGAAAGAGGACCCCACTGACTTTGCAACCTCGTCTTCCTCCCCCTCCCCCACGATGCACCGGTGATAGAGGATAAAGTAGGTAAAATTAGATGATTACTTGACAAAATTATTTTAATAAAACTGAATGAAGATTTTTTTTTTTTAAATGGCAGAACCAATTAAAAAACAAGAAATTGAAGAGTAATTACATATTTTTAATTACCAGAATGAGACAGCATAGGATTGACTCCAACTGGTCACTGGTTAAATACATCTCATTTTATTCATGCAGGTTATTCCCCTCTGTGGGGATGTACAAGTAGCCATAAAATAATTCATTTTCTTTTGAATATGTTTTCTTAATTGTATTTTGTAATGCATTGATTTATTGTTCTGTTATGTTTTATGACTAATAAAAAAGAATGTAAAGAAGAAAGAAATAATAAAAGCCTTCTCATTTCCTCAATGGAAAATACAAGCATGAAATTCTCATATTCTAAAGTTGAGTCTTTCAGCGTTTATTCAGATATCTTATCTGTGGTATCATCTGAGGCAAATCTCACCCACAAAATGAGGGTAATTTTATCTTCTAACCACAAAAACAGTAAAACAGAAATGAAAACAATTTGATATATAAATAAAGGTTCCACCTCAGCCCTTGATTATCATGTGTACAAGCTTGTTGTTGTTTTAAATACAGAACAGTATTTGAGACATTTCCCCGAAATAAAACCAACCACTGGAATTAGCTTGAGTAAACTTGTAACCATGGAAACAGAAAAAATAAAATGAATGAGAATCCCTAAATGGCCAAATGCCAAATGCCTTCATGTCAAATTTTCTGTCTGTAGAAATTTTAGTGATAAAATATAACATTTTTGAATGATGGTACAGAAACTAAGTGTGAAGGACAGGATGGAGCCCATTGCTTGATGTCTTTCGGGGGACGATATGTCAAACAGCAGAAACAGCGACGAGGCAGAAGGGGAGACATGAAAGAGGAGGTGAACGGCACTCTGCAACCACATGAAGGACCATTGAACAACTGGCCTTCCATTAAGTATTGCTACCCTCAATGGTCAGCACCAGAAATACTTCCACCTATTATTATTGTATTTTTCCCCACTAGCAGGTACACACATCATCATTTCACTGGACTCTACAGAGGAATGGTCCAGTGAAGGCATCAGCGACTCGTGTCTCTACAAGCACCTCTGTGTTGTTAAATTTAGATGCCGCAAGTTTAAATTTCTTATGGACGTAGTCCCCCCATAAATACTGCATTTTCCTTGTCAAATGTTGCTTTATTAATCATCATCCATTACTAATGGTAAGAGTTGTGTCTTGGGTGCTACTGAGAAGATTATTATGTTTTAACTTTTCATGTGACTTAAAAACCATACAATATTTTCAGTCAATTTCTTGTCTTTTAAATGAATTTCATGTGGTCTTAATTTAAACATCTGTTTCCATGGTAGTTTCCAGTACAAGGAATGACCAATCAGCCTGCACCACCAGGATCCCCCCTTGAACCACTGACATACTGTTCCAAGCCACAAGGACCGCATAGTGGATCATGGAGCTACTGGTTTGATTCCCTACAGCTGAATGACTCCCATCACTTCCGTAGCTGCTCTGAACCGCTCACGTCATTGGTTAACACAAACAGACTGGTTCTTACAGGGCGATTAGTACATCCTTATATGTAGGTACGGATGAGTTACATTATCTCACCTGAAATTTAATAAAATGCCACTGTACAATAACGGGAGCTTTTATGAAACACATTTTTGTGAAATCAGCACCCATGACAGAACAATACGCTTAAATGGATTTCCTAAAATAAATTTATGATGTCATCTACGTTCAGGTATCTTAATGACAAACATGCGTTCTGGTAAAATCAATTCAAACATACCTCTACAAATTGTCTGACAGGATTAATCTATACTCAAGGAACTTAAAAATAAACCACTCATTTTCAAATCTACTGAAGACACCTCTTCTCTATTTGGTTATTAGATCAAAGCGGTGATGTATTGTAATTGTCAGTGTTTGTGTGTTCGTCCGTCCGTCTGTTCTTTTGTTTGTTTGTCCACCAGATATCTTTGCAAGCGTTGGAGATATAAAGATAAAATAAAAAACACATTACTCTGGCGGCAGAGGGGATGAAAATTACATGATGACCTTGAGAAAACTAGGTCAAGGTCAAATTTAAACTTTTGTACACTAATGAACCGGACAAGATATAAAGATGAAGGAGAAGGCCTTTGTAAGACCATACATCAAAGCTAGTGCTTTGATCTACCTATGCACTAGCTTTGATCTATGGTCAAAGCTAGTGCATAGCTTTGACCTACCCTGAGAGTAGGTCAGGGTAAGTTGCGGGATGTTGCAGTCTCTGCCTTGTTGGTTGCCGGCTGAATGTCAGGCAGTTTTTATGATAATTTTCAACACACGAGCTTTAGACTGATTTTTTCAGTTGTTATATATCAGGAAACTCCACTTTTTATAGAAATAGCCACAGATGCTTTGTTCAGCTGATCCCAAAGACGTTTCCTGTGTTAAACTAAAATGGATGAAGACTGGGAAGAAAATTACATCAGAGCAGGAATGACACCAACAGAAAAGTAAGACCTACTGTTCTTTCTTCATGCTGGAAGAAAGGCAGACAAACGGATAGAAAGACTAGATAGACACACAGACAGACACACAGACAGACACACAGACCTCCTGTATATCAACCCACAGTCAGGATCAACATATCTGCCCGTTGCAGCTCAGTAGGATGGGGATTACTGCACTGATCAATGCTGATGGGAGACACACTAATAATCCAATGTTGTACACTACAGAAAAGAAATGTATGGTGTTTATATTTTAGGTCTTATTTTATAGATACAACAGTAATTATTGGAACAAAACAAGGGTTGTTGCTCTTGTACAACATAAACTACCCAGGGAAATAAACACGGTGGTGTTGAATTACTGATTCCCTTGTGTTTACTGCTTGGCCTCTTTTTTTGTCAACATACTTGCAGCTAATGATGCTATGGTGCCTCGCCTGGTTTCTGAATGAATCATTTTTGTTAAGTGCAAAAATCATCATTTATTTACAATTTATTTTATTTATTTAACAAGGAAAAAGTCTTCCTGAGATTTAAAATCTGTTTTATAAGCATCATCACCGGTTTTATTTTATTTTTTTAAGATGGTTACCAGGCTGGTGTGACTTTCAGAATAATGAGCAGCTTCTTAACACACATTACAGGACCTTAAAAAAAACAAACATTAAAGAACATTAAAAAAAGACATAATGCAAATTATCCAAATGCAATCTGACCATCTAAGCATCAGCGTGCCAGAAAATGATGACAGGTTTATGGGACTTTTTTTTTTTTTACAAACATTTGACATCCTCTGACAATAAATTTTGAACGTCTGTAGCAATAAGTTGATTTGATCTCCACTGAACTCATCACTGTTCCAGCAGCAGCCTCAGATGATGGAGGAGCAGCAAACCACCAGACCCGCATCCATGTTTGCTTTCACTCACACTCACACACTCACTCACCACATAACTCATTACTTGCATTAAACGCGCGCACACGCACACGCACCATTTAAGTGTCTAATTGAAACAAGCAAATGATTCGGCAGAAGATCTGATGCTCACTCTCACATGAATACTAAACTCCAGTCACTCCTCCACTCATGGAGTTGTGGAGCCTTAACATTTAATGACAGATCTGTGTTTTAAAGATGTACAGAAACTATCTGTACTTAGAATTCAAATGAACCTAAGCCATGTGCCAGGTGGTGTTGTTGCGTAAAAGCGCATCATTCATTACTGGTGACAACCTGCTGGTCTCTCTACCTGAGACGCACAGCCTCATTCTAAATCAGCATGAATGGTTTTCCAACTGGATGAAAACACCCACCTCCTTCTTGACGGTGCGCAGCAGCCTCTGACGGGTCTCTGCCTCTAAACACATCACAAACAGTCCAAACACAAAATGTACATTAATAATAATATTTTCCAGAGAATACAGAAGATATTTAGAAATATTGATCTAATGTTTAAACCAAAACCATGTATCATGCTTTTCTTTGGCTCCCACCTGCCATTGTTGCAGCCATGAACGCTGTCTCTCCTCTCTGCGATCGAGTCCCCTCCTGTCAGCTGGCTACACACTGCGACTCCACCTCTGCTCGCACACGCCTCTTAAAGACACACGCAGGGCGTCCCGTGAATGCCCCCCCCCCCGTCACCCTCCCTCTCCTACCCCCACTCCCCCCATCGTCGACGCAAAGGCCCTCTAATGAAACATAACTATTATCCCCTAATTATAAGGTAATTACATCCAATCAGATTTGATCTGAATTTTAATATAGCCCGCTATGTATTGGAGGCACAATGTCTTCATCTCTCAAATATGATGTTATCTCTGCAAAATAAATTATTTTACCACGATATTTTATCGCACACGCCTAAAAATGGACAGAAAACAGATGAACAGATGATTTATATGTGTATTCAAACGTTTTATTTTTACGCCATCTTGCGGTAAAGGCGCGAAAAGACCAGAAGACAAATTATAAATACTGTACATCAATGCTATATACAGTATATACTGTGTGTGTGTGTGTGTGTGTGTGTGTGTGTGTGTGTGTGTGTGTGTGTGTGTGTGTGTGTGTGTGTGTGTGTGTGTGTGTGTGTGTGTGTGTGTGTGATCATGTATGGTTGTAAGATGGACCAGAAACTGGACGGACACTGCATTTTAAATTCCCTAAACTCTGGTTTTCCACTTTCAGAATCCTTGTTAGCAGGTTTGTTCACAGCTTTGTTCACATCAAATCAAATTCTATTAATCAAAAATTAGAAAATGAAAACCTATAAATCATCTGTCATCTGTCAGCTGCTTCCCTTCTTTATAAATACGATACATCTTGATGTTCTATTTTTGCATCACTTCTAAAAATGTCTTGATTCCAGGTTTCTATATTCCTAAGACTGTACAGTGAATACAAAGTGCTATTTCACAAAAAGTCCAGAAGGTGGCGCCTGTGTTATTTTTATACAGTAGATTAAAGAGGGTTCCTTGTGAGAGAAGAGGATGCAGAAGACAGGGTTAGATGGAGGCAACTGATTCGCTGTGACGACCCCTGTAGGGAAAATCCAAAAGGAAAAGAAGAAGAAAATTAAAAAGCGTTCCACATGGATTTAAATTTTCCGCTTTAATTTAAGAAATAATCAATGTATGAGTTCAAACTCACTCAGTCTGAATATGAGGGTTCCCAGAATTCAGTGCACTGGAGTGTGGATTTCCTCTGAGCTACGAGTGAAGTTACACCTTAGGGGATAAACTGTCAGGTAGATCTGGTGGTGAAAGGATGGAGCAATAACACAGGATGACAGACTGAGAAGAACACAAGTGAACCTCCCCCCTCCATCTCCCTTCATAGGTTCAAAAGCAGCTCAATAAGTGGGTTTCTTCTGTGGGTGATCATTCATCCCTGAGTCCAGGTCCCATATTGGCTCATAATTGTTCATGTCAAATGATACCAGACACATATGTGAAAGCATCATTGTACTGACAGGAATATATTGCTTAAGAATATCGTGTTCCTATTCCGGTGAAGAGTTTAGAGCATATTGTGAAGTGAAAAATACGACAAAGGAAATGTCAAACCAGTGAAGCGACTGAAGCCTACCTGTCCTCTGCAGAGAGGAAAGAGTCCTCTTCTTGCAGAGACTCTATTCTGATTGTTTTTCTACACAAACAACCTCTGGAACCCAGGATTCCCTTGTTCTGGTGACTCATTCCTTGCAGTGGCTGCAGATAATATGAGGTAATAGCATGTCTTATTAAATGCCATGCAAGGACTTCTGCTTGAGTAAACAGCACACCAGAGTTCCTCTCCAGCCTGCCCTTCCACTGCATGGCAACAAGTCAACAAACGTAACTATTACAGTATTTGTATGTGTGTTTACCAGTTTGAATTCTCACAAAAACAATAAACCTGCACCAGTACAAAGTGGAGAGTCAAAGGGATAATCTGTATTGTTTTATTTCATGACCAAAACAATGAAGAGGGAAGTTGCATTCGCTCACTTTCATGTGCTCAAGGGACCAGAGAGAGGGATATTTACAACGATGGCAACATCATGGAGAAGAAAACAGGTTAAACTCAGAAGAGACCTTATATTTTCCATCAACATTGCTTTGTCATATCCGTGTCTGTTTGCCTGTCAGCTGAGTGCCTGTGCGGGACTGAAAAGCACATGTCCATGTATGATTAGAGTTGATGTGCTCCAACAGGCACCGGCGCTTCTGATGGGGCAGCTGTCAGGCTGATGTTCTTCTGCCCATGTGTTCCAATATAAATTGACAGAAGAGCATGCGAGAGAATCCCAGATCTATATGGGTTGTTGTTAAGCTTTTGGCCCTCAGGGGCCACCATACCTCAGTTGAGAAACTATAGCCTTTTTTTTTCATCTCCTCCCAGTCCAACCTCTGGCAATGAGATGAAATATTGAATCTGATAGAATCAATCAATCAATCAATCAATCAATCAATCAATCAATCAATCAATCAATCAATCTATCTATCTATCTATCTATCTATCTATCTATCTATCTATCTATCTATCTATCTATCTATCTATCTATCTATCTATCTATCTATCTATCTATCTATCTATCTATCTATCCATTGCACCACCTCCCAGTGTCAGGTGACCCATCTCAGTCATGTGACACCAGGCCTCCCATCTGGCTGCCATTAGCTTTTAAGTGACACTGTTCTGGTCGTGCTGGATGTCTCTTGTCATTTCTCGGTGTCATATCCATTTCCTCAAGTAGCTCCATTTGAAGCACTCTGTCTGCTCGGACCTGCTGCCCTCTCATAGATCCAGTTCGCAGCCTTTTGGAAGTGCTCACTGCTAAAAGAGGTGGATTTGATTACAAAGTCTTTTTATTAGGTTTTTCCTAATGAGTGCAGTTAATCTGCTGTGATTCTATTCACCAAACTGTATTAACACCGGATCAGGAAGATGAGATGGTTCAAGGTGCTTTTTATAGCAAATGATTTAAACTTTTGGAAGTTCAAATGTGCAGCTCATTGGTTTGAGCAACATTTTGACATTTTTTTAAAATAAATAATTGACTTTTGTCCAGTTTTTTCTTCTTTTTATATTGCATTAACATTCTGCATTATGCTGAGATTCATTCTTCAATAGAGATTACTGCTGACTATTTAAGGGTTTGGCAGCATGAAGGAACTCCAAAAGCCTTCACATTAATTTTTGTGGGTATGCTATCAGGATTTAAACTGAACAGAAAAATGTAGAAAACGGACTTGGTATATAAATCAAGCCTGTCGTTTAATACCGATAAGTCTGATGTAGTAATCTGGTAGAAACGTAAAACCAAAAGACCCAAAATAAAGACCATCTGTGACGCTAAACTAAAAGCCTTCATTCATCACAAAACACTTGTTCAGGAAGTTCCTGCTCTGGGTAAGAAATGTTCTACATAATATGCTGCACACAAACCATCCCACCGCTGTGGTACTTAATCTTTATGAAAATATAAACATGTTCATGTACTATGAACACCCTCAAAATGTTTATATGGTGTAAAAATCATTCCCTGTATTCAAGGCTTTTTATTCGTGATTATTTTCTTCAGCATTCCATAAAAACAACTCTGAGGAGATTCAAACAAACCATCATGTCATGGCTTGAATAGAAAATAGAAGCAATCACGTTATTTCACAGGAATCCATCACCGGTAGTCCAGAGGTGTTTGATTGATGTTGATCTATTGATACTGATCAACATCAATCGATCATTCAGTTTTAAACAAGATCTTGTTTCACCTCCTATGACAGACATTATTTTCATTTAGCCACGCCCCTTCATCAATCTTATTCTAATAATTTTATTTCTCGAATTGTTTGCTGAGGAAAAATTCAATAGACTCAGTTTATCTCAAAGTGACAGGGCGATCCCATCCAGTTGGCCATGATGAAGGCTCGATAGATGCTGCCATCATCTTCCTCCACCAACAGGTATTCATTCCCAGGCGTCCGCCGAACTCCTCCCACTCGGTCCCGTTAAGGCAGCGGGATAAACGTCCTCATCTCCGGTCCGACGTCCCGACAGGACTCAGCAGGGATGGCCAGCACCCTGAACCACCCGGGCTACAGCTCCAACAACGCGGTGCCGGTGCCGATCATCACTCAGACGGACTCCAGGGACAAATGGAGCAAGAAGATGGATTTCCTCCTGTCCGTTATTGGCTTTGCGGTGGATCTGGGAAATGTTTGGAGGTTTCCTTACATTTGTTATCAAAACGGGGGAGGTAGGTGTTTAAAGTAGGACTGGAATTTTATTTATTTATTTTTTTTAAAGTTTGCCTAACTTGAAATAGAGAAAGTGAAAAGTGTGACCCAGTTTGTACATTTAAAAAATGAAAAAAACAAAAAAACAAAAAACAAACAAACAATAAAGCTCCGCGTTCGGTACCAAGGTGCTGAAAATGCGCAACTGCAGCCTGAACAACATTTTTTTTTAAAATCAGTAAAAGTTTAGAAAAAATATTTTCCGATATGTTCAGTATCCATTTTATATTTATTTACTTTTATTGATAATTTATGCAAAGCACCAGCCCACAAATCTCAATCAGGATAAGCAGCTTTTTTTTTTTTTTTTTTTTTTTTTTAGACCTCACGATTTGTGTATTTTCTACATTTTTTAAATATCTTGCTCTTTTTTCAATACTTTTACTTCAGCAACTTAAGTTCTAACATAGTTTGAGGCACGCTTGTGTATTCGACGTATTTTTGGAATATACAGAGGACAATTAAGAACACATCTCTACTGCCAGAAAAGATCAAACGAAGATTAAAAAGTAGACATTTACATATTTTTCTTTTTATATTTTTGTGTGGGATTTATACAAGTGTTTCAGAAGCTGGTAGAGTTCTGTTTAGTATGAACATATACAGTATGTGTAGATTATTTTCAGTGGTTCTAGGAACATAAAAATAAACATTTATAAAAGTATTAATTCTTGCAGTTGCACGTTTTGAGTTGAAATATAAGAATAAACCCCCATTTAAATAGTGTTTTATTTAATAGTTGCATCAATCAGACCCATGCAAGGACTTGTTTTTATTCAAACAATTTTAAAAAAGAGAGATTCAGGCCGTTTTAATGCTTCACTCTTGAGTTTATCAGTGTCCTCACTTTGTCTTAGCACAAATGACACTTTAATCTTGATTCATACACAATCCCTGTCACTCCCCTCCTGTGTCTCTGTGCAGGTGCTTTCCTTATTCCTTACATCTTGATGGCCATCTTCGGGGGGGTGCCTCTCTTCTACATGGAGCTGGCACTGGGACAGTTCCACAGAACAGGAGCCATATCAATATGGAAACATATCTGTCCCATTTTCAAAGGTAAGATGTCACACTCACTGCTCTGTGTCAAATAATCTGAGGAATTCCAGAAACATGCGGTGATATTTTCTCCTCTGCTTCAGGTTTAGGATACGCCATCTGTATCATCGCTCTGTATGTGTCCTTCTACTACAACACCATCATCGCCTGGGCTCTCTTCTACTTCTACTCATCTTTCTCCAGCACTTTGCCTTGGACAAACTGCGACAATGTGTGGAATACCCCTGACTGCACCAACTATTTTGGCGAGGATAACGTCACCTGGTCTAATTCGTCCAGGTCTCCCGCAGAGGAATTTTACACGTAAGTGCATGTAAGTGAGAATACCAGAAACCGCATATATAAATAGTTTTGCAGTATGTCAATGCAAACATTGTCAGCTAGTGATGTTTGGGAAATCTTGTTCTCTGTGCTAAAAATAGGATGATTTATGTGTTTTGCCGCTACAGGAGGAACGTTTTGGAGATCCACAAGTCAACAGGGCTGAGAAACGTCGGGGGCGTTCGCTGGCAGTTGATGCTCTGCCTTTTCTTAATTTTCACCATTGTATACTTTAGCCTCTGGAAGGGTGTGAAGACCTCAGGGAAGGTGATGTGTAACTACAGCTTTATCATCATGAAAGTGTAGAACATCACTGTGATTATTGTTTATCTTAATGACATAATTCCACCATTTCTGTGCTCATCTTCCTGAAATGTCATCTTCCACCAGGTAGTATGGGTGACCGCTACTTTACCATACCTTGTGCTTTTCATCTTGCTGATTCGAGGTGCTACTCTGCCGGGAGCCTGGAGAGGAGTGGTGTTTTACCTGAAACCCCAGTGGGGAAAGCTGCTGGAGACCAGTGTAAGTCGCACAAAGTTTGGTTTTTCAGATAAAATAGAAAAACACTGATTCCTCTCTGACAAGAAAAACATTGTCATGCCTCGTTCAGATTAATTTAAAGCATGCCTATCTTCAGGTTAAAGTGCTTCTAGTTGTTTTTCAGTTAGAGAAAGGCGTTTACCTCATGTGTAGATGGTACAGACAAAAAACCTTTCCATCCACAAATATATAAACAACCAGAAATATGATTAAACAGGCAGTAGAATTATGATTCCTCTCATCATTTGTGGCTGTGTCCTAATTTGACAACAAATAAATATTAAATTAGAGGAAATGACCAGAGAGACATTAGTTTAATATATTTCTCATTATATATCTCTGTTAATACTTTTCATTTCCCCTCTGTAGAATATGCCTATATATTTCCATCTCTATGAAATGCACTCATCCTCCTCTCTGGTTTGCTGTTTGCTAAACGTGTGAGTGCTTTGGTTGGAAGAGAATATGAATAAGATGAAATGAGATGCATAAATAAGCTACAGAGCAGGATAATAAGATGCATAATTGCTTTAGATTTTCTCCCCATTAACAAAGGCCTCCCTTTCTGTCTCCCTCACCCATATCCAATGCTGCCCTCCTCTTTTTTTATGTTGTTCCTCTTCAGATCTCGATGCGTACAGCTGTGGAGTAACTGGGATTTAATAGCACTGACATCGGGGATTAAAATAAAAATATTAGAAGATAGGAATATAGAGATACTCGTTGATTTATTTCTTTAAAAAAAAAACAGAAATAAGTTCTGTTCGGTGTACGAAAACTGATGTCCGCAGGAGCCTCAAACATCCCAGACCTTATAGAGTTAAGATTTCCAGGTAGCTTTGTGTCTCTTTCCGTGTCTTATTTTGTCTTTTGTAGGTGTGGGTGGATGCTGCTGCTCAGATATTCTTCTCTCTGGGGCCCGGGTTCGGGGTGCTCCTGGCTCTCTCCAGCTACAACCCTTTCACAAATAACTGCTATCGGTAGGAACTGAGGCACTCTGAGTCATGAGAAACCACGGTGCGGTTCGAACACAGTTTCATGTGTACAGGCTTAGAATCCAGATATAAAAAAGTCAAAACTCCACCTCCTTTAGAATTTAATGTTTGAGTTGAATGAGTTAACGACACATTATATATATGAAGAGTAGCAGCCATATTGGAATTAAATAGAATCACATATATTTTGTTTCAAGGATTAAATGTGGCTACAAATGGCAATTATTATGTTTTCCAACTAGATTTAATTTCTTCCTCAACAGTGATGCAATCGTGACCAGTTTGGTGAACTGTCTGACCAGCTTTTTGTCCGGGTTCGTTATCTTTATGGTGCTTGGCTACATGGCAGAGATGCGAAAAGTGGAGGTTGAGGATGTAGCAAAGGATAAAGGTCAGCAAAAATTTTATATTCAAAAATCACAAAAAGGAAAATATCAAATCCTCACCCTGATGGCTTCACATTCAATATTTTTATGCTTTCAGGACCAAGTTTACTTTTCATCACGTACCCAGAAGCCATTGCAAACATTACGGGCTCCACCTTTTTTTCAATCATATTTTTTGTGATGATGATCACGCTGGGATTGGACAGCACGGTATGAGCTGAGACCTCTGGAGGCCTTGAGTACATGAAGGACACAAGGTCACTCCATGTATTACACTGAAGGCAATTAACCAACACATCCCATCAAATAATTGCAGTTTTGTACTTTGTCAGCTTTTGACCATTTTACATAAATACAATCTTTTTACAATCTTTTTTGCCTGTTTTCTAGCATTTAACATTAATTTTGTTTTCTTAATTAAGTATGTATATTTTAAACTTTCTCCATGTGTTTCAGTTTGGTGGTCTGGAGGCGATCATCACTGCTGTGTTGGATGAATATCCGGATCATTTATCTCACCGTCGGGAACATTTTGTTCTGTGCTTGGTAGTTTTCTGCTTTTTGGGCTCTTTGAGCACCCTTACAAATGTAAGTTTTGCACATTTCCATTTGGTTAGAAAACTAAAATTCCAGCTTTCCTGAGTTAATAAAATAATTGTCTTCTATCACATTTGCTGTGAGGGTCAGGTGGTTGAATTTAAATAACTGAGCTTTGCTGTGGGAAAGACATTGTCATGATGATGATGTCATGACTAAAATAAAATGTCATGACTAAAATAAAAATGTTTTTGATAGGGCGGTGCCTACGTGGTGAAGCTGCTGGAGGAATTTGGAGTGGGGTGCTCCATCATAGTCGTGGGATTCCTTGAGGCCATTGCAGTTTCCTGGTTCTATGGTATATAAGAGATTCTTGTCAATGATCTGGTTTTCATTTTCTTTAATCTGCAAAGTAAATCAATGACCCTCAGTAACAAATGCATTTTTAGCACAGACAAATGTCAACTGTCAGAATTATAATTGTATTTTGTTTGCTTCCAGGTATCAACAGATTTAGCAGCGATGTTCAGGCCATGCTAGGCAAAGCTCCGGGATTATTCTGGAGGGTGTGCTGGGTTGCTATCAGTCCTGCATTTCTAGCAGTAAGATATGAAATATTATGACTATCTTTAGTGGATCACAATGTCTGAATTATAATTTTTTTAAATTAGATAAATTTTACAGTATTTTAATGTTATTGTTAGTTGGTAAATAAGCATTCTCCCGAGCTCAGTGTTCTTGAGGGCTGGGGTTACACAACAGTTAACTTCATTTCTTTGTTTCTTATTTGCATCCATTTTTCTGCTTGTCTCTCTGTTGGCATTTGCCATTATTGCAATATTCAGAATTCCTTCTCAATACCCTTCTCAATAATATTGCCCAATAAGAATGCTAAAGTTACATTAGCATACGGTATATGGACAATTTCAATATGGAAACCTTTATGTGTACCCAGTATATTATATTGAGCTCCCTGCTGAAAGCGCCGGCCCTCACGCTGTTCGACTATAAGTACCCTGACTGGAGCATCACAGTCGGCTACATCATCGACTTGTCTTCCTTCGTGTGGATCCCTATCTACATGGTCTACAAGCTGGTATGGACTCCAGGATCTCTCAAACAGGTAAGAGGAAGAAGAGCGAGAAAAGAAAGGTTCACCTGAAATCTACCTGAAATTTACCTTGTCTTTCTTTTCCAATGATCTTGTTTTCAACAGAGGTTAGCGGTGTGTCTCAGACCAGAGAGGACCATTCCAGATATCCACGCTGATAGCCTCAACTTGGCTACTGTGCCGTGAAAGAATGAAACACACGAGAAACGCTCTTGTCCCATGCTTGTAGTTTTTTTTATTCAAACCACAGTTTTTT
The DNA here is from genome assembly GCA_013358685.1 of Antennarius maculatus. Taxonomy (NCBI): domain Eukaryota; kingdom Metazoa; phylum Chordata; class Actinopteri; order Lophiiformes; family Antennariidae; genus Antennarius; species Antennarius maculatus. Next base: position 21,190,960 of record CM023608.1, read on the forward strand.
TGCTAGACGTAATGACTGTTACCTGCTTGTGATATTGATCTTGTCAACTTTCACTGCTCATTCCCAATGCTGCTAAATCTGTCCTCCCAAGAACAGCTGAGATAGAAACAGCCATTCTCTTCTCTGTGGTCTGTGTGTATCCAGACCTGCCTGCATTGCTGGGACAGTATGGCGCTTTCACATCATGTACATGTAAAATTATTGCTTTTATATGGTGGTAGGAGTCACATTTATTTGTAGGAGTCCACTTTCTCCCTTTCTCAGCTCAAAAAACAAAAGGCCAAGGAAAACAAAAATGAGTGTTTTATATGTAACTTCCTGCACATCTTTTCACCTGCTGTGAGCTGAAAGCAGCTCTGCATTCTCAGATACAGCAGCAGTAGAATCCTCATCAAGGCCAACAGTTCCTCATTATTAGAACAATAATGGCACCAGTGTTTTGCATGTGATTTGATGTAAAGAACCCTCAAACCTTTATACAGAATGCTGTTTATCCATTCAGTAGTCTAATAGCTAATGTATTTCACATTGTTACAGCTATAGTTTTAACGGATATGTGTGTTTTGTGTCAGATATATTCCTTTATGTGTGTACAGTATTTTTCAGCCGGCAAGGAGAAAGGATTGAATGGGCTCAAATCGGAGTCAACTTTACAGTTGATAACAGTCGCACCTTCTTTTGGCAAAGCTGTACTCTATCTGTATAGAATAGATATGTGCTGTAATAAACTGCTTACACAGACTTTCATAAACTTGTATATCTGGTGAAAAAGTGCTGGTTTCCCTATAAGTGTTTGCGGCGGAGACAAAAGATTTATAACATATAAAAGTTCATCATAATATACTTGTACATCCTAGACTTTAACGTGTTGTTTTTATTTTGTTTTACATTGTAGAGCACTGGAGCTGGTGAGCTGTCTGGATTAAGGTGCAGCTCACAACCATGAAGTGTTTGATTCTAGATACTCAAAAAAGGAAGTTTTCCATCCGATCACATCATTTAACTACAGATAGCTTGTTTGGCCTTAATCTGCCTAAATATTATATGTTTTTAGCCCTATGTGAATTAGGGTTAATATCACAGATCCATAGGTTAACAGATAAAATAAATAAATAGTATAAATAGAAGCAGGGCATATATAGAATGAGTAGGCTATAACAATGTTCTCTTCATGTTGTGTGAAATTCAGTATTTCTGAGTTATTTCTGAGTTGGATGATGTTATTGAATTATTGTTTGATGCAAAGTGTGGTGTGTTCGCTTTATTGCTGGGGACACTGTTTGTTTTGCTCATGGGATATATGAAAACAAACAAACAAACAAACAAACAAACAAACAAAAAAAACAAGAAAGAAAAGAAAGACTAAACGGACCGGTTGCTTTCATGAACCAATCGGGTGTGGGGGTTGGGGTCAGGTGCCCGGAAGAAGGGCGATCAAGTTAAAGAGAGATGAAGCGCGCGCGGGGACGAACGAGAAATGAGAGACGTTCTGATGTTTTATAGTGTGGCGGTGTTTAGTCCACGCTTTCCTTAGCTTGTTCCTAAGTTTCTAGTCAGTTTTAAGTTAAGTTAATGTTTGAGTGACAACCTGTGGGGGTCGGCTGCTCGCGGATGGAGCATTTGTGGTCCATTTCCCCGCCGAGGGGCATCCATTCCGGCGGGCTGGGTGTGTGTTTGTGCGGTACTACAAGACGAGGAGCAGCCATCGGAGGGATCCACAAACCCCGGACTACCTGAACCAGGCCTGGACTGGGTTTTCAGGAAATTAGTTGCTATTGCCGGCTGACAGTACAATTATTATTTCAGCACCTGTTGGAACTGTTGTTCTTTCATATATTACTGTGTTGTTAAATGTTATTATAATGCCATGTTCTCTTTATTGATAAAGAAACGAACCTTGAGTTAAAGTCACCCATAGTGTTTGCAAGGGACACCAAACAAGGCTACATATGAACATTATTGTCAATGTTTAATACTCTTTAAGACACAAACATTACACGACTTCTTTGACACGTTTTCCAAGAGAACTCTTTACTTTTTATTCAGAGTAATAAGGTGAGGAAGGTGACGATGACTTGCTGTTGTGTGACTCAGTCCTATTTAATGTACTGGTCAGATGTGTATAATTGAATCATGTGACACATGACATATTTTAGCTTTGTGTTTCTTTAAACTCCTGAATTATAGACATGAACAATCACATTAGATTAAGTATCATCATTAAATATATCATTTAACAACAGTTAAATTGGAGAGCGCAGTGTTTCCCTCAACTTCACCACAACTGATACCAGAATAGAAGTCTGTTCCATAGAAAAACACCATTTGTGAGACAGATGACCTTTCGGTGTCATTCTGAATGACTTCAAACTCTGCCAAGGCTTGGTTCTAGAAGTAGTCTTGGAATATTCTAGATTGGTCATTACTAGAATTCCATAGAAAATCTGTAGTGGAATTTAAAGAAAGCTGTTCTAGCACTTAAAAACTGAATATTTACAAAACTGGAGGCCTTTGGCCATGAGGAATGAATGATTCCTAATGAATACCTCCACAAGCTGATTTATGGACATCTGGATCAGTTTTAAAAGCAGACGGGGATGGTCTTCAAAAGACAAGAAAAACCTGTCATCAAGGAGTAAAATAATTTTGAGATTGCAATAACCAGTAAATGTCAAAGGAAAAGGAATAACACAGGTTTTATTGAGCTATTTATACTGTTATTCTGTGGTATTGTTATTGCCAGCAAATGATGGTATATTTTGTTATGAATGTAATGCATAAATAATTGAATTCAGTAATTTTAATTAAAGGTATTTTCAGATATCTTCATATACAATAGTGCTTTTAGTATACTTGTGCTGACTATTAGCTCACCTCTGATAGATATTCTAATCAACAAGCTAAGCAGAGTAGCCTCCACTCTTCAAATGCTCTCCAAACCACTCTTCAGATCTTTATTCAACTGATTTTTACTCCAAGGTAAGCCTGGGCCATCACTTCAAGGACAACAGGTAAAGTAGAGAGAGGTCTGGATCATATGATGTGCCAAAGAGCTGCTGGCTGATGGACTTACAGATCAAAGAGCTTTTGTGTCACTGACTGCTATTGAAGTAGTGAACAGGAACAGGACACACATAAAAGAGACCTTACTAAATAGACAGGTACTTCCACGCACTGCAGATACTGTTCATTTCCTGACATCTGTGAATCCTGACAAAATGCAGAACAAAGCTGTGAGTAAACACAGGATGTAGAAGAAATATATAAGGAGGAAGGAATTGATGAATAAGGAATTTCAAATAATCTATACATGGTATTCTGTCATGCACAGCTATATGTGGTGTGTATAGTTACAGTTTATGGTTAAAGTCACCAGGCAAGTAAGGATCAGTGACTATCGTGCAAATACCTGAAATTACAGAATGTCTCATTGTTGGACATCAGACACACGACTGTGGTCATCAGCAAACTCCACCATAGCGGATGGGAATACAGTCATGGGTTAAAAAGGTGATAAAAGCTGGACCGAGCACAAAGCCCTGCGGTACACCTGTCTTTGGGTTGAGGGTGAATTGCGAAGGGATGATGCAACCCATATATAAAAAAAAAATTCTTCTATTTTTCATAATGATGAATAACATATACAGTATGTCACTTAAAATTAGCTTTACTGTCTCTCTAATTTCAGGCTAATGTGAGTGACATTCTTGAAGCTATGTAAGGACATGTATGTTCATAATGCTGTGCATACACAAGTTCTATAGAGGATGAAGGTAAAGACCACATACATCAGTCAGACACAGTAATTACAGTATATAAGGGTATAACCCCAAGGGGTTTGGCCTTTATATGCATTTTTCATTGCTCTTTGACATTTCGGAAAAGGGAAATGTGATGGAGGTGTCACGCTTGTTTGATGAACCAGTAAGAGAAGAGATTTTATAAACTCTCTGTTTCCACCACCTGAAAACAACAAAACGTTCTTTATTAAGGACATTACATTTTACATTATTTAAAAGTATAAATAGGAGACAATAACACGTAATCTATATAAACAAACCAGATGACAAAACGAGAAACCATAATTGAATTTTCCTCTATTTCTTGAAGTTTTGTGGAAAACTAATGAATGATTGAACCACCAGTAATGAAAATAAACCCTATAGCTGCGTCTAACAATTTGATGTAAATACAAGATCACAGCCCTGTTTTGATATGGACAGCAGACGATCAACAAACAAAGGGAGAAAAACACAAACACCTCAATACAAATTTTCAGAAAACCCACGTGGAGGAGGGAAACAGCGGTGTCGGACGGCTTTTAGGACCCAGATCCTCCAGCGGAAGCAGAAACAGCTCCCTATCCTCCTCCTCATCATCATCCTCCTGCTCCTCCAGCCTCCACCGCTATGATGCCGCGTCTCATCCCACCGGCGGTAACGATGTGTTTCGGTGGTTTGTTGGTCACCGGACAGGAAGACGAGCCCAGAAAGACAGAAACAGCTTATGAGATCTTAGCCAAGCAGAATTTAGGTAAGACCGGATGTTAGTGTGAGGCCTGACTGGACAGGTGACGCTGACATTGAGGGACCCCCCCAGGAGGCCCCTGGGGGTCTTCATAGACATCAGATCGTTCTAATATTTCCTCTTGATTGATATATTTTTATATAACGGTAACAAAGTGTCTGGTGTTGCGTTCACGTCCTCGCAGTCACACTGGGCAGCGTCCTTACCATCCTGCTGCTGCTGATGATCGTCCTGGCTGTGTGTGTCTACAAACCGCTGTCCCGTCGGTGAAATAGTCCCGGGAGACTCGGAGACAAACCCCCTGTCCTGCCTGTGTGACGTCACAGACAGAACCGAGGAGCCGGAGCGCTCGTCGCCACTTCCGGACTGGATCAGAGCGGAGGAAGACTGAGGTCATCCAATCATTTACTGACTGGGATTATGGAGCTGCACATGTCTTTATTTAACGTAATGTATGATTTATCTGAACAGGCATAAACTTTATGACTTAACATCTGAAACATAATGAAATTAGTCCACTTGTTTCCTGATGTTGTCTTCCTGCTGTGTTGCATAAATACAAACTGTCACATTCAATCTTAATGGAAATAAAGTGCTTTTATTTTAAAAACATCTTGATACAGACACATTTTCCTAAAACTTTACATATTAAAAAACACTTTGCAGCTGGAACAGTGCATTATAAAGGTCTGCATTAAATTAACCAAGCTTTTTAATCTACTGCTCAGAACGTTTGGAACTTAGTGCCTAGCTTTCAAACTTCAAAGACTGCAAGTCAGACACAGCCATTCGGACAACTTTGATAAGTGGTTTGGCCGTCAGTGAAATCAACTACAGTGGTTAATGCCCCTAATTTGGCCTCACCCTCGTACAACTGAAACATCTTATAAATTGCAAATTGCTTTTAAAAAAATAGGTTCAAAAGCTTAGTCTGAGTGGCACCACCTTTTGGCCAGACATGTTTGGATCAAAGCAATCCATTGGCACATGCTGAAGAAACTAACCTAGAGTGAATATGCTTTACATTTTTGTGTCTGCAGTGTCTTTTCTTTTGCCAGGAGGTCTGGAGTTGTTCGTGGATACAAAAGGTTAACAGAATCTAAATCTCTGCAGCACCAGTTGTGTGACTTTTTACTGCGTTTTGAGTGTTGTTTTTTAACTAAGGTGATGATGCTTGAAACGGAGAATCGCTGATCCGACTAAATATTTATCACAAAATATTTGGCTAAGAACGTTGAAACCCAATCCTTTTAGCATCAGATATTTCACATCAACACGCAGCTGATTCCCTGCTGAAGCTGCTGCCCCCGCAACCTGACTACGGACGAATGGATGAAGATGGATGCAGCTGATTTGGTTCCTCACGTTTTCATTTATCCATCTCGTAAGTCAGTCACAGAAAACAAAACCACTAATTTCTGAACTTCTGACTCAATGAGTTAACGTCGATATGGAATGGAGCAATTAGTGCGAGTGAGACCCTTTCACACCAAAGAAACATATTTACAACTGATAACCAAATTAATTTCAATGTAATGGAAAGATATGTATAACTGGAACCCTGAGACATCCGTAGAGTGAATCTAATATTGTTAAAAATGTGACCCTGCAGGTGGATTTCACCCTGAAAACACTCAAATCTGTCCTTTAGGTCCACAGCACTGGATTCTTCCTATCATCATGAATCATTTCTAAAAACCAGGTGGACCTTCAGGCCAAATCTGAACGCTAGACATTATGAAGTCACTCTGAGCAGTCAAACATTCTCAAGTCTATAAACCCTAATGAAAATAATTATTGCGACTCCTAATTGGAAAAGAAAATGAATAGGTTTCATACAGAGACTCTGACACTGCTTGTGGAAGGACGAATGAGCCATCACACGAAGAATTCTGCTTTTGCATAGATGACTACAACGGATTAGAAGGTATGTTTGAGGCAAGGTGGTTGATTCCGGATCCGTTATTCCCTAATTCCTTTTTATTTCTCCGTGAGTGATAACTGCAAAATCCTCTCTAGCTCCTCTTCCTCCTCCTTCCTCATCCTCTCCTCTTCTGCTTGACTTTGTGCAGAAAGCTCCAGAGCCAGGCGGAGATCAGTGTCGGGGCCATTGGAAGAGGTGGAGCTGTGAGGGCTGGGGGTGTCTCCGAGCTCCACTAACACCCCCTCTGGGACACTCCTGGAATGACATACGGGGAGAGTGAGGCTCAGCTCTTTCCTGGCTTCTTCTGACATACAAAGATTTGTCACAACTGCGGATTGATCCTTTCACCACATGTTATTATGAACACAACAGCAGCGACTTTAAACTGTGATCCTACCTGTCACTCTGGCTTCTGGGCATCATGCCGGTGAATTCACCACTGGTTTCCTCCTACGATGACATCAGGAACATTTTAAAGATGCCGAAAAGATAACAGGAGAGGGAAACAATGAGGAAGGATGTGTGGGTGTTGAACTGAGAGAGAGGAAAGCTCTCACCTGGCCCGGGACGATGTGAGACTCCAACAGACTCTGATGGATGGCGTACTGTAAAAGGTCCTCCTCATTATTGGACACAGGTGTGGGTCGGTTGCCTCCTCGCCGGTGGTAACTCCTGGGTACCTCAAACACAGTTGGACTCACTTGGAATGGAGGCAGCGCTGGATGGATAGATGGATGTACAGCAGATCAGCAATCTCGGATGTGGAAATATGTTAATGTACACATCGATAGAGATTAATCTGTCCAGATTCCAACCTGCAGCATCTTCATCCTCTCTGGAGGTCGTTGGAGTAGCTGCTGGTGTTACCTTCGCCTCCTCCTCAGTAGGGCATTTATTGACATTACCAAATGTAATCCTGGCGTTCAGAACATGAAACAAGGGGATCTCTGCAAGAAATTAGAAAAAAAAAACTTCAAAGCGGGAATTTGATAACAGCTTAATGTGGATCTTCAAAGAGCAACTTCTTTAAAACTTTGCAGAAATGACATGCACCTATTTTAACAGGAAACCCGGGGGGAAATTTCAGGTTGATGAAGTCTCGTAGCCGTGCAAAATGAGAACTTGTCCGAGCCATGAGGTCAATTATGGGGGTCACCTGCTCCACAAAGGACAGGGGATGTTCTTCGCTCATCCACAATGTACCTTTGAACCTATGGGAAAAAAGGAAGAAGAATGTGCAAACAACCTTCTTTCTTGATGTAGTTTTAAAAAAAGGAGTTACGAGGGATAAAATGAGGCATTAAAAGCTACAAAACTCACTTCTGTGTTCGAATGCTCAGCTCAATAGGACGGCCGATGTCTCTGTTCCCCAGGACAAAGTTGGGATTGAAATATTCTTCTGGAGTGATGGCAGTGGGATTGTTGGCAGTAGCGTATTCCAGAGTCAGATCCTGTAAAGACAGCCAATCATCTCAAATCTGCCGTCAGGTGGAAATCAAATACATTTTACTGTGATGACTTCATGCTAAATGTCTCACCCCTTGTGCACTAATGTGCTGCTCTACAGTCCCGAGCAGAGACCCCAAAATGTTTCTTTCACCTGTGAACAAAAAAAAAAAATCAAAAAACATTTCACTTCACTTCTCAAATTAATTCAGTACACGTTAAAAATAAATATGCATTTAAGTACAACACTGACTTTTTATTCTTGCTTTTTCCTCGTCTGTGAGATGCTCCGTCCTTGTCCTGATGACCACATTTACATTGTTCACACTGAAAACCTGAAAAAAACAACCGGAGTACCACGTCAGGTGTGATGTTAAACAGGCTGCACACTCTCTCATTGTAACAGCACTGAAGCTATGAAAAGAAAACAACAACTTCCACTAACCTTTGCTTCGAATCCATTGACCTCTTCGGTTTTGTCGCTCCTCCAGCCCCATATGCCCGACTTGCTCCTGTGAAAACAAACGATCATTAGTGACAAAACTCACAGTTATGACCTGAGCTAGAAGTTTGCAGTCAGGGTAAAACTTTCCTAGCTCAACTAAAACACTTAAGCCACTGAACAGAATCAGAACAGCAATACTGGGAAAAAACCCAGAAGTTAAAACAAAGTCACTTTAGTGACATCAGAATATAACAAATTACCTTCTATGTGAGCAGAGCAGCTGCAATAACTTGATGTATTTTCAAACTTATCAAAATAACACTAAACATAAAATTATCCATGCGGGTTAAATTATCAATTTCTTCATTTTTAATCATTCGGTAATGATAGCCTATTGAAAGTGCAGGACATTGAGTTTTTGGAGCAGTCCATCACAGACAGTGATCGTCTCAATAAATTAATCCACAATGAGACTAAAAGGATTTTTTAATTGGAGGCTTTGGTGTAACAAGTTTTGGTAACCTGAAGACTTCCTGTCATTGCTGCTGCTTGCAGTAAGGCTTTTATGATTGTGACCAGTAGAAGAAACCACAGCCTTTCATTCAGGCTTTTCCTGTCATGCCCTGAAGGAGAATTGTTGAAAGATAAAACCGGTTGGTAGTTTCCTCATTTTGAGACAAATACTTGAATGAATGCTGGTGTATCAGAAGTATGCGGAGAGGTGTCTCTTTTTCCTTCTTTGTACCTGTTAAAGTTCTAGTGCACCTGGAAATTTAGACTTTCATACTTTTCATTTCCTCAGGGGTGATAACATTAAAACAAGTGTGTGATGTCACTGACATTCATAAGAATGAGAGCGTATATGAATGGTGCAACAAAAGACACAACAGATAAAGAGTCTTGCCTCTCAAAAGCAATATCCTTGGTGTCCAAGTAGGTGTTGACAATAGGACTTGTCAACCTTTTGGCCACTTCCTGTTCGGCTGGCTGCATCGACTCGAGTGTGACATCCTCCATTTCTTGATATATGTTGAAGCTATCAGTGTCCACCACTTCATCGTCATGGTTAACTTCCATCAACTCCGCATAAGAATCTGGAAAAAATCAAGAACAAAATTTTTTGAATTTCACACAACTAGTACAAATCACAAAGAAGAGTTTGAAAATGTTGATCTATGTAAGACAGTAAATCACACACCCTCTCCTCTAAAGATGTAACTTCTCCTCCCTCTGATCCAGGTCATGTTTTCAAAGCCGAGAAGGGTGGCGTCTACTCGTAAGCTGGCGCCACTTTTCCAAATGCGACAAACATCACTTGGACAAACCCGGGACAGAAGAGGGACTGTAACGAAAAGAAAAAATCGTATCCTTACTAAACCAAGCATCGTTTTCTAGTATGACTGGATGAAACCTCCTGGTTGACAAAGACTGTACTTTCCATAATGGAAGAAAGAAAAACTGCTGATAATCACCCCGTTCCTCATGAACAAGTTACCATGCATACAGTTTATCCAGTTGGGCTGAACAGAATGAAAATATGCTCTGACTGGCATATCTTGTGACACGAGTCACGATTTTACCAGGTTTGCTTTTAATTTTCATTGTAAAGAAGAAGAGCAATGATGATGTGACTTTTCTGAAGTCTATGTTACCTCGTGTCAGAACAGCATGATTTATAGGATAAGCATCTCTGTACTATCAAAGTTTTTCACTTCTAACCATGTGTTGTAAAGCATTTACTTTTAATGAAAACACAGCTCTTGTATATTGAAAATGGCCATATTGCTATTTTGATCACCTGTCTGGCTCTAATGTCAACATGCTAATAGAACTTACTCCAACTGGTGAACTCCCACTTCATTTCCATGTAGAAGTCTGGAGACTGTGGAGAACAACATGCACAAAGCATTCCTTTTCATTGCCAGTAAAGATTTTTGCAGACGGATGGCAAGACGACAACAAACTACAAATTAAAAACCTCTCGGATCTTCGACAGCAGCTCAGGCACTCCCCCCAGAGCAGAGGAGGCTTTGAGGTAGTCTCTTCGTTGAAGCACTAACTGAACCATCTCTGGATCTCCAGTGCTGACAGCCTCCTGCAGAACTTTGAAGAAGCAGATGGATATAAAGAAATCACTAAAACTTTTCATTTGACAGCCTCTTATTGCTGGAGAAGGAACTATTGAAACTTTGTGATGATAACAATCACAACCAAGGAAGGTCCAAATGTTTTATAGCAGTAGCGCATTTTTTAAAGAAACTCAGTAACCAGCAAATAATATGTAGGCTAATATTAAAACTTTAATCAAACAAGGCTCAAATCTGAAGCATATCTGGTTTATAAGTGAAGAAAACATTCATGTGATTCTTGAATTCTTTGCCTCTTATTGCTGCAGGTTTTTGTGACTCACCCGTCCAGTTCTTGGCATTTTCTTTAGTCACTTCCGCAGCATGTCGTAGAAGGACTCTCACTGACTCTAGGTGCCCAAGTGACACAGCCAGGTGCAGAGGTGTCCGACCTCTGGGATCCACGGCCTCGATGTCATTCTGTGCAAATCAGGGAGAAATACACACATTGATCCCGTATCTTAATTTGAGAGAAAAAGTCTTGGAAACCATTTACATGAAATACGGCAGTATCTACATGACAACCGGTTGAACATGAAAGCTTGGCCTGGTCATGTGACCTCACTTGAAGCCAAGAGCCTTCGGATTATAACTCAGAGTCAGAGCACAGCACTTCAACTAAGGTCATCACTGACAATGATACAGGACTGCCGCAATGAGTAGACTGGTAAGGCTGAGCATCATGCCTGATCCTAAAATGAGTAACGATACTGGAGTAAACCATTTAACAACACTACTGTGTGGTGTCATTAGTGACATGATAATAGTAATTTATTACAAGTATGTAAAAGTGTGACAATAAACAGTGAAAGAAAATATCAGGGAAGGAACTGATCTACTGTACTCAAGTAAAAATCTCACATTCAACCTCTTACAACATTGCACTTGTCGATCCACCTTATTGCTGATTGTATTTTCATAATATAATAAGACAGACGGGCGGCACGGTGGTGCAGTGGGTAGCGCTGTCCCCGCACGGCAAGGTGGTTCTCGGTTTAAGTTCCGCTCTGTGTGGCGTTTGCGTGTTTTCCCCGTGTCAGCGTGAGTTCTCCCCGGGTTCTGCGGCTTCCTCCTACTCTTTCAGGTGAATTGGCCAGTTTAAAATTGAGTGAAGGTGTGAGTATGTGCTTGTCTCTCTATGTGGCTCTGCGGCGCACTGGCATCTCGCCCATAGGGTCCCCTGCCTCATGCCCCCAGTTGGCTGGGATAGGCTCCATTCATTCATTGGTATTGACAATGAATGAATGGATGAATAATACAGACAGTATAATTAACAATTTTCTGGTCAAACAAAAGCCCAAACAGATTTATAAATTTGTGAAAGCTATAAACATGGAGAACACCAAAGCCAGGTTGTTTTAAATAAAAGCACTGGATAAATATGACACAAACAAAGACCCGGCCTTGAAACTTCAAATGAGAGTGTCACTGATGCAGAGTTGAAGGAGTTTAATGCTAATTCTGCTCCAGACTACACATTAACAAAAGTAAACAGTGCCCCTCTTTCAACTAACATTAGCTAACCACACCTGCCAACAAAATTTGAATGTAAACGGCAGAAAACATCTATTACTGTAGTTATTTACCCAAAGGCATGATTGTACTGGATCATTTTACACAGTGTTAAAAGCAGATAAAAAGCAATAGAATAACAAGACAAACATAATAATCACTATAAACCATTGTGTGTACTGTGTATAAAGCGTTCAACTATGTTCAAACAATAAACCACTGTTGTGTCTAATTAATCCAACAAATTGGGTACTAGAGTATATATAACATGTAATCTTAATAAGTGTAAACATATAAATCTGTCTTATTATGTTGATGATTATTTGCTGTGTCTCATGAAGAGTTCATACCATATTATTGTGTGACACTATGGAGCATCTGTCAACACGACTGGCCTACTTTAACAGGATAGCTACGGACATTATCATCCACTTGCTTCAACTATTTGTGATACGTTGTTTTATGAAATATTCGGTGTTACCGACCTGTGGCAGTGCTATTTGTTCTTCCAGCCTCCTGTAGTCATTCTCCCACACCGCGGAATGCAGGGGAAACTTCACTCTGACGTCTTCGCTAACGTTAGCCGTTGACATCTTCCACTACATGAATCCGCTTAATGCGACGTTAGCAAGCTTTTAATAATTACAGCCATTGGGAGAACTACTACATTCACACGCTACCTTTACCAAAATGTACAATTAATGTGATAAACGCTCCTAGGTTTTTTTTTTTTTTTTTACAACAATGTCGAAATATTCAAACCGGTAACAAACTTTTTACCAAACCTTCCCGTAAATAAAACTTTTGAACAAGGAAGTGCTACAAGCGCAACCAATAATGAGAGAGGGGAGGAATAATGTATTTATGATCTAATTGATATTGATTTATGTATGGTGTTTTATAAGATTTATAATTTTCAGTATATTATTTGTATTGTGAAGTATCTATTAATTTGGTAGATTCACAATAGAAGCGTGGTTTATAAATTAAACATGGTGTTTCGAAAATAAAGAATGGTCCGTTCCGGTTGGACAGAACCATCAAAGCTTTTTACGTGGGGGTGCAAAGTATGTCATCAAAGGTATACAGTAACTCTTACAAACCTGGTTTGCACATTTATCTATTAACGTGTTACTTGAGATTTTTATGTATAAAGCACTATGGTAGCGTATATAACAAAAAACTCGTAAATATCCCCAGACAATATACCCGTAATGACGTAATGAGACGGTAGGTTTTACATCTCGGGAGGAACGACGAACCAAAAATGCGAAACTTTACCGCCAAAATAATATAAGTTAGTCATTTTAAAGTGTATTGATCACGAGTGAGATGTAAACCATGTACTTTAATGGTACTTTAAAACGTCATGCATTTTACAGCTTGTTGCTGTTCTGCGGAGACTTTTTTAACATGTCAAGTGGTTAATCTTGTACGGTTAGTCTTGCTAAACACAGTTGTATATTTATGGTTGTTCATGAAGCACAGTTACAACACTGACACTGGCGAGTGAAAAAAGTATTTCGAAAGTTCTACAGTGGACAAATGGAGGTCAATTTAGGGACATCCATCTAATCTCTGTACTCTACTCTTTCAGTACCCTGTTACACAGGTGAATAGATCAAACCTACCCCTGATTTCTTAAAACAAATAATCCCTCAGTCTGGTCTGTCAGGGTGTATTCCGCCCCAAACCAAAACAAACCCAACGATCCATAATGTCTCATATATTCTTTCATAATTATAATAAAATGTTATATCAGTCATAAAACACTTAAAACAACCAGCGAGTGAAATAAGTCTTTTTATTTCAAGCACCAGATGAGAAGCTGACTTCCTGAGAGACCGCACACCGTCCCGATTTAGAACAAGTCCGTCGCAGCTGCCACTGGGAATGTTCTGCCGTAGTCTCGCCTCTGATAGATCGATAGTAAACTACCAAACGGGCTCACGTTAGGGCGCTGATCAGCTGCTAAGTCAACTTCCAGGAAAACGGCACAATATTTTATCTACGTGTGGTGATGTTATAATGGTTTCAAAGCAAACACCTGCCGACCCGAGAAGGCTAGCAACAGTTGAAATCAGCAGTGCTTTGTCGGTAGGGTTATTTTTAATTAGCTAGGTTGTAGCTAACACGGAAGCATCTTCACAGAGTCATCAATGGTCAGCGCAACGTAGCGGAATCAACAGTCCGCTGACTTTACTCGGATCTCCTCCTGGGTGAAGGATGTCTAAACGCCTGCGAAACACTGAACTCTGCGCTGACTGTTGTGTTCCAGGTAAGCAAATTAGCCTTTAGCCAGTATTTATCCACTGATAATCCGAGCCGAGATAAGCAGATCTGGCCCATGCTGCTGCTTTTTGTGTTTATTCAGGAGTTGGTCACTAGTTCAATAGTTAACTAGTGAAGCCACTGTCTGCTGAGTGGGTTATAGTTACTTGCTATAAATAAGCAGAAGGGGGATTTTAATGCTGTCAAAGCCAGACGTTTCTGATCAATATGAACGGTGATCGTCCATTATTAAATCTCACGTGGAAGTTGTTCTAAGTAGAACGAGAATATCTTCATCACTTGCAAAAAACAATGAAAAACTAGTGGATATAGCGTGTGATTTGAGAATAAACTACCTGTGTAGATGAGGAGAGACAGAGTGAAAGAACTCTCAATGTTAAAATCTAAATCCGACTGAAAAACACTTCTTCACCCTTTTTTTGCACATCAGAGCACTATTATCAGTTTCCAACAAAGATTTGCTTATTTTAAATAACTTAAGGGCCAGGTGGAATTAAGCCTTTTCATTGTCAAACAAGTAAACTAGATGATTCCACTGTGCAAGCTGTACTGCAGCCCCGTTTATATAGATATGACGTGATGTATTTCTGCTGAAACAGGAAGCAAAACAGGATGCTGAATGATTTGACTACATGTGTTCAACGCAGAAGAGATTTTTGTCTGTTGTAGCACCACAATATACTTACTGTATATGTGATATACTGTAAAATAGAATGTGATTTCCCCTCCCCTCAGTATTAAACGTATAAAAACCTATTGCACTGCTAACTTGTTGAATATCCACAATAAAATCAAAATGCGCACAAACAAGTACAGTATTTTCCGAACTATAAGGCGCACCTAGAAGCCTTTGATTTTCTCAAAAACCAACAGCGCGCCTTATAATCCAGTGCGCTGATATATGAAAAAAGTTTTAACATAGGCCATTCATTAAAGATGAGCCTTATAGTGCGAAAACTACTGTATGTTGAATGAGTACTTAGTTTCTAGGGTCTTGTTCCTCATGATGATGTTCCGATCTGCTCTTCGCAGCAGCTGGCCTGGATTGCCCTTCTATACAACTGTTGCCAGTTGTTGGAATATTTTTAAGATATGGTATTAAGTTTAGCAGCGCTTGTTGAGGAGGAGAGTCGTGTCAGCACCATCTCTCAGGTCTGGGTAGAGGAGAGTAAATCAGGAGCAGACGCTTAAAACTACAAACCAGGTGCCAGAATCTGACCAGCGACCCCCCCCCCGCAGCTGTTCCTCCCACACCTCAGCTGTGGCCAAGACAGTCTACGCCGTCTGTCCCGTCGTGGAGAGAGACACCCGATCTGCGTATCGTATTAATCTACAGGAGTTTTGATCTTTAGATGTTCCCTGTTAGATGAGTTTGAGTGTAAAAAGCTGACAGCTCTATGCTTTGAAATTGAAGGATGCAAAATAGTTGGAGGTTAAGTCAACATTTATTTTGGTCACGGTGTACAGTATACGAGTGTAAGGTTATTCCTTCTCAGTAACTAACACCCAGCATTTGTGAACATGCAACGCTGAAGTATTTCATCGTGTTTGTCATTTTCGTCTGTGTTTTGAAAGAGGAAGCTGCGGTACTCACGAACAATAAGGCCGATGTGCTTCATCTTTTAACTGCTAGTTTTCATTTCCTTTTTAAACAATGCAAGGCTTCACCTGAATCTGGTATCAAGTGCGCTTGTGGCTCCCCCAGCTACTGCCCACTGGGGTTTGGAGGCTTTCCTTCATTCATTCATTCATAAAATGCAAAAATAGCCTGGTTACTGATTGGTGTTTTCCACAAGCTACGGCTGCAGAAACAATACTTGTCACTAGGATTTATTAAATGTTGTTGTGGGATTTTTTTCTCGGAATTTTGGACTTGAAGAAACGAGTGTGACGATGTAGTCCCTTCAACATCTGTCTGGCCCCTTTTCATTATTTTATTTTAGTAACAAACTATTCATCCTGTTCATTAATGGCTGGTTTAACCCTTATTGAATTATTACCTCCTCTGTAAATGTTGTTTGTAAGTGGATGTGATTCATACATTAGGAATCACATCCACTCCTTTTTCTGGTGTTGCCTTTCCTCCCAGAGCCCCGTTGGGCCTCGGTGAACAGGGGCGTGTTGATTTGTGACGAGTGCTGCAGCGTTCACCGGAGTCTGGGCAGACACAGCTCACAAGTCCGACACCTGACGCACACACCATGGCCCCCCACTCAGCTACAGGTGACGACCCCACTCAGGGAGATACTGTGTTTATTCAGTATTGCTCGTGAGGTTTTATCTTGTTTTTTAGCTCTCAGATATGGAATCATCAATCTGCAAATGCCCTGAAAACACATTATTCTTACTCGCAGTCTGATTTATTGTACAGTACTTATAAATCCAAGCCTTTAACTTTGCACAAGATATATATGGTTGAACATCAGAATTTTAGCTGTTATTGATTTTTTTCCAAATATAGATAGTACCATTTTAGGAAGGAGCATTCATTTAACATTTAAATGGACACAATTACAGGTTTTGTATCTTTTTTTCACCATAGATGGTTCAGACATTATACAGCAATGGTGCAAATTCCATATGGGAGCACTCTCTTCTGGACCCGGCCTCCGTGATGAGTGGCAAGCGCAAGGCCAACCCGCAGGATAAACTGCAGTAAGTCACTGTAACAAACACAGGAAGTGGTTTTTTTTATCTTCAATTGATGTTGATTTGATAAGAGTTTTTGTCCTTGAACTTCCATAAGCCATCATGAGTTATTGATTGTATTTTTGTGTTATGTTGTCACAACAGCCCAAATAAATCAGAGTTTATAAAAGCCAAGTATCAAATGCTGGCGTTTGTTCATCGCATGCCTTGTCGAGAGGACGACAGCTCGACGGCCAAGGATCTGAGCAAGGTGGGGAAAAGACAAAAGCATGACCTTTTAAAAAAAACTCATACAGCTTCATACAGTCTTTATAATATATATTTTTTTATTCCAGCAACTTCATTCAAGCGTACGCACCGGGAACCTGGAGACTTGCTTGCGATTGCTATCCCTGGGAGCACAAGCTAATTTCTTTCACCCCGTAAGATTTACATGCTGCTTTCTTCTTTGCATTTTTTGTAGGGTTGTTTTGTGTAAAATCTGTATATTGTGTTACTCAACCTCTCCTCTAGGAAAAAGGCAACACTCCCTTGCATGTTGCCGCAAAGGCAGGACAAGTATCTCAGGCTGAATTGTTAACTGTTTACGGGGCTGATCCTGGATCCCCTGATAGCAACGGGAAAACTCCCATTGACTATGCGAGGTTAGATATTTTGTCTTCATACACAGTTTACTCACAGAATCACCTTTTTCAGAATCACTTACTGTTTTTTTTTTTTTTTTTAACGTGTCTTTGCAGGGAAGCCGGCCACCACGATCTGGCAGACAGACTGGTGGAGGTTCAGTTTGAACTAACTGATCGACTGGCCTTTTATTTGTGCGGGAGAAGACCAGGTAGGCAGCAAGAGAGGTGTATTGGTGTCACACTTGCACATTTTGTCACCTGATGCCTGATTTTATATTTCTCTCCCAGATGTACTCACAGTAATTTGCATTTTGTATTCACAAAAAAAAGTGTTTTCATCTCCCAAAAGTATCAATGATGTAGTTGACTGTCATCCAGAACGCTCTCCTTCTTTTCAGATCATAAAAACGGCCAGCACTTCATCGTTCCGCAGATGGCTGACAGGTAGGAAACACAAGCTCTCAGTCGACGTGATGCAGTTCCGCTTGAAGCGATCGGTCTTTAAATGTACATGTGCCTGAATGAATGGTTTGTGAGGCCTGTTGAACCTGTAACATCACTGCAGCATCTGTTATTTTTTGGCGGGAAAAAAGATTCAGTGAAAGCAGAGTAACTGTTTCATGCACCTCAGAACAATGACTGTACTTTTTCACTTTCTTGCACTCTTTTGGTGGATAAGGAACATGTAAGTATGTCTGAAATGTGCATCTAGCCACTCATCAGCAAATTCTTATAAAAGTTTTGTCTGCTTGTAGCAGTTTAGATTTATCAGAACTGGCCAAGGCAGCAAAAAAGAAACTGCAGTCTGTGAGTATATTTAGTGTATTTTTAAAATCTCTGCACTGATCGTGTCTGCTTTCTGTTTTACTCAACCATCTCTTCCTTATTGTTGTGCAGCTCAGTAATCATTTATTCGAAGAGCTGGCCATGGATGTCTATGATGAGGTGGACAGACGAGAGACTGATGCAGGTAGAGAATAGCCTGTAGGTGTGTCCGATGCATTCAAACCCCCACTGGGGTCGCAGCTGTATGCTGAAAGAAACTGAATCTAATATTTTTTTTGTAGTTTGGTTGGCGACACAGAATCACAGCACCCTGGTGACAGAGACGACCGTGGTTCCTTTCCTTCCTGTGAATCCAGAGTATTCATCGACTCGCAACCAGGCGAGTCGGCTGTTGAGTCCCGTTGTATGTAGTTACTTTTTTTGTTTGACTCCTGCTGATTTAACTTTAATATTTCCTGCTTAGGGACGGCAGAAGCTCGCCAGATTTAATGCTCACGAATTTGCAACTCTTGTGATCGACATATTAAGTGATGCTAAGCGCAGACAACAGGGGAGTTCAGTAACCAGCCCTAAAGGTCAGCATCTTATAATTGATATATATAATATGTAGTAAAAAGCACGCATGAAGTTTTCTGCACTCCGCTTCCAGATAATGTTGAATTCATCCTGAAAAGCGGGGCTAGCAGGCACTTCAGCGACAGCCAGGACAACGACCAGCCCGACTACGACAGCGTGGCGTCCGATGAGGATACGGATCAAGAGCTGCCCTCCAGCAAAGGAGACCGGACCAAGGTATCTGAGCATCACTTTCACAAATGAGACCCTCGACAGACAAAGTCCCTCCAGGCGCTTTTACGCTTCTTACCCCTCTCTTTCTCTCCGACAGAGCCTGGACTCCGACCTCTCCGACGGTCCGATCACTATGCAAGAATACATGGAGGTGAAAAACGCTCTTTCTGCCTCCGAAGCCAAGATCCAGCATCTCATGAAAGCCAACAGCAACCTGAGCGACGAGCTGAGGCTGATGCAGAAAAAGGTACCCACCGTGCTGAACCAGTAAGGTCACTAACACCAAAGGGGGGAGGCTGGACTGAGGGGTATGCAGGCAGGGGGTTGCAGTAGTGCGATCATTCTGTGATGTGGAGGCCGAGGCGTGATGAGAGAAGAGCAACCTGAGTCCTGCTGGTCCGGTTCCCGAGCTCCAACGTGAACTGCAGATTTTACTGTTGCTGATTTGACTTGTGGAATCGAGACAATCGCATCCTTACTTCACAAATAGTATTCAATCCCTCTTTTTGTGATAGAGGTAAAACTCCTCTCTCTAATGTTACTAACAAGCATGTTTTGAGAAAAAAAGCATGAAGCCATTGACATTTCTAATACATTTATGACACACTGACTAACTGGAATTGTATGTGTGCCTCGCTTCATTGCAACTGTTTTTACTGCATACAATGTTTTTAATTTATTGTTTGTGTTACTTACATTTAATAGAGACTTCATAGAAAGCAGCCAATGCAAACCTAGAGTACTGTTACTGTGTGACTAAACTGCTCATGTATAGAAACTGTTTAAATACTTTTTAAAATACTTTTAAATGTGTGCAACTTTGTTCATACCAAACTAGAAGATGGTTGAGTTTTCTATGCATGTTGAAACTTTTTTTTTTTTTTTTTTTTTTTTGATAGCCGTTTGGAAAGAACATGTAGACCATTTGATTCTGTTGCTTGTGTTTGTTTTTTAGGTTGCATATAAGAGGTCATTGTGACCCTCCCCTGCAGCAGACGTACCGACAGTGTGGTCCTCTGCTGCTCTGGATGGTTTGATTTATTTTTGAAAAAGTGGGACGTGTGGCTCATGATTGCATATTAGAACAGGAACACTGAATCGTTATTAGGTTACAAAACATCGCCAGTTAACATCGCTTAGTAACTAAAACATTCTTTTCTGTTTGTGGAAATTTACTTTTCAATAATACGAGAAGTTTCTTTAATCCTCATGCAAACTCATTTGTACCTTTGACAAAATCATATTGATTTTTTTTTCCATTCCAAGACGACTCTTCTGATAATTGTTGAGTCTGTCTGTCTGTGCTGTGGTTGTATTTCCACTTAAACTGCACCTGTGTTGCTTGCCTCTGCAAAAGACTTTTGCTTGCTTATTACTTGCTTTGCATTTTAAAAAAAAGACAAAGAAAATCCCTCCTGAAGCAAAATTTAGTTTTTGGTTTTTTTAAAGTAATAATTAAAGAATGCAAGATTTTATTTATGTTACGCAAAATACCCCCAGGAATTTGATGTCAGGATATTGATTGCAAATTCTACATCAGGAGAGTAACTTTTTTGTAAATTACAAAATGATGCCCTGACTGATGGGTTTCATATCTGCCAAATGAAACTTTTGTAGTCGTAGTTTGACATGCATATTTAGAGGAACAATGGGATGGAGGCTGATGTGCTGTGAAAATGAAGTAGATCAGAAACAAAGCTTGCTTTGCTGAGAGCTCCTCTTAGTGTGTCGCTGACATCTCTTCCAGCTGCAAACTCTGCAAAGTGAGAACGTCTCTCTCAGGCGGCAGGTCCCAACCCATATCTATCAGATCCCCAGCGGCTCTGACTACCCCGACCCCTCCAGCCCCTCAGCCCTGAAACGCCGGCAGTCTGCGCGGGCCAGTCGGCCCATGTCTATGTATGAGACTGGCTCCGGCCTGAAGCCCTATCTCCCTAAAGGTGAACCTCCCTACCCAGAGGAAGGTATCCCCACCCTGCAACCCTTCCCACCTCATGTAAGTAAGACCCGTTCCCTGCTCTCCTTTGCTCGTTCCTCTCCACTGCCTTGTTTCCATGACTTCCCCTCATGTACCTGTCTGTGTACTTTTCTCTCTGACTTTTTTTTTTTAAATATTTTTTCTTCCTCACTTGCCGCTGGGTATTACTGCGCAACATCTAGGAATGTCATCATTAAGCCATCCACATCTCACCTCATTCAGATGCGTTCTTAAAGCCATTACCCACATTAACCTGTTGTTCACCGAGGTGCTGCTGTTTGTCAGACAAAAAATCAAGTTGTAGCCTGGAGATGTTGTTGATCTGAAATGCTCTAAAGGTTTTTGTAATTTGTTTTGTGTTGATGACGTATTAAAACTACCATACAAATAATCTGTGTTTTTGTAATGCATGATAACTTCACAAACTCACTCTCTTTTCGTCTGTTTCATCTCCTTCTCTGATTCCGTGAAGATATTTGAGCCTGTGATTCATCGTTTTCTGGTACTTTTCTCTCGATGGATTAATCCTCGGCTCTCTGGTCGTTTTCTTTTCCTGGACGCCGAGCTTAGAAAGGAAATGGTTGTGAGCTTGGGGAATAAATGTAGGAGGATGATCTGCACAAACGACGAAGCTCTTTTAATCTGGCTGTGTAAAGCTGCTTTATCTCACGCCAAAACCTGTCATATGATGGAATTTGTGATTCTCATGCTCATTGCACAACTCCGTTCTCAACACAATGTCCAGTATCGCAATAAGCCACAGGCGTCTTGGAGAGCCTGACGGAACATTTCGTTTCAGTTTGTGTAAACACTTATCGCTTTATTTAGGGAATCTATGTCCTTTACAAAAATGTGTTTTGAACCCTGTCTTTAGACGGAAAAGGGCGCTTTTGTGACCACCTCTTCATCCCTCCCCTCATTTCCATCCACCCTGTCTTGGTTGAAGGACGAAAGCTCTCAAAAGGTTAAGTACATCCTCACTCGGCCCAGATCTTCTGGGACGCAGCGAATCCACTCGGGCCCTCACCGTTTCTACTTCCTCCCACTCATTTAATTGCCTCTGTCCGCTTGTATGTTGCTCCTCCTCTGCATGAGCCTCTCCTGAATCAGCTGCTCTCGCGGTCAGAAACGTCGTCGTCGTCGTCAACGTGCAGCTGAACAAGAGGACTTTTGTGAAGCGGTGAATGCTGATGAGAAAATTGCGCCTGCATTGCAGCACTTGTTCATTTGAATGCCTTCGATCTTAGAACCAGAAACCTGTGCTGCCGAGAACGTGTAAAAAGTGATTTAGAAAATTATTTTTTTTTGTTTTTTTTTATGAAATTTTGAGAAAAAAAGAAATGAATGAAGCGGAGTAATGTATGGATTAACTTGTTCGTTAAAGACCTTTTTAATTCTAAGCACCTACAGGATCACAAGACTACCCTATTTTTAAGGAACAGTTGATTTGTTTTGCGGTTTTCCAGCAGCATGCTCTCACTTCTCTAACATGCAAATATTTTCTGGTAAGGGAAGAGAAAGTTTCATCTAGACGTCGAAGCCACATTTCTCTATCGGAGCACAAGAGGGAAGATTTTGTTGTAGGTGAAACAAACTTGTTTGCCTCCTTTTCTTGTTTCTAAAGGCAGTTAAGATAAATCCTTGAACATCCCGGATCGCAGTTGGATGCGAGAACAAGACGGTCCTGCTTCATGTGACACACCCAACTAAAGCTGGACCTTCCCTCCTTAGCCAATGACACTCTGGCATCTACTTCTGTTTAGTTTGGACAGAGTCAATCCTCTCTGTCTTGAGTTTTATCTCTCCATATGCAAATGAAGACATTGTCACACATTATAGCGATCGTAGCAGTTTGAATGAGCCGTGGAGATCAGATCAGTTTTAAGACTGCCAGCATTACTGGTGTATGTCTGTTGAATAATCTGTTCTACTAATCCTGCCCTGATGCTTAATGTGATTAATACGTGTTCTTGTTTCACAGTAGGGGTGTCGCAGTATTGGCATTGATTTTGTTGTTTAAAAAAATGCAGCAAATAACTATACACATCATATTATTGTGTAAAAATGCCGTCCAGATGTTCGGCCGTTTCAACTTGCTTCATCTTGTTGACGTTTCACTTTTCATCCAGTGTAATTGTTCTCTTTTGAATATTTTTCCACTTTTGGTTTTATGCTGGCCCAAACACAAACGTTAAAGATGAGTTGGACTTATTAATTTTGAAATTCTGGATCTCCATCACAATCACACCTCCATTGTGACTTTTTTTTTTTGGCCTTGACGAGTGATTTCTGATTTTGCGACAGCTCTGCTTTAACAGCTTTACTGGCTTGTTTTATTCAGAGATACATGCAACCCTTTCACCTGCTTGTATTTTAATCTGGAAAAGAAAAAAAACAACCTCCAAACATTTACGATGTATGTTTGTTATTTTCTGTTGGATGTGACGTCGCATTGGAATCCCATCGCAGCTGGTTCTGGTTTTGGTTCAGACAGCCTGATGTGAAATGTTTAGCATGAGACTTTTTTTTTTTTTTGCCGTCTCCTTCCCGCCCTTCTAGGCCTCGAAGATGGAGAAGCAAAGCAGCATGCCGGAAAGCGACTATGACAACACATTCAATGACTCTGAGATGGATGATTCAGGGTAAGAGCCAAGCAAACCACAATGAGGCAGCAAAAAATTGTGAAATAATGCACTGTGTTGTGTTTGGAGTGAAAACAAGCGGGGGTGTTGGCAGTGAGCCTGATGTCTTCTGAATTTCCCTCCTCAGTTTGTGCAGGAGAGGGAGGCTGAGGAGCAGCGGCTGGCTGGGAGAAAGCAGCTCCATCCCTGAGCTGGAGGATCTGGAGACGGAGGCAGATCCAACACTCCCCAGCACAGAAGACGTCATCCGCAAAACCGAACAGATCACCAAGAACATCCAGGAGCTGTTGAGAGCCGCACAGGAGAACAAACACGACAGGTCAGAATCGGGAAATGATCAGCGTCAGTTTATCATCTGTTTGGCTTCTGTTTCATTTCCTCAATTTCAAACCCTGCATTTCTTTTACCTTCATCAGGACTGTGTTAAGTTGTTATCCCATATTCTATCATTTCCCTCTCCTCATTCTTCGCTCTGCTCCACTGTTATCACGACTGGCCCCCGTCCCTCACCCCTGTCAGCAGACCGTATGAGCGTGAAGGCGTTCGCCGGCTCAGGCACAGCCTGGGATGCTTCAGCACTCTGGTACCCTGGGCCGAGAAACCTTCTCCTCCCCTCCAGCCGCTCGGCCTTCGGTCCCCCGATCCCACCTCCTGGTACTCTGGCGTCTGTCCCTGCCTCCCAGGCACACTTTTATTTCTTCTGACTCACCCTCTCTCCCCTGCCTCACCCGCTGACAAGCAATCGTCTCTGACGCTCTGGTGAATGTGTTCAGTTTAGATCTTGTGGTGCTTCAGCATTAGTGTTAGCTGGACGTCTATGCAGTGTGTTGCTTTTCTGATATTGGGGACTGTATTTGATGTAACACACTTCTCAGGTTGATGTCGTTTTTGCAGTGTTTGCTACATGAAAAATGAATAAATAGAACGTGTCATATACTTACAATGCTAAAAATGTCTGTTAAATAGCATGTTGTTGTTGTTAACCTTAAAATGAAGATTGTGCATGGTATGTATGATATATATTATTCTTGCATTGTGATTTTTTTAATAAGGTTATGAGTATATCACCAGTGTCTCCTCTCCTCACAGCTTTATACCCTGCTCAGAAAGAATACATGTGGCTGTGACAGAAATGGCCGCCCTCTTTCCCAAGGTATGAATCAGGTTTAGAAGTCATTTTTCAGGGCAGAAGGAAGAGACAGGATTATATATTTTTATATAAAATATTGAAATCACAAATGCATAAATATATTCAGTGTCAGTTTCTGATGTATTATTTTCTTGGGTTCTTTTACAATTACAATAGATGAGGGGATTGTTGTTCTAAACAGTCTGCAGTAAATATTCTCTTCTTGCACGCTTGTCTTTTCTTGTTCATCACTTTCTATGAATGGGGATGTAAATAATGTCATCTTTTCTGTGCAGAAGCCACGTTCGGACACCGTGAGAGGCTCCCTCCGCTTGTTGACCTCCAGCGCGTACCGGCTTCAGAGCGAGTGCAGGAAAGCGGTGCCTTCGGAGGGCTGCCCAGGACCGGACATGCAGCTGGTCACACAGCAGGTCATCCAGTGCGCTTATGACATCGCCAAGGCAGCAAAGCAGCTTGTGACCATCACCACTAAGGAAAATACCAACTAACAGCACCTACAGGGCTACAAAGCCCTGTAGGTGCTTTGTAGCCCGTTTTGTTCTTATAAATACTGTATTTTTAAGTATTTAGATTTTTGGGGGGGGGGGGGGGGATTTGTGATATATGCATGTTCTGTTTTTTTTTATTTATGAATAATTATCGGCCATAACTCTGGACAAAATCTGAGGGAAGAAGTCAGAAACATGTCTAAAGGATAACCAGGTATTGGAACAGCACAGTTTCTCATGGGGTTAAATGATAGCAACAAACATTGCAGCACCTAGCTGGACAGGGAACTGTAATGGTTTTTAAAATTACTCTGATAGTTTGTAGTAAAACAAGCTTAGCTACAACTAATCTGTAACAAGCTCCCCATGTACTTTTATTGAGACATAGAATTAAGCACAGTTCAGAAAATCCACGTCATTATCAGTCCAAAGAACTTAGGTGCTGAGAAGCCATAGAGCAGTCATGAACTGAACGCCATTGCTAACGTTGTAGCTAAAGAGCTTCCTGTCACAAATTACACTGTGCAAACATCACACTGTCGTTTCTAATCTCTTTAGAATTACAAATATTACACATTTAAAAGTCCATAAAATTTAGATTTAATTTATGCACATTTTGTAGCTTTGCAATTCTTATTTTTCCACTGCATTCTATGTGGTTTCTCCCCCCAGTCTGCGGTGCACTGACTGCAGATATTTATGTTTGCCCGTTTGTCGAGTCTGTGAATGCTAACACTTGTTCAGGGGCTAAATTTTGTTTATCACCAGCGCTAAGATGTTAAGTTGAAAGATTTAGTGTGCATCTAATAAACTCCGCATGACTCTCTATTCTGCGGTTTCGTGTGCCATTGCAAGTGTTGATGTTACTCTGAGCTGATAGCCATATTGTCTGTATGTCCCTGTTATGTGCTCTGTTCTGTTGCTGCTAGTCGTGTATTTAATGTGCAACATGTGGGATAGAACTCTAGACATCTCCTGTGTAATTGTGCAACCCAACGTTCATCCTCAAGAAGTGTTTTCAGAAATCAGTGTCATTTTTGAAATCTGACTAAGCTATTGTCCCTCTCTGTGCTTTCAGCCGAGTGCAGGGATGTATCATGTGATGCAGCTACAAAGTTGCGCTTTGGGAAAATAATTATTTTCTAAATAAACCTAATTTATAACTAACATGTCTTTTACTCACATAATTTACATTTTTCACTGACTTAAATACAGGATTGATTCATTATCTTTATTGAAAATTGTTCAGGATTTTAAAAAAAAAGTATAAAAGTGCAAAATTACATCAATTCTTTTAGTACATATAAAAACAAATTATAACATGACTATGACCTCAGAACTTACAGCAATGCTTTACAAATCAGTCTTTATATAATACCCACGTCCTCATGTTGACAAAGTTATTGGATAACAACAGCTTATCTCCCTCACTTTCAAACATGAAATATGGGACAAAACTCAGTCGTTAACCAGCGTAGAACTTCATTAGAAATGTACTAACCTATTTGTGTCTTCCAAAATATATACAAAATTCTCTTGTGAGTCACTTCACTGCAGCTAAGCAGGAAGTCTATAAAAAGGAATGCTAAATCGGACCATGACCAGTATGGACTGCATTAACAGCTACTATGATCATGGACTGTTTAAAGTAACTTATGGCCATGCCAACCTTTTAAAACCACTTGGAAAAAATGAGATTCAAGTAGAAAAATAATCATCTGGAGTGTATTCTGTCTGCAGACTTGCAGGTCAATCACATCCAGGCTGATCGAGGTCTGCTGCAAATCTGTAACCGAGAGTTTCAAATATATTTAGATTAAAATCCATGCCTGAACCTAAAGTTGAACGCTTGGGTTCATGCGTTCTCATAGCTTGACTTTCATCTGTTACCTTTTCCTGGTACCCTTTCTTTGCCATCCTCTGCATCTCCAGCCTCAGCTCCTCCTCCTGGATCTGAAGAGCCTCCTTGTCCTCCTCCTCCTCCTGCTCGATCCTACACCGCTCCGCCTTCTGCTCTTCATGCTTCTGATTCATCTACAAATTTGACACAGAAATTTAGGTATGAAATGTACATTCATTGTGTAGTCATATTTAGAGACTGGGTTTCTTTAAGGTGACACTGACATGTGGAGAAACAGTATTGAGAAAACACAAACACTGCACTGAGCTAACCTGAGCCGTAATCTCTTGCAGCCGTGCTGTTCTATGACAATCTTCTTGCTCCCTCTCCCGGCGTCTCATCTCTTGCTCCTCCTCCATCTCCTGTATCAGCTCCTCTCTTCTCCTCAGGGACTCCTCTTGAGCCTTGCAGTTTTTCTGCATCTTTAGCTCCAGCTGCTGCTGTCTCCCTTCAAGCACCTTTCAGCAAAAAAAAAAAAGAGAGGAGAGACTGTTTAGTAGTCACAAGCTTTGACTTCAGTGCAAATATTTATTTTGATTTGAAATCACGTCACCTCTTGCATGAGCCGTTCTCTTTTTCTTCTCTCCTTCTCCCATTGCTCTTCTTGTTTCTCCCACACATGTTGAGCTTCATGTCTTAAATGCACATGGTATACCATTTTGTTTTTGAGGATAAGCAGAGGTCCCTGAATGCAGAGTCAGAGTTGCTCACCTGTATATCATGTCAAACTCAGCCTCTCTCTCCCGCTCCAGCTGAAGCTGCTCTTCAATTACAAGTTTCATCCAAGCAGCATCGGCGACAGCTCTTTCTCTCTGTGCAGTTTCCCACCTCTTATCCTCCTCTTCACTTTCCTGCAAGGTTGCTAGGATTTCACGGTCGGCCTCCTAGTCAGCATGGAGGGATTTAAGGATAGATGTCAAAGCGAGGCTGGTTGGATTACATGTAGAAACCTATAATGTATCAGAAGAGGGTCCAGTGCACTGACCAGTTCCTCCTGCACCTGCTGGGCTCGCCGCTTCAGCTGAGCACGATATTGCCGGATCAAGAAATGCCTGATGGAATACAAATCCAATCAACCCGAAGCCTTATCAGAGTCCACTATCATTTCAGTTGTGGTTATCTGCAGAAAGAGCATCCATTACCCTATCTCAGATTTCCTCCTCTTGTCCTCCACGGCTTTCCTTTCCTCCTCCATTTTCTCCAGTTCCCATTGTTTGACCAGCAGAGCATCTTGCTCCTTCTTTAGGAGAGTTGCCTTAGAGAAGAAAAATGCTTAAAAAAACACATTAGCAATATTATTTCTCATATCTTTGTCCAGGTTCTTAGTACCTCCTCTTCCCTCAGCTTCAATTCTTCTATCTGTTTACATAGATCTTCTGCCCTCTTGTGCTCCTCCACCTTTTTCTTTTCCTCTGCTTCCTTCATCCTCTCAAGAGCCTCTTTTCGAGTCCTTTCAAACTCATTTTCAAAGCGTTTCTTCTCCTCCTGCTCTGCCACTTCTTGCTGTATGTTTGGAGAGATGGATCACTCACAGTTGGCATCTAAATGTTCTCAAATAAATACAGTCAAAGGGATTTAGCTGAGATGTTAGATTTGATATTGTGCTAATAGAAGACACATTTAATTAAAAATAATGTTACATAAATAGTTATGTCAAAGAACAAAGACAATGTTAAAGGACTTGTACATTCAATGTGTCATGACTGCTTTGATGGAGGAGGTATTTAAATGAGGCAGTTTCTCTACAATGTGGATTAAGAGTTTCAGACTACTTATCCATACATAGTTAATACATAGTTAATAGAAGACTTGAATGACAGTTGAATCTGATGGCTGTGATGAATGTCTGACCTGTTTCTTTTCAAACACCTGCTCCTGCCATTTGTTGACAACATAATCTTTATGTAAATTAGATGCGGCCTGTGGACAGAAGTGACACACAGACATAAAGATAAAACTCGACCCTAGCAGAACGGATACCACAGTATTTACTAAACATTGGGCTCAGATTAAGGGAAAAGGCACAGAATAGTCATGTCACAAGTATTAGCTCGAGATCAAGTGGATGTCTTGACAAAAGCGTCAGCTCTCTTGCCTTGTACAATCATTTTGAAGCACAAGATTGTCACAAGATTCCTGGAGCCCATTTATCGTGTCATCAACAGTAAAGATTTGAGGTAAAAAGTTTGGAAATCTGCCACATTTGCAGAAATAGTTTAAACTGATCTACCTCTCGCAGGTTTGGGTTGTTTTTCTTCCAGTGTTCTCTCAGCAGCTCTTGTGCGAGCTGTGTACAAAAAAAGGAAATCAGAAGTTTAATACACTGGCAGTAGAGTATATATTCACCACTGACCAAGGAGAAAGAACCCAACCTTCTTCTTTCTTTCTTCTCTCGCTGTGCGGAGCTCTTCAGTTTTTTGCACCAGCTGACCTGCCAGTGTGCTCCTGTCAGGAACCAATTCCCTGAGCTCCAGCTCCAGCTGGTCCCGCTCCTCTTGAAGCATGGCCCTGAGCCGATTCCTGCGCTGCTCCAGCCTGGCCTCCTTTTCCTCTTTCTCCTTCTGTTTATGGTATGCTGACATACTGAACACAAACAAAAAGGGAAACTGTAGATGAAACTAATCAAAATACAAACTGGAGACAAAATATTACCATATTTAAATTTGTTGCATTGCTTTGTGTGTGACTGCATCTTTTTAAACTGTGGACCAGTTTGTCAAACAGAGACCTTACATGTGAGACTTTCCATTCTAACCTTCTATTTTCTCTCTGATAGAAGAAAAAAGAAAATATACAGGAAAAACAGCTGCAGAGTAATTTTGAGTGGATTGCTTTGTCAACCTCCTGTGGTAATCGGATCAGTCCATGTGGAGGTGACGTTACCTCCGCTGGTAGCAGTGAGGGGAGCTCCACGCAGCCTCTCTCTCTCCACGGACGTTCTGCTCCTGGAAGTACTGAGTGTTCATCTCCCACTGCTGGCGCCAACGAGCCTCCCGCTCCCGCTGACGGGCCAGCTGTGTGGCCATCGACCGGGACCGACTGGGCAAACGGGACGACAGGGTCGGTAGAGCCATAGACCTGTGCCGTGATTAAAATACAGCATAAACAGTGGTTACCGCCAGCTAATTATAGCTAACGTAGCTCACTGCAGGAACAACTTAACCCTGATTATAACTGATAAACGCTTTAGAGTTTACACCACCAGTCATACCACTGATACCAATCAAAGCAAAGTGTTTCCACTCGCCTTTTTTGCTAATTCCATCGAGGTGACTCACCCACAAAGATAAAAATAAAACCGGGAAAGCGCAAACATTAAACCTTAAATACCGTTATAACTCACTTACTCTTTATGTGGCAAAGAGAGATGCTGCCTGTTGAAAATCAGGCCAGAAGTTTCCCGAGTCCTCCTAGTTACCAAAGCACTTCCTAGTTACCCTTACGCTACGGGAAGTAGTAAAGGTCAAAAAGCTGCGTGACGGAAAAAAGCGAAACGCATATTCTCGTACATATTACTGATCACAAATCAGCATAATTGTAGAAGTAGTAATACTTGTTTGCAAAATTCACGATAAGTTAATATATACGTACATATATGTCATATCCTTCATTTGACTAACTATGAACTATGTTTTAAATTAACTAGTTTTTTAACCATGTTGTAAAATTACTAGTTTCTGAACTGACTAACTGACTAACTGATTTGAACTAGCTCACTTGGTTCTGAACTAACTAGGTTTTAAATTATTGTTTAAAATAAACATTGTATTTATATTTATATCGATGTTATTATTTACCGTATTGGCCCGAATATAAGACGACCCTGATTATAAGGGCTCAAGTTTGAAAAAAGACTTTATGAACACCAAATAAAATTTTTATACAGAAAAGACCAAAGAGGAGGTTTATGGATGTAGTGAAAGAGGACATGAAGGTAGTTGGTGTGAGAGAAGAGGATGCAAAGGACAGGGTTAGATGGAGGCAATTGATTCGCTGTGGCGACCCCTGAAGGGAAAAGCCGAAAGGAAAAGAAGAAGACAGAAAATAATTACGGTACATCTGAAACAAATGATTAAAAAAATATATTTGAGAGAAAAAGCATGTTATTTTGCCTCATTCAAACCATGCAAAAACTGTCTATCACATCTTAATATCTGATGGGCATCCCGTCCTTTCGTTTCTCGACCACCTACGGTCACACCCTCCTGTCGAGCTGGGGAGTTCAGTTCAGCATTCGCTTTAAAGATATCTGGCGCCATCTAGCGTTGTAAATGGGTATAATGTCTAGACCCCGAATGTAAGACGACCCCCACTTTTTCAGTCTTATTTCAATGCAAAAAACACCGTCTTATATTCGGGCCAAAAAGTTATTATATATTTTAATTGTTTATGTTTACACTGTATATTTTACACCCATTTTGCTTTATGTGCTTTCAATCGTCCATTGGGGACTAATAAAGTTTTTTTGAATTTGAATAGCGTCTGTTTATTTAATATACATCTTAATAATCAGACGATCTGATTGACGTTTGAGACGTTGAACAAAATAAAAAGACACCTATTGATACAAGTTTCTCTGAAAAAATTCAGCGGTTCCTGTCTGGCCCTGAAGACCTGGTGTGGCGGCCCCACGACGCAGGCAGTCCCGGCCGAAAGCCTGCTGAGAAGCTGGAGGAGCCGACTAGGAGCCGACTTACCCGACTGCAACTGACTTTGATCAATTTTTATTATACAGATCTTTCAAGTCCAGATGATGCCTATCCCTTCCCTTTCAAGTATTATTTTCCTACTACTATTTATTTTTGGTTGTGAATTCCTTTTTGCCCGAATCTCTTTTGGATTTGGTGTGAGTGTGACAATTTTGTAATTTATTTTTTGTGAGTAAACTTGCTTTTTTAAAATTGAAATTGAGACGTTGCACAAAACTCCCATGAGTGTGCAGTGAAGCAGTGGTTTAAGGAGGACTGGCATCAGATGATGCTGCTGTTGGGTTACTGACTGGTTCTCTACCAGCAGAATTTGTCGAGCCTTTCAGCCGACAGGTGGCGATGACCGGGATCTATTAGTAACCAGTCCATCACTGGAGGGACATCCAACCATTACCTGGGTTCATGGCAGGTGACGCGTGTGCGTGTGCGTGTGTGTGTATATCTACAGTAGAGGGCTGACAGCCTGTTGCTGTTATTTCTAAGTGTGTGTCTGAAGCAGCAGGATGACTCTGTTAATGGAGCACCAGTTCAGACAGCTGCCAGCTGACAGGCAGGTGGAAACCAGACCGTTTCTGGAAGCTGTGTCTTACCTTCCACCTTTCTTTGGTAAGTGATGTTTCCAGTGTGACGAAGTAGAGACTATGAAGGCACCTCTGACGTTCATGGATGCGACGTTTTTCGGAAATAGATGCACTTTAAAGACGAGATTGAAGACACAGTGAGAGTGACATTTATTTTTTTGTATGGGATTAAAAATAACAGCTATTTAAAATGAGGTAAATAAGTAAAGTATATTATGGGCTGTTCAGGATGATCACATAAAACATGAGCAGTTTAAATAAATAAATAAAATGGATATTACAAGTTTTCCAAGAATACAACACAAAATTATAGTTTTATTTCTGCTGCAGGCTCAAAATGATTCAATGCCTGCTTGACAAGTGTCTCTATTACATTGTAGAGACTCTTATTCTGCAATGACCTGATATAAATATGATATAAGACCAGAGAGCAACATCTTATAGAGAGAGGTCCTGAGGAATCTTTGCCCATTCCTTGTGGCAAAGACCTGTGGTTTTCTAATATTCATAGGCTCATGTGCTACAACTATCTTCAAATCCCACCACAGATTTTTTTATGGGATTCAAGTCCAACAAATGTGGGATAGGAATGTTCCTGGACCTTTTCTGAAAACAAACCTTGTTGGCTTTTGAGTCTTGAGATTCATGGCTCTTTCAAAATGTCCAGTAATGCCCAATCTTTTTTGGCAAATAGTTTTGGGGTCAGCTCAAAAAGAGACAAGATATGAAATTTTCATTAATGTTAGGGGGCTTCAGTTCAATGCAGATTCCTGTCATTCCATACAAGTAAACGGAGACACTAACTTTGTCCCAGTTTGTTAGCCTGAGCTAAAGCATTTAAGGTCTGCATTTATGTCTGGATGGGTATGTTTGTAAGTAAATGTGCTTCCTCATAATTTTATACATGGAATGATAGAATCCATCTCATTCACACAGTCTGCGAGTTTCCAGTGCCTTTGAAAGCCAAGGAAATGAAAAGGATAAAACAACAGACAACAATATTTCCCTCACAAGAAAAGTTGTGAGGAAAATCTGTCCCAACCTTTTCATCACGCATAATAAAACGATCTTCCCAAACGCTAATCTTTTTTAGATCGTCTTTCCCTCAATCAAGATGTCCACAGTCCCTTTGCATGCATAATTTAATCCACTGGCCTGGATTTTAAGTTGTGAAAATTGATTAGTACGGTGTTGAGTTCCCCTTGCCCATTCAGTGGCAGCATGGTGTACCCGGGCATCTTTGTGCAACTTCATTCTGTATTAATATGCCAAAGGTCCTCTATTGAACTGGCCATGTGAAACCCTCGAGAGTCAGTCTGAATGTCAGCACTAGGCCTGTTCCTCGTTGTCACCATTGTTTTTCCTGACCTACAACTTATTTGGCAAACTTTCCTCAATGCTATTGACGTCCTGTACATCATTCACAAAGGTGTTTCAAATTCTGTGTCATTAGTCCCCTTTTCTAGGGCTACACCTGCTGTGCTTCCAGACTCCATATTTAACAGCACAATTTATATCATTACTGTGTGTTGAATAACATGAACTGAAGAAATTATGGTATTTTGGACTAATTCTTGTTAAGCTTGTGTATTTTAGCTTTAATTCAATACAGTTAAAGTTAATTTCAGAGTTGTTAAATTGACAGGTGCGGTGTATTTTCAATAAAAGTCATGTGAAGAGAGTGGAAAGCAATACAAGAGGAGGATGTCTCTGAAACAAGATACATTTCCGTCTGTGTCGCTGTGATGCATCCCACCGGCACAATACAGCCGACTGTTGTGTAGTTTCCTCTAACAGCTTAAAAGGAGAAAGCCTTCTGTTGTGTGAGTGAGATACCTCATTGTTCACAATCCCATCATCACTCACTCAGGTGCTCCAGCAGAGATGTTGTTAGACATAAAGCTTTACTGTGGCACAGAACTGCCGGATTGAAATCACAAGCTCTGGATTCAATTTAACACCTTTTTTTTTAAATATATTAATGCATGATTCATAGGGTTTCCCCAGATTCTGCTCTTAAAGAGATAAAGTAGGACACCTGTTTTCCAACAATCCAAACTGAGTTGTTTATTTTTGTGAGAACTAAACTGCACCTTTTTGATTTATTTTTCATTTTGACAAAGCAGTTCTGATCTTTGTGACTCTATCTGCTAACTTTTACTTTTATTTTGGACACTTGTTGAAGCACCCGATTGAGTTCCCCGTATAAAGAGTAATTTAACAGGTAGAGCTCCAATTGACGCCGGTCACACCTGCAAGTGCAAAACCAACCGGAGGGGGCAGCAAAAACTTCTCCACCAGGTCACGAGTTTGTCATGTGTGGGTTAAAATTGGGGTAAAATTTTGGTTGGGTGAAAAAATTTGAGAATATTAACTAACCAGTTTCCATATGTAAATTTCTTACTATTTATTTCTTAAATATACATATATTTCCTTTAATTTTTTATTTTGGATCGGTTGGTGTTCAACTGACACATAGAACATGACTTTTAGACAATTAAACTACCACAAATTCCATGAGGCAGAGAATCTGAAGAGTATTGTTCCACAGCACAGGATTAATGAAAGAATTTACATATATGAGGATGTAATTACGAAAGCCTGATGTTTATTTTTAAAAACAGCTTTCTGCATGTCTTCTTCTTTTCCTTTTGGCTTTTCCCTTCTGGGGTCACCACAGCGAATCAGTTGCCTCCATCTAACCCTGTCTTCTGTATCCTCTTCTCTCACACCAACTACCTTCATGTCCTCTTTCACTACATCCATAAACCTCCTCTTTGGTCTTCCTCTAGGCCTCCTGCCTGGCAATTCAAAACTCAACATCCTTCTACCAATATATTCACTATCTCTCCTCTGGACACGTCCAAACCATCTCAGTCTGGCCTCTCTGACTTTATCTCCAACACCTCTAACATGTGCTGTCCCTCTGATGTACTCATTCCTGATCCTATCTATCCTGGTCACTCCAAAGAGAACCTCAGCATCTTCATCTCTGCTACCTCCAGCTCTGCCTCCTGTCTTTTCCTCAGTGACACTGTCTCTAGACGAAACAACATTGCTGGTCTCAGCACAGTTTTGTACACCTTTCCTTTCATTTTAGCTGAAACTCTTCTATCACACATCACACCTGACACTTTTCTCCACCTGTTCCATCCTGCCTGGACACGCTTCTTCACCTTTTTTCTACACTCTCCATTGCTCTGGACTGTTGACCCTAAGTACTCCACCTTCTTGATCTGTTCTCCCGGTAACCACACTCTTCCACTTGGGTCCCTCTCATTCACACACATGTACTCTGTCTTACTGCGGCTAACCTTCATTCCTCTCCTTTCCAGGACAAACCTCCACCTCTCTAGCTCCTCCTCCACCTGTTCCCTACTCTCACTACAGATCACAATGTCATCTGCAAACATCATAGTCCATGGAGATTCCTGTCTAACCTCATCTGTCAGCCTGTCCATCACCATAGCGAACAAGAAGAGACTCAGAGCTGATCCCTGATGCAGTCCCACCTCCACCTTGAACTTCTCTGTCACACCTACAGCACACCTCACCACTGTCTTACAGTCCTCTTACAGCTTTCTGCATGTAACACTTAATTTTTCCAGGAGGAGCAGCAATTGTCACTGAAAGCTGCATCCATTTTAGTGATATTTAAAAACAACATATGGATCATTGACAGGATCAAATATAAATTATTATGGTTAAAAATTTGTAACCATATCTGGTAGTGTATAGCCAAACATGATGTTGTCAAGTCAGAATTTCACATTTACTTTTTAGTTTTTGTGCTCATTGTTAGAGGATGCTTGTCACAAAAACAGGTTGTTGCTGATATTCTCATGATGGGCCACTTGTCTGTTTTTTTTTCCATGACCTCCATGTAAGTTTCCAGTCTTTGAAATCTGTTAATAATAAATATTACCCTACATATATTCCTCCTCAGACTGCCTTGGCTCTGCAATTTTTGCACCAATAAAAGCTGACATATCTGGCAACATCACAGTAAGTATGAGCTCAGTCTTTTACTCCACTTTTGGATGTGTCATTAATTTTTCAGTATAATGATGATGAGTTTAATTTAATAGAAAATCAAAGCAGTTTATGACACCAACCCAGTGAGGTTCAAGACGCTACAGCAGATTTTGGAAGCAGAAAAGGAAATGCATGGAGCACAGTGGCCCAAAGCTGGAGCAACCTTGGCGCTAATGTGGCTGAAGAGGTTTGAGAAACTTTTCAGATGATAGAGATGTCTAGTTTATACATGTTTAAATTTGGCAAAAGTTCCACACATAACCAAATATTATGTCCCTTTTATCAACCAGGGGTCTAAGATTTATTCAAGTCTTCCTTCAGAGTGTGGTGGACGGAGAAAGAGACGATAGCAACCCAAACCTCATTCGAGTCAATGTCGCCAAGGCCTATGAAATAGCCTTAAGAAAGTATCATGGCTGGCTGGTGCAGCAGTTTTTCAAGGTGAGTCCAGCATATTTTATGAGAGTGCATATGCATATAAAACTTCACAGTCAATATTTTTATTTCCTCTTTTAGGCCACTCTTTTTGCTGTTCCCTATAAGTCAGATTTCCTGAAGGCACTCTCCAAGGGTAGAGACGTCAAGGAAGAGGAGTGCTTTGAAAAAATAAGAAAATTCCTTATCAACTTCTCTGCTACCGTTGATGCTATTTATGAAATGTACAATAAGATGAATGCTGATCTAGATTACACTGTCTGACAGCAGGTAGTTTACAAAATTACATCTTAACATGTTTCCAGCTCACTGCAGGAATATGTTGATAAAATTTTGTCACTTTAAATCAAATGTTTGTGCTGTTAATCATCTGTGTGCATGTACTTCATTGCTGTTTGACCCTGTGACAAAACAGATTCAGTTTTAAACTGTATTTCTTTGATGAATCCTGTTACTTCATTTTTTCAAATAAAAACATTTTGTTTAGAAGCAATAGCATAGCCAAATATCTATTGGGATGTTCGTGGCCTACTTAAAAAAAAAACTTGTGGTAAAATGTATACACCAAAAGTTAAACAAAAAGTTAAGTGAAGGAACATTTAAATTTTGTTTTTGACTTTTTCAAATTTGAAATGTTACCCTCCCACCATATTCAAATGCTTTGGAAAAAAAGCCATATATTTCTAGCATAAACAACATAAGCAAGGACTGAGCTACATAAAGAACTTCATGTTAAAATACATTGTTGATAGTATTAGTCAAATAAAAAGACAGAACATATACAGAATCATTAAAATAATCTATATATCAAATAACTGTCACAGGTGGTGCAGTGTGTGTGTGTGTGTGTGTGTGTGTTTATATTAAAATCCACACATCAACATTTCATCAACTGTTTGAGGTGGTATAATGGGAGTAATACAGGAAAGGTCCACTAACCGAAAACTAAGTGCAATTTTCAGGGAGGGGGATGTTTGGGTAACAGCAAGGAGTGAAAACATGAGAACAGCACTAATGATGTGAATTTTAACTGAAATATAGTGACTTTTTTGAAAAACCTTTGTTTTCCAAGTATAGATAGAACATGGAGTCACATTTAAATGCAAAAAAGAAAATAAAGATTTTGATGATGCTATGTATCAGTGTTTCAGATGGCTTTTTATATTTAAAAAATATCTGAAATATTTATAAATATATATCTGTATTTTCTACAATGAATCATGCGTATGGTGTTTTGTATAATAAGAAAATATATTTTTATTATATTATTACTTGTGTTTATACATTTAACATACAGTACAATATATACTTTGGACAGAAATGTTGCTCTTGTGGTAGAATTGTCTAGGTACTGTTAATACAGCAGCTAATGTTGGATAATTTCATCCGACATGAAGGGTCATCCCCAGACATCGCTGAAGTGCTGTGGTCGAGGGTAAAAGTTAATGGTTTTGATATTGTGGATCAAATTAAATAACTTTTTTTGTTATAATAAATCTACAGTAATCCACAAACATAAGAGAACTGGGGTTCACAGCCATGCACTGAAAGCCTTACTTTAAATAAGTAATTATTTTAACATGGTTATGTTACAGGTCCAGGTATTGGATCCCGTAGACAGATAAAAGATTCCGTAAATTGAAGAAATAATGAGGACAGGCAACCTAGTATACGTCAGCTCAGCTTCTCTCATCAGAATGTTTATTTACATAAATATCTTTTCTTCCAAAATATCCACAAATAACAAGTCTTTCACATTTTTAATTTCAACATACATTTTCCATTCATTCCATGACGTTTCTACTGAAATCACAGCAATACTGTACATCCTCTTTCAGTCCATAAACTGCTTCTTTAGCGTACTTTACCACTATCAAAAATATAAATTTAGCATTCAGCTACAATATAAAAATACTGGGCACCTATGTTTCCCCTTGATTTACCATGCAAAACAAAAAGTGACATTAACTGAAATTTAGTAAAATTTAAGCTGACAAAACAAAACAAACTGAAATGTTCACATGTGCATTAAACTGCAAACACTAAGAACATACACATACATACATACATCTGGAACAAGTTATTGCACAAAACACAAAAGCATTTAACTAAAGCCGGAAATGCACTAGAGCCTTGAACTAGCATGCTAATTGCACATAAGCGACTACGATGTTATAGAGGACGCCATTTTAGGTGACGCAACACTACAAAAGCAGTAGTTTCTACACTTTCCAATAACACACGTAAATGCAGCATTTACTCTCGCAACATTACTCTAACATATCAAATAAATATTAAACAACATATATGTACATTCATACTTGTTTACAAAACTTACAAACCTGTAAATTGAAGAAATAATGAGGACAGGCAACCTCGTATACCGTCAGCTCAGCTTCTCTCATCAGAATGAGGAAGTAGCGAAAGTCCGTGAATAAGACGGTACACAACGGGAAACCAACGAACGTCCTGCCCCCTGCTGGCAGCACCGAGGTGCTGTAGAAACCCATTAAACAAACAAAATTATACTTACACTGTACTTTTTTCCCCAGACAGACAATAAATGATTAAAATATAATTACAAAAATTACCAAAATAAAAGCATTCATCACATAACATCAAATGTGACCATACATTTTGTGTGTCACAGTTACTTTTACTTAAATATGTTATCAATATTTCAATACAAGGCTTTCACTTGTATCTGAAGAGCTTGACTGTGTCATAGTAAATACTGTACTTCTACCACACCGTGCTTCATCTAACAGGAACTAAAGCAGTACTACACACCTTCCCACTGCAGCCAGGGCTGTTTGACAGCCGACCCCTAGCGGCCATTATTGGTACTGCAGCTAACGCTCTGCCACAGACCGCTGCAGCGACCGGGTGGAGAGCGGTCACTTTATTCCACGCAGTTTGTCAAAGCATCCATTGTGCGGGTGAACTTTGCCGGGGCGCGGACATAAGAAGCAAAGGTGATTCTGTTAAAGCAGTTTTTACCCTAGAAGTGGGAAGTTGGAAGCGTTAAGCGCTCAAGAGACAGAGAGAGAAAGTGCTGGAGAGTCATGGAGTTTGGAAAATCACCGTGGAAACGATAACTTTTAAAAGTATAAACTTGGAACGACAAACAGGATTAAGGCAAGTAATGATTATAACGTTTATCTATCTATCTATCTATCTATCTATCTATCTATCTATCTATCTATCTATCTATCTATCTATCTATCTATCTATCTATCTATCTATCTATCTATCTATCTATCTATCTATCTATCTATCTATCTATCTATCTATCTATCTATCCATCCATCCATCCATCCATCCATCCATCCATCCATCCATCCATCCATCCATCCATCCATCCATCCATCCATCCATCCATCCATCCATCCATCCATCCATCCATCCATCTATCTATCTATCTATCTATCTGTTTGTCGGCAAATTGAATAGAGAAAATATGTAGTGTCAGAGCAATTAAAGAGAATTGGTGTTAAATAGATAAATCATTTTCTGTAACGAGAACTTTTAAAGATGCTTCAAGTTCTAAATCTTACTACAATTGAAAGATTCTGACATTCATGACTGTCCTCTCTAATACACTTTTATTCTTCATCTATCCATATCTTTTTGGGATATTTAGCATATATATGGTATTATGTCTATTTGTGTTTTTTTTTTAATTGTAAACTTCCTCATTCCCATCATCCATGTTCTAGGCAGACCCTCCAGAGTTTCTTGGTCTGGATAATGTCTTCAGTGACACATCAGGAAGTCCTCCAGTCTCTGAGGGAATCGAACATTTAGAAACTTTCCCATGTAGATGTACACTTCCTGTTCCAATAAATGGCTAATACACATAAAAACTTGCATCTGCTGGATATTTTAGGGTCCAGATATATCAAGCTGGCAGGTTTATCAAATGATGAATCCTCTCTGTCATCACAGAAACAATTTAACCCTCAGCTCGTAGATTATTCTGAAAAGGCAGCTTCAGTTTTTACTATCTGGTGCCTGTTGAAGTGTAAAGGCATGATAATCCCGGGTGTCAGACAGGATTGTGAGTCATGCTCCCCCCTTCAGCGGGACCCCTGCTCCTGTGTTTGTGTTACTCCTCTCAGCACTGTCCTGCAGGATGGCAGTGCTGTAAACACACTCTGGAGGGACACGTGAGTGTGTCATCTCAAATTCAAAACCTTGGTTTTGACCAAAGTGTGTTTGCAAGCACAGAGAAGCATGAAGGTGTGCACCGGCTGTAGTGAGTAAATCTGAAGGGTGTCAACCTGTTGAGTGTGCCCTGTTTTAAAAACATAAATGGTGTGATGTTGCCTGTTGAAGAAACGAATCATTTTGACCAATAAGAGTCCAGAGTCACTGCCGTGCTATTGGTGTTGGCATCCACTCCTTCCTAGTTTTTCCATATATCTCAGACCCGACTGACAGAGCTCTATTTATTCCATGCTAGACTTACAAATGTCCTTTCTGAGCTTCTGTTTCGATCATTCATATGATGGCCGTTAACCCTTTATGCTTCCACAGGACGCCCACATGCTTCAGCATCACTTCCAGTCTGACCTGAAGAGGAATTTGGCGCGTCATTGTGATAAAAGGGATGAATGAGGTACAGAACTGTTGATTTTTAAATGTGTACCTTAGAATCTACTTGAAACATAAATTAGGGGTTTCTGTGGTACTTTGGTCTTGGTTAACCTGTTAGTCTTTTAAAACGTGTTTTGTTTATATTGTACAAAACTCTTTGGGAAACTATTGGATGTGAAATGTATGTAGAGCAGAGACCCCACCTCAACTCTAGTCCTTGTTAATGTTCTTTTCTTTTCAGATTAATGAGCAGAAACATTATTTTAAATGTCTAACACCATATATTTAACAAGTGTGGATGTTTCTAAAAATGGTGGAACTCATTCTTGAGCAGTTGGCGGGGGTCACGACATGTTCAATTGCAATACCTCAGCACACAGGGGAGAAAAACAATGTTATATAAATTCACAAATGATTTCTTGATTTTTTTTTTAAAAAGCAAAAAGCTTTATGAAGAATTAAATCAATGATGATGTGTTTTGGATATCATGGAGAGTAACGGTAACATCTGTGTACAGGATGGGAAGCCCACTCCAAACATTTTGTCGTGCTGTTTATTCCAGAGCCGCTCTGTTTTCCTCAGAAGGGGCCAGAATGCCACGTCCAAGGCCACCACCCTGCGCTCTGTTCCTGCTGTGGATTCAGGCGATGAGTCCCAGGCTGACAGCGATACGTCGCCCCCACTATATGAGTTCTCAGACCTGTTCGAGGGTGACAATGCCTCCCCGTCGGCTCCGGACACAAGCCAGGGGTCAGCTGTGGAGCTGGCTCAGTCCGGCCAGCCAGCGGATGGCAGACAGAACCTGCGGATGAAGTTCCAAGGTGCTTTTAAGAAGGGCATCTCCAACCCAATGAACCTCCTGGAATCCACTATATATGAGTCAAACGTGGTTCAAGGTCCCAAGAAAGCACCCATGGACTCGCTGTTTGACTACGGCACCTACAGAAACACCAGCAACCAGAAACGACGCAGGAAGAAGCTGCCGAGAGGGTGAGGAATGGTCTCAGTGTCTCTGAGCCCCAGTTCATTGTGTTCACAGTGTTTCACAAGTGTGCGTTCCTTCAGACGTCTCCGAGTCATCTTACTGTCTCAACAGGAGAAAAGAGCTGGTTTGCAAAAATGTCATAAAAAAGAAAACTGTGGGGATAGTGTGTCTCTGTCACACACACGCACGCACGCACGCACACACACACACACACACACACACACACACACACACACACACACACACAGACACGCACGCACGCATGCACGCTTGCGCACACACGCACACACACGTCCCATTCAGTGATCTAACAGAGAGCATGTTGTTGGTCTGGCAGCAGTAGCCGTTGAGGTAATATTTAGGCTGCTGTGTGTTCTTGGCTGTTCTACCTGTCACACACACACACACACACACACACACACACACACACACACACACACACACACACACACACACACACACACACACACACACACACACACACACACACACACACACACACACACACACACACACTGAGGTGTATTTAGTGGAGTGCTCAAGGGTGTGGTTGATGACTGCAAAGATGGTTAATGGTCCAAACATTCAATCCCTTATTCTCTATACATGAAATGAAACGTGCATCTTCAATTTCAAAGGAAAGTTTGCATGTGGTAGTGAATTTGTGTGTTTCTGCATCTGTCTAGTAAAGCGGAGCAGTCCTGCGATGACGGTCAAAACTCAGATCCACCCAAAGTAATGAAAGTATTCAACCGCTCGCTGCTCTTCGACTGCGTGTCACGTGCCGACACAGAGGCTCTCGAGGGTCTGTTGGAATTCCTGCAAAGTCATGAAAAGAGACTAACCGATGAGGAGTTTAGAGGTGAGCCTGAAATATGTAGGTTATAACTGTCATTGGATGTCCTTGAGCCATCGGCCTGCTGGAAAAATCTTCTGAAAGGACTAAAAAAAAGACTGAAATGGGTTTATGTTTCAAATACAGATTAATTAGATGGGTTTTTTTAATCCTTTCACAGTTTTTGTCAAAATTGTCCTTCTTGAATCTCGATTTTTCCCTTCTATCTAAAGCGGAAACTTGACCCTTTTGTATTTCCTTGCTCCTCTGTGTTTCTGCTTTTTTAGAAAGGAAAAAGGTGATGTCAGAGTCTTTGTCCCGCTAAAGGCGAGTCAAATGAACACTTCCTGTGTGTGTCTGAAAAGTTTGTCAGGCTTATAACAGGGAGAGGAGAGAATTCACAACACACTGTTGACTCTGTGAGAGTAAAACGTGGCTTTACAGTCTCTTTTGAATTAATCCATGAGACTAAAAATAGTGAAGGACATACTTGCCCTCAGTCCTTAACACTAAGAACCCCAGAACGACTCCAAAGACAGGTTCTTTCCTCTTTTTTAATCATGTATCAGCCACATTCTATATAAAATCAAATGCCCAAACAGGGTTTTCCCTGCATCAGGACCGTTGTGGGGGTTGATATATACAATGGATCGATAGTAGACTTGTTAAAACTAATGTACATTTATAGTAATCTGATTTATAAAATAAAAATTCTCATACTGAGGCACTTGAACACCTTAAAGTAATTAAAAGAATGTGTGAAGCGGCGATAGCAAACCAGCAAAAAGGAGTGAATAGCCAGCAAGAAGCTAGCTGTCAGAGCTATTGTTAAAATATTTAGTTAAAAAAGTCGCTGAAACTAAAATGTCGTAATAGTAAACGATAAAAGTAGTGGAGAGATGATGAAACGGTAAACAAATATGAAATTTTCAGCTCACCTCGTTGAATAAATAGACTTGTTTTAATCCTAGCAGCATTATAATAAGATTTGAAAGCGCAACATTTGATTTATTGGAAAATTAAATGAATAAATGGATTAAAATTCCAGGTTTTGCTTCTGTTGATTTTTATTCACTTTAGTTATGTAATAGTAATATTCCCTTTTACAGTTCATTCCAGTGAAATTCCAATTTCACAGTAATACAGCTGTATACTTTTGGAGCTCG
The DNA here is from genome assembly GCA_013358685.1 of Antennarius maculatus. Taxonomy (NCBI): domain Eukaryota; kingdom Metazoa; phylum Chordata; class Actinopteri; order Lophiiformes; family Antennariidae; genus Antennarius; species Antennarius maculatus. Next base: position 21,235,586 of record CM023608.1, read on the forward strand.
ATGGGTCCTGTTAATGTAGGTTTAGTTGAATGTGTCTTTCTTGGATTTAACTGTGTTAACAGAACCTTCCACGGGTAAGACGTGTCTGCCTAAAGCTCTGCTGAACCTCTACGGTGGCCAGAATGTCACCATCACAGAGCTGGTGGACATCGCAGAGAAGACCGGGAACTTGAGAGAGTTCATCAATACACCCTTCAGGGATGTTTACTACAGAGGTATGGAAAGAAACAAATAAGTAATTCAAGAAGTAAGTTGGACATTTACTCTTCTGTACATCTTTGACCTCTTTGTCTTTTAAATGTTGAAGCTTTTAGGTTTTTGCTTACATGTGTGCAATCATTGACTATTTAAAATTTGATAAGCGAGGAGATTCAGAAACACTGAAGGATATCTTTTTACCTTTAGGTTTCAGGAACACTCTTCATAGTTGCACATAAATGTATCCCACAAGGCGTTTAGTCATTTTTATGGCCCTGAGCTCTAACTGGGTGTCTGAAAAGAAAAAATAAATTTTTCATTAATGGAACTTACAGAATTCCTATCGATACTAAAACAGTAACTCTGTGCTTTCAGGTAATGGCTTTTGAAACTCAACATAAAGTGTCAGTTTTGGATGCCCAGTGTGTTTTTACATGGCTGTGCATCTCCTCAGGTCAGACAGCCCTCCACATCGCTATAGAGCGACGCTGTAAGCAGTATGTGGAGCTGCTGGTGGAGAAAGGGGCTGACGTTCACGCACAGGCCAGAGGACGCTTCTTCCAGCCCAGGGATGAGGGGGGCTATTTCTACTTCGGTAATGATCTCTGTGAACGCGTCCCTTTAACCAGTGTACTTCTTATATCGCTGCTTTTATGAAAACCTCATAGTCTATCTCTAAGCGATAAAATTCCAAATATACACAGGAATTGCTACTGTGTTTTCTGCCTCATGTAGTTGTAATATTGGTGGTGTTTCTGTGGTTTCTATGACTTCACTAGTCCCTTTTTCAGTTTCCACTCTGGCTCTGATTTGTTTCTTTCACAAGTGGCTATTCTGTGTTTGGCATCAAAGTTTTGTGATGTGTGCTACAGCAGCTGCCAAGATAAAATAGTTAACACGTGGCGTATGGACCTGGTAGAGGAAACACCCGCCTCCATAGAGAGGGGACATTAGACCATGCTTATTCTGTTTTTGACGTGGCAGATTTTGACAGAGGTGAGGTCCACCTTCTAACTAAATGTTTTTAGAAGGATGAGTGGATAAACCGTCATTAGAGGTGCTTCAAAAAAACACATGAAAAGACAAGCATTATAAAATGCATTCAAGAGGCCATCCAGTGAAAGAGGTCAGTGTTCACCAGCTGAGAAAAGTAAACATCCTCTTTTGACCCTCCTCTGGAAAGAACCTCGCTCACATGAAAAAAACTAACAGCCACAAAACTCAGCTCAACACTACCCTCTGCTGGTGGAAGAAACAAACGTCAGGCACCGTGTGTGTGTGTGTGTGTGTGTGTGTGTGTGTGTGTGTGTGTGTGTGTGTGTGTGTGTGTGTGTGTGTGTGTGTGTGTGTGTGTGTGTGTGTGTGTGTGTGTGTGTGTGAAATGCTCACATGCAAACTGTTGCCTCCTTGGAATGTTTTAAGTCTGCACTATACAACAACGTAATGTAACTGTATTGTTCAAATCACGTCCTTTTAACCTTATAATCACACATATAGGAGATAAAACTGAATTCTAAGGTTACGCTCTAAAAACACTGGCAGAAACAAAACCAGTAGAAATGACTTGTTATGGTCTCTGTTTTATTTTTCGTCCAACCCAATTTCAAGAATTGTTGATTTGATTACTTTTGTGCGTTACACACCTCTATCATCACAGAGGAGATGATTTCTATTTGCACTTAGCACGGTTGTCATTCCCAAATCCCAGCGTGTCCAGGCACACTGTGAGTAATTTGCTGCGGAGCTTTGCAGTGTGGCGAACAGGAACCTGCCAGGGCTGATGGTTAATGGGATTTAGACTCACGCTAACACTCTGCATGCACCCGTGCAAATCCATGAAGAGAAGCGTTTCTATGTGAGGTGACAAAGTAATCTGTCACCCATGGCAACGGTTCATCTTCAGCAGCTGCTTTTGGCACTCTGGCCCCATAGCACCCCTCCCTTAAACAACTACTAATTGTGCCGTTTTAATAGCTGGGATTTAAGTCAAATCTTTGAACCACTTTAGCATGATGTGCGGAAACATACAGACGCCAGCTGCAGTTCTTAATTAACCCTCCTGTTGATTTGCGTATTTTTAATCTGAAATACATTTATTTTAATCCCCTGTGAATTCAGTATGAAGTGAGCGCCCTCCCTCTCTACTGCTGTCTGTCTCTCTCTGTTTGCTCAGGTGAGCTTCCTCTCTCCCTGGCTGCATGCACTAACCAGCCCGACATTGTACACTACCTGACTGAGAATCCTCACAAGAAGGCCGACCTGCGGCGCCAGGACTCTCGAGGAAACACGGTGCTGCACGCTCTAGTGCACATCGCAGACAACACCAAGGACAACACGCGTTTCCTCACAAAGATGTACGACCTGCTGCTAATCAAGAGCGCCAAGCTCTACCCAGACTGCAGCCTGGAGACAGTGTTCAACAATGACGGCATGTCGCCGCTCATGATGGCTGCTAAGCTGGGGAAGATAGGGGTGGGTACGACAAGTGCATCAGTCAGCATCAATATGATAAACTTTTACATCATCCCAGTTTGTCCGTATTCTTCCAGGTGTTTCAGCACATCATTCGACGTGAGATCAAAGATGAGGAGGTCCGTCATTTGTCACGTAAATTCAAGGACTGGGCTTACGGGCCGGTGTACTCCTCCCTGTATGATCTGTCTTCACTGGATACATGTGGAGAGGAACCATCTGTGCTGGAAATCCTAGTTTACAACAGTCGAAATGAGGTGAATGAGAAAACTTCAAAAAAAGTTTAGTTTTCATTCCAACCATAAACAAAATGAGATTCAATGCTGTTTCTCTCAGAATAACACACATATCATCAAAAAGTGTGTGGGTGCATCAAAAACCTGAGTGCAACAAAAGATTCTTTTATTGTATTTCTTTGTTTTATTCAGTTACTCTTATTTGGTATCGTGTCTCTGGTCTCGTTTCAGAACCGCCATGAGATGTTGGCAGTGGAGCCCATCAATGAGCTGCTGAGAGCCAAATGGCAGAAGTTTGCTGCCGTCACTTTTTACATCAGCGTGGTTTCCTACCTCATTACAATGATCATCTTCACCTTAGTGGCTTATTACCGCCCGACAAAGGGAACGGTGTGTTAACAACCACTGAAAATGTAGACACTACTCTCATAGATACGTTTCCAGGGCACAGTAAGATAATTAATTTGACCATATAAGGTATTTATTAGATCATCAATAAGTGTCTCGTTTCTCCTCCAGCCTCCGTACCCCTACACGACATCCTCTGACTACCTGCGTATGGCGGGAGAGATTATCACCCTGGCGTCGGGAATCTTCTTCTTCCTCACCAATGTGTGTCAGTCGCTCCGATGCCTCTTTTTGGCTTCATCATTGATCGCTTACGGCTGTCTTGTAGTCTCCTGCATAAAACTCAGACTTGAGCGACTGTGTTTTTTTGCCTTTTATGGATTGTTTCTTCTGCTCTTTGCAGATTAAGGACCTCTTCTTGAAGAAGTGCCCCGGAGTGAAGTCTTTATTTATTGATGGATCCTTCCAACTGCTATAGTAAGTCTTCTTCACCTCTGCCATAACTAATACAGAGTTATACCCGAGGCAAGTTTAGCATCTTCTTTAATGAGTCTTCTAATTAATTCCTCAACCTCCTCCATGGCATGTTTTTGTAGTTTACATCTTTAATTAAGTCCAGGATACAAACAAAGAGCAGAGGCTGTTGATTTAAATCAGGAGAAACACGGCGGTGATGTCTATATTCTGCTTGAAAAGCAATCATGTATTTGTGCTATTGTCTGACACTCGCTTCGGTATCAATGATGTCTTCGTTTCAATTAGTACCTTGATAAACATTTTCTTTGTCTTCTCTAGCTTCATCTACTCCATACTGATTATAATCACCGCAGCTCTCTACCTGTCTGGCATTGAATTTTATGTGTCTGTGATGGTGTTTGCTCTTGTCCTGGGTTGGATGAACACTCTTTACTTCACCAGAGGCCTAAAGCTCACTGGCACCTACAGCATCATGATACAGAAGGTCAGATAAATGAGAAATTCCATTGATTAATAAACCTGGATTGGCTCCATCCATGTGCTTTAATGCTGTTTAATTTTGGTTCTCAGATTCTGTTCAAAGATCTTTTCAGGTTTCTGCTGGTGTATGTGCTCTTCATGATTGGATATGCATCAGGTAGGCTTTGGATCATGTGACTCGAACAGTGCGTGTCATGATTATTTTAATGAATAACATTCTTTATCTGACCATTAGCAGGAAAATAAAGCTAGGGCTAGGAGGTGGTTCATTTTTTGTAGCCAGAAGCAAACAGTAAACAACCATTACCACACCAACATTTTTATGCACAGCTAACCCCCTAAATGTTGACTATTAGTCAGACATGGTGCATCTTCTTTCTTCCTGTCTTCATAATTGGCTACCTGAACTCTAGCTCGTAGCAAACCTCAGTCATTTCTTTATTATTTCTGTTTGTAAGGTGCAAAACATGCAGATATGTAACACAACCTGATCTGTTTCCTACCCTCCAGCCCTGGTGTCTCTGCTGACAGTGTGTCCCCAACAGGGGACAGAGTGTGAAGGAGACTGCCCCACCTACCCTAATTGCAGGGACCCGGATACCTTCAGCACATTTCTCTTAGATCTCTTTAAGCTGACCATTGGGATGGGAGAGCTGGATATGATCCACAGTGCCCAATATCCTGCAGTCTTCCTCATCCTGTTGGTTACCTACATCATACTCACCTTTGTGCTGCTGCTGAACATGTTGATTGCTCTGATGGGGGAGACGGTGGGACAGGTGTCCAAGCAGAGTAAGAAGATCTGGAAGCTTCAGGTGAACTGGGAGGAACTCTTTGTGACATGCAGTGAAAATGAAATTTGTGTGGAAAAAATCAGTCATCAGGATTCACTGGGATTCATCCTCTGGATTTCTAAAGCAAATCTGAAGGAAATCCATCCAGAAGTTGTAAAATCATTTTTTAATGTGGGACTATAGAAAACATCTTTGGCTTTCATCACGACAGATGTTTATGTCCCTTTTGAATAACGTTACAGTGGGCAACGACCATATTGGACATCGAGCGATCTTTTCCAGTCTGCCTTCGAAAGTCTTTTCGCGTGGGGGAGATGGTGACAGTGGGGAAGAACTTGGATGGCACACCGGACAGACGCTGGTGCTTCAGGTAATGTGCGATAATTGCAGTCACTCTGCAGCATCAATGACATCTCAAGGATGACACTGGTGTCTTATTATATTAGGGTGGATGAGGTGAACTGGTGTCATTGGAATCAGAACCTGGCGATAATCAACGAGGATCCAGGCAAGAACGAGACGCACCAAGTCAACGGGTTGCAGCAGAGTGTCAGAGCCTTGAGGAGAGGTGAGATTCTCGCTGTGCCCTCATGAATAAATTCATATACGTGTAACTGTATATTAATGCTAACGCATTCATTCAGATAAAGAGCAAATCTTTTTTGTCCCCCTCAAGACCGTTGGTCCACAGTGGTCCCACGGGCGGTGGAGCTAAGTAAGGGTCCTCGGCCTCGTGATCTAGCAATAGAGATGGAGCCACTGACACCCAGACAATAATGCCTTCGGATGATTAGTGCTCTCCTTCCCATAAGCAGGCAGCAGAGAGCCATCAGCATCAGTGAGATCACTCTGCTGAGAATGATTCGGCCAATAAGTGCACTTATCTACGGAGATATAATGTGCCTTTTGTGCAGAGAAATTAAGTAAACATCAGCAGACAGTCAGTGTAATTGGACTGAACACAATGACACACTGGATGTACAGTTAATGATCACTCATAATTAAAACACCAACCCTGACACAATGAATAATCCACATGGTGAGCTGTAATCTTGTCATTTTATCTTTAACTTGTCTTATTTTTCTATAAATGTACTGTGCCTCTGCTTTTCACCCATCGGTGGCTGATCACTCAGGGATTTAGGAGAATAAAGATATTTCAACACTCATTATTTTATTTTTACAGAAACCGAGTCATGGGTTTTCTAACAGCTAGCTTAAGCATAATTACTGTATCGTTGCATCAGCAGTGTTAAAACTGTGGATGTGGATTGGAATACCATTTGCAAGAAATAACATTGCAATGAATATTGTACATTCATATAGACGTATAGAGTGGAATTAACCTTTACTTGCTTGCTTCATGTTGATGGGATCCAAATATACTGTGTAATAAAGATTTTATATATTCTTTATTCTAATTTTTATTCTCATTGTCCAAAGTATAATAAAGAGCATGGAATAAATCTATTGTATAAACTTATTTTCTTGTCATTTTCGACACTGTATTGATCCAATAGTTTCAAAACTATGAAAGTATCAGACTTGGACTGCAGCTCTGGCAGCACAGCTGTTGTCTGAACTGAAACGATTCACCATGACAACTTCTCATTTGTGCATTATTACATGAACACAAAGACATTGTTCTGAACAAGATGGGCATGATGTGCAGGTTATAGCTGTCAAGTAAATATGCAAATGGTAGACAATAGCCCTCCGTGTTGTGGTTTGTCTAAGAATTACCAGAGTTATTGTTCCTTTGCAGCTGGGGTATTTGCATAATCAACTCTCAGGCCTTGCTATTATGTGTTTCCTTCTATTTGCTGCTGGGTTTTTTCATTGCAGTTGGCTCCTTGCCCTATGGAGGAGGCACACCTACTGTATGTATGCATTTATATATGCTATTATGCTGCGTGACAGGATTTGGTTAGGAGTAGACAGACCCTGCAATTAATTTTCACTAATTCATGCAGCTGAAGGTCACAGGTCATTGTTCACTATGTTTACAGTGTTTTTATGAAAAGACTCAATTTTATATTGTTTGTACATTGCTACACAGAACAATAAACACTGAATGTCTATTGTAAACTATACAGTGGTCTGTCTTGCATTTCCTTTCACATGAGATCCTCTTACTTTCTGAAGGTTTCATCCAATCAACACTTGAACACAATAGTAATGCTATCTATCTATCTATCTATCTATCTATCTATCTATCTATCTATCTATCTATCTATCTATCTATCTATCTATCTATCTATCTATCTATCTATCTATCTATCTATCTATCTATCTATCTATCTATCTATCTATCTATCTATTTATCTATCTAATAATCAATATTAACAACATTCCTATTCAGAAGAAATTTTACAAATGTGGAACTATTTATCTTTTAATTTGTATTATTTTTTTTCCATCTGTGTTTTATTCAAGGTATCACTAGAGCTGGATAAACCTTCTAAATATGCACATTTACATCCACAGAATTACATTATTATCACAAAATTATTTTATATTTCTTTCAGTCAAATCAGTAAATATTTTTATGGAGAAATATAGTTCACATGTTCATCCCAACAGGCGCTGTTTGACGACCATCTATATAATTTTCTTACTGGTTTTAGTGGTATAAAAGAAAAAGGGGTGTTGCCCATGGTTTCAGTTTATTTCAGAGGTTATCTTGATTATTATAAACTTCTTCTCTCCCCAAACCTTTTGAGTTTTTGTTCATCATGTCAGTGAAGCCTCCCTTGCAGTCCTTCCTCCGGCCTGCTGATGGCTGCAGAGCTCTAAACTCTGCTGCTGTGTTGAATCTAAAAATCACATTTGAGGTAAGCGTCACTTTGACTCATCATCGCACATAATTGCTGCTTTTTCTTGAAATTACAGCTGTAAATATCGCATTGTCATTACTAACTGTTATTTCTGTAATGAAATATTTTTCCACGTGGAGCTCAGGTCTTGTTGACCTTGCTGTAACACATGGCCAGTAATTCCTGGCTTTTGCCTCGCTAATGAAACCACAAGCTGGCAACAATTTATGAACTGCTTCATTTCCTTTCACCTTTCATCATTACACCTCACCTTTCCATTTCCTCTTTAAAACATTGCAATGGTGATTCTCACTAATGATTCTCAAACCCGCCCCCCCCCCCCATCCTCCTCTCCTTCTCCCAAGCCCTGCAAACACTGAAGGACACATTGAATCTCTCACCACCTCAGAGAAGAGGCTAATCCTCTTTGCCCCAACTTTAAATGGGCCACTAATCCTCCAGGTTTATCTAAGCAGTGAGCACCTCGCGCTGCTGACAACTTGGCCTGCCCTCCAACCTGCAGCCTGTTAAGTAGGGCAGGGCTGCAAGTCCTGCAAGTGTCACTGTCAGCAACTCTGGAACCACACACTTGCACAGGAAGTGTGAGCTGTAAACAAAATGGCCCACTTGCTTGCAGCGTCTGTGCGCTCTCCGCCACAAATGTGTCTCGACAAACAACTGACAGCCAAGGCAGAATCACTCTGTAATGGTGTTCATTTTGCACATGAGGAAAAGTTGACAGTCTCGCAGTCTCAGCTAAAGGTCGCTAAACTAACTATCTTAGATATTGACAGTACAACTTGCTCAGCTAATGCCCAGCCAGTCTAGCTTTAAGGTGTTTAGGCTGGCGATGCTGAGACTGGAGCCCGGCCAACTCATTCTTTATTCACTGAGTAGCACAGGTTGTCTGATGGCTTCAAGTGAAAATTTATTGTCTGCCTGAGGTCCAGAATCCTGATGGAGAGAGACAAACCTCTATAAATAAAGATGACACCCTCATTAATCTTTCCATCAACATATAAAGCAAAAGAGGTGGATAGATTTCTGCACGTCAGCTTAAAGTTTAAAAGACAACTCCAAGAGAAGATCTCGGACAGTTTTTGTCCGTACATCTTCTTCCGTGAAATAGTACATTTCTTTTCCTTCCGTTATCCACCAGTGAAATATTTCGCTACGGTTTGATTTTTTTCTAATTTTAATAAGGAATCATTGGGAACACTGGGAGATGAAGAGACCGAGATATATTGGTTAGATGGCATGTGAGATGACCTTTCAGTTCATCTAAGATGAAAGAGAGCGTCTTAACTGACAGGCGAGGGCCCGGCTGCTGCTAAGGTGTCAGCCTCCCGCCCGGCCTCGACAGGCATCTCTCATGATTGATTGTGAAATTGCCATGGACTCAATGTGGCGAGCAGGTGAATGAGTTTTACTAATAAGAGAGGCATTTCTGTTCCACAGAGCTCTTTTTCTGTCTGAGCGGGCGTGTATGAAATCAGTTTGCAGTCTCCCAGTAGCACACGCTCTGGTGCAGGTGGCTGGTTCATCAGTCTGCATTTTATCTGATGCTTTAAGTGGGCGGAGAGGTTGGGAGTGAGGAGAGAAAGGAGGAAAAGGTGTCAGAGTTGAGTTGTTAAACATTTTTGATTGGGTTCTGCTCCTTATCTTCAGGAAGTGGACTTAAAAAATTATGGCAGGAACAATAAAGTAGGACTAAAGCAATAATAAGTGGTGTTGGTGATTTCAAAGTTTTAATAATTGTTGTTCATAATGGCATCATGTAAAAGGGCCAGAAATCCTTATTATCCAAGGTGGGTTTATTTCTTTTTTAGTAACGGCTGACAGATGCATCCTTGATCGCCTGTGGTCATAGTGATGTTGCTGTCACTGCTTCCAAGGTGAAAAAGGTCAAGTGAACAACAGGACTGTAAGAATCCGGCAAACGGCGGTGATTTACAAAGTGAGGCTATAAAGTGAACAAAACGCGACTACCCCTAGGGCACATGTGTCAAACTCAAGACCCACGGGCCAAATGTGGCCCATTACGTCATGTAATGTGGCCCACGAGAGCATTAAAGGTCAGAGTGTCTAAAAATATATATATAAACATATTTTTTTCTGTGCAACTGTTATGTCTGTTAGATTACATTTAGTTACATTTATAAGTTACATCTGGCCCTTTGAGGATGTGGTCATCGGTGAAGATAAGTTTGACACCCCTACCCAAGGGGATCAATAAAGGATTCTGATTCTGATTAAGACTAACATGCTTACCTTCATTACGATAAAGCTTCATCCAGCATCTTAAAAATTGTTTAAGATGTTTGTGGTGAGCGAGGAAAACAGGAAAACTGTAGATGACAACAAGAGAGGAATAGAAGTCATATGCTTTATTTACTTATGTCAAACAATAATACATAAGAGAGGATAGGTCAAAAGAAAGTCAACCATCTACATCAAAATAAAGGAATTTCAGTCCTGAGATTGACAAAAAGCAGGGACCAGACAAAATATCTAGGGTGGTTGTTGGCTTTGAGGGAACAGTGGCAGTTTCAGCAAATTGAAGATGATGGTTGTGGGGAGATTGGGGGAGATTGCAGGAGACGGGTAGAAGGTAAGCAATCACTGGGATGCTTGGCTTTAGGCACATTTAAAAGTTGAAAACCCCACGACTAAAGGATTTTACAGCTTTTTATATTCAGACTTCTTATTTCAAAATCTAAGATTCATATATTATCATTTTGAAAAAAAGCAAGATATTCTTTTTTTTTTTTCCATCCTGAGGAGACAAAATCTTTTTTCAAACATAAATACAACACTGCAGGGAGAACAATAATAAAGACTATGAGAGAGATGCTTTATAGATTCCCCATTTCCATATATATGATTTCTCAAGGTTGGGGCACCTTCAGACTTTGGCAGCATTGGTGCATTTGAGATAATTCGGGAAAAGCAGCCCTATTTGTCCACAGGAACATTCTGAGAGCCACACAAACAGTAAAGGGAGACAGGAAGAAAAAAAGCAAAATCCCCAGACTTTTGTGTTTAAATTGGATAAAGAAAGTAGATGAATATTTGGAGGCCATAAGCTTTTTCAGCTGAACATACATGGTTGTGATGCTGAAAAAATAAAATACTATAAGCTCCTGCTGCAGTGCCTTTTAGAAAGGGTGCTTTTTGGAAAAGCATCCAGATTTCTGTGCTGATTCTTGTCTTTATTATATTAAATAAAACAAGTGCTGCTTGTTCTTCACACCCATTTTTGTTCAATAGCAAAAAAAAGAGATGGCAAAGTGCTCTAACAATAGCAAAACATTAAAAGATCCAGTTAAGTTTCAGCAGAGCTATGAGGCTGTTGGGATAATGACACAATCCCCCCCCCATGTCTATCTGTTGTATTGATTTAAATATCTCCTTGCTATTTAGGAGCCAAATGGAAATGACTGGCTTCATGACTTCTTCTGCAGACGTTAAGGAGCGATGCTGGGAAGGACTGTGAGATGAGGGCCCCAGGGGACGAAGGGCAGCGACTGGACATGAATGAGGTTGACTAAAGGAGTGCGGAGACGTCAGCCCCCCAGCTCCCTCTGTTGTATGTATGTTAGAGAAGCAGTGCCAAGACTCTACAGAGTGAGCAGCTGCCTTTATTTTCTGTGTCCCTCCCTACCTTCCCATCCCCTCCTGTGTTGTGAGAGGGAAACAGCTGACCCTGCTTTGAACGGGTCCGCCGGCCGCCCTTCCTTCACAGCAGTAATATGCGACGAGACCTTTGAACTGGGCAAAGGTCTTCATGGACTTATTGGGATTTACTGCCGGATTTCTGCAATCAACTTAAGTCAGTTCCCCTCCACTCTGCCTTCAGGCTTTTCTTGTGTCTCACTGCCCTTGAAAACAGTCAATCGTCCACATATACATTACATTACAGACCTAAATGTCCTCATTCAGACTGTGTGTTTCCTGGGAAACATAACTTATAATATCTTTGCAAGCATTGATGATTTTGTTAACAAATGGCGATCAATGTTTTTAGAAATCATAAAATAGAACCACAGCAGGTTTCAGTAAGAGGAATGTTGTCTCCTTCCAACTTTAAATCTGAATATGAGGCCTAAAAAAGCTGAAGAGGGGTGGCGGAAACTGGCACCAGGAACATGGCAATTATCCTGATTATTGATGCTTCGAGGCTTCGCTGACCCCAAAATCCTTCTCTGTATCTGTCTCCGTCTTTCTGTCTTATGCTGGGATCTGTCACAGAGCACAGGGCCCCTCAGCCAGGCGGGGAGCAACCATGTATAATCCAACAGAAAACAAATCCCTTCGATCAAACACATCCCAGCCTTTAAAGCACCGGCGCCACAGCGGAGCACTGAGGCCCTCCGAGACAAGGTGGAGGCTGTGGTTCGGCATCCCTCAGACCCCCCCACCCCCCACCCCCACTCGCAAACCCTGCTGTCCTTCCCTTCAACGCCAGCCAGTCAGTCCTAACCTTCAGTTTGTTTAAGCACCGCTGAACCCTGTTGGCCCCTAACAGGGGGAGGGTGGGCTTAGATAATGACAAGCCATATGCCACTCTGCCTCCGAGGCTGAGTGAGTCCTGCATGGATCAGCTCAGGCACAAATCTATTTGAAATTTAATTCTATTATCCTAATATGGGCCAAGCATCCATTGTCCAAATCGTGAATTGTGGGACAGATCAAAGTTGCAGAGCCAAGATGCATCCCATCAATATGAGCTCATTAATGTGTGCAAAGGACCGGGAGGGGGGACAGACAGTTTGGAGCCTGCACAGGAGAAATAGTGGTGGCAAAGATGATGAGAGAAGCTTAAGTAAACAGATATTTAATATAATAAAATGTGATGAAAACAAATAATTTTGACATGATTAAAAAAAATATCTGCCATCGTTTCTCTATTTTATTTAGTTCAGCTTGACTCACAATAATCAGATTCCCCTCAATACCCAATAGGAACCCCCTTGTTGTTTGAAAAGGGCTTGATTTCATCCCTTTGAGTGAATGAATACTCTCCACTGGCAGTGTCCAGCAGCCAGAGTCACCCAATATTCCCATTAGCAGAGCGGTCTGGTGCCTCAGACTTCCACTGGTGGGAAAGGGCAGACACCAGAAACCCCACTGCCTCAAGTGTCTCCTCTTCACTTCAACATCATGTGACAGGGTTTAATGCTTGGATGCAAAAGCCAAACTGAGGGGATTTAGGGATGGGATGTATCTGTAAATCTGTCAAAATATTTCCACAAGTCAGAAAATATGCTGGAATCACACTCTGGCTGGGGTATTAAGCTGTTGAAACAACATGAAAATTTTTTCCTGGAATGTTAAGGAGGCTTACCGTGCAAATTTAAACCAAGGGGCTTGGTATTCTTTCAACTGAAATCTTTGTCAGCCTTCAAATAGAGAAGCATAGACAAACACCATTAGCTAGAAATGTAAGGCTTACAGTTAAGATTGAGCAAAGGTTATCTTCGGGAAGAAACTGATCTCTTTATAGAGTGCAAATGATCAAATAAACAGTATTTTCTGCTTCTCACTTCAGCCACAATATTCATGAGTAAATTCTCCACAATGGTGTCTGTCCTTCATCTCTGGATGGATAAAGTGTAAACGCTGGAAAAGATGATGAATTAAATATGCTAGGTTTTCTCGGTGGCAGAGGTTTTATACTGTAAAGGATCTACACCGCACATCACACTCCACTTCGGATTTCACAGAGCCGCAGAAACAAGGGCCCGATTTCACACTGACTTCTAAAGGACAGGCTTTCAAAAATAATGACAGACTTCAAAGCCAAGATGTGGCTTCCAAATATATTCTTAAAGAAATTTATTTTACACCTCAAAACAAAAAAGGGTAGGGATTAGGGATGTGGTACATTGGGAATGTATTGACAACTGTAGTTTACATTTTTTTGGTGTAAGCTCAGAGAAAAATGTTAATACAGTCATAATAATTGCACTTCATAAATCTAGACTGATGCCAGAATTTCACCACAACAAACCTCCGTCTTTCTCTCTCTTTCTATCCAGTTACTAAATTCAATTTGCCATTGAAATCTAATGGACAAAAGAAATGCTAATTTAAGACCAGAGGACTGCTGCACTGATCCGATTTTTCTCTTTCACTTGAGTCCCACAAGGCAATAAAACATTGCAGTAATTTAAGTGCAGTACATTCAAGGGAATCTCACAGTCATAATAAATATTTCACTGCGCTGAGTGGTCAAGTTAAGACCCAGGCTAAATGTGTCCCAACCAGATGCTCAAATGGACAAGGAAAAGCGATGAGCCTCATCTCATTTCATCTGATGCCAGAGGACAGGGGATGATTGTTTTCATTTTATTCTCATTTGTAGGATTAGGGGTGAGAAGCAACCTCAAAACAGGGCTTCCATTAGTTCCCACCTACTTCTATCCTCATGATACCATTTGACAGAAACAGGGGACGCAGCGCTGCGACTGCAGGAGTCATGTGAGAACTTCATCTCTACTAATAGCTTCAGAGAATATCTAAAGCCTGTGGTCAAAGGGAGCAAAATCTCTCCAGTAACATTTTCTTTGACATATACATGATGTTTATTAGACTGGTGAATCAGGTTTTCAGTCTTGGTAGTAGAAATCTTAAAATGACAAAATTGAAAATTGAAAAAAAAAAAAGTCTGAGGATTTTGAAAATCACCAACTAAAAAGCACACACGCGCATGCACTCAGCCACATACACACTAACAAAAAAATGTCAGGTTCCGTACATAACCTCCCGATCACATTCTTCATTGTAACATTTCTTTTCCTTGTATCTTTTTTCTTTTTTGCAACATTTTCTTTTTAAATAAGTATTTCAAGATTTGTTGTAGATTCCAGTGTTGGTTAGGAAAAAAAGAGCTCTCCAACCTGGTTCTTACAGAACCAAAGCAGCGATTATGCCGTACACCAGGACATAAGAAACTGCACATCAGCTCCATGAGGAATTATTAAAACATAAAAACAAAAGCAGGAAAAAAAAAAAAAGCATTTGAGACACATTTCCCCATAGCAGCCAATGCATATAATATACCTACAAATATATAAAACAACACAAAATAGGTTCAAGTTTTTCAAGTTTCTTAAATATATCATATCCAAACTACCCAATTCCAAACTTCAAAGTTAACAAGATTCAAACAGTGCAATTTGTGTATCAATTATAACAGCAATAATAACTAATTTTGAACTATCCTTTTAACTCAGCCTCATGATTCTTGTACATTCCCATCAGAGTACTGGCTGTAATCACACACCCTTATGTATTTGTAGAATTGTGTATGCTTGTCTATGTGTATGCGTGTGTTTGTACCGTTACAGAGTTTTGGATTTTTGTGAGCAGCCCTAAACTTTGGCTCTTTTAAGACCATTTCAGTGACAACCTACACAGTAGCTTCATCCTTAGTATTTGGAAAGGGGCTAGAATGGCATATGCACTTACTGTCAACCTATGATTCTGATCAAAAATGTTCAGGCAAGAAAAATAACAAAAGAAAACAAAACAAAACCAAAAAAAACAGAAGAAAAACTAAATCAATCCAAAATTCCTATTGGCAAACCACACAGTGGAACATCTGGAGAATCTTGAAATCCCTTTTCTCTCCCGCTGGCAATCACCACCACCTTTCATATTTGGGATTCCCACAGTCTGCCTTGAAGCCTCTCAGATCACAGCGCAACAACTGCTATTTTCGCTGCACAAGTTAAAGCAGTGCCACTCTCAACAATCTGTACCTGGAAAGAAAAAAAAAATCTTTTCTTTAACTCTGATTTTCTTCACAAATTCACAACTCTTGATTCTCTTCCTCCTGCTCTCCCCACTCTATCTGTAAACAGGGAGGCGAATGTGTGCATGCTGGTGGTCCAACAGACGCGGCACAGACACAGTCTCGTAGCCTTTGCCAAGCATCTGCTCCTTGATGCAGGGTGGGTGGATATCGTTGATCAGGTACTCCAGAGACTGCAAGCTGCTGCTCAGCACCGATGTGTTGCACATGCTCTTGCTGGGCAGGCTGCAGCACAAACCTCCTCCGCTGTCAATAGCAGGGTGGTTAAGGTGATGATGATGATGGTGGTAGAGGTGATGATGATGGGGGTAGCCCATCTCTCTGTGCCCTGTCACTGGCCCTCCTGTGGAGGTACCCAAAAGCTCCTGGGGGTTATAGCAGTCACTATCAGGTGTCACCAGCACGCTGTTCCACGGCGGGGCAAAGTATTGCCCAACTGAGAAGTTTCCGTGCATACCTACGCAGTTCAAAGGGGAAGAGCTGACTTTGTCCAGTCCTCCTCCTCCACTGGCGCTCACTGTCAGGTGGTATGGTCTGGAAGACGAGGAGGACACTTGTGCCGCTATAATCCCATTCCCTGGAACACAAGTCTCGGGCGACTTGCTGATGGCGCCTCCTCCTCCGCTACCTCCGCTGTACATGCGGAGCACAGCATGTTGTTGCTGCTGCTGTTGCTGTTGTTGTTGTTGATGCTTTTGCCAAAGGATATAATCCATACCATCTGCGTACACGCCAGTCTTCATCGCATCTGCATTTTGAGCAGGCAGCCCGGGCCCTGTGTATACCATATTAGCTTGAGGACCCATTCCTACTATGTAACCTCCACCTGAAGAGCTAGAAGAGAGCCCCATCACAGCTGGACCCTGCTTGGAGGGGCTGGAATTTGACGGTGCAGCGGATGCCCCTTGGCACACCTGTTGCAGCGCCTGGGCCTGGCAATGCTGTTTGATCTGGTAGATGATGCTCTGGATGGAGGGGAGGTTGGACTGTGCAGGCAGGGCCAGGCCACGGCCCCCCGTTACAGGAATCACCGAGCCAGCTACAGTGACATTTGGGGGAACTGACAGTCCGGGGCCTTCTGGAGGCTTCGAGGGCCCAGTGTGGTATACCATTTGGCCATGGCCACTGGCTAAAGTGCTACTGCTAGGGGGCGGGTATGGGGCGACTGCTATGTGCGCTGGAGAGAGCTTAGTCCGTCTGCCTTCAGAGTTCTTGAGAACACCTTTCGAAGGGACAAAATTTGATGACGACGACGATGACGAGGATGACGACGATGTCGACAACGATGAAGAGGCCTTGACGATGGCAAGCAGGCCATGGTAGCCCCCCGTGTGGAAATGCGGGTAGGGGCTATAGCGTTGACCCGTGGTGTCGTATCCATTCACAGTCCGATTAAGGTGCTTGTGCTGGGGAACCCTGATGTTGGTGGGGAAGATCTTGATGGACAAGGGGCTGTTGGCCGTCTTCTGAGCATAGGCATCAAGTTCCGCCGCCGTGGGGTAGCGTGTGGAATGTGTGGGCACCACCAAATCACCTACAATACAAACACAAAAGGAAATATGAGTGAAATTAATGTTAGACGAAAAGAAAAAACTAAACAAAAACCCAAGTGGCGTGTACAGAAGGATAGAACGGCAGAGTCGGAGCTTAATTACTAGAGATATCAAAGGAGGCGACAGCGACGACAGCCACAAAGTCAGATCAATCAATCAAATGCAATAACCACCACTCTGCTGCAGCGGTTAAACCTGTCAGCATCGCAGTGACTTCATCTAAAGCAGCTAAATGTTGTCACGGCTTTACAAGAGCTGATAAAGAAAACCAAGTGCAAACAGCAGAAGCACAGGTGAAGAATCCATACAGGGTTGGAGGCCCATGCTGACTGTAAATCAGGGCTGACATACATTTGTGTTACATCACTTTCCTTCTCCATTTAAGATCCATCTCATTTTCACAGCCTTCCGTGGAAATTCATCCCTAGACAAATGGATCTTTTTAAAAACTCATTCTGTCACAGCCTGACACCTTAGGCGCTGTTAAATCGGTCCATTGTGAAATTAATTCGGACTCTCTTTAGCAGTGAATTAGGTTAGGCTTGGATATCGGGAAAAGAGGGACAAAGAGGAGGGGATAAAAGCTGCTTTAATTGCAGTGATTCATGTGAATTCCAGCAGTATGTGAAGCGGTTCTTATAATAATAATAAAAAGAAACAATTTAACATTCACAGAAAATTACTAAACTGGTAAAGCTTCACTATGTCAGACCAGACAGCGCGGCTATTGGTTGGTGAAAAAACAACGAAATATAAGGTACGCCATTGGTCTGTCCTTGTGAGGCTATGAAATTGTTTCAATGATTCGTACCAAAGTGATCAGTTTTTGGAATTCATATAATAATTGACAGAGCAAACAAAGGACACAAAAAAATATAAATATTCATGTCAGCGATCTGTATTGTTGGTTGTATGAAACCAATCCAATCCCAAAATTCAATTCAGCAGTGAGTGCGGCAACTGAGACTAGCAATGACCCTCGCTCAATGAGCCAATGCATGGCCATTGTGAATTGAGGTGGCAAACAGGAAAATGACAATTTCTAAAAATCCCAACCATGTGTCATTGTTTAGGGGCTGGGCATGGAGGCGCGGGCCTACAGTGAGATTGGATTTAAACGACATTATTCAGCCAATTTCATGGCTACTTAGCTCAGTGTAACAAAAAAAAGGTGGGGGGTTGGGAAAAAACTCAATTTACAAGCAATATATCAGCTGCCACAAATGACTTGCAACCCCTTTAAAAATGACATTTATATGCAAAAGCTAACAAAATGTAGAAAAATTAACTGCTATAACTGTGCCGTCAGCAAATGCCTTGACAACATAAGGAGTCTACAGGACGCAGGCTGTGAGTAGGACTCACTCCATTTCCTTTGCAAATGCAAAATCATTTTAAAAAGAACTCCACAGCCAAGTAGTCACAATTTTCATTTCTTTGCTCCCATTATAGATGGCATGGGGAGTTCATTGCAACATCCCTACGGGTCTCCAACTGTGAAAAAGATTAAATCTACCAGATCCATATCATAAGAGAAACAGATTAAGAATTTAAAAGCAAATAACTGGATACCTCAACTCAAATTTAGCGCACGATCTATCCCAGTCAATCTGGTTCATCATGCAAACATGCTTTCTAAATCTGAAGTAGCACCTTTTAAATTGGAGTTTAATTTGGTGAAAATAGTCCATCTTTAATGAATTTGTTTTAATAAAAGTTTGGGAACCTGGCGGGATCCTAATGGCCTACCCTGAGCGCGCCCTGCCATCCCATCTCAGATCTAACCAACCTTACTGAGGAAAGCCTCTGCTTCCCCGGTGACAGCAGACATTTGCTTTGATGTTCTGACTTGCAGTGGAAAACTGACAGAAGACTTATTTCATTTGCTCAGAAGAGAAAAACATGCTCATTTCAAAGCACATTGCTCATCCACATGCAAATGGAATGGCAGCATTTTTTTTTTTCTGATCTTCTTTGCATGAGGGCAAAAAAAAAAAAAAACCCCGTCTTTGATCATCATATGGTCTAAATCAAGAAAGATACTTGGCTTTCAGGCATATCAAGGGCCTGTGCCCTGCTGCCCCAATACAAGCCCCCCAGCTGCAATATGCCCATCATCTCACCTAATTACTGTCACATGAGGGGGGGGGAGAGTAAAAAAAAAAAAAAAACAGCCAGGAAATTCATTAAAGGTAGCTGATTCTATTCCTTCTCACTGGTTGGGTCCATATTTTCCAAGTCCACGCCTGCATCGCTTTCTGAAAAAGAGGCGACAATTCTCTCGCTCCGTCTTTTCCCGGCTTGGCCCTTGTTTGTCAATAGACAGAGCCTTTGGCACACTAACCTGGCATCAAAGGGTTTCACACTTCACAGGCCACAGGGATTAGAGGCCTTTCAGGCCTATAAAACCCATCTCAGCTCCACAAAGGCTTCCGGTTATTAGAACCCACAGGCATAAAGGAAGAAGAGGCGGGAGGAAGGAGGCAAATGAGCATCTGGATGCTTCTGATTCTAGCTTCCTCCTTTACAAAAAAAAAAAAATTTCATGGCGAAAATTTTTTTACAGCAAAGTTGATTACAGTAAGTATGGCCACAAAGGATAAAAGGGCGGTTTCTTTCTCATTCTCACGCTGTTTCACACACTTTTGTGTGTGTTTTTGATGTGAAGGGGGCTCCACATCTCCCTCCCCCAGAGGAGTAAGTCTATAAGTGAGGACATGGAGGTTAAAGGAGAGAGTCTGGTTTGGGGTTGGCGCTCTGTGACTTATTGGTTTCTTGGGGCTGCAGTGGATCATAGCAGCAGCAGCATACAGATGGTGCCGGCTGATAAACACCCTCTGCCAACACTAGCTCCTTTGTGCAAGTCCTCACCTCCTCATAAAGGAGGTCTTCCTGCACCTGTGTGCGAGTCTCCAGCGTGGCTGTGCATGCAAAAACAACACCCGAAAACAGGAAATAAGAGGCAGAGACATACATATATATGAAGACGCAAATTTTGCATCTGCAATGGTGTGTCTCATTTGCCATCAGTGGAGCATGTTGTTATCCTCTGCTCAGCACTCTCTCATGAAATGTAGGGCAGGGACAACAACAGGTGCCTGTGCGGGCGACAGCCTGCAATGCCTCCTAGGCTAAATGCTTCACACTCGCTTCATTTCAACATGCGACAGCCTTGTAAGGATTAATTATTTCCCCTGGGGATGGAAGAATATGCTATTCCCCTTTCCTGAGAGCTACATGCAAACTCATAAGCAGATGAAACAGCTAGTAGTCAATGAAAAGGAGAAAATCTGGAATAGCATTGCTTTTTTTTTTTATATTCAGAAATAAACTTTGACGTTGGGATAATGCAAACAAACCGAGTGTATGATTGAACTGCAGTGAAGAGGAGATAAAAGCTCAGGAAAAACACATGCATTACTTTGGGAGAGATCACGCGCCTGGGAGCGGAGATGGCAGGGAGGCAATTAATGGGCTGACCTTCGTCCTTAATCACCCAGTGCCTGGCACACAATGCCCATGTGTCAGAGCAGCACATCTCTAAATGCCACCCCTCATTAGCACAATGCACACAGTGAAGGGAGGCTATCTCTGCAGCGTTGCACTCTCCAGCGGTCAGACGGAGATAGAAAGACTCGGAGAGGATAACATGGCAGCGCCGAGTCGGACTGAGCGGCGCTAGGGCATGATATGATCAAAAAAAATCTCATTTCGTTCGGAGGATGGGCATTTTTTCTCTCCAGTTTTGATTGGCATGAAACTCCCCAGGCGTAAAGTCCTAGGTGTGCCCCGTGCTGTCACCGTGATTGCTTTCGTGCTCCTGCGTACAGACGGACGTGTGAGTGCAGCTGCGCGTGCGTTTTTGGTGAAAGGGGGTACCCAATTCTGAACACTCAATTAACACTCCTTTAATTAGCCAGCATCGCATTTTGAATTCTGATGAACTAATTTTCCTGGTGCGAGGGTGGAAGAGATGGTGGCTGTGGTGAAGGAGAGGAGGAGGGGCTGGTAAAGATGAGGTCCACTGGGTACAAAACAGCAATAAAGAGAGAACTGGTTAGATTAGACTGTAAAAAAATCCATTAAATTCTGCGCACTGCTTCCAAGTGAGAGGTCAAATTGTGTTGATCACATGAAGCAAAGGCGGTGAGACAGTCGGAGTATGAGGGTTGGGGAGTTAGGTGAGGAGGTATGTGGGGGGGGAGTGGAGAAAAAAGGAGAGGAGATAGGGAGTCAGGGGCTGGGTGAGAGCACGGTACCAAATCCAGAGCAGCATGGGAATGTTTTGCATTTTAATTAGAGGTTTAAATGAATAAGCAGAGGAAAAAAAACTGTGAGAGAACTGCCTGAAATGCCCTTGCTCCCATTTATTAGTGTTCCAAGTGCTTGAAAAATTATGAGTCGGTTGCAGAAGTTTCTTCTTATTAGTGGGAAAAAAAAATGCTTTAACACATCAAAAAAAGCCCTCACTCCTACAACCCTGTTACAACACGCTCTAGCCGTGTGCAGTGGTGATGGTGGGGAGGGGATGCATTTTTAATTGAAAGAAGAACTGCATTTAAGTATTCACAGAAAAATAAATGCATAATACAAAATAACTCTGGCCAAAACAACAATAGTTCTGTTATGATGATGGATAAGGCTAACAGCTGGAGCAGGGGAAAGAAAAGATGGGATCAGCTTCACTCCAAGAGTTATGGTCCTTCTCAGATGTAACGTTGATGATTGGCTAATTCTTCCATTTATAGGCGACACTTAGTCCAGCAGGATGCTCCTTATTTTCCCTCTTCTAGTTCCACATTCCATCACTAAAGGACAAGTTGCCCTTATAATGAAGTTATTCAAATTAATAATTCATGGCTAAAACCTTCAGAATCCTTCCCCTTGTAAAAAAAAAAAAAAAAAAAAAAAGGTTTGACCCGTCAATCGTTCTGCGGCCTAGACAGGGCAGATTGAGCAGCATTGTCCCATTAAGGAACCCTTGACCCGGGGGCTATTGTTGAGCTCTTAGCAGATAGGATCAGCGTCTATGACATCCTCTCCCCACCGCTGTGAGCCCGCCGCACAAGGACAGGCAGGCATGGGGAAGCCAGAGGCAGCTTCGCGTCCTGAACAATACCTGCCTTGTGCTAATGGAGGTGTCATCTGGCACAGGCCTGATTAGTCAGCGATTACAGCCAGGCCTCAATTGCCGTGACAACTGCTGCAAACACAATGGGCCCTGATAGAGCCAGCTGTTTAGTCCTCTGCAATTAACCCTGCATCCCACTCGTCTCCGGCAGTGCGCTGCCTCTAATTGACTATCGGGCACACAAAGCAGGGGCTGTCGGCCAGACCCCCCTGGACACAGCCCCCCCCACCCCCCTCCTCTGCAGAGGTAGAGATGATAATAATAGTGGCGTCCTGTGGACTTGGCCGCCAGTCAATCAAAGCTTCAGTACCCTACAGGAGCTTCCTGAGGAGCGCGGGAGCAGAGGAAGCACATGTATGAGCCGGTGATCAACAGGGTAGAGCAGCATAGCAGGGGGGTGGGGAGTGGGATGAGGGGGGCAGACATGTTGAATATGCCCTCAGCCAAAGTACTAATCAATTCAACTGCACGTTAGGGCAAAGGAAACCCTGCTGGTTGCTTGATATCAGGAAAGGCCTTTTTTTTTTTTTTTTATTTTTTTTTTTTTTTAGGAACGTGCATCTCCCTCCCTGTCAAGGTTGATTTTCTGAGCAATAATGCAGAGAGAGAGAAAAAAAAAATCAAGGCAATTATTTGTCAGGCCTTTGCTATCTATAATTGCGAAGATAAAAATCAAGCTTCAAAGATTTCTCACAGGATAGAGCTGCGTGAATTCACCACTGCTTGTGCCACTGTAATTATCAGGCTATCCAGGAAATCTTTTTCATAACTTTCCTGAACATTCTGAGCAGTTTTCAACATACTGGAGGTGTGGACCAAAAAAAAAAACCAAAAACATTTCATAGAAGTTAATACAGTTATTTTCCTTAACATTGTGAAAACCTCTTCTTTCTTTTCACTTCTGAGTAAATTATCGTAATATTTAACTTTAAATAACTGCAAATATTGATGGTGTTGATATCTAAGGGTGTGGTGCAGATTCAGAGTAATCCGGATCAGTTTATTCATAATATGAAATATTATTCACTGACATGTATAGGCAAATGCATGTGCTGTACAGTTTGTAATCTAAATTTATAAATTTATAAATCAAAATGTATATTTGTAAAGCAAACTATCCTTATTTTTCACATCCAGGTGTTCCTTTTGAATCAGTTGTTACGAGTAACAAGAAACTGACTGAATCACATTAATCATAATTAAAATCAGCAGTTGGACAACATTTTTAAACAGGAGCTGCTACGCCTCAATAACATGCTGGGCTTTTAACTTGGTTAAATGTTTCACCAGGACCAAAGAGGGTAGTTAGAATAAAGGTAGAATTTTAAAGCATCTGTCCATGATCCTTCACAGGTACGCCAACATTGCACAACGTCGAAAATAGACTTAAACATAAAAGGAAAGTTTTATGACAAAACTCCCAAACCTAATCTTAATTTTATTCAACCAAATCACATCAAAGATTTCCCACACAAACAGATGGAAGAAATAACAAACTGAGAGCCATATGTGGACTTCCTCCTCAAACAGATTGCAGCATGAGGTCATTTAGTTAGCCTGCAGTGAGGCAGCACACGCATGTGGTTAATACACCGAACCGAAAAGGAGAGATGGTCCAGGTAAAGACAGCACTATGGAGGAGAGGAAGAACAACAAGGTCCCTTTAATTTCTCCACAACATGCTTTTCCAATAATATTATTTTATAGTTATACACATGTGTATAACTAAATGTGTCGGACTCAAACAGCTAATTAGGATCCTATCATAAATAAATGTATATATTTTAGCACCGGGACACCATCGTGTTTACACTTTCTTGTTAGAATTTATCTGTGAAGCCAGATGTTACTGAATCAGCCATGAAAATTAATTAGATGCTTTGATGTGGCGACCGCATGCTCCTTCAGACAGGCCTGGTTTTTATGGGCTGTAGAGGAAATTACTAAGAACTGATTGATCCTGAAGGACTCCTCTTTACACATGACCTGGCAGACACACACCCACACACACACATAAAGAGAATGAGACACACTAAAAGATCCCTGTAACAGTCGACCCAAACAGTCTCCAGTTGAACCTGTCATGTTTTGTTTTTTTTTCCAGGAGCTCCAACATTGATGAGCATTAATCATCAAATCCAAACAGATTTAATTAAGCAGCCTGCATTTCCATGTTTTTGTTCCAAATATCAGGAGAATAAATGCAAAACGCAATTCAAACGAAACGACATCTGAACCCATCGACCCCTAAGGCACTAAAATTTCATTACACTGACTTATCTTTTTTGCTGCTTTCCTATTGCGACGTCCTTTTTACCTGCTCTCTGTATTTTCTTTGTCTCTTCTTTTCCTTCATCTGTCTCTTCATTCCCCCTCCACCCCTCTGTCTCTTCCATCTCCCTCTCTCAGTAAGTGAGTTTCATTTGGGGTGCTTGCCGGCCGAAATCACCCCAGGGCGAACACTTTATTATCTGTAGTCAAAGCGTCACCGCAAATACCATTCTACACACACAAGTGTCACTTTCCATTTGTCTGCGCTGTGGCTGCATTAGCAGAGACTGGCCGGCCCAGAGCCTCGTCTCAAACACGGCCGGCAGAAGAAAACTAACAGCGTGGGAAAGCACTCATCCTGCATTCCTGCCCCATTAACACCACCGGCAACCCCACAGCAGACCCAGCGCCTCTTTTTCATGGATTTAAAAAGATTGTTATTGCTGCAAACCTTTATGAATATAGAGATAAACACATTTAGGACTGACCTGACACATTACCCGATTTTTAAATAAAGGAATCATAGCATGCACAAGAGAGAAAGAAAACAAATTACTCTAATTCAAGTGAAAGCATAGCAGCATTCATTACTTATAATCTATGTGGTTGTCCTGCAAAAGAAAAACCATACCGGTGGGTAGTCCGTGTTCACTTTGAGTAACAATGGAATGCAGGTCAGCATCAGCCATGTTAGGGTTTTTTTTTTGTGAGACACCAGCACACCAAACAAACACAAAAACTGGGGCAACATGTTTTAACTCACACCACACGCTGCCCTGCATAAATAAGGCAAACAAATAAAAGGAACAGGACCCATGTTTGTTCCAATGAAAGCCCCCCCCCACCCCAACCCCCAAAAAAGAAAACAAGACATTTCAAATAAAAACCCTGACAATTTCACCCTAACCTGTTATCAGGCTCAGGTTTTGACTTATGCAAAAAAAAAAAATACTGAACTGTATGGGATAGAAAGTAGATTATAAATGTAAAACAATAAAAAAAAGACAGAGGAAATAAGTGCATTTATGACAAAACTGCACTCTGTTTAATAATCAAGTCTGGCCAAAGGGTTTAGTAGAGTGCGTGGTTGTGCATAGATGGGGGAACTAGGCCTCGGTCTGTGGCTGACTGTGATGAGCCAGCCCTCTGGCCTGCCTGGGCCACCCTCATTGTGCATACAGCATGGTCTAGAAAGCAAAGCTTTATCAGCAAATACCCAGAGCCGGCACAAGTAGAGGGCCAGTTATGCATTGCGACTGGCACACCAGCCAATATTGTCATGTGCGATTAGGCCTGTGCTCATGAGCCTGTGAACTCATTCCTGTGGCATCAAAGTGGACCCCACCCCCTGCTCTCCTCCAGTTAGAACCCTGCTGCCTCTGCTGCCCTCTCTTCCTCCTGTAGGGTTTTTTTTTTTTTTTTTTTTGTATTTTACAGGCAGACTTGCCACTTCACAATGTACCCTCACTGAACCCAGTGGAAAAGCTGTGCTCCAGTGCAAACAGATAGACTTAAACTACAACAACGGGCCGGCTCGCTTGGATTTCCAAAACAAATATCCACAGCTTAATTAACTCATTCCAGAAGGGTCATCCGCAAGTTAGAGCCAGCCGGTGCACGGAAAAGCAGCTGGTGCCAGTTGTTTTGTCTCAGCGGACCTCTCCAGATGACACGGCCGATAGAGATGAACAAAGGGAGACTTGCGGCGGAATGAAAGACAAACTTTGAGGCCGGTTATGGGGAAATGTGGAGGAGAAACGGAGATTGAACAACTCCATGACGAGGTAGAGAAGAGCAGCACGCAGAGCCGAGACAGAAATACAAGTGACCTGAAAGATTTGTTGTGCTCTCCCTGTCCTCTCTTTAAGAGAATATACAACACGGTGACACTGTTTTCTCAAAGGGCTACATGTACAGCCAGGAGCGAGTAGCCTTCACAGTCTTGCACAAACTCAAACAGACATGGTAACAAACACAAACACTCACACAGGTTCCAAGTAAAAGTCCCCAGAGGTAAAGATTGTAAAGTGTACGCAGAGATAAGAAAAGGAACTGGTGGAAAGAGCAAGAGAGGAAGAAGAAAGGGAGAGAGTGGGGGAGAGAGCGAGAGATGTGGGGAGGCTGGAGGCATCTGGGCCGGCCTGTCAGACTGGAGGAAGCGCTGGTGTGCAAGCCTGCAGGTAAATGGAAGAAGAAAGGTGCCTGCAGGCTGCCTGAGGCAAGCCTGGGCCCTTCTGTTCTATCATTTAGGAGACAAGTCCTCCACTGATTCTCAATTAATATTTAACACTGCATAGACAACAAGGCACTCAGCTGCAGTACATATGCTGAGGAGACGAGAGGAGAGGAGAGGAGAGGAGAGGAGAGGTTTTTGGTTTTCAAAAAAACATTTATTTACATTAACTAAAACAACATAAAAAACACCACAGCAATTACAAAAACATCAGAGACCAACCAAAAAAATTAATCAAAAATCAATAACCAAAGAGTCTCCTTCCCCTACAGAACATAACCCCCCTCAATACCCCATATACAACCGAAAACCTCCAAGTTTTCCGTCACTTTATAATAGCAGTGCTCAATCCTTCGTCTGATTTTCACCAGTCCCTCCAGCACAGGTACACAACATCTGTTCTACCAGCACCCTGAGTCCGGTTCCTGAGTGTGATCCAGATCGCCAACTTTGCAGCAGCCAACAAAAAATGAAGCAAAACAATAACAGGCCTATCTGCAGCTGAATATTTTGGTCCAAAAATGAACATATCATACATGAAAACTTTCCCAAAACCCTGAAACCACCTCTTAAGTAAATCAAATAGTGCCACCAACCGGGCACACTGAACAAACAAATGTTCGAGTTTCATCACTCCCAAAAAAGATACACCCCTCCCCTAGCTCAGGATCAAGGTGCGCCCTGTATCTGTTTGTGGCTATAGCCCCATGTACAACCCTCCCGTTTGTCAACAGGCAATTTGTACAGGCTCTGCCAAAAGCCTTTCGGGGAAGAATCTGGGCCAAAAAACTGAGCCCACCTCGACTCCCCAACACCGCCCAATGTTCCAATGTTCAAAACCTTTACACACACCACATAGAGGTCCTTCTTTTTTTTTACCTCATGAAATGTGCCCAGCCTGGGTGTCTTGAGGGTCAGAAGTTGGCCTCCTCCTTCCCTCCACTCCCCAGGTTATCGTAGGGGTTATCGACACCGAAGGGAAGACGTAAATACCATCTTCACTCCACTGATCACAGAGACCCCCATCCATTGCAAATCTCCTCAGTGAAGGGGGTAGGGCTGCACAGACCTCGTCCATCACTCTCTTAGCCAGTCTGATAGAGTTGATGCCACACTTCTCTCTCAGAGCATCCACCAACAACCCCATCAGATGACCCAGTTTGGTACAGCCAGCCCTCCTAAGCCTGGTCCTCAAGCTAACAGATTGTAAAGTGTCAGTTCTTAAAAGGTCACTGAAAAACAATGGTTCCTCAAATAACCAAAGTCCTGGTGTAAGGTTAGCGCGGGAGATGTTAAAGATCTTCCAGGCTTGCAAAACCGTGGAATAGAAGGTACACGGCCCAGAAAGGTCCACATCCTCCGATCGATGCAGGAACAGCTGTTTATCATATGCCAGCCTCCCAGCTCTCCTCAGCAATAACCGAGCAGAATCCAGCCAGCTAGGTCCACAGCTGTACAGGAGTCTTTTAGCTGTTTGAAGTCTAAAGGAGGCAAGTTTACATTTAACATCCACCAGTCCTTGGCCTCCTTCACTAACCGGCAGGTAGAGCACTGATGCTCGGACCCAATGCTGGCCAGACCAGAAAAAGTCCACAATATTTTTCTAGATCTCCTCCAGTAGACCAGGTGGTGGAGTCAAAGCAACTAGCTTGTGCCACAGAGTCGAGGTAACCAAGTTATTAGCAACCAAAACCCTTCCCCTATACGACAGCTAGGGTAGCAACCATTTCCATTTAGACAACTTGGCACACACTTTCTCCTTCACTCAATCCCAATTCCGCCTTTGGAAGCTCTCATTTCCCAAAAAAAACCCAACACTCTCAGCCCATCAATCCCCCACTTAAGCCCTCCAGGCAATGTAGGTACCACCTGGTTCCTCCACTGCCCGACCAACAATGCTTCACTCTTCCCCCAATTCACCCGCGCAGATGAGGCCCTCTCATATTGGGACAGAGTATCCCCCAAATAATGAACCCCCTCCTGCGTGGACACAAAAACACAAACATCATCTGCCTAGGCAGATACAATAGGAGGACGCTCAAAACCAAGGGATCCAGGTATCTAAATACCACTGAGCCACCCTCGCAATCTGCACAGCAAGGGCTCTATGGCAAGGCTGTAGAGTTGACCCGAAATAGGACAGCCCTGGCTTATCCCTCTCTGTACAGGAATCGGCCGACTCAGCCCTGCCCCGTCTTCAACAAACACTGTGCACCACTATACAGTAAACTGACCCAAGACATAAACCCATCACCAAAACCAAAAGCCTTAAGTGCAGCAAACAAATAAGAATTGTCCAAAAGCTTTTTCCTGATCTAGTGAGACAATACCAATATTAACTCCATATTCCCGACTTAAATCAAAAATGTCCCTCATAAGGAAGATATTGCCCATGATAGTTCTATCAGGGACACGGTAGGTTTGGTCACGATCCACAATTAAAGCTAACACATCTTTCAATCGATTGGACAGAGCTCTGGAGAGCACCTTATAATCAGTGCACAACAAAGCAACCGGTCTCATGTTCCTGATCAGAGTCAGGTCCCTCTTCTTCGGCAGCAGGGAGAGCACTGCTCTCTGACAGGACACAGGAAGAGACCCAATTCTAAAACATTCAAGGAGGACACCATGCAGATCCGGCCCGAGGATTTTCCAAAAGTGTCTATAGAAGTCAGAGGAGAGACCATCAATTCCTGGCGCCCGTCAGAGTGCCATTTGGTTCACTGCTATAGTCAGCTCCTCCATTGTCAGCTCCAAGTCCAGAACAGCTTTCTCTTCCGGATCAAGATGAGGAAGACCATCCAGGAGCTCCTCACGACTCTCGATGTTGCAGGCTTCTGCCCCAAAGAGGTCCTCGTAGAAATCCATTGAATGATTCCTCATCTCTGCCGGATCAGTAGATATTCTACCCCCTGGAAGTTGCAGGCAGGTCATTCTCTTCCTTTGTGCGACTGATCTCTTCAGATTGTAAAAGAAGGAACTTGGAGCATCCATATCCTTTAGCTGAAGGAAGCGGGACCGGACCAGCGCCCCCGTCACTCTTTCTTGGAGGAAAGAGCTGAGCTCCTGCCTCTTCTCCTGTAGCAGGCGACCCGTGGTAGGACCTGAACTCCGAAGTAATCCTTCTTCTAAAACACTAATATCCACTTCAAGTTGTTTAACAATTGTTTTGAGCTTAACAGTTGATAAAGCGGTATACTGCTGGCAGAACACTCGAATCTGCGTTTTTCCAACCTCCCACCACAGCTTTATCGAATTAAAGTCAACCTTTCTCTCTCTCCATCTCTGCCAGAAAACCTGAAAACTCTTACAGAAATTCCTGTCTTGCAGGAGTTTATTATTGAAGCACCAATAAGAATTAACCCTCCCACCTGGTGAAAGGATCATATCTGCATATATGAGGTGGTGGTCCGTAAACCCAATTGGGGTTATTCTACTATCGGCTAACGAGGAGGTGAGACACTGGGAAATGTACAGCCAATCTAATCTAGCTGCACACACCCCAGTATTGATAACCTTCCACCACGTATACTGTTTGGACTGTGGATGCTTAAACCTCCATGCATCCACCAGATCTGCCTGATCAATGAGGCTCTTCAGGTTCTTCGAGGATAGTCGATGAGGCTCTTCGCCAGTCCTATTCAGTGTTAAATCCAACGTACAGTTAAAATCTCCCCCTAAAATTTGCCGTTCTTGATGAAGCTCCTTCAGTTCCAGTTCTAGAATTTTGAAAAAAACTGTTCTATCTTCTCCCTGGTTTGGAGCATAGATGTTAAGAAAACAGAACACAGAATTATTTATTTCTGCTCTAACCATTAGGAGCCGACCCTTCACCACCTCAGAAGACGACAAAACCTTAACGTTGTCCTTGGATTTAAAAAGAATAGCCACACCTGCGCTAAAACTACTGGCATGACTGAGGACAAGGGACCCCTCCCACCATAAAGTCCAATCCATCTCATCAGAAGAAGCAGTGTGAGTCTCCTAGAGAAATGTCACATCAAGTCCTTTCTGAGTTATAACTTCAGACACTAAAGCTCTTTTGTGCTTGTCTCTCCCTCCGTTGATGTTCAAAGAACCGATTTTAAATTTCTCCATACGAAAGACAAGAAAAGAGAAACAGACAAAAAAAAAAACATTCAATGAACAAAAGTTCAGCAAGAAACACCGTGCAGTACATGATCATTTAGAATTTCTTCCTTTCTTAACCATTTTACCTAATTTTTCCTTTCGCAAAGTTGTAATGTGTTTTTTTAAACGAAATTGCTTTCTTTCATCCAGCTTATCAAAACCAACCCTCCTTTTAAGTACATTAACTGAACGGATTAATTTATCAGTATCATCGAAGTAATCACTAATGTCTGTCGATCTTTTATAGGTTTCATCAAGAAAATGCACAATGTCCTCTAAACAATATAGATCTATAAGCTTGCTGAAAGACTCACCCACAGAGACTGTATCTGACTCAGAGTCGTAGTCCATGTCAGTCTCAACCGACTCCTGGCTATGAGAAGCAATCTGTCCGTCATTCCCATTTTCATTTACATCATTTGAAGCGGTAGCAGCAGCATTACCCGTCCGAGAAGAAGCCCCAGTGACCTCAAACGGACAGCTGCTGCTGGCCTCCACTGCTCCGGAGACCCGCTTCTCCTGATTCTCAGCCTGGTTCCGACCCTCCCGGGGATTTCTTATTTGACCTCTTTCTTGATTTCTTTTTTGGCACAATTACAGAAACACTTTCAGTACCCACGGCATCGCGTGCCGTCAATGATTCAATCAATATACTTTTCCGTTTCAGTACAAACCTCCCTCCGTTGACGCATCCGAAGACACAAGTGCTCAAAAATCTGGGGCGGCTTTCGCCGCCGCCTTAACACTCTGGCCGCAACCTCGGAAAAGAACGCATCAGCAACGGAAGCGGCTTCGACCACTGCCTTGTTACCACGTGCCGCATCAGAGGACACGTGCCGACCGACACCTGGAGCGGCTTCGGCCGCTACCTCGCTACTATGCTCCGCAACCGCGGACGCGAACCCCTCCGCCCCTACAGCATCATCAGCCACCACCGCAGCAGAAGTGGCGCCACCCTCTGCGGGTAACGTGAAAGCGGATGCCTGCCGCCTGTGTGGGCACAGTGCACGTTTATGTCCAACGTCCCCACATTTAAAACATTTCATCTGCCCCGAATTAGCTTACACCATGAACGACATCTAACCATGTTTCACTGTGAAGGACACCTCCAGAGACTGATCAGGTGTGTCCAGAAACATGAACACCTGCCGGCGCAGGGACTTAACGTGCTTCAGTTTATGGCTTTTACAAACCAATTTTATTTCAGTAAACCCACCTGCAAATTTTCCAAACCGACGAAGCCCATTTTCCAACAACTCATTTGGAATAAACGGTGGAACACCTGACACCATGATTCGCGTGGATGGTGCCGACGGTGGGGACACCTGAGCAAACAGCTGACTGATGAACACGCCACGCTCTATGATAGACGTTCTGGTCTTCCTTCACGAAGACAACGACGCCTTTGTTCATCCTCAAAGCATACAAAACATTCTCATGACCCACCTGGTCTCCTACCGCCAGTAGAACATCCTCCACCGACACGGTGTTATCCAGAGGGACAATCCGTACTCCCTGCTGGAGTGACGGAGGTGGCAGCTCGGCGGGCGCCATTGCGCCCAGAGAGTCCTCACAACACCAGCAATTACACAAATAACGAATCACAAACGAAAAAAAGATAAAGATAAAGCACTTACCTGACTATGTACATAGACCAGAGGAAAAGAAAAGGGTGCAATTAGTCCATCCACAGGGACAGAATAATTATTCAAACCATTCGCGCCACTTGATTCACCACTCACACTCAAGAGAAACCGGAAGGAGAGGAGAGGAGAGGAGGCCAGTAGTGAACAGAAACAAAACAATATGTTTTATTATAAGAAAAGCTCAAAGCTAATACTTAACATGTCTGAATGAATATGTTTTTATATAATGGGAATAAAAAGTTGAATAAGGATGAAATGTTTTTGTTTGCTTTTGAATTGAATTAAATTTAGCCGGTAGGTCACTGTAATTATCATTAAACAGTTAAAACAAATTACACCAACAAATGCACTTACAGAGTTTGTGGATTTGGCACCAGGGTTAAGGTCCCTGAAAAACAGTTGTTGGAAATCACATCCTGACCCTAAATTAACAGTGAACAAATGTGATTCATAATTGAATAACAATTACCGATGGAACGGATACATTTGAAGATGACGTTCATGAGAATGACCCCGGTGAGTAAACCACAGAAATTGGAGTAAAATGTCCCACAAGAGTGATGATTTCAACGTTGTGCTGTGGTCAGTTTGCACTCACAGGCTTTCTCCACCAAACACTCTGCGCTTTGAGAGTAGAGAGAAACCACATTCATTCCTGACTGCTTCGGTTCAAATCATGATGCTGTCTACTTTTACTTTGTTAACACAGTACGAGGAATTTATTCAGAGAAACGGTGCTGTTAAAAGGAGAGAAAGTTATACTAGAGGTGTATTTTATCACACACTGTGCAGCACAAAGAATTTAAATTGAAAGGTTGTCAATTTGCTTTTCACACTGCTCGCAATTGATGATGTATATTTCATTACTACTTGGTACTTGTTTAATTTTATTTATTGGACCTTTGGTAGTTTTGTTTTATAATTTCTCAGGTGTGACTTTTCTAAATTTCCTGTATGTTCCATAATGGAATAAGTAGAGCTTGTCACTTTTCTCCATTGTCATTCAGCTCTACATTACACTGATCAAAATGTGCCTTCTGTGAATTTCTATTATGGGTGAGAGTGGAGAACAAGGAGTAGGACAATGTCCTAAATTGAAACAGAACAGATAAGGCAAGAGTAGACATCAGTATTTAATAAAGTGTCAGTGTGATGACATAGTACATCAGCTAATTCTTAAGAATAGAACTATTTTCTTCTGTTTAATGTAAAACACCATTTTGAATCTTTATTCAGCAGACAGACTTTTTGATTTATAATTTTAATTGTGCTTTGGACAAAAAAACCCTGCTACTCCTGTTTGAAAGGAGAATGAAACCTTTCCTTTTCCCTGCACACATTATAATTCCAAATGTAGAACAAAAAACACATCTTTATTTTTATTTTTGCAATGAAGAGACCGCTCAGCTCTAAAGAGAAAATCTACATGAGTGTCGCGGTTTGTCTGCGGTGGGCTCAGCTAAGAGATGGTACAGGCTGGCTGTCATTTCCTGTGGGACAGCAAGAGACTGTGGACCCGTACCTCCCCCCCTCCATACACTCCCATCTCTCCAGCAAAGACAGCAGGTCTCAATGCCTCGCACCTGGGGTGCCCAAATGCCAACTCTTAGGTTTTTGGAACCAGGAACATGTTTTTCAACCCAGACCCAAACTAAAGCAGAGCCCCTCTTCCTCAGGCTCACCTCCCACGGTGTCAAGATTGACTTGCCCCCCTTTGTTCACAGCAGAAGGCATAGGGCAGAGGGAAAGCATAGCTCTGTGGGTCGCCACCAGCCGGAAATGATCCTGTGCGTGCCAGCGCTGAGACAACAGCATGATCGAGGAGGGCCCGCAGCATCCATGAGGTAAGACCAATGCAGCAACAGTCACATGGCTAACCCCTTGAAACCCGATTAATCTTCTGGATTTTGCAATGCAGCAATGTGATACGAGAATGAACAACACGTTTCACACGGCTATGCAAAGCCAGAAATCAACAAAAAATGAGATTACATGAGTATGCATTCATGAGGAAGGAGACTGCGGATAACTGTCAATATACTTTCACTATGAAAAATACCTCATGACCTCTGCTCCCTTGCTGCAAATTGTGGAATAATGATAGTCTCTGTGGACACTCCGTGGAATTCCAAATGGGAGTTAGATCCAAGTTAGTTCAATCAGTGGGAAAAGGTCAAGCTCATGCAGATTCTCTGTCCCGTGTGTCACCACAGCCCATTTTTTTTCCCCCTTTATGCCCCCCTCCACTGAAGGTACATGCAATCAGGGAAAAGGTTATTACCACTGATGCTTGTGACCACTTTTAAAATTCAAATGAAAACATTTCCCTGTCCCCTCCCCACCCGTCTCTCATAACAACCGTTGGAGCAACATGCTGCAATTTGATACGGCCATCTAATTCCCCTGTTATGTCTCACGCCGACAGACAACAACAGTGACTGGAGGTCATTACCTGAGCGGATTCCCACTGCCTGGGAGTGGGGCTTAGGAAGAGAAGCTGCTAAAAGCAAAGGAAACTAATGGTTCTGGCAGTTTTGCCTGCAGAGGCACAGGGCTATTAGGAAAACCACAATCCCCAGGTGAACCTCCATGTCATGTCCTCAGGCTGTGTGTGACATGGCCAGGTTGTCTCTGTCATTCAAGCTGGAAGGGAGCTAAATCTGGCCTGACATAGCATGAACCTGGGATACCAGGCCTTCTGGGAATGTTTCATCTACACCTGGCTGATTGGCACCTCGGGCCTCCTGGGTGGTGTCACAGAGGGTTACAGCTGCAGGTGTGCTCCCACGTGTGTGTGTGTGTGTGTGTGTGTGTGTGTGTGTGTGTGTGTGTGTGTGTACACGAGTGCATGTCTGTAACAAGTCACAAGTCACATATTCTGGACGTTCAATGGAGAACAAAACTGGTTTTCTGAGTCTGACTTCATGGCATTTGCATTCATAAATATGAGTAATAATTCTGGCTTTAATAAGGCATAATTGTATGCAATTGCAATGTAAAAACAGTGTGTGTGTGTGTGTGTGTGTGTGTGTGTGTGTGTGTGTGTGTGTGTGTGTGTGTGTGTTATCAGGTTACAGGGTTTGGACACAGGTGGGAAAACCAATGTTTAGCCTAAAGCACCAGCCAATCACATGACAAATACATGAAAGAGGCAGAACCAATCACTGACCAGGATAAAGAACACAAATACACCCAGGAATAAATAAAAGAAAATCCACTGGGACCTGTAAAAAAGGGCCAGACGGAAATATTTCCATTAAAACCACTTAAGGGGTCGTTCTCTACATGACATGTGGCAGAGTAATTGCCATCTGGGACAGGAAGGAGTCAAGGTGGTGGTGGTGGTGGTGGTGGTAGGTGGGGGGGTGCTACTGTTCAGGAGAAGGGCTACGATACTCACACCTACTCCCTGGACCTTCAAACGCAAAGAGGGGAACAATAATCCAAAAAATAAAAGGGGGATGAGAGAAGAGAGAAATTGCTGCTGGCTCAAGCCAGCCCGGGTCAGTGGCGTTCATCCCCCACCCACCCCACTCCCCCCCACTTTCAGGGTGTTTCTGAATGGATGCCCTCTCTCTGGGGCACAACCCGATGAGAAGCCCTCCCTGGCTCCGCCGCTCCGTCTCTGCTTTTCATGTCTCCATCTAGGCCAGTGGTAGAGAGATGTGGAAGGGAGGACAAAGGAGGAGGGGGCAAGCTACAAATGTCACCCATAAGGGGGGATTTAATTAAAAATGACAGGGCAGGCGCTGGAGAGCGCAGCCACATATGCGCAGAATTTGGGTGCAGCGAAAGCAAGTGCTTATGATTTATAATTCAAGCAATGCTCTGCACTCTTTTTAATTCTACAGCCAAAGAAAAAATATCAAAGGCCGTCGCTGTGAGGCTAATCCAATATGATATTTTTAAGGGCAGGCGGTCAATGGCTTTTTGAAAAGCCAGCGTCTCTGTCTCCCTTTATACTCCCCTCTCTCCCTTCTCCACATGTCTATCTTCCCCACCTCCCTCTGCTGCTCCCTCCTTTCTCTTCCCTGCACTCCTCACTCTACAGTATCCTCCCCCCCACCACATACACACACACACACACACACACACACACACACACACACACACACACAGACACACACGCAACACCCACCCCCGAGTCCAGACAGAGAGCGGGCTGTGATAATGGAAACATCCCGCTCTCCGCCTCCCTTTTCTCTCGCTAAGCTCCGTGCGCTTGGGGGAAATTGATTGTCTGGCGAGCCGATCTGAACGCTTCCAGCTGATGGTAGAGCCAGTTAAGTCCTTTTTTATTGAGGGTATGAGGGATTTTTAATGGGAGTCGCATCAATGAACTGTGCAGCCACTCAGCATCTGCATGCGGGGGCTTTTTCTAAAAACCCTCTGCGCACTCTGATTCCAACTGCTCCGCCACCTCCAGTCCTCAAACAGTCACACACACGCACGCACACACACACACACACACACACACACACACACACACACACACACACACACACACACACACACACACACACACACACACACACAC
Organism: Antennarius maculatus; assembly: GCA_013358685.1. Lineage (NCBI taxonomy): Eukaryota > Metazoa > Chordata > Actinopteri > Lophiiformes > Antennariidae > Antennarius > Antennarius maculatus. Next base: position 21,272,728 of record CM023608.1, read on the forward strand.
ACACACACACACACACACACACACACACACACAGACACACTCTCAGGACAGCAGATGCAAATGACACACCTCACCTCCACCCCACTGCCAGGAAATCCTCCCGCCTTGTGCACTCTCCCCCTTTATGAGGATGTATTCTGGTATTCAGCTTCCTGTCAAGGGTCCAGGTCACCTTAGGCGCCACCTCTTTCCACACTGGCACAAACTGGGCGACGAACAATCAATCACAGGGCGACCCGAGTGTGCCCACCCCCAGAGTCACTGTCACTCTGTCACTCTGCCTTTCTGCGTCCCTTCTGGTCCCGGATGAACAATGCCTTATTGAGGCCAAGAGCTGCATAGTGCTGGAAATCCAACACTTGGTCCCCCACCCCCCCACCCCCTCCCCACATACACACACACACACACACACACACACGCACACACACACACACACACACACACACACACACTCAGCTCCAAGGACAGAAAGAAGACTATTATGTCCAAACATCCTCATTATGAACCTCAAGTCAGTCGCTGTGGTAGCTTTTCAATCAAAGGATTTAACAGGTGGGGAAGGAGAATGAGAGGGTCGGTGCCAGGGAGGGCAGGGGGACGACCGGAGACCGTTTTTCCTTCTCTATTGATCGGAGTCCCAACTCCCACTAGCGGCTCCTCAATAAAGGACCCTAAGAGGAAGTGGGCTAATCCAACAAAATTGGAAGGAGGGAATCGATTAAGATGACTGCTGAGGAGTCCTTCCATTTCTCTGGCTTCCTCTCTACCTTTACTTTCCTTAATTCCATTCTGCAGGTTCTTCTAATCCTTTTTACTTCTCTTCTCTCTGAAACCTCATTAGTGAGCTCTATTGAATCCGGCTCAGCTGAAGAGCAGCCCATTCTGGTGGTCTCAGGTTCCCTCACAGACACCCATTGGGTTCCGTTTGGAACATCTGCTCAGAGCAGCTTAAAGTAACTCCAGATGTGAGGGCAGAGGTGTTGCCCAGCTGTCATGTAAATTGTGACTCTTTTCACAGGAAGTGTGATGAAAAATTTCAGTTCAGTTCTTCACCTGGATCCAATCAAATTCCCTCAGTAGACTGGTTCCAGGGCAGAATGTGCTATTCCCACTAGGCCTCTCTGTACGCTGAGGTAAAAGCTGGTAGTTAGAGCTCCAATTCTCTCCATCCACCAGTCCATTTAATTGGCTTGAAGTAGCCTCGTAGGCCTGTCATGTAAGTGGAGACGACTAAAGACTACAGCATTCGATAAGGAGGGAAGACCATTCCTCCCGTCATCACAAAACACTCCAAAAAAATGAAATTCAGCCTCCCGCCTGACTGCCGTCTCCCTCTCTGATTCCAAACTGGTTAGAACTGGTTTCGCCAGCTCTGTGATGGTTTTCAACCCCGGCTAATCTCTGTCCCTTTGCACCGATTTGCGAGTGGACAGAGGGTGGTGCTGTGAGCGCAAACAGAGCAGCTGTCATGTTTTACAGGCGGTCCTCTGCAGCCACGACCGGAGACTGTAAATGTTTACGGACCCTCGGGGTCACCCGGGGCCACCGAGGCATGCTGAACTCTCTCTGTTCAACCCCGTTGCCACGACTGCACAATCAGCATGGCTAAACAGGCCCCCCTCACAATGAGTAGCCAAACAACACGGCAATCCAAGGTTTTAAGTGCAGAGCGAATGAAACTGTTTAGAATTCCTTAGAGTAGCAAGGGAGGGGGAAGGACGGGAACCGGAAAGTCTATTTTACTCCACTTATTCAAAGTCAGGCTTAACTACGATTTTCCATCACTCGCCTTGACCAATAGATTAAACACAAACAACAAACACAAGCCTCTCTCATTCCTCAGCTTGAGACGAGCTGAACTTCCGACCTCCATCACTCCCTGTCTCTTTGTTAACTCACATTTCCGTCCGAGAGCTTGTGGGGGCTCTAAGGTCTTGCTGGCACACACCGGGTGCTGGGGTGGAGGGTTTTGCCTCCTCTGCAGACAGGCCAGCATGGCGAGGTGGGCACGGTACTACAGCCGGGGGAGTTCTGCGGCCAACCTGGAGCGGGAAAAAAAAGAAAGAGAGAGAGAGGAAACGTTAGGTTGAGTCGAGGAGGATGATTCCAGGTCAGAGCTCCGTGGAGACGTGGAGTAAGTCAGGAGGAGCTGGGTCGGGGGGCCGGATGGACTCAGTTTCTCACCCAGGATTCAATTGAGAACGCAGCTGCCTGCCTCTCGGGTGTGTGTGCTGAATGACAAACACACACCTGCGCTGGGGCGGCGGCAGTACGGTTGACACGGGTTCAGAGCAGAGTCCGGGCCAGTCACTCGCCAGCTTCAAACAGCACATCCACACAGCCATTCAACCGCATCTCCAGCCTATGAGACCATCCTCAAAACAAACACACGGGCACACACACACACACACACACACACACACACACACACACACACACACGCGCACACACGCACGCGCACAGAAAGTAGCAACACTCAGGCACATTCTTTCCACCCCAGAGTGTATGTGGTGATTGATGGCGTTATCTATGGACAGCAAAAAATGGTAATGCTGGAAAAACAGCAGTCTGTCTGCTACAACTTAACATGCAACAGCTCTGGGGGCCTGTCAGGAGGGGCCTGAGGGACCCAGCGGTGTCTGGATGTACGTGTAGGTGTGTGTTGAACCGTATGGTTGCATTTGTGTGTGCGTGTGTGTGTGTGTGTGTGTGTGTGTGTGTGTGTGTGTGTGTGTGTGTGTGTGTGTGTGTGTGAGCAAGTGCGATGGTTTGGGAGGGGGAGACTGCCAACCGTACATCAGGGCTAGTGACGGCACTAATCAATCTCCCTCTAGGCTATAAATCTCAAGCTCTGCACTCCCTCTTTTCCCCCACAGCCGCCTTCATTCACCAACAAGGAGGCAGTTTCTGCTCGCTTCCTCTCAAAAAGCCCATCTCAGCCCCGGTGGAAGCACAGGACACAGTTATATATGAAGGAAAAACCGCAGCTCCATCTCTAACAACCTTAGCAATCGAGCAGCATGGAGGGTATCATTCATCAGCAACAAACCAGTGTCACACAGAACAATGATGACTGATTACAAAGCCTTCTATATGAATTAAGCGCAAGATGAAAACGGCTAAAGCCAAACCACTAAGTGTTTTTTATGCGATATGGATTGAGATTCTCTCTCCGTACAGTTCATTTAGCTGATATTTTGCGGTTTGCTGGGAAATGTGGTCTTACTGTATGACTTTGCAGGAGAACATCGCAGTCTTAATCTTAATTCTGAACGTGTTTCGAGTCTCTTGCCCAAAATGCATCGATATGAAACACCGTCGTTTCCATCTGGCCTCGTCTGCTCTCCTATTAAAACAAAGAACAGAAGCAAATATTTCATCCACACTGTCAGCGCCAGCGTCTACTGCCACGATGCGTGGCAGATTATTGAAAAATGATTTCTCATGAGCCTGTCACAGGCTTGTCCTCTGTTATTTATTTTCTCAGTGAATCACTAAATGAACATTTAGCCACCTGCCATCAGTCCATTACTGAGTTGTATAGATTATCATTTTAATATGAAAGAAAGCAATTACAATGATTGCAAAATAAATTAATGGCAGACCATAAAGCACTCGCTCCTGTTCTGGCTCATTTGGGGAAATAAAGCAAAATATAGATCACTCATGAAAAGAATGCGAATAATAAACCACCTATGAAGGCAGTAAATCAAAACTTTCACTTAACTGACCCTTGAAATATTTGATCGAAGTGGAAAACTGTGATTTAAAAGTTGAAAAAAACAACAACACAATATGGTTATGTGCAGATTTATGGAATTGTTTTTTTGAAAGAATCAGATAACACACATTCATTCAAGAGTATTATTTTTGATTTCAGAAGATTTACTGCCACATGCAAAATTATGTGAATATTAAATTCTCTTAACTAGAAAAGTTGCTTCCAAGGACACCGCTAATGGAAAAACTCAATTTGTTCTGATTTGTACAGAACATACCTGCATAATGACATAGTACGAGCAAACAGGCATGAAAGTCGCTCCATTTAAATAAACATAAAACTGTAAACACAAGCAAACTGAAAACAACTTATGAGGACATGTGGATGGAACATCGCTTTCAGGATGTGTGTAGGGACAAGGCTAGAGCTGAATGCCACCTCATGTGGGGACAGGAAATAAACAGCAAATGTCTATAATCTAGGTACAAACTTGCAGATTGGATATTTTAAACTAAAAACTGACATTTTTATTATTCTGTGCATTTGTTTAAGATTCAATCATCTCCCCCACACAGACTGCGGCTTCACAAAACGCCTCAGAGCTGTTTATATATATATTGACTGCTGCTGTTTTATCGCACTGTTTGTGTCAAATATTTTTTTTCCACAGGGATAAAATAAAATCTGATTTAAGTATGGATTGAGAAATGAAGGAAGGTAGCATGAAAGACAAACACAATACAATTTACCGCCTATAATTAATGTTGGATGACCTTCTGGCTATGAATACTTAAAGATTAGAAGCAGGTGTTATAGAAAAACACCTCACAGGAGTCACTCTTTCACTCACGGAAAAGGATTTTTAAATGAACCGTTTTTCACAAGGTGTTAAATTTGACCTCAGACCCTGAGGCTTGTATAACCGACTTAACACTCCATGTCAAAAGTGTATTTTTAAAGCCCGACAGAAGCAGCACAAAACAACACTTTCAGTGCAAACCCGATGGTGTGAAAATGGCATTTCTTTTGAATAAATGTAAGTAATTTAAATCTTTGACTCTCTCTCTCTCTCTCTTTCTCTCTGACACACACACACACACACACACACACACACACACACACACACACACACACACACACACACACACACACACACACACACACACACTCATGCACTCACTCTCATACACTCACATTAACACAAAAGAGCATGGTAACACACAACACACACATTGCAGATGCAAGAGAGGGGCCACTCTATTTCTCACCAGGTGCTTGAGCAAAAAAGGTCACTAGCGGTGCCATTTCCTCTCCCAGACAGGCAGGCCTGGCCCAAACACACTGGCACTTTGAGCTCATTACTGGCTATTCACATAATCCTTTCTCTGTGTCCTCTCTGTGAGGATACTAATTTCAAAATGAGCCCATCCTCACAGCCCATTTGTTAAAGGATAGCGGCTGAGAGAGAGGAAAGGGACACATGCTGCAGATTGAGACTAAAAGCCAGTCCTAACAGGGGATACCTCCACAGTTTTCTCCTCTCTGAAATGAAAGACAATCAAGTAACTACCCTCCATTTTTCTCCATTTGCTGCTCACCCAATGTATTCTGAGGCTCGTGTTTTGCTGTAGGAGACCCACTTTTTCAGTTCAATTTCAGAAAACAATTTTCTCTTATTATCACCTTTAAGAGCGAAGCAGAAGGAGCAAGTCTTTGTCTTCTTTGCTGTGTCCCCTTTCCCCTCATCCCCTCCTATTAAGGCTGTGGCCAAAAAAAAAATAAAAAAATCTCCAAGCCAAAACCCTGAGACCCATTATCTGTCATGATGTCCAGGATGTAGAAGACACTCACGGTATTACCAAAATTAATAAATAAATAAAGACACCTGCACATCACTCACCCCTCAAATCCATTAACACTTCTCCTGCTACAATGATGCAGGGATATCTATTGGTGCTTTCCTGTTCTCCTAACACTGCAGCTGCAGAAATGAAGGCATGAGATCAGTGCCACGAGATGAAGGAATGAGCTGGACACAAGTATCGTCTGGCTTGGCAGTTGGCTATTTCTAAGTTAAAAGGTTCTTAAACTGCAGGGTAGATCAGAGGAGATGGCTCCCTGTGCCCAAAGCTGTCTGTCCAGATAAGCATCCTGCAGAGTGCAGAGCAGAACAGGGTGGTCATGACTGAATAAAAGGACTGTATGTGTGCATTTTGAGAAGAAAGACCGAAGCAGCTGATACTGGAGCAGGGTATCAAATCTCCAGACTTTGTGATGCGGCGGGCCGCAACGAATCTGAGCATCAAAAACTGATTAGTTTCCAAACACGACATTCAAAATAGTAGATTTGCTTTTTTTCAGGATCAAGGTCTTTCCTTTATCACTTTCATTAGTCACACGTGAAATATATACAGGAGTAAAGTTTTATTCTCCACAGCAAGCAAGATTCATAAAAAACGTGACCCGTCGCCAGGGGTGTAAAAACAGATGTCTAAAAAGAACATTTTTGGCAGTACGGCACTAAAAGAATAAAAACTTTCTACCAGGGTGGGGATCTGTACCTTCGTATAAATCATTTCCTTATTAGATTTATCTAAACCTCGTGACTTGAGTCACCAGCTGTAAGGTTGAATAGAGGTAGAACCATGGCCGTGGATAACTGCACATGGCAAAAGACGCCTCTTCATATTTTTAGAATCATGGTGGGTAAGGTGTCGGTTTAGTCCGGGGTCACTATTCTTCAAAAGTATTTGGTATCTGGTAAGTATCCAGATTTTACCGTAACAAAAACATGAACAGTACAAAATTCCTCAATATTTCCTGACCTCAAGGAAAGACTGAATGTGTGAAAGGGGTTCAGGACAGAGAGGCAGACAGGAAACAGAAGTAATATTTGCCTTTTCATGAATTACAATCGTTCTATTTTCCAATCTTGTGGCCCAAAAAGAAATCATCATAAATGCTTGTGCAAAACTGTCTTTTGTCATTGTTCTTGTGCAGGGCCCTACCCACTCCCGGGACAGGCCCGGTCATGGTGCGGGCTCCAGGCAGACAGCCACCACAATGAGCGGAGGTGGGGTTTCAGCCTAATTGAATGGTGACCCTGCCGTCTCACTGTGGGATGCCCCATGCAGTGCTTTTAACAAGCTGCTGTGTCTCCCCTCTTAATAAGCCCAAACAAGTTAATCCAATCGACACACTCAGACCCTTTCTTTTTCTTTAACAAGGCACTGCTTCTACCCCCTTAATCCCCGGGTACTCCCCCCCTCTGTCATCATACCATCACATGAATGCAGGGAGAGTGAAAAGCTCCATTAGGAAGGGCTTGCAGTGGACCCCTTTCTGCTTTGCCACTTTCTACACACCCACACTAAATAATTTGTGCTCATACTATATTCATATTATGCTCACATGTACCTGACACACAACTGGTCTGCTTGGACAGGGCGCACAATGAGAGGGTTGTGTTCGCTGACCCTGATCCACCGACACCACGACAAAAACACACAAACAAAAAATTCTGAGGGGGGAAATTTTGCCGACAGCCACGCACTTTGGGACATAAAAAAAAGCATTGTTAACAAAGCCATCGTGCTCCACAAACAAGAACCACTGATTCCCTCACAATACGGGCCCCTGGATGCACTCACCCACCAGCTCTGCACAACCTCACACCAGCACAATAAATAACCAGCACAACAAAAGGCCATTGTGTTTAAAGGCCTGCAGTTTAGGCATTATTGCCATGATATACAGTGTTGGACTCACATATTGGCAGCTGACTCATATGTATACGATGCAGCATGTCACTGTTATTGGGGCTTATACGGCCTTGTATGGCGTGCAGTTGTATTTATAAGAGGCTTCTCGGCAGATGAAGAGCATCTTGGCAAAAACACTCGGCAGTGAGCTTTCCATATTCCAGTCAGCTTCAATAGCTTCACCCATGGGATAAAGGGTGAGGAATGTCTGGCAATCCAATAGCAAGTAGTGAACAGTGAGTCTTCTGTCATCTCGAATCAAAACACGGCTGCCTAGACTAATGTCAACCCTGTAACAGCAATGAGGACTAATTGACTTCACAGCCAACTGCAGCATGTCTGTGCCGGGCTGGGTTTACTAATGGTAAATAATGGGCTCCGAAGGCAGTGAGCCATTATGGCTATATGGTAACCGCTTTCAATCCATGAAAAAATAAAATAAATTGCAAAGAGCTGGAGTAAATTAACGATTGAAATTTATATTCAGATTCATGCTGAGACAGTTTGAACATGCAGACCAGTCATAAGTTGGTTTGATGCGTTGCAAATGTTGGGATGAGGGCTGCTGAAGGTCCCTTGAATAACTGAGTCAAATTAAACCGCACATTTTTGGTCAACGTTATGTGAGCAGCGTTCTGATCAAATGGAAGCCTGTCAGTTTACTTAATACAGAAGGTCCACCAATCTTTTTTTATTCAAATATGTATACTGGTCTGAATCAGGATCTGTTTGTTCAAGGATCCAGCTAGATTCATTTGTTCCAGCTCAGGTATTTGGTATCTGCACGCAAATTGATAAAATAGTCTAAAATACGCCCTTATTTGAAGTAATGCTACTGAGGAAAATAACACACCTTTCACTCCTGAGAAACATCTAGAGCCTGTAAATCTCTTAAGTATTACGTATGAAGTGTTTGGTAGGGTTTACCAGAGGATCAGTTATGTAAGTCTCTGCATACTGCTCTTTTTACACCTACACTTTAGGTGAGAAGTGTACAGGACTGTAGAGTAGGCTAAACCCTGATTAGCTTGACCTTGAAGTCAGTTGATCGTTAAGTGAAGCTCACACATAAGTACGCTGTGCATACTGTAGTTTATGTGACAAAGCATGAAAAGCAAGTTTACCCTTGAATGAAGTGGTGACATTCACAGCGAATTCAGAGCCCACAAAACACGGATCAACGTTTCCACGCAGGCAATTATGTCATCTACAAGATCGTGATCAGTGTCATTTTGAAATGTTCATGTATTATACTACAAAAGAGAAAAATGAGCAGAACGGCAAGGCTGTAAAAAAAAAACCATATTGCTGAAAGAGGTAAAAAGCTTTCTTGACTATGAATGCATAAGTACTGTATATTCATGATAAAGAGGAAAAGAATCAAAGTGGACTGACATTAGCTTCTAACTTCAAGATAACAGATAACAGAGCTGGACTTGTGGGACAGTTTAATAAATAATCTGTTATCTTACTGTAAATAATTGCAATATGGTCTGTGGAAACTACGTCAAATAAAACAATAACAATATCACACAGAATGATCAGTGTAAACACAGAACTCTAAAACAGAGTGATATTACAATAGTCTAGATGGACACTATGCCACTAAAATGTGTAAAAACTATTCACTTGTATATCAAGAACTGCAAAAGAAAAAGAATAAACTTTGTGCTCTTCTTGATTCAGCTGGACATGGATGACTGAGAATCTACACAGACATTCACTTGCAGATTTAAGAAAAGGTAAAATCTGTCTGGAGTTGATCAAATCTGAAACTGAGAGAGGATCACTGAGCTGCACCGACATCAATCAAAATCTGAGATAAAACTGCTGGATTTTTTAATCAAATTTGAAAAGATGAACATCCTGCATGCCAATCATCAGACTAAACCAAACACATGCCTGCTGTCCCACCCTGAGCGAGCCCACCCCCACCCAACCCCACCCCCCAGTAAAACCTGCTCTTCTCCAGCACAAGCAGCTTTTACAACATCACTGAGCCTCTGCGCTCCTGTTGATGCCAACGAGGGAGTTTGAGCAATGAGAGCATGGTTTAAGATTGTCAGACAATCCACAGGGGAAACCCGTCCTCTTCTCTTCTTATTGCCTCAGCCTTTCCTCTACTGTTTTGTAAGGCAGCGGCATCATTTGCCATCTAATGCCACTTTCACGTAGAAACCCTGTGTATGTCGTGACATACAGAACAGATGTGAAGGGGAGCCGTGGAGTTTACGCTAAACTGTTGAACGCAGATACACCCCCAGGGGCTGCTGTGAATCAAATGCAAGTCTAAGTCTATTTAAACCAAATATTCCTGTGAAAAACAGATTATTGTCTTTATTTCCTTTTTGTTGGAGTTGCAACCTCACCAGGCAGGACAGAAACATAAATCACCAAACCTCTACAGCAACTTCAGCCAGAAGTGAAAAATGAGCTGTGCTTTTTTTTTTGTTTTCATGCTGGAATTTATATTTCCTCACTAAACCTGATTACACACCATTTGTAGAGCATTGTTGATATTGCAAAATTCCTTATCCCGACGTGACACAATCCTTTATTGTCCCAGACAAGTCCATTGATGGCTGAACACAACAACAATAAAACAAGGACTCTCCCCACCATCACCACCACCACTAACCATCCTATGGTGGCTTATTTGAATATTCAAACAGAGTTCATTGTCTTTTTGTCTTTTGTTCATTGTTTGTTGTGCTGTCATTTCTCAGCCTGGCTCCTGAACTTCAAAGAAAGGCTTATGTCAATTTATGATGAAATGGAGCAAGCAGGCGAGAGAATCAGGGATAAGAGACATCAGGGGAGAAAAGCATGGAAAACGGCCCTGCCTCAAAATGTATGCTTATTAATGGCTGTTCAATAAATCAATGGAATATAATTAAATTCAAACAATGTGATTTCTTCTCTTTCTTGCCAAAGCCTGACTCCAACGCCGCGCTCTGCGGGGCCTAAGGTGACCCTAATTCTCATGGTCCGTAGAACAACTCCGCCGTCTTTCACTCCGGAGTGTCACAGATTCAATAATCAGCCATGCATACCATTAGTGTGTCGTGAAGACCACAAAGCGATCATACGGTGTACCGTTGATATGTTGACATTGATCTCATTTGATATATCTGAAGTGTAACGAAGCCATTTCTGCTCACCTGGATGCTGGGGACTAGAAAAGACAGGACGATGCAGACTCACGTTTAAATGAGCCAAAAGGAAGCAGAAGGCATTTTCCTGCACATTATTTTCTATTTCCCCATTTTTGAGCCTTAGTCTTCACCCCATAAGGTGAGTTTTCCAGCTGTGGTCATCCCGCACTGAAGGCCGGCCCTGACTGTACCAGCGGTTAGAACCCAATAGGACAGAGTTGGAAGGGAAGCTGCAGTTCGTAATCACCTGCTGGCCTAAGGCGCAGATGGCACAAATACCAGCAAGACGTCTTTGCAGCAGCAATCCAAGAATTCTTCCTGACAGGCAGACAGACAACCGCAGAAGCCTGCAACAAGCCGAGGAATTACTGCTTATAGATTTGAGGCAGAAAGCTGGCAGCGTGGCAGCCAGTGGTGGAAGGAGTTTAAGTATCGATCTTTTGGTTTTCACAGGCAAGGTCTTGGTGTCAGTGCTCAATGACTAGGGGAAGTGAAAAAATGGGCAGGTTGTAATGACTGAAATTGGTAGATGCTTTCTATGACAAAAGCAACCAGATAAGGGTTTCTGTTATCAGCTGGTTCAACCAGCTTCAGAGAAAATCAAGAAGCGAGGTCATGTCGGAGATAGCGGTACACATGGTGTCTGATTATCGGTTCTCTCTAAAGGATTTTTGATATCTTTTTTTTCTCTTTCCAGCTAGTGTAGTTTATTTGGTAAATCAAAGACTTGCTTTCTGTTTCAGGTCTCAGAACTAGACTTCAAGGGGAATGCGTTTGATGTACACCTGTTCAGATTTACTCTTGAGCTGCCTTGATTTTAAAGCTCCTGACACGCAGGATTAAAAAAGATATACGCCGATGCATTTAACGACAACGGTTAAAGCCAACGAGCGACTGCCGCCCAAATCAGGTACAAAACCTGTTAGCTTTTCTTGCCGAGCTCTAAATGAAGGAAGTTGGACAAAGTCGTTTAGTTTATTGATGTTGCGAGCACAGATCTTTTATGATCGTCGAGGCTCCAAACGCATCAAACACATCAGAATAAAAATGCCCCGGAGACATCCCTCCTCCTGAAGACTCCCCCAGCAGATGAGCGCCGTCTGCTGTGTGTTACTGCTTGGTGCCTTGGTTTGTCCTTCACAAGAGACACGTAACACTGCCAAGACCCAGTAATTAGTGCAGATGGAGACTGTAATACTCTCTTCCCCTCCCTGTAGAAATGCCAAGGGAGGCAATCTATAAATTCCTGCATATTAATGCAATTTAAGACCACTCCAGACACCTTGCTGGAGGCAGGTGATAAAAAGGTGAAAGCCAGACTACCTCGCACACAGCTGCTGATACTTCGGTGACATCAGTCCTGTCAGCAACTTCCTGACACTACACAACACACACACACACACACACACACACACACACACACACACACACACACACACACACACACACACACACACACCAAGAATAACTTGATAATCTATCTCCTTTCTCAGAAACTGCTTTCCAAATCCTGACCTACGGCCCTACAACTAGGTCTCTATCAATAATTAAATGATAATCTAAAAACCCATTTTAGTTGGGTCATCTTTCTGCGCCACTGTCCCCGCTCTCTTCTTCCTCCATCTATTTTTTCCTCTTTCTCTAAGATCTAGTTAGAGATTCCATTAGCATGAGAAAGCAGGCTGGTAATTGTCTTCACCCTACTGAGTGATCCCTGGATAGAGGATTAGGAAGAGAGAAAGCCCTATTTCAACTCGGAGCACAGATGCTGCCCGCGGCCACCCTCTCCAGATTAGATTAGACTGCAGAGGGATGAAACAAACCAGTAACTTCAAGCAACATTAAACAGAATGCGTTGACATAAAGGTTAAAACCAATACACTTGTTCACCTTTTAGTACTTGCTGGAGACCCCCTTGTTGTCTTTCCTCTCGCCTATTTTTTGCGTGTGAACATTTCTCTTTTTAATCGACTGATATGCGTTTCTGTTGAAAATAGAGATTGGAGGAAGTCGGCTTATAATTTTTCCTCTCTCACTCTTTCTCTCTGATATGTGCAGAGTATTTAGAGCTGAATCTCCCTAAATCATGCCCCTGGGCCACCCTGTCCCTCACTAATCTGCCCACCGCCACCCACTCATAAAGAGGTGTCACATTTCTGGCGCTCCTCCATGGATAAGCACTTCAAACACCAAAGCTTCTCCTCTTGACCTTTCTATGGAGATGATCGATTAAGCCTATTGGATTTATTCCACAAACAGGCAGCCATTACATCAAAAAGGCAAAGAATTTACCTCACAGGAAAAACTTCAAATCCATCTAAGCTTTAGCAGGGTTCTATTTGTTATTGGCTTTTTCTATCCAATTCTTCAAACACATTAATTAGCCCCTTTCGTTAGTTTTTGTATCCGACTAGCTTCAGTTCTCTATCTGTAATTATCAGGCATCAATAACGACAGAATGAAATTCCACAGCTGTCTGCACACCATAAAACCTGTGGGGCATACAAACTGTTGTGCCTGCCACTCTGTCAAAATCGGATGAAGTACAGAAGTGGCTGAAAGGTGTAAAAAGGAAGAATCAAAATAACTACACTTTGTTTAAACAGCACATATAGTGTGGGAAGTCTTCACTCTGCTCTCCACCTGTCCAGGAAGCTCTGTGGGGTAAAGCAAGGAGCCCGGAGGCCAGTGAAAGGTCTGCTCATCGCTTGCTGCATGAACCATTAAGTTACACCACTGCAGGCTTCCTGTTTTCATGCTTGAACACCCTCTACATGCTCTCAGCGAGGACAAGACCGAACAATCTCGAGGGATGCACCGGGCTAGAGAAACCTGAGCAGAAAGATTACTTGGGCGACAAAAAGCTTTGAGCAAGAAACAAATCAGACGCTGCTTTGAACCCCATTTGTGCAAGTTAAAACGGGAAAATCAGTTCACCAGAGCTGGGAACATCTCTCTCTCTCTCCGAATAGCTGTTTGTGATCAGAGTGGCCAGCAAGCTCTACTCCAGCTCTGAGGGACTCCTGTTCTGTGGTAATCATATCCTATTTGAATAATGAGGCAATACCATTACTCTGGCCTCCCATTCCTTCTGCATCCTTGAGTGGACCCTTTGATAGACACTAATTCTAGCTCCATCTATAAAGCTCCTCTCATGCATTTTTAATAGAATCTATTACTTTAGGATTAAATTATAAAAGACTGTCCTCCTTAAATTTTTAATAGTTTGCATAATTGGTATCAGGGACTGAATACGAACCATAAAAACCCAGTTTGTACAGGACTGTGCTGTGGAACGCCGCAGACAAAACCTCACAGCCCTGCTGCACACAAATGACACACATGGTACGCCACTATCACGGGCGAGCACACATCTGCACATCCTCATGCATGCTCGTGCGAGCAAGGCCATTATGCTATAGCTTTGGGTTCATTGCTGCGGAGAATAAGGTGGCGTGAACTCCACGAATGAAGGGGACAATAAGGTCAGGGACCGTGAGAGCTGCTATTGGATGCTGATGCTCTTGCAGGAGCCTGAGGCAGGAGAAGGCACCTGATGGAAACTGGAGACGTAAACCAGGCATCTGCAACCGCAACACCCAAACCAAAACTATAGAGCGGTTTTACAGCCCCTTTTAGCCCGACAGACACTTTTTCACCATTCAGTCTGCTTAAATGGACGTGCATTTCCCTCCTCTGTTCTTCAGCCACGAGTTAAATGTCAGCTGCTCTCTTTCACACTCACTCCCTCCATCTCCAGCTCGGTGCTTTCCAATAACGGAGCACACAGGAGTGTGAATGTGTCTGATGCATCTCTTCTGGACCAAATCCCCCCCCCCTTAGAAATCTACGCACGTCACCATCCCCCAAATTAGCACCACAGGGACACCCCCCTCGCCGCCCCCGCCGGCTGGCAGCAGCTCTTTGGCATATCTGTACCGGGTAAAATATTTCACACTGTATGAATTATTAAGTGCGGGGCCAGTGCTAAGCAGTGTGGAGATAGACCAGTTATTCACAGCTCTATTGGGACGGATGCGCCGGAAACTCGGGCCGCTTGCCTATCAGATCTTTTGTCACCAGCGATAGACAATCTAAAATGAGGGAGTTTTTTCAATTTATTCATTCCGCTGTCATCGCAGTTTTTTTTTTTTTCACCTCCACTCAATCCACTCAACACCTCCCTTCCCCTTTGACTCTGTCTCGCCTGGTGAGGACACGCTAGACCTGAACCAGCCACTTTCTTCCCCATCTGATACCACAGATTTAAGCCTGATGGAGGAGGGCGGAAAGGAAGCACAGGGAGCGGACAATATGACTTTAATCATGTTAACGAAGGTGTATTAGAGATATCCTGTAGGAGCTGAGGGGTTTACGGGTGGTGAAGCTGTGGAGGTGTGAAGAAGGAAAAGAGAACTTAATGCAGGACTGACACAAGGTAAGAAAAGACAAACCAGAAGGACAACTCCATTAAATAGTACCAAAGGAATAACACCAGTTTAGTCATATAGTGGCAAACGCTGCTTAGTAATTAAAAGTCAAAGTCATCCCAAAAAACAAGATTTTCTTATAGTTCATAGAAATTTTATTCAGGAAACAGAAAACGAAGTGGAGGTCAGGATCCTGCTTATTTTCACCAAAGAGAAAATTCAAAACAACTCCCACACAGATAGACAGAGGACTTCAATACAAAAAAATGTGATGAACTGGAGTTTCAGCATTAATTGCTGAAGCCAAAACAGCCACAGATTAATTCTTGATTTTTTTTTTTTGTTCACAAATACTCCCTGATAAAAAGAAAGACCAGCCACATTGGCATTTAAAGAGTTCTGCTATTTATTCCGGAGATCGGAGCTCAAATTCATGAGAGACAAAACACGGATGATGGTTTTTTTTTTCCCCCTTTCTAGGCTGAACATACGAGATAAATAGAAAATGACATCAGCAGCTTTGTTGGTCTAAACGCTCATTGAGAGCGGTGTGACCTGTAAAGCAGCCCAGAGTGTTGCTCAGTGTGTAATATCCTTTGAAAGCCTCATGCAGACGGGTTGCACTGAATAGGCCTTGATGTGAAAGGCAGAGATGGGAGATAAATGTCCTCGCAGCCAAGGCCTCTGCCCTCTCCTGATGATGCATTCTTATACTTACCCAAATACGCTCAAAACACACACACACACACACACACACACACACACACACACACACGCATGCACACACACAAACACCACACACACAAGCAGACAGGCAGACATGCAGTGCCAACAATTCTACTCAGGGCAGAATTTGTTTAGGAACAAGGTGACCCTGTTGCCTAGGGGCCTGTGAGCAGGCACAATGAGGGCCTCTCATCCTACACACACCCAGCCTGCTGTGTCAGGCTGATGGGTTGGGGTGGGGCGGGTGGGGGTCACTCCGCTGGTGCAATTTTAAAACGCCATTCAGGAAACCCCCTGAGATAGGGCCTTTCACACCCCTGCCCAGACTGAGCAAAAATCCCTGCTTGTACCCCAGAGTCACGCAGTCAACAGATGGAGCACCTATTGAGTGAAGGATCGCGCCGGCCCAGGCGGCTTCTCATCCACTCCCCCACCACCCACCCCCCCACCCCTGGAAACAATGGGGCAGCCGGTCAAGAGTGCCGTCTAGGGGAGGTGGGGTCAGGAAGGAGGGGCACGCATGGACATAGCTAAGCTTTTGAAAATGCTTTGAGACTGGAAGAACATAGACGATCTCTTTTGGAGGACGGCCAGAGGGGTGGAGGCTCGTGGCTGCATACAAGGTGCTCTGGCTGGTTGCCGGGGGACTCAGGCGGAAGGGGGGGGGCAGCATGTGAATCTCAGATGGCAGCATTTGTGATTAACCTGCTAAGAAGAACAAAACCATCCCAGCATCCATAGAATTTGCATGTTCAGAGACTCGCAGTTTCAGCCTCACTTCAAGGACAACTCGGTTCTTTCAGACCCAGGCATGCACGAGGTTCACATCGCACAGAAATCCACGCTATTCATCAACCAGCAGTGAGGACATACACAAAGAAAACAGGACCCAGCCATGCACACATGGCTGGTTGATCACTCAGATGATCACAAAGCAGTCGTAGCTCCCTGTAGGGGAAACTGTATCAATTTACATTGACCAGCAGTCTCATAATCATGTGGCTCTGAATGGTGAGGTCGATTAGCCATCACTGTCTTTCTTTTCACAAAGACAAGACACACCACAAGGAAGTCATATCTTCTAAATGCAGAGATGTCAAATACCACCACCATATACCAACATATTGGATCTCAGGACCATTTTGAATAAGAAAGTGCAAAACAGTAGGTATTGAGAGCTTTATTATCCATTTGACAAGAATGCAAAACAGTAGGTATTGAGAGCTTTATTATCCATTTGACAAGAAAGACTTTTTACAACTTGGGAAATGCTAACAAATCGCACCTATTTAAACACAAAAGCCAAGTTCATGAAAATGGAGTGCAGAAAACCTTTTTAAAAGTTGAGACGAGATTGCTTTTTGTGGGTGGTAAGAGATCTGTGAAAGGACACCATTATTTCATTCATGCTTGTGTCTCCCTCAAACAAATTGTCTGCTAAATACATACGGGTTTAAGTTTCTTTATCTGCTGTTTGCTATCGTCAAACATGGATGAACAGCAGCAAGATGCCACTGTTTTCAAGGAAGAGGTGAGAATTTTAAAAAAAAGAAGAAAAATAAACACTTATTCTAAGCAGCCTGAAGGGAATCGATAACTATGCAGAAAAGAAAATGACCATAAACCTCAAAGATTTTATTCACAAAGCCACAATGCAGATGTAAAACACAGAATGCACCAGGAGAGCAGCAAAAGATGAGGAAGCCCGGTTATCAGGTGGGTCCGGAGGGTGCTGGCTATATGCAGACATCAGCAGCGTCAACCCACCGCCACTATTAGATGTCTAATATTGTTAGTTTGAAGGAGACTTGGCTTTTCCTGCCACAACCAGATAGATTCAACCCCCTTTGGTCCTTTTTTTTTCTCCTTTCAGTGTGGTCTCACAAGGTTCTTTTGGTTTTATGCAAACAATACTGCTGGCCGCAGTCCTTATTTAAAAGATTAATAGGATGCTGTCTTGGCACAGAAGCAATCAGCGAGGTTTCTGTGACAGCAGAAAAAGTGTGAAAACAAGGCAAAGAGGTGAGACCATTGTCACTGGTACCAACTGGCTGCTGCAGCTCAATTCAGTCGCCATGGCTTTCAAGCCCAGCTGTCAATCACAGCGACCAGCATCAATAGGGTGCATTTGAATGATAAAACGATAAGTCATGAGCAGACGATTTCTCTGTCATCAGGATGGGGCAGGGGGAGGCGGGAGAGGGGGGTGGCTGTTTGAGTGTAACTCACCATGAGTGGAGAGATTTCTCTGCCGCCATATGGAATTTGGTTTTGCCTCAATTTTCTGGCTTCAGCCCTCAATCTTGACGGGATGTGTGATCACCAAATGTCTTCCTCTCAATCGCTGTTACAACTGGCAGCACAGTGCTGTCACTGGAGACGGGCTAACAAAACGGAAAGCTGACTAAAAGACACGTTTTAAGTGACACTTAATTTGAGACGCCAGACATTCTCTCAGCTCCAGTAAACAGGATCCATCAAAATTTCCCCAAAACCCTCTATGAGTCTGCATCTGACAGCGAGGAGGGGGCAAAAAAAAAAGACGACCGATGAAGAACTTGAGACCTTGAGAAGTTCCTTAAACAGCAAAAATCAGGACACCGTTTCATCTCATCCAAGTCAACAAGGAACATTAGAAGAATTTCCTCCCTTGAAGACAATCCAACCAAAAAAAGAGCGTGACAGAACCTAATGACAGCCTGGGAGAAGACGACAAGGAGGGTAAAAAAAAACCCCACAAGTGAGCTGGTGAAGACGAGAAAAACACTGAACAGCTGCTTTCTCCCTTCTTCCCTTTGCTCATCCTTGGAGGGAGTCCCATGCGATTTCCCTGATCACAGTTTGCGGCTGACAGAGGGGACCGCAGCTATGTTCGCCCCCCCCCCCACCCCCCCCCCCCAAAAAAAAATCCCATGCCGCCCACCTCACCGTCTCTTCACTGCCAAAAGGAAAAGATGGTGCGGAGGGCGAGCGGGGGGGGACTACATCAAGGAGAGACTCTCCCATTGGGTTCTCGTCAGTTCCAGGCCATTGCACTTTGCTTGCTGGGATTTTGTTTACACACAAACACACACATCCAACAGAGGTAGATCACTATTAATGGACGCCGTGTCTTTCTCTTTTTCTTTTTTTTTTTTTTCCTGGACTGTCATGTATTCTTTGACTGTGACTCTCAGCAGCAGATCACTTGTGATGCCTGACAGGCCTTATTTAAGTGGCACAGGAGCAGATTACATTCAATCAAAACCCAGTGATACGGCTGATGCGGTCAGTGTTAATGTGCAGCCAAAAGGCCTGACATACTTCCATGGCCTTTGGGGACGAGCAAAGAACGGCAGGCTGCCCACCCCCACCCCCCCAGTGCATTCAGTCTCTGCAGATGTTGCCTTGGAGAGCAGCTGACTGGCTGGCTGCGGTGACAGCTGGACAGCTGTTCCTATAGATGCAGTCACAGAAGCATGCCATGGTGATGGGGGGTGGGGGGTAGTGCTGTATGTTTAGTTTATCTGTATTAAGTTCCCAGGACGTGCATAGCTGTCAGTTTTAGCAATGGTGCGTGAGCCTGGATAAAGGAAAGAAGGCACTGAACAGGATACGGAGAGAAAGCACAGATGGGTAACTATCAGACACGGCTGGCATTATTTGAAGAAGCTTCACTGACAAATGATTTTTTTTTTAAAATAAATTATCATTTCTTTTTCCATAAGTCCAACTGGCATGAGTCAAAATAGTTTGTGAGGTCTGTTTGGCGACATTTTTTTTTAATCTTCATGAATGAACTTTTGCGTGAAATTCACAGAGAATTTCAAATTGATGTTTTTGTCTGGTTCATGAAAAAAAGGGAGAGAAGAGTAAAAATCTTCTTTCAAAATCAGAGGATAATTGGCTGAGCATTTAAATGACTCTGGACTTTGTGCCAAAATGTATGTCTGGTGATGAAAACCACTTCAAATTGGGGTCATGTTCAGATATGACACCTTTATTCTACCACTTAATAACACAATTACCTAAAATAACAGACCTGCAGATTGAAGACCGCCTACAGATCAACATCCCGTCTCAGAAGTAACATTTGAAAAATAAGCAAATGAAAAAGAATTGAAATGTTGGAGAACACTCAGGCGTATTAAATGTCACATGCTGAATAAACAAAGTGCAAATCATGTATTAAACAGCTTGGATTGACGCCAGTCACTTCTGCCAAAACTTTCATTTTTCCCAAGTAGGCCAGATTATTCATTATTCCAAAAAAGGTCAGCAATTTGTTCAACTCAATAAAAATGTTAATAACACTAAGAGCTCACTAGAAGAAGCACCCGATGCCTTTGGTTGCCCGTCACAAAATGTGAATATGTGAATGGATGCAGATACTGGAATGGAGTCACCACTACCATTACACAGGTCAAAGGTCGTACGGCACCAGCTATCAAGCAGGATATACAGCTGAGAAGTAATCCTGGTCAAACTTCACCAAAAGCTCAACACAAAGCGGATATAAATGCATGCTGACACACACACACATATACAAACACACACACACACACACAATCCGGCAACCGTCAACAATCAGGAGTTGATAAACAACCTCCCCAACACAAACACACACACGCGCGTACACACACTTACACACACATACACACACACACTGCTAAATAAATGAAAAGACCCATTAGGCAGATTTCAAATGCCAGCAGCGGGCTTATAATTATATATGAAATCTTTTAGAGGAAAAAAGTGATTACTCTGGATGCAAGTCTGGAAGTGGGTGCGGGTGGGTTATTGCTAAGCAACCAGTCATTATCCTCCAGAGTGGAGCGAGGTGACCGGCCATCCGTCTAACTCCGGTGGTTCGCCTGGCTCCTGTGCGAAGCCCCCCTCCCCACCCCGCTTCTTTTCCTCCATCACTCCCTCTCCTTCTTCTTCGCTCTCTCTCTCTTTCTGCCGTCCGAATACAAACAGAGATAAAGAACGCTGCAATCGCTCTTGACACACAAATAGGTTAACACAATAAAGCCGGCTTTGCCTGGCTCACTCGAGGGAGGAAAGCAATTCCAGCAGCAGGCAGGAGGTAATAAAACAGGGCTAGAAGTGTGCATGTGTGTGTGTGAGTGTGTGTGTGCCCATACATGTCCTCATGTCAGTGTTCCTATGTTTCTGTATGTGAGAGGAGGCAGGCATACAGAAGCTCTTTGGCCTGAGGGCCTAATATCCCACTGGTTTTCAACCCTTTCTGGACACAAATAATACTGTTGGAGAAAACGACGGAAATTCCAGCCCACTCCTGCTTTTAGATTAAGGATATGGCAGCTTTAGATTAACAATATAGTCGACCAGCCCGAGCCCTATACAAACACGTCAACGCCTCCCTATAGCCCACATATGGGCTGTCTTGTCAATGCTCTTGGTTAAAATTCAACAAGTAAATTGAATGAATTTTATCTGTGCAAAGCCTCAGCTTACTTTCCCCATGTCGCTGCCGGGCCTGGCAATAAATGATAAAAATCTCCAGAGTTTTATTAAATCGTGTTGCATTCATGCTGAACTCGGAGAAAATTGTGAGGTGGGTTTCTGCAATTACAATCCAGACCAGACAACATTGTTTTCTCCAGTCAGTGGAAATTTCATTACCTTACAGCGACGCCTTAGAATTGGGTAATAGCCGCTTTTTGTCATAGACGCGAGCCGTCTGCAGGAGGTGTGACACCCCATAAGTGTTATCCATTTGCAACAATATGCATCTAGCCAGTGACAGTCGGGATGCTGACCGGCGTAATGTGTACCGTTATGCAGTGATATGGAGCGACTGAATGGAGGAAATAGTGGTCAATAGCTAATTCCAGGATTGGCTGTGGTGTAATCAAACGTATTGAACCTTAATACATCCATACAGCTGACGTATCTCCCCTCTGGCTATTATAGACAGATGACGTGGGTTACATCTCTCACATGCCAATAAACGGAGACAGGGGAGGCACGTTTTCCTGTGGACTGACTGAACTGTGAAGAAACCCCAATTAAAGCCTCTGGAAAAGTTTCCCATGTTTAGGTCGTAGCGGATAAAGATTTGTAATTGCCATTTTTCATGCTCGGCGCCCGCCGTCCCTTTGACCAGGTAATCAGACAGCAGAGATGTAATGTGGCGGCCATTGTCAAAAGAGAACAAGTTACCAAAACGTGACGAGAAAACACCTTATCTGTCTGATATATTTCCTGTTTCTGCAGAAAGCCACAAAGCCCGAGGGAGAGCAGTCAACCAAAATGCAGGGAGATGGAGATTAGGATGATGTGCAGTTCCTTGTTCCATTAAAGTTTGATCTTCCTCAATAGCCGAGCAAAATCAGATATCTCCCATTCAAGATTAAAGTACACCAGCATGGAGGGGGAGATTAATCAGAGGCCTGCATGAGATAAAAAAAAACAAAAAAACACAGCCTTGCTTCTGGCATGGAAAACAGTGGCAATAAAGAGTTCAGCTGATAATGTGAAACATGGCGAGGCACAAAAGCAAATCAAACAACATGTGCAGGCCTCGAAAACAAATCAAAGCGCCGACTAGACAGCGATACGGTGGCTGAAGGAGTACAGCAGGGGCTGATATGATAGCAAAAAAAAAAAAAAAAACACCTTCATTTTATTGCTGGTTAGGGCTGAGGAGGGCACAGTGAGGATTTTCCCATGTTGCTCACTGTCGCCAGGCTCCCTTCTCCTCCTCCTCCTCCTCCTCCTCTTCTTCTTCCTGAGATCAATGGTGCTGGGGTGATTTCACAGCAGCCTGCATTGTCACCCAGAACAAATCAATGTGACCATGAGGAAGGCAAGAGCTGCATTGTTTTTAAGGAGAGCAAATTCGCTGTTGGAGAGCTTGTCAGATTTGTTTTATTCTCTTTTTCTTCTCAAGAACACTTCAGAAGGACTCGCCTGCCCTCACTTTTCTGGCTGAGCTAACTATAAAGTGCGTATCACTCAGCCCCCTTCGCACTGGTGTACTCATTAACCACATATAAACAGCACAGCTCCTGTTGACTGTATTTCACATGCCCAAAAGCCTCTTCAAACCAAAAAAAGTGGACTTTCCGAATTAAAAGTCTGTACATTAACCGCCAGGCCTTGCGAGACGTGACTTTCATTTAGACTGGCAGGAGGCGAGAGGGGGAGGAGGCGGGCGGAGGAGGAGGTCACGGGGTCATAGCTGTCCGTCATGCATTAAGTGACTGCAGATAACCTGATGAGGAGCTGCCGACGTCGACCATCTCAACAGGTCCAATCAGGCGAGGACAGCCTTCAAGCTAAATAACAGGAAATTATCTGTGGAGCAACAGGCAGAGACCCCCGCAGCACCTCACTAGCATGGACCATTCATCACCCACACTGCAGGGGAGCATGTATGTGCTCACACACCTGTGGTCTATTTTTGTGCTGCTTTTCCACATCAAACAAAAAACATGCTTGAAATGAGTGGTTTAGATCCTGTGTGTAAAAAGATGCGCGTTTTTCAAGCAAAGCTGTAAGCAATTCAGACCATTTTTCCGAAGACTTCCTCATTCGTTTGAATTCTATGAGTTTTAGATAGTATGCGCTCTAATTGTTTTGTCATGGGGACATTAAACAGGTGTTCCTGAAATTGAATATAATGTGTCACGGTATAACTCATAGAGACGGGGTCAACACCGTTGGGGAAACTGCTTTTAGGTTCATAATATATAAAATGCAGATGATTTAAGAACCATCCGCTGCCAATGGTGACCCCCAAATCGTTTGAAAGAGTCAGCGTTTAATTATCTGACCTCAATAACTTAGAGGCCAGGAAAAAAAAACCCTCTTTGTCTGACTTTGTGAACACAACTAATAAGAATGAGTATCAATCATCCAGCAGTACAGTGTGCAGTTGGGTGTATTGTAGCAGCTAACTATATTACAAGAGAACAATAGTTCCATTTATTCAATCGTTTCAAGGCGGGACTGGTGGGCTTTGATTCAGCACTGAAGTTCTGTATGATTGAAACAAAGGCGTAATGTGGGTCTGTTCTGTCCCGTCTAATCACATCTGTTCTAATGTGACATGGACAGGTAGGACAGGTGTAATAAGGGCGGCCCAGACCGGAAGCCTTAAGCACCATCTCCTCTGCATTAAAGCAGCCC